>CM070538.1:17527230-18216864 GCA_036346415.1 Raddia guianensis
TTGTTTTGGGTTTCAACTCTAGCCTACCCCAACTTGCTTGGGATTTAAAGGCTTTGTTGTTGTTGTTGTTGCATGTAGTCATGAAAGAATAATATGCCATGTTTCATCCAGTACACCATGTCTAGCTGCAATTCGTGAGGATGATTCCTCAGATTTGAGAGAAGTGGGAACTATACTGGAAGAACATCTGAAGGTTAGTACTTACAGCTCACCTGATAACCTGGCTTTTTTTGTTCGGTAGCTATTTTCTTCAGACCAGCATGTCATATTTCCATTATTTTCCAACAGATGCAATATGTTCCTCTAAAGACTCGGAGGCTTGTACAGAGAGTCTCTGACATCATCACTCGAAGAGCTGCTCGTCTAGCTGCAGGTGGCATTGTTTCAATACTGCGAAAAATGGGTCGTGATGGAACCCTTTATGGTCGCTACAAAGAGAGAAAAATGGTAGGTGTACCAAGGAGATCAGTCATTGCAATCGAGGGTGGCCTCTACCAAAACTATTCAGTCTTTAGAGAGTATCTCAGTGAAGCCATAGTCGAGATCCTAGGGGAGGAATTAGCATCCACTGTTAGTCTTAGAATGTCAGAGGAGGGATCTGGCATTGGGGCTGCCCTTCTTGCAGCTGCATATTCGTCGAATGTACAGAACTCCATATAGGCATGGTATAGGTTGAACTCTTGTGCAAATGAAACGAAAAAAAGGGATGTTTTTTCATTGAGACCTATATCCAAATGTATATAAGATAGAAGTCAGTGTTTGTACAGAACTCAATTCCCTTTCTGATATTTTCTTTGTGCAATATTGCTTCCCTTCCCTTGCGATGTCAAATTGTTCATATGCTTTAGTTTATAAATACCTGATGGATCATCTGATGAGTTGAATGTACATGCAAGTCCGATGAAGTGGATAATGTTTGTCTAGTGTCAGTATGGATGCACGGGAAAGTTTCATAAAACTTGTTGAATAATAAAATATAGGAAAAAAATTGGTTCTATACCATCAAAAGATGATTTGTTTTTGTTTATATTATATGAATAGCACTTGCGTTCATCTGTGGCCAATAGGCTAGTATATATACATTGCAATGGGCATAGTATGAAAGCTCATATACATAAGAAAGACCCCATATACACATATATCTAACACCCCTCAAACTCTGGTGGATCAACAATACTAAGTTCAAAGAGGTAAAAGCTATGCTGTTGTCGAGCCTGTATGTTCATGAAGAAATCTGCCAACTAAATCTCTAAAGACATAGGCTGAAGTGCCACAACCTACTCCTAGACCTATGACCGCACATAGAAAACATTAAGACCAATATGTTTAGTGAGCTTATGCTTCACCGGATCACATAGGATACCAATAATTCCTACACTGTAAATCAAGAAGAGAGTCGGTGTAGAAATAAAAACACCAAAAAAAAATCCAGAATTAACTAACATTGCATCTAAGTAACCTCTGTCATCAAAAGAACTATTACACGCAACTTAGCTAGCCTCTACACTTGAACGAGAAACTACCTTCTATGTGGCATACTAATAACCAACTAAGCTCAACTAAAGATCGAATAAACCGAAACTCGAGCTTTGCAATTCGCATGCTCAATCCATAAGGCTTGAGCTTTCATGTATTAATTTTTTGTTTTCCTATCATACATTTAAAGATTTGTTCAGAGCACATAATACTGAAAAATATCACCGTATATTTTTTGAAACCTTCTATAACAATGCTATAATATTTTTATAGTCAAAGATGTGTCTACATCCGTTATATCTAGAAGATACAATCTTCCATATCATGCTATTATATGGGAGAACTTTACTTCACATATCCATTTGATCAGCATAAATGCACTCCATGAGAACGCACTGTCGGATTAATAGTACCACTACCATTACTAACTCAAAACAAATTGTACAATGGCTATGGATAGATGGATACGTATGAAGTGGGCTTATGCAGACGTTTCCTTATAATTAACCACGAAAATCTTGATATGACGCATGCAAATTTATTTGAGGAAGCAAACACAAATGTAGTGCATGGGTAGCAGGCATAGATCGTTGCTCAAAATAAATATATATAATACAGAGAAATATTTGATACATTGAAGGAAATAAATAAGGGAGATTTTACCATATGCCACTATCAAAGATTGTACACGGTCAACTTGGAGCGGTAAGTTCTCATTTATTCTACACACACTCACATCCAAACCTACACATGCTTGAGTGTCAACCACACTGTCCACACATTCGGATATAGAACAGAGGCACTCCGAACTTCGAACCACATGCACACGAGTGAAGATATAATCTTCCTTGTACGTGGGACACCTTTATTACACATATTTATATCTCCAGCTAGCATGAATGCCCTCCATGAGAACACATTTTCGAATTAATACTACCCTACCATTAGTAAAAGCAAAATATGTACATGCCAAACTAAATAATTTCTATGGATAGTTGGATATGCATGAGACTTATGTGGATGTTTCCTTGATTAACTGCAAAAAAATATTGATAAGACCCGTGTAAATTTATTTCAAGAAGCAAACACAAATGTAGTGCATGAGTAGCAAGTACAGATGGCTAGATGGGTCGGGTTTAACGGGCCGGCCCGAAGCACGACCGTTTGGCACTGCACGAGGCACGGCACGACACGATTGTCGATGGCCTGTGCCGGCACGGCACGACTGGCCGTGCCGTGCTTGGGCCTAACCCCAGGTCCATGGACTGGCACGGCACGACACGGATAAGCGTAGGCACTATGTAGGCACGGATAAGGCATGGCACAGCTAGGAGGCACGGCACGGCATGTCCCAGGCCCCTCCTCGGCTCCTCCCCAGCAGGCCAGCCACTCGCCCAAGGCCCAGCTGCGCGGCCCAGGCCCAGGTTACCTCCGCCGCTCCGCGGCAACGTGCCCGGCGCCCCCAACCAGCAAACCCTAGCCCCCACTGCCCCACATATATATGTGTTGCGGGCTTGCCCATTTTTCCCCTCTCCGCGGGTCCGCCTCTCGCCGTCTTGCCTCTCGGCTCTCGCATGAGAAACCCTAGCGTCTCCTCGCCTCCTCGAGTCCACCTCTCACCGTCGCCGACGTCGCGTCGGAAGGCCGCCGGCACCGATTTCCCATGGCGCAACCTAGCTTGCGTGGTGGCGCCGCTATGCTGGTGCCAAATGGTCACCGCGGTGCTGGTGTTGGTGCCAAACGATTGCTGTCCTGTGTTGGTGGCTGGTGCCGCGGCGGCGCCGCTTTACTGCTGCTGGTGCCAAACGGTCGCTACGAGGAAGGCCGTCGACGCATCTCTGGATCTAGTCAACTATTCGTCTGCTCTAGTCCTCTCTGAATCTCTCTCTCCGACTCTCTTCTCTTAGTCTTTTTGCGTCTTGCCCTCTCCCTCTCCGGTGTTCTTCCTGGAGTCCTAGATCTCGTCCTCTAGATCTGGTTGTCTGGTACTCTGGTCTCACCGTCGCGGCGTAACCTTCGCGGCATAGGTGGAACGGCGGTTCTTGGGCTCCGGCATCGGTGAGTGGTCTCTCCCCGTCTGGATTTCATTTGATCTTTTAAGTTGAAGTGTTGTAATTTCTATCCCTCTGGCCTCTAATCGTTGTCCTCTGTTCTTGTCTTTGGCACTTACCCTAGACCGTTGAGTTACCGGCGCCGGGCCCCGAGCCGACTGGACGACGACGATGGCGAAGGAGCTAGATCCGACCTTCATCGACCATGATCTCAGGCTGCAAGGGGACACCGGAGAATACATCGGCCGAGAGGACTTGTTCGGTAGCAGCGCAACCGGTGATCAGGGTGACGGCGAGCCCTCTGCTACTGCCACAAGTCCGTCAGGTGATGGCGCTAGCACTGGCGTCGCCCGTGGTGGCCGTGGTAAGAGGAATAGAGCCTCCACCTCTGATGTGTGGAACGACTTTGAAAAGTTGTTCAGAACCGAAAACGGCAAGGAAGTCAGGTACGCTGGTAAGTGCCTCATCTGCAAATCAACGCTATCTGCTCTTTCTACCGGTGGAACTGGACATCTGTCGCGTCACCGTAATAGATGCAAAGTGAAAGCCGGTCGTTCGGCCAGGGTTGTTCAGTCCTATCTTCAGCACAATCCCGGCGGCTCTGTTCGTCAATGGGATTACTGCCTGAGGTTGCTCGTACAGAACTTTGTTGATTGATTTCTAGAGAAGATTTGCCTCTTTCTTTTGGTGAGTCTGCTGGTTTTGAGGAATACATTAGGCGTGCCCATAATCCCATATTTTCCAGTGTCTCTAGGCAAACCACTACTAGAGATATGCAGAAATTTTTTAATGAACGCTGAACTAAGCTCATGGAAACTTTACAAAAGTCTGTGTCATCTATTGCCTTGACTTCTGATATTTGGTCTGGTAATGCTAAGGAGGATTACCTTAGTGTAGTTGCTCATTTCGTTAATGCTGACTGGGAGTTAGAAAAAAGAGTTATAGGGCTTCGGCTGATTGATGTTGTCGGTGTAATAAATATTGGGGTACGAAGAGTCCTAAGAAGATCAGGCGGGCCCCACACGTCAGGCGGGCGACCAGCCCCATGGGCGAGCCCTCAGCCTTCAAAGGGCCCCACACGTCAGCGGTGACCAGCCCCAGCGTGTGGCGAGCCCCTCGAAGATCAGCGGGCCCCACACGTCAGCGGTGGCGAGCGAGCCCCAGCGTGTGGGCGAGCCCCTCAGCCCTCAGACGGGCCCCACGCGTCGGCGGGCGACCGAGCCCCAGCGTGTGGGCAAGCCCTCGGCGCTCAGACGGGCCCCACGCGGCAGGGCGACGGCCCAGCGTGGCGAGCCCTCAGCGCTTCAAAGGGCCCCATCGCGCGGCGGGCGACTGTGCCCCAGTCGTGGCGAGCCCTCGAAGACCAGGCGAGGCCCCCACACATCAAAGAGCGACCAGCCCTCGCAGTGGGGCGAGCCCGTCGGTCTGGCGCCGGGCGAGGGCCCCACGCGTCGGCGGCGCGCGTGGCGAGCCCCTCGGCGCGTAGGGTCTCCCATCGCAGCGGGGCCCGCGTGGCGAGAGCGTCTCGGAAGAGTCTTCGGCGAAGGCTTCCCTACGGCGACGACGGACGAGCGCATTCAATGCGACACTACGTGCGGATAGACAGGAGAAGAGATGATTACCGCCACAGTGACCTCTGCAGGCCTCGACCAACCATCACTTGTGCACGGCGGAATTTACCGCAGAGAGTTTGCCATCATCAAGCTCGTCGCCCGCGTCGGAAGGAGCAAGCTGGGACCCACCCGTAGTCTCGCTAGAGCGTTCCTGCGGGTCAGAAGCCACTTGCGAGGCACGCGTGGGCGCTGCCAGCGGCGCAATAGCGACGCTTTTCGTCTCTCCTGTCGTGTCCCTCATATCTTATCGATGTATTGTACTGAGAGTACTGTATTGCCTACCCCCACGGCTCTCTCCGCCAGCTCGAGGCTTGTATAAAAGGGGCGGAGAGAGAAGAGAGGAGGGGGGTTCCGAAGCATTCTGTAACCACATTCCACACAACCATAACTCGGAAAAGAGTTAAGGCTCGGCAGGAGTAGGACTATTACCCGCGAGGGGGTCCGAACCTGGGTAAACCCTGAGTGTCACTCTTTGCTGCGTCCCACGCTCGAATCAAACTGAGCTCGGCTGATAGGCTAGCAAGATAGAAATCTGACTAGGGGTGTGATCCGCAGTGGTTGAGCGGAGAACACGCCATCAGATGTGTCGCATTCAGGTAGCAATATAGCCGATCGTGTTGCCTCTGTGATCACCGAGTTTGGGTTGTCTGATAAAGTTTTCTCTGTCACACTGGACAATGCATCTGCTAACACTACTGCCATGGATAGGCTGAAACATTTGATTAGTGGTTATGTTGGCCCTGTTTTCCTACATCAACGTTGTGCTTGTCATATAATCAATATGATTGTTAAGTCTAGTTTGAAGAGGTTGAAGCCTTATGTTGAGGCTTTTAGGACAGCAATTTTTTTTTGAATTCTTCAAACCAACGTATTGCTGCATACAAGAGCTACTGTGTTGCTATGGGGGTCAGACCCCGTAAGTTTGGTTTGGATATGGATGTGAGATGGAACTCCACTTATCTCATGCTCAAACACCTGATACCATATAGAAGCACTTTCTCTATCTTTATTCATACTACTATCACCAGCAGCATGGGGGTCAGACCCTACCCACTGATGCACACTGGTATGTTGGTGAAAAAATATTGCAATTCCTAGAGCTCTTCTATGATTCTACTGTTGCTCTTTCTGATGTTTATTATCCCACATCTCCATTAATGTTGCATCACATTCTTGATATTGCTGGACATCTTAACTCACATGAGAATGACCAATTGCTTAGAGATGTAGTTATTTCTATGAAATCTAAATTTCTGAAGTACTGGAGGAATATACCAATGTTATATGCCTTTGCATTTATTTTGGATCCTAGAGCTAAGATGAGATGTTTCAGTAATGTTCTTCTACTGTTATCTAACCTCATTGGTACAGATTATTCTAACTATTTAAATGAGGTTAGGGCTGAATTAAATAGAACTTTTTTCAATTATGAAACCAAGTTTGGTGCAGTGAGATTACAGAGGCCTTCACAGCCAGTCACTGGTACTGGTAAGAAGAAGACATATTGGGGCAAAATTTTTGGTGCAGCTGATTCTACAGCTTCTGGTTCTACTTCTATCAATGGCTTTGTTGCAATTTTAGGTGATTCAGTTTATGGTTCTAGTTCTGGTCTACCCCCTGGTAGTGGACCTAGTGGTGCTGGTACTGGTAGTGGGAGATCACCTGTTTCAACTTCTGCCTTTGTTGTTCTAGCTTCTGTTTCTGAGATGTCTACTTACCTGGACAACGACAATGTCGCCCACTACGACGATGACTTCGACATTCTCAATTGGTGGCATGAGCACAAACTTACTTATCCTATTCTGTCTATTTTTGCTAAAGATGTCATGACAGTGCCTGTGTCCACTATATCTTCAGAATCTACATTCAGTCTAACTGGTAGGGTGATCGAGGAGCGGCGACGTCGTTTGAACCCTGAGATGGTGGAGATCCTGTCCTGCCTTAAGGATTGGGAGTTGGGTGATGCAAAAGCACGACATAATGTGGAGGACGAAGATCTTGAAGCTTCATTCACAAACTTGTACCTTGATGAAGCTGTTGCTGTTGCTGGTGTTGGACCTGCTGGTGGTGCTGATCCTTCTGGAGCACCTGATGCTCAAGCCTGAAAATTTACATTTTCACTAGCACTTTGACAGTGTGTAAATATGTTATTGTTATGTAATGGACTGTATGAAGTATGAAGTATGAACTGAACTTAGAATAAGCTGGGTTATACTCTTTTTTCCTTTCTAGGGTTTTCTTATGAGGTATGAGTTTTTACCTAGAAAGGTTTTTAACGAGGCAGCCAAATTTTGTATAAACAGCTCTATAATATTTGAAGTTTCTGAATTCTGATATGTCCAGTGTGACAATGTCAAATTGTGCTTGTTGTCTTCATGTTTTGTAACATTTTTTTGTGAATTATCATCATGTATACAGTATACTTGTGCTGGTTGTGATGTGTAGGGTGCGCTGATTCGAGTGAGCCATTTTTTGTATCCGGGATGACGGGCCGGCACGACACGAATGGCATGGCGGGCCAATCGTGCCGACATGACATGATTATTTCTTCTCCGTACCGTGCCTAGGCCTGCCCCTCAGCCCATGGGCCGGCACAACATGTCACGATTACCTGTTCGTGCCTCTTCGTGCCGTGCCTAATCGTGATCGTGCCATGTCGTGCTAGTGCCGTGACGTGCCGTGCTGCCCGTTTGGCCATTTATAGTAGCAAGCATTGATTGTTGCTCAAAATAAATATATATAAAAGGAAGAACAATTTAGTAAATGAAAGGAACAGACGAGAGGATATTTTATCATACGCCATTTGCAATTCATTTGTCATCAACACGTAGTCCTAGGACCCACATGTGATGAGTTTCCATTTCTAGTCGATTTTTTAAGTGACAAATACTAAACTATTTACTATTTTTAGAATATTACTATTTTTTCAAAGAGGACAAATGCATCCCAAACCCACACACTTCACACATTTTAAAATTGAACGTAAGCTCTCCGAGCTCTGGACCAAACACATACAGTATTCCATCATACTATTATGTGGGAGATCTTATTACACATATTCATCTCGTGAACACAGATGTTCAATGAGAATGCATTTTTTATTAATACTACCCTACCATCACTAACTCCAAACAAAGAATGTACATGCAAAACTAATTAAATGCTATGGATTGATGGATGTGTGAAGTTGACTTATGTAAATATTTCCTTAATTAATTTATTTAAAGAAGCAAATGTAAATGCGGTGCAAGGGTAGGGAGATTGATTGTTGTTCAAAATAATAAATACACATAAAAGGGACAAAGATTTAGTACAAGGGAACAAATACCACCACTAGAAATGCCACATTTACTCCTCTATCTCCATCCAAGTCGTTGTCATAGACCCTATCTCCATCTCTTTTCCTTCCCTTGCTAGCCTATTTATTCACTCGCCTTCCCCCTCTTCGTCATCGTTCACAGCATTGCTGCAAGAGGTCGTGTCGCGGAGAGAGAGCCTTATCACCGATCACCTTGTGGGCACGCCGGCGTGTGGCGCGAGAGGGATAGGAAAGATGGGATGACTTCAAGTAGCTATGGAGGGTTGGTGCATGGCGACAACGACGTTTGTGTTCGAGGTGGTGCAAGTGGCACAGCGGGGTGGCGGGGTTGGTGTGGTGGCGACGTCACCATGAGAATGCATTTTCGATTAATAGTATCCTACCAATACTAACACCAAGCAAAAGACGTGCATGTGAGATTATTTAATTGGTATGGGTAGATGTATACATATAAAGTGGCCAAATTCTGTAGATATTTTCTTAATTAACTGAAAAATCTTGATGATGGCATAGAAGGGAGAAGCTACTACTAAGTGGTCGTATGAATAGGATTAGGCTAAGTGTAATTGACACACTAATTTTTAATTCCATCGTAAGATGCAATGTTACTATAAAAATTAAAGCTCAAGTAAAGATCTAATAGGCTCAAATAAAACTCAAGCTTAGTGAGACTTGTCTACTGCATGCTCAACTCATAAACCCTCGAGTTTTCATGAACTTGTTTTTGTTATAGTTTTTTTTTTGTGCACGGAACCAAGCATATTTTCTTTGTTGAAACCTTCTATAGCGTTGCAGTGTTTTTTTAAAAAAAAATCAAATGTGACTGCATCGGTTAGATCTAGAAGATACAAAATCTTCCATCAAACTATTATGGGAGAAATATTTATTACACATATTCTTCAGTCCAATACAAATGTGCAACGAGAATGCATTTTCTTATTAATACTATTCTACCATTGTTACTACACACAAAAGATGTACATGCCGAACTAATTAATTGCTATGGTCTATAGATATATGGATACATGTGAAGTAAATTTATGTAGATATTTTCTTAATGAATTGCAAAAATCTTGAGAAGATCTGTGCAAATTTATCCATAGAAGCAAACACAAACGCAGTGCTTGCCTGCTTGGGTAGTAGGCATTGATTGTTGCCTAAAATAATAATAAATACGTATAAAAGAGATAAAAGATTTATCGAAAACACTTTGGGCCAGACGGCCGACGCATCCGGACAAGCGCGAGCAACCCGCGCGTCTCGTGCCTGGCGAGCGTACCAGCACGCATCCACGGCTTTGTGCGCCGACCTGACCTGCATGCAACATGCCCGCATGTGCATGGCCACGCACGCACAACATGAACACACAGCAACATGCAAACGCACAGCACAGTGCACTCTTTTTTTTCATTTGAATGGCCATATATTTTGACTGGGTGCTCCAATCCACAAACCGTTTACGCTAATGTGTTTCTCGTATTTTTTCGAACAAAACAATATATATGTTGCCATATAACTCCTCAAACTTATCTGGTGAAACTTGGGTTTCGCTTACTGAAACTTGGGTTTCGCCAACTGAAACTTGGCTTTCATATTCGTTAAACTTACCGAACTGCCAAGTTTCATCAGGTTTAATGCAATTTCATCAAGTTTCATACAAGTTTCTTTAAGTTTCAACAGGTTTCATCAGGTTACATCGAAGTTTTATCCATGTTTCATCAGCACACGGCTAAGTTTCATCAGCACACGGCCAAATTTCGCTAGTATAGATGTAAGTTTCATAAGTGCCTTCTCCTAGTTTTACATAAAAAAATTGAAAAAGTGAAAAAAATCAAAAAAATTTAAAAAGTATTTAAAATGGGTTGCTCTCGATTTTATAAGAATTATGAAATTTATTCCACGCATTTTGAACACTGTTTAAATTTTATACAAAAATCAGAAGTTTAAATGAAAAACGATCAAACGCACGACTAACAAATAGTCGCTGGGAAAAGAACGATGCGGGCGCACGGCAGCACTGGGATTGGTGCGGTGCCAGGGATCGGATGGTCGGGGCTGATCTGGCGCGAGCGCTCCGGCCAGACGTCCGAACGCTAGCGCTCGCTAAGATTTATTACATGGAAGGAAATAAATACCACTACTAGACATGACACATTTACTCCTCTATCTCCGTCCACGTGTCATCTTTGTAGACTCCTCTCCATCCCGTCCCCTTCAATTCCCCCTCGTCGTCCTGTCGTCGAGAGCGCTTCTACGAGTGATCATGCCATGGAGAGCAAGCCTTATCATCGAGCACCACGTTGAGGGCTTGAGCATGTGAGTCGATGGGATGAGAAAAACAGGGTTACTCCGGGTGGCCTTGGCGAGGTAGTGCGTTGCGCCGGTGATATGATTTGCAATTAAAAGTACACTAGCGTTACTAACTAAAAAAGATGCATGCCGAAACTAATTAATTGCTGTGGATGGATGGATATGAAATTCATTTATATATGTAGATGTCTCCTTAAATAATTAGAATAAACTTGATGATGACGCAAAGGAAGAAATAAATAGTTAGCAGTGGTTTAAATATGATTTGACTGAATGTAATTGACACACCATGTTTTATTCCTTTGTGTAATATGTGGCTGCATGCATTGGTTAGATCTAGCTAGAAGATACAATACCATAGGCAAGTATATTTTCTTTCTAAAATCTTCTATAGCATTTTTTTTTAAAATGTGATAGCATCGATTAGATCTAAAAGATGCAAAACCTTCTACCATACCATTACTTGGAAACCATTTTTATCTATCCGACACAAATGCACCATGAGAATGCATTCTGGCGCGAATTAATAGCATCCTACCATTACTAACTCGAAACTAGAGGTAATCGCTATGGATAGAATTAATGGATGTGTGAAGTACGTGGATTTACGTGGATATTTTCTTAATCAACTCCGAAAAATATTGATAAGGCCCATGCATGCATGCAAACTGTACGGAGTACTAGCTATTCGAAGAAACAAACACAAATGCAGCTCTGCGTGAATAGTAGCAGGCAATGATTGATTAATTGCTGCTCAAAATAAATAAATACAGATATAAAAGGGTGAGAGATTTAGTACAATTAATTAAGGAAGGGAATAAATACCCCCCACGAGACATGCTACATTTAACTCTCCCTCCATCTCCTTCGACGTCATGGCCGTCCCGGTCTCCTTCCTTCCTCCCCTCGCTTGCCTATTTATTCGCGCCCTCCGCTCCGCCGCCGTACGTCGCCGAGCGAGAGCGCGGATGGGGAAGGCGGGGTGGCTCCGGTGGCCGCGGCGGGGTGCGCGGCGGCGGCGTGCGTGCTCGCGGCGGCGCAGGTGGCTCGGCGGGGGCGGCGTGGCGGCGGTGGCGCGGGGCCGCGGGCATGGTGCGGGGCCTGGAGGAGAGCTTCGCCGCGCCGGCGGAGCGGCTGCGGCAGGTCGCCGACGCGCTGACGGTCGAGATGCTCGCCGGGCTCGTCACCGAGGACGCCAGCAAGGTCCGGATGCTGCTCACCTGCGTCGACGCGCTCCCCGACGGGTACGTGCGTGCATGCATACGTGTGGATCTTGCCTGCCCCTGCGCTTCGTTGCTGGCTTGTTGGTTTCTTGTTCTAGCTTTCTACGGGTGCGCGTCCTACGTACTCCTGCCGTGTCTGAGAATTCTTTCAAGGGTTTTTGGAGATTTAAGGGTTCTTGGAACTGGAAGTTGGAACTTAGAACTGGACGTTGGCAGCTGGATGACTGGATCATACATTCCAAACCAAGAGCACGGAAGAATGCTGTTCTTTGCTAGGTTCAATGGAACAGTAATGGAAATGGCGCCAATTGAATTTTTTTTTCTTTTCTTTTTTATGTTGCTGCATGTTGCATTCTTTGCTTTATGTGCTGAATTGCTGTAATGTCCATCCATATAGTTTATTCAAGTGAAAATTTTCTGATCGGGATGTAAATTTATAGTCCAGAGCAATGGCCTTTGGTGCATCATTTTTCCTTTAACATTTCTTCACGCAGTGTTACTGGTAGACAAGATTTTCCGAAAACACTTTATTGTGATTGTTTTGAGGTAGTTCATATTGCGGATGCATGTGACCAGAAGTGAGGAAGGCATCTACTATTCCATTGATCTTGGAGGGACGAGCTTTAAAGTCTTAAAAGTAGAACTTGGGCCAGGGTCTGTGATTATCAATCAAAAAGTTGAACATCATCATATTCCTGAAGATTTAACCAAGGGTGCAAGCGAGGTATTTTCATCAGTTTATTTCCCCACTTCCGCACAAGTTAATTGAGTTTCTGCATGTGAGATGTCCTCTATGTTGCAGGATTTGTTCAATTTGATTGCCTCGGGCCTGAAAAATTTTATTGAAAGAGAGGGAGGGCAAGATGGGGTGAAATTAGGACTTGGTTTTACATTTTCTTTCCCTGTCAGACAGCTCTCCATATCCTCAGGGTCATTAATTAGGTGGACTAAAGAATTTTCAGTTGAAGAGACTGTAAGTTACAAAATTACACCTTCCACTATTCTGTTTTTCATTATAGATGTGCCTTCAATTTAAAGAAGACCATTGTATTGTAAGATCGTGGTGGATCTTGGCATCACGTACTATGATACGCAGTGACAAGAGTACAACATACATAGAACTGTAGAAGCAGCAAGTACTTCTATATTCAACGAGCAGATTCATGCCAATATTAGGTCAAGTATTCATTGTCTAGGGATTTTTTTTTCTTGTTTGTTTATTCGTTTGATCCAATACAATAGTACATGTCAACACACTGCTTCAACAAACAATTCAAAGAACCTGTGGTTTTGCAGCTGGTTTATTGATATGCGATGTAACATCTTATCGATTATCATGTGTTCGTGGTTGCATTAATTTAGTACCTTCATGAAGCTTAGTTCTGTTGTTTATATCTCAATGCACGGTTCCGCTGCATCGGATCAATATGTTTCAGTTCCTTAATTACTATCGTTTTCTTATGTAAGTTTCTACTTTGATTTTTTTCCTTTCTTTTGGAAGATCAGGTTGGAAAAGATGTTGCTCAGTGCTTAAATGAAGCCCTTGATAGGAATGGATTGAAATTGCATGTCAATGTATTGGTAAGTCATTAGTATTATATGTGTTGAAGTCAGTTCTTTATTCAAAGAAACTCATTTCTATTCTGAAACAATATATTTACAGTTCAACTGGTTACTCGATTTGAGTTGTTACTTTGATCCTTTGGTTATGTCACTCTACGTACGTAGTGTTATAATTACCCTTCTTAACCCATAATTCACTGTATGCAAGCACCATTATTTGAAACAGCACGCTGCAGTGGGGCGGGGGTTGTGAATTGTGATTACTGTGTAGTGGGCTAGTGGCGCGGCTGCTGTGTGGCGCCTTGATTAGCATGATGCTAAAGCTGGTATAGCCTTGATTAACATGTTATCTTTTGATAAAGGCCATTTGTAACTTGGACAGATTTGACTTCAAACTCATAACTTTCAGACTCAACAACTAGTTTTATACCCAGGGTTCAACAAATGCTCCTAATACAAGGTATACTAAAGGCAGAGAAATTGAAATATCATATTCTCCCCTCAACAAAAAAGGATGAATGTATATATCTTATTTGATTGACATGCGTTGGCTTGTATGTTAATTTCTAATGCCTACATTATTAAGAGAACTGCTCAATTATAAGATTTTAATTTTGCCAGTATAGCCACGTTGCCTGATATTACCACATCCCTACCCCCGCTATTGGTGAAACTATTATTTTTGGGATTTTATTTTGTGTTAGACACACACACACAGACACCCTCATGCCCTAGTTAATCTATCGTGTACAGCTCTGCCTTAAACTATTCTGTAGTGACCTGCTTCTAAATACATTTTTGTAATACGGAAAGAGATAAAAACATGCACTTATTTATATATTAGGTTTTGAATTGTTAGGATATGTGTTGCAAAATGTCGATATCTGGTATTTTCTGAAAAAACTCACATGCTACTTTGCTCAGCATTTGTTGTACATCTAATATTCTCCACAGTCCATTTATCCTGTTAAGATTTATATCATTCTAGCATGCGTTTAGTTTCTTCAAAACAGCAAACTTAATTTGTCCAATTGGGATTACAATTAAACTTAGGAGTCCTTGATTTTTTTTTATGCTTCAAATTAACAGTATATCACTCAGAAAACGAAATGTGCATTTTATTTCTGATATTCTAAATTTTGGATCCTTCTAGTATTAGATATCGAATCCAATTTAAAAGTCTCTAGATAGATTTATGAGCTTATATCCTTTTTTAGATAAAGGAATTAAGAATTCCAACCTCTACATCCGCATATGTATATGGCTGATCAAGGTTTTAGATCACATTTTTTGTGGTTTCGCGGTGAGCTCCAATAAAAGCTAAAAATGTATCGCGGGCTATCACCGAAACTATCCTATATAGCGTTTTAATACAAAATTATATAAAATAAAAAATATTTGCATAATATTAGTCACATCCAATCAAATAAAAATTATACATGTTAGTTCAAAAATACTTGCAATCTAATGTATGCGACTATAATTAATTTGTATAATCAGTGAGTGCGATCTATTCTACAAATTCATTATAGAAAACTTCTTTGTGTGATCATTTATTTGTTCTATATTAATAGTATCACCTTCTAAGATTAGAAGGTTGTATTTTTAAAGAAAAATTTAAAAAGTAGCATAGCGGTGCTAGTGGTTATAAAAATAGAGGAAATAGTGGTCAATTTAGTTAGCATCCATAGCAAGAATACTCTGTTCAAGGTATTTTATAGTCCTTAGGTAGCGTTTTACGTCTAATTCAACAACCAATACAAAATTAGAACATCAATAAAATTATAATAAAATGATTAGCACATCTGGGTATTACAAACTCAAATGGCCTAGAACATATTAATAAATGCAAACCCTATTAACAAATCTCTAGCCGTGTTGAAAGAAGAACGCCATAGCAAGCACTTCTAAAGAATAGAATGCTTCAGTGAAAGGCGCCTTGTCCTCCTTATGTACTAACACCCAACGCCTGAAGATGATCCTAGATAAAGTAACATCTTTTATCAAGTTGAATACAGTGTCGTTACAACAAAGTAAAATAGACCACAAAATTGTCGCAACTCCCACCCAAGTTTTTCAATAAATTTTCCCACATTCCTGAAAGCCAATTTCCAATAATATCTACAATATTAGATGTAGTTTGCAAACCTAGAACATTTTGAAAATTGCCAAACTGCCCTTGCTAAAAATGACAATCAAAGAACATAGGAATCCCCCTTTTACTACAAAAACGACATTGTTGCCTTCCTGGCCAATTATTTTTTTTTGCTACATTGCCCTTAGTTAGAGTGACCCCTTGGCAAAGAAACCACAGAAAAATCTTAGACCTGGCACTGTATGATTAAAAATAAAATCTCCACACTTTTGTTGTACGTTCTATTCCATATGCTCCATATCCGGTCGTTTTGGGCTTTTAATTACAACACATTTGCATATATATGTTAGCTACTACTACTAACATATATATACACAGTCCGGTTTTGATTTTCGGTGTGTACGTACCTATAAACAGCTTGGTCTATTTTCTCTGGAATGTGTGGTTCATCACTTCATGTTTGGGTTAATTTATTGGTGATATATATTATGCTACTCCCTCCATTCTTGTTTGACACTTTTTACTTTTAAAATGTCTTTGACCATTCGTCTTATTCAAAAAACTATGTAAATATCATTTATTTTGTTGTGATTTGTTTTATCATTAAAGGTGCTTTAAGCATGACTTATATTTTTACATGTTTGCGCTAAAAATTTGAATTAGACGAATGGCCAAAAATGTGCCCAAAAGTTAAAGGCGTTAAATAGAAGAAAACGGAGGTAGTACATTATTTCATCCACCACATCGATCCCTCCATTTGTGTTTATACATTATCAGCAGGATTGTAGACATGATCGAATGTTATATCAAAGAACCATGTACAAATACTTACGTACGGCAGTAGTTTCAGATCTTGTTGAGCTCGCACTTGTTCTTCTGTTCTGATTAATTAGTTGAGAATCGATGGGTGCCCTCGATCAAATCTGGAAAATTTTCTTTAAAGTCACCTGCATATTGTAATATATATATACACTAGTAGACTAAACCACATGCATCTTTAGGTTGATTATTTCATGTGCCATTCATAACAGGTGAACAATACGGTGGGGACATTAGCCCTGGGGCATTATTATGACGAGGATACAATGGCTGCAGTAATTATTGGAGCTGGCACCAATGCTTGCTATGTAGAAAGCAATGACAGAATCATGAAATGTGAGGGAGTTCTTACGAACTCTGGACGAATGGTATGCTATTTTTCACGTTTTAATTTGCTATATATGATCAAAGTACATGTGGAAAATATTTGATAAGTGTATCTTATGTATAATACTATTTTCATCAGGTTGTAAATGTGGAGTGGGGAAGTTTCCTGGCTCCACAAATAGAGTTAACTCCTTATGACTTATGTTTCAATAATGAGTATCAAGGATACCATAAAGATAACTATGACCAGGTAATGCCACAGTGAAAACTTTGCCCTTTGGAATCAACTGGAATTAACATTGTTTAGTTAATTGATATAGCATTTTGAGAAAATGATATCCGGTGTGTATCTTGGGGAAATTGCAAGATTGGTGTTCCAAAAGATGGATCAAGAGTGGCAAGTATTTGGTACAACTGTTCCTACTTTAGCTACCCCATTTATCTTAAGGTACTTTCTGCTTTAAATATTTCTTCATGAATTAATATATCTTTAAGAACTGAATACTTGTGCTATTATGGAGGTCATCCCCAATCTGGCAACAAATTATTTGTAGTCAAGGTTTTGGTATAATCATCGTGCAACCAAACTAACAAAATTCATGAAAAGTTCTAATTTTTTTTGTAAATGTAGTCCCAAACTTATTTTAGCTCTGTATAAAATTACAAGCTCAAATTCATCCTATATTAAGAGTTAAAAAAAAAAGAAATTTCTATCAATATTGGGGCCTTCAAATTTGCCAAAATTTTCTCTTTTTTTAAACTCTTAATATAGAATGAATTTGGTCTTAAAACTTTATACATAGTTATATTAAATAATGAAGAACATATATTTTTTTTCAAAAATTTTCACAACATTTGTTGGTTTGGTTGTACGATGATTGCACCGGAAGGGATATCTATATGATCTGATCGATTGCATAAGACCCGTGGTAGCAATAGAACGGAGAGAGTATACAGAAAAGACATTTCTTTTCAATTTAGATTATCTGTATATTAGTTCTTTTCTATTTTTAAATATCTATTTCTATATATTAGTATTAGTTGGTAGTATTGATTCTGTTGCCCCTATTCCTTAATTACTATGCTCATGTAACTTTGCTCTACTGCTAAGTTTCCCTGCATGCAGTCAGCTGCTCAATTGTGATGTGTATTGTGTTTTATATTTGTTACCTTGTTCTATCCGTTTGTTGTGTAATGGGCTTAGTATTTATGTGCTCTATCTAATGGTGGTAAAATGCAACCTGGTGATCATGACTGTTTAGATGAATATTAAGTGGAACTGGCACGAGTGATCATTTACAGTTAGGAACTTTTTCTTCTTTTCCTCTGATGGATCGATATCTGTAAGCTGCATATGCGTATCTTCTATAACAATCTAAAAAATAAATATCAAATAACATTAAATATTAAATAATGTTTGCTTATTCAATTTGAAGAGTTGATGATTCTTCACTAAAAAATACATGAAGCTTTGATATGACAAAATAATGTGCGCATATTCAATTTTAAGAGTTGATAACTCTTCACTAAAAAAGACTTGAAGCTTTCATATGATTGACATTGGTCAAGATCATTTTAATTCAGCATTTCCAATACTGGTTTAATCCTTCGAAACAATCCGTATGACGACGACCAAGTATTTTGGTGGAACTTAGTGCTCCAGTTTTGTGTATTTAAGATACATACTTTTGGAAACTTTGTCTGATTACCTCAACAAAAAAATAAATAAAAGGAATTATATTGGAAGAATAAGATGAGTAATCATCAATTTTCACATAGCCATAAAAAGAATAATGTCATGATATATCATGATTTTTTTTCATCCAGTACACCATGTCTTGCTGCTATTCGTGAGGACGATTCCCCAGATTTGAGAGAAGTACGGACTATAATGGAAGAGCGTCTGAAGGTACTAACTCACAGTTCACATGAAATATGTGTTCTTTGTTCGGCAGCTATTTCCTTAGACCAGCATCTCATATTTCAATTATTTTCCAAACAGATGCTAGATGTTCCTCTAAAGATTCGGAGACTTGTACAGAGAGTCTCTGACATCATCACTCGAAGAGCTGCCCGTCTAGCTGCTGCCGGCATTAATTGTTGCTATACTGCAGAAAATTGGTCGTGCCACCAATGATCGAAAAATGGGAGGTGGATTACCAAAGAGATCGGTCATCGCAATCGAGGGTGGTCTCTACAAAAACTACTCAGTGTTCCAAGAGTATCTGAGTGAAGCCATAGTCGAGATCCTAGGAGAGGAATTAGCCTCCACTGTTAGTCTTCAGTTGACAGAAGAGGGGTCTGGCATTGGGGCTGCCCTCCTTGCGGCTGCATATTCGTCGAATATACAGTAATCCATGTAGGCATGATGACCGGTCTCTCCTCCATCATTGTGCCATTTGCCGTTGTGCTCCTAACATGTGGGCTCTGGTTGCGTGGCGTTCAGATGTCCGTGGCACAACAGTAATGGCATATGCGCAGGATTCGAACCTGCGACCTGCACAGGCGCGGCTACTAACCAACTGGGCTACAAATATCTGTTGTATATAGCGCAGGTAAGAAGGTAAAAAAAGGAGGTAGAAGAGGAGAAAGGAAAATCGAGAAAAAGCAAAGCTGCTGGGGCTCGAACCGCGGCCAGCAGCATGAAACCTTGTGCGTAAGACCAACGGAGCAAACTTCCCACGCTATTGAAATTGTGTGTGTGTGTGGGGGAATCGTTTATATAGATTATAAATGGACGGTGAGATTCATCTATTGGTCGCGATCGAACGACCGTGATCATCTCGTCGACGTGGCCGCAGGGGGAGGTTTGCTCAACGCCATGTGGCAGCGACCGGGAACCTAACCTTCCTGTTGTATATTTATAGATATATATGTCGAGGAAATTCCATCCTCAAGCAATTTTGAATAGAGCGACAAATCTAGCATCCTTCTCATCGAACGCCAGACACCAGCACGAAACCTTAGAAAAAATAACTATGAAACCTTGGAAAAGCTACCGATAAACCTTAAAAAAATATCAATGAAACTTAAGAGTGCAGTAAAAGTTGGCTAAGTACTAATGAAAACATGGAAAAGGTACAGGTGAAACTTGCAAAATTTACTGATAAAACTTGATAAAAGAACATGTGAAACATGGCTAAATATGTAACGATGCAACTTGATGACCCAAATGTTTATGAGAACAACACAAAAGTTTAGCAAACAAAACATTATGTTCATACATACATTGCTAAGGGTTTCATGCGGTTGGACTCTCAATGCAAATAATAAAAGATTCATAAGAACGAACACAAAGTTGAACAAAAAATCAAATTACACACGTACAAGGCTGAGGTTCTATGCGAAAATGAGGGGATGGACCTACTTTTGCCCTCTTCTTCTTCTTTTTCCGGTGATCCCCACATCGTGCTCGTCGGATTGAACCGCCAAGACTCGCCAAGTTCACATTTTTCTGGAGAGAAAGAGGTATATAGAAAAGAGGTAGGGAGAGAGAGAGAAGAGAGATGGAGGGTACACCGGAATAGGAGACTCGGAGTGGTGGCGCCCGCAGTCAGTGAGCACCGGCAACAGCGTCGCCGGGCAGCAGCACCAGCAGACAAGTACCATGGCGTAGCTGCAAGCTGAGAGAAAAGAAAACCAAAGAGAGAAGGAAGGCGCTCTCCCTAGATAAAAGAGAAATCAAATGGGGGGCACACCCGTGTGATCGCTCTCATTTGGCGCAGCCACGTCCACTTGAGGGTCAAGTGATGCGAGGGCGCCCGTGTATAAACTATTCGTATTAGATTTGGTCCAAAAATATTCAGGTGCTCATATCACCCCTTAACGTTACAAGAACTTATGTGTTACTTTAGCCTAAACTACAGAACAAAAGAGTGCTATACTGGTATACTTGGGGATCGTACAGGTTTTTAAAGCAATACGGTCGTCCCAGAATACAAAAAAGAGGCTTTGTCGCGGCCGCAACGATCGAAATTCCCTCACCCAGAAGCAGCAGCTTAGGTGAGCTGATCCGGAAGCACGCAGATGTGAGCGCTCTCACAGCAACTGCCTTTGTTGCTGCGTGTTTTTCGAAAAAGGAAGCTTTATAAAAATGTCCAAACACAATACATCAAGAAGATACAAAGTCTTGGCATAACTTCCGGCCTCTGCAAACACACACAGCCAGAAAACAAGAGAGACAAACACACTCTAGTGACCCTCAATCCGAAGACTAGACCGCCACCCATGTGCTTGGGAAAAAAAATCCTTGGCCGTACGCACCAAGAGTTGCGAACCCTCCGTAACCGGCTCTTGTAAGTCCGCCCTCTGGAGGATAGCCCAGCTCGTAAGCCAGTGCGCCGTTGAAATAATAACCTGAAATGGAAAAAAGAGCTCTTTTTTTTTAAAACCAAATCATTCCTGCAAATCCAGAGTGACCAACATAACGCGGCAGCTCCTAGCAGAAATAAAGGTCTCAACCTTTCATCAAAGCCCTTTAACCACGAACCAAACATCATATCCACACCGATTGGTTGTTTAACCCCAGTGGCGACAAACAAAACACCCCAAACCGCACGAGCAAAGCGGCAATCAAAAAACAAATGCTTAATTGTCTCATTCTTGTGACAAAAGCAGCAAGTCTTCAAAGGAGCCTTTAACTTTCACAAGTTTTTATTTAACTTTGGGATATCCAAAGATATTAACGCAGAATAATGTGATTTTACCGAGAACTGCCCGTTAGATGTCAGATTCCAGTGAAATAAATCATGTTCATGGGTTAATTCAACTCCGTCAATGCGAGACAATAAATTGTTCCAAGCAATCAGCTTAGGACCAATGAGGTTTCGTCGCCAGGAGAAAGTTGGAGGTGAAGAGCCTAACACCTCCGCTAATGTTACGAATTTAGGCCTGGCAATGTTATAAAGAGAAGGGTATTGATGCATGAGAGGAGAACCTCCCAGCCAAGTGTCCTCCCAAAATCTCACTTGAGATCCATCTTTCACAATAAAGGATCCAAAACGGAAAAAGTCACGTTTTACCTTCATTAGACAAGACCAGAAATGAGAATCTCCACTCTTCCAATCCATTTGAACCAACGGTTTTGATCCCATGTATTTTTTTCGGAGGATTTGTTGCCATAACCCATCAGAAGTAACCAACTTAAACAACCACTTGCTCAGTAAGGCAATATTCTTCGTGTTCAGATCCTGAATCCCTAGACCACCTTAGTCTTTAGGCTGACACAGAATACTCCACTTAGCAAGTCTATATTTTTTTCTTATGTTCATCTCCCTGCCAGTAAAATCTAGAGCGAAAATAATCCAATTTTTTTAGGATCCCTTTTGGTAATGAGAAGAAAGACATCATGTACATCGGAAGGCTACTAAGCACCGAATTAATCAAAGTTAAATGTCCCCCAATTGAAAGGTGCTTTCCTTTCCAACTACTAAGTCTTTTCTCAAACCGTTCCTCCACCTTTTTCCAATCACAATTTAAGAGTTTCCTAAAATGTATCGGGATGCCCAGATAGCTAATCGGAAAGACCCCGACTTTACATCCGAATATACCAATATATTGTTCTAAATGATTCATAGCTTCTCCAAAACAAAACATTTCACTCTTGTGGAAGTTAATTTTGAGACCCGAAACTTGCTCGAATGCACGAAGAAGTAACTTCAAGTTACAAGCTTTGTTCAGGTCATGATCCAAAAAAAGAATTGTATCATCAGCATATTGAAGGATCGAAAGACCCTCGTCAACCAGGTGGGGAATAAGCCCACTAAATTGACCATCTAATTTTGCCCTGTTTATGAGCACACTCAGCATATCAGCTATGATGTTGAAGAGCAACGGAGATAGAGGGTCTCCCTGTCGAAGGCCTTTTCGAGTTTGAAA
The DNA here is from genome assembly GCA_036346415.1 of Raddia guianensis. Lineage (NCBI taxonomy): Eukaryota > Viridiplantae > Streptophyta > Magnoliopsida > Poales > Poaceae > Raddia > Raddia guianensis. The sequence goes on from CM070538.1 coordinate 17,549,904, forward strand.
ATAATGCCCGACATCATCATTAACATTCACAGCCACACTACCTCCCGATATGAATGATTCAACCCAAGAAATCCACTTGGGAGAAAAACCTTTCATACGAAGAGCCTGAAATATGAATGGCCATCTTACTTTGTCATAAGCCTTTTCAAAGTCCAGCTTAAGAACAATCCCGTTTTATTTCTTTCTATGAAGTTCATGTATAGTTTCGTGAAGAATTACTACAGCTTCAAGAATATTACGTCCCCTCAAGAAAGCGGTTTGGGTCGGGCTAACTACCTTATCTGCAACTGTATTGAGTCTGTTCGTTGCCACTTTGGTAAAAATCTTGTAACTCACATTAAGTAGACAAATTGGACGATATTGTTGAATAATGTTCGCCTCCTGCACTTTGGGGATCAGAGTAATGACCCCAAAGTTGAGGCTAAAAAGTGGTAAATCTCCTCTACTAAAGTCCTGAAACATTTGCATCAAGTCCCCTCTTATGATTTCCCAGAAATGCTGATAGAATTCAGCTGGGAAGCCATCTGGGCCAGACGCTTTATCGTGTTCCATCGAACAAATAGCTTCCTTAACTTCACATTCTGAAAAATTAGATGTGAGGAAGTCATTTTCAAAGACGGACACTTGGGATAAATCAAGGGTTATTGACTCATCTAAGGTGAATGAGTTCTCTTCAGGTTCACCAAATGAATCTTTATAGAAACCCGTAATATAACTCTTGAGGTTAGCATGACCCTCAATTTTGCTATCTCCACATTCAAGCGAAAAAATATGTTTCTTCCTGTGTTTACCATTGGCAACCATTTGGAAATATCTTGTATTATTATCGCCCAGGAGAATATCTTTTGTCTTTGCACGCTGATAATACTTAATCTCCTCATCCCTAAGGAGTTTGGTCAGAAGATCCCGAGATTGAGTTAGGTGGTTTTGCTCAGATTCAGTCAAATCCCGGACCTCCGCAAAAGTGTCCAAATTGCAAATTGTGTTCTGTAGCTCAGCTTTCTTTTTCTTATACTCGCCATTTGTATGGACCGCCCATCCCGGAGGAATCTTCGTAAGGCACTTAGTTTGTTATTCCATCTTTGGACCGAGTTCTTTCCTTTTACTGGTTTATTCCAAGTCTCGACCACCCACTCATAAAAACCCTCACGATTAAACCAACTAAGTTCAAATCTGAACTGTCTATTGTTTCCATTGAAGGCCTGATTACCAGTATCCAGTAGTAAAGGAGTATGATCAGATACTCCCCTATCTAGGGCTTGAACTGTAACCAATGGGTGTTTAAATTCCCATTCAGTTGTCATTAGAACTTTATCCAGTTTTTCAAATGTTGGGACCGGCAAAGAGTTGGCCCAAGTGAACTGACGACCCGTGAGGTCAATTTCTCGTAAATCAAAGCTATCGATGACAGCATTGAAGAGAAAAGGCCAACGGTTAATAAAATTGTCCTTGTTTTTTTCTTTACTACTTCGCATAATATTGAAATCCCCACCAATGAGAGTAGGGAGCGAATTTTGTTGGCAAGCCCTCACCAACTCAGCAAGAAAGGCTGACTTGAAGTCATTCTGTGCTGGGCCATAGACTGCCATCAGAATCCATTTGAAATTATCCGACTTGTTGCAAAGATGGAACTTAATGTAAAATTCCCCTTCAACAATTAAGGATAGTACAAATAACTCAGCTCTAACCCCCAAAAGAATACCTCCCGATCTCCCACGGGGTGGAAGGCAATGCCAAACGAAATCTGCACCCCCGGAGAGTCGCGACAGATTCTTTTTTGACATATCTTGTTTTCCAGTTTCCAAAATTGCAATAAAATCTAGATTATGCTCTGTAACAGCCTCAGAGATGTACCGGTATTTAGCCAAGTCTGAAAGACCTCTGCTATTCCAGAAAAAACCTTTCATTCTGAAACTATTTTTTTATAATTACTATTCATTTTCTTGTTCTTTCGAATCTTTGGTAATTTTTTTGACCTTCGTGTGGACGCCATCAAATCACATAATCTGATGTCTAAGTCTGCATCATCAAAATCAACCTCCGAAACATCCTTAATTAAGTGAGCGAGTAGGTCGCTGTCAGATTCATCGACCTCGTCATCACTTGCATTAAAGGGATTTTGTAAACTATCAACAAGACCTTCCTTAGCTGAACACTTAATCTTAACTTTTGGCGTCACTACAAACTTGTCTACTTCTATTCGTTTTAGAGCACGGATAGACGACTTTACCGCTGCATTGGTGTCTCCGATTTTGATCCGAACATTTCTTAGGTTTGACACACAAGTATCAAAAGGTAATGAATTGAAGGTTGGGGAGACAATATGATTTTTCATACCAGTCTGAAAGTGTTGAGATGGGCGAAGCAAATAAGACCCATTCCTGCTATCCACCTTCGTCAACACAGGTTGTCCGTCTAAGTTACGTAGCGACGCCCGCCGCATAGCCCTCAGAGTCATATCCTCATCTACAGCAGTGATTCCATCAACTGTATGAGAATTAATTCGCATACTTCGTCGAGGTTCTGTAAATTTGACAGAGGGACTAGTAATTTGTCCTGAAAGCAAACCTGAAACAGTAGAGCTAGGCCCAGCTGATCCAACAAAACCGGGGGAGATGATATGCCCTCCACCACTCGGAGTGCCCAAGCCTCCCACCGAAAAGTCCTGCAAAGCAAGCAAAACAATCAAATCAGCCAACAATTCATTACAGCCATTTAGCATGGTCTGATCAAGAGGAGCAACTTCAACACTCACCATCTCACAGTGCTCCGAATGGGGTGTGAGAAAACCATTGCATTTCAGATTAGACTCCGGAGTCCCTGAGCCCAACTTATTTCCTACAAAATCCTGCACAAACAACACATTTTCAGCCGACCTATGCAAGGAATCAGCTAGAAAATTGTGTTCAGGTAATGTACAGGGACCGACCTGAGTGCCAAATCTGAACTGGACAGCAGGACCTTCCTGATTAAGAGAAATCAATTCAGAGTCTGAAAAATCAATTCAGAGTCTGAAATCAACCCAAGACCACCATCACTTAAAGCAACTAGCTGATCATCTTCCTTCTGAAAAGTCGGTTCAGTCCCAAGGTGATTTGCACACTGTAAGGGCATCACAGAAGCTTCCATGGAACTCTTCACTGATCTCATCGGAGTTACAGCAATGGCCGGTAAATTAGAGATCCCATCTAGAACAATTGGTCTAGATTTTCGCACCGGCCTACATTTTCCGAAAGGAATCGCAGCCACCTGCATAGGAGTAGGACCCCCTCCTCCACCAACCGAAGGAGCATCCTTACTACCAGACCCATTTGCACTTTTATGTTTCTTTACTGCATGATCAGAACCCTTCTCAACTTCATCTCTATCTTTCCCAGCACCACTATCATCACTGTCTTTCGGATTATTACTGCTTAAAGGTGGGACAGCCGGGCTGAAATCCTCCTTCTCCAAGGAAAAGGTGATGTCATAACCCCAATTACCAAAGACGATGTCTGTGGAGAGAGGAAGGTGTTCCCTGTTCATCATTCCCACCAACAGACGAATAATGCCCTTTTTCCTATAAGTGAGCATATCAACATCAAGAGTTGCCCCGATAACAGTTCCTAGAGCCCAAAAACCGAGATAGTGTCTCCAGGCAAGAGGCACTCCAGTTACATGAACCCACACTTCATCAAGTTGATAGGTAGGCAAGACATCACAATCAGCTTGCCACTCCAAAATGGTAAGTGTAACCCCATGTTTTGTCAAGCGAAAATCAATGTCTGCCATCCTTTTTAACTCCTCATCGGAGGGGAAAGCAACCAAAAAAGAATCCTCGCTATGAGGCAACGCCTCCCACTTCCATTCCTTCGAAATCAACCTGGCAAGCTCAGTTTGTACGATCTCTGCAGTGATCTGGCCACCAGCGACCTTGACCAAAGCAGTAGGCGTTGCATCTGGAGTTTCAAGCTTAAAGTCAAATTCTGGAATGCGAAAGAATCCCAATTCATTCTTGCCAAACCCAAACATGGATGCATCAGGCTTTGGCATCTTCAGTAAAGGACATTTGGATGCAATGTGGGAATTCTTCTTATTGCAGATCACACAATCTAAATCCGCAGAGCAATCTTCACTGACATGGCCATTACACTTGCATCTAAAACAATGAGGAGAACGCGGCTTCTTAGCCTTTGGAGCCGTACCTTCAGTTGATGCTGCAATACTCGTCGCAGGAGCCACATTCGCAATCTGCAAATCCCCGGGAGCAGAGACACCACCAGGAATAATGGGAGCAGCATGACCCGCGAAATCAGATCGGCCTCCCACCCTTGGTTGGAATCTTTGATGTGGCGGAAATCGACCTCCACGGCCAGCAGCACCGCGACCAACGCCGCCATGGTTACCTCTTCCCTGGAAACCACCACGTCCCAGGCCAGGCTGCCACTAATGCTCCCGTCCTTGCCACTGGTTGCCATTCCGGTGAGCAGTTCCGGCCACACGAGAGTTAGGCGCGATGCCAGGTCGTGGAGCTTGAGCACCGGCTTTGATGCCTGGGGGTGGCGGCCTAGCTGCCATTGCTGCGTATGTGGGGCGAGAAGCAGGAAGCGAAACGCCTGCCCTCTCCGTCGTCACACACGAAGTACCTCTTTCCCGAACCAAAACCAAAGAGGAATGAGTGAGAGACGATCTGGAGCGTCCAAAACTCTTGGCCCGTTGGATAAGCAGCGCCTGATCAGAAGCCGCGCCCACGCACCTATCTTGGGCACACTGCTCATCAATGCGATGTTTCTGTCTGTTCGAATCCTGCGACCACGCCGCTGTGTTGCCCGAAGCCCCAGAACCAATAGACGAAGCAACGGAAGGCATGAACGCAGCGAGCGTCGTTTCCGTCGCCGTTCGTGGCCTTGGCAACGGACCTCTCCATGGCCGGATCAAGCAGGCTCTGCGAGGAAAAGCCTTCCCGAAAATTTTTGGGGTCCGCTTCGCAAGACCCTGCTGATCGTGTTCCTTAGAAGCAATACAGTCCTTGGAATAATCCTTCTTAGTCAACAAACCAACCTCAAGCCCTGGGACGACCGGATGAATCGCGTGAAAACGAGCATATAGCCGATCAGCGTTTACACCCTCGTCACCTGTAGCTAATCCGGCAACAGCACTTTGCGTTGATTTTAGGACTATGGAGGCCAATTGATCCGACTGAATCGGGTCTGACTTCTCCCCCCATCGTGATCCTTCAGCCAAACCAATATCGTTCCAGAAATTATCGCAAATCTCAGCATCAGATTGAAAGTTTCTGCTGGAAATAGTTGAGCACAACCCAAATTCCGCAGCACCATCAATGAGCCACCAGCTCAAACGCAGGCTCAGAAGAAAAAACAGAAAAAGATTCGAACCTTCAACAAGATCCCCCGCAACGACGACCCCGCCGTCACCCACAGCGCCGCCCTCGGAAACTCCCTCGGCCACACCCACAGCGCCGCCCTCGGACTGAATTGGAGAGCGCACGGTGTTCTTGTCGCAGGAGGAAGAGCACCCAGGGGCGCACATCGAAGAACCGTTACTACCGATCTCTCGATCGGAATATATCTTTGACCTGCTTTGATGATGCATAGCCCATACAAACCAATCTAATGCTGCGTGTTGTCTCTATCTGTGTGCGACCAAGATCCTCTGCTGTTCTCCTCTTTGTTGCGAGTCACTGACATATGAGTCCTACATGTCAAAGGTCCATATGTCACTAACCCAACGGCACTATCGTACACTACCACAGAAAGGGCCTTTAGTACCGGTTGGCAACTGGCTTTAGTCCCGGTTGCCAAACCGGGATAACTTCTAGAGACTGAAGGTCATAGGCCTTTAGTCCTGGTTTCCTCAACCGAACACAAACGTTACAACGGTATAGAAAATATCTAAAAAATATCCCGGGATTGATGTGCCGGGATAGAAGACCATTCTCTAGTAGTGGTACCAGCAACAGCAGAGGATCTGCGTCCCTTTGTGTGCAGCTGCTGCCGCGGTGCATCTGGCTGGGGTGGCGCACACCACCACTTCCTCTCTAGGAGGATAGATGGTGAGATGGTAAAAAGTAATTAGTGAGTGGGAGAGAGTAGGATCAATTTTGTATGTACAAGACTTTGGAAGCAAACAGGGTCATATGTACCATCATTAGATATAGGCACACAAATCCTCACCGACCATAGCAGCAACTCAATATTGAAACCATGATGATCACCTGAATTAAAGCTGAAGAAGGGTAAATAAACAGGCCCAAATTGACCTGTTTGGAGAGAGTGCGGAAAGAACACTGTAAATTACAAATTGAATTGGCTACGAGGCATTGTAAATTGCGCCTCTTTGCTTGCTATCAGCACAAATTCTTTCCCTTGCAACATGAAACTATAAATCTGCCCCTCTGTCAGAAAACACTCTTGCCAATAAAACTGTGATTCTAGCCATACAAGAGAGATAGAGACAAGGATAAAATGCCTATTTTGACCTTTAGTTAAACAAGTGATGTGGCCTTGGAAAAGGCATAACAAAATACAAAAAAAAAATAAAAAATCCACACGTAGCATAGGTTTGTAAAGAGAAATTCTTCCGAACAGTATCCCGTTCGCGCGCGCAGGGAACGGGACAATGGGGCGCCGTCCGATTTTTCCGAATCTTGGCGTCGTCACGCGGAAAGCGCGTTGCGCGGGTGAGGCAAGACGATTTCCCGTGCAGTGGCATCGTCCGTGCATACTGCAGTTCATTTTGTTTCAATTTAAGTTTCTCTTTTTTATTTCTTTTTTATCTGAAGTCTAAATTGTATAGAACAAATTTCATAATTCATCTAAAATTCTAATCAACCCATTTTAAATACTTTCAAATTTTTTATTTTTTTTATTTTTTACTAGTTAGGAATTAGTATCATATGGTTATTTAGTGGTTTATAATTCATGTAAAATCAAGATTTTTTGTTTGTGATATATGATACCACCAACCTGACACCAAGCCCGATACTCGATGATACTTCTGATCCGATACTTGATTTTTTGACATGATACTCGATGATACTTCTGATCCGATACTTGATTTTTGACCTCGATAATCGATGATACTTCTGATAATCAACGATACAACCAACCTGATACCACTGATACTCGACACCTAGACCCGATACTTTTTTGTTTGTGATGTATGATACCTTTTTCGATACCTCAATGATATCATGAAACTCGATAATACCACCAACCTAATACAACCGATACTTTTTTGTTTGTGTATATGATACCTTTATGATACATTTTTTTGATACCGAAACTCGACGATACCACCAACTTGATACTACCGATACTCGGCACACGGACCTGATACTTTTTTTGTTTGTGATATATGATACCTTTTCCAATATTGAAACTCAACGATACCACCAACCTAATACCACCCATGCTCGATACCCAGACCCGATAGTCAATGATACTTCTGATCCGATACTTGATTTTTTTACCCGATACTCGATGATACTTCTGATCCGATACTTGATTTCTTTGACCCGATACTCGATGATACTTCTGTTTGGATACTTTGTTTTTTTTACCTGATACTCGATTATACTACATACCTGATACTACAACTTTGATACTGCATACATAATACTCCAACTGTTTTTGTAGAGAATAGGGCATGCTTTGATACTACAACTTTGATACTTGATACTACATACCTGATAGTCCAACTTTGATACTGCATATATGACACTCCAACTTTGATACATTATACGAAATACCTGATACTACAACTTTGATACTGCATACATGATACTCCAACTTGGTTACTACAACTGATACATGATATCAAATACCTGATACGACAACTTTGATAGTGTATATATGATACTCGATAATACCTTCAATACGATACTTGGTTTTTTTACTCAATAATCGACGACGATACCACCAACCTGATACCACCAATACTCAACACCCTCAGATCCGATACTTTTGTTCGTATGTTACTATCTGATCCAATACCTGATTTTTTTGACCTGATAATCGATGATACTTCTTATCCGATACTTGATTTTTGATTTGATACTTGATGATACTTCTGATCTGATACCTGATTTTTTGTCCGGATAATCGATGATACTTCTGATCCGATACTTAATTTTTTTGACCTGATACTCAATGATACTTTCGATCCGATACATGATTTTTTTTGACCCCTGATACCACTGGTATCGCTCACTGGAGATATAATACCTTTATGATACCACCAACCTGATACCACCGATACTCGACACCTAGACCCGATATCTTGTTTGTGATATATGATACCCTTTTAATGATACCTTTTTTCGATACCTAAATAATACCATGAAACTCGACGATACCACCAACTTGATATCACCGATACTAGACACCTAGACCGATACTTTATTTGTGATATATGATACCTTTTTTCCGATACCTCAATGATACCATGAAACTTGACGATACCACCGATACTCGACACCCGGACCCTGATACTTTTGTTTGTGATAATACACCTTTTTTTCTATACCTCAATGATACCACAAAACTCGACGATACCACCAATACTCGACACCACAGACCCGATACTTTTTTTGTTTGTAATATATGATACACCTTATGATACTTTTTCGATACTCGACAGGAGACCCGATACTTGTTTGTGATATTTCATACCCTTTTTGATACCTTTATATTACCCTTATGATACCTTGTTCGTAATACCCGACCCCCCGTACGATACCTCTTTGATACATGCCCCACCCCGATGCTTGTATGATACCTCCTTTATACATATATGACATCTCTCTGATACCTGTATAATACCTCCTTCATACCACTTGATCCGATACTTTGTTCGTAATATCGGATACTTATATGATACCTATCTGATACAAGTTTTATTTTAGACTAATTTTAGAATTTTTGTTTTACGTGTTTTTGAGATCATATGATTTAATTAGATTTTTTCTAGTTCATTTAGAAAGCCAAACTAATACATACAACTAGCAGCCATCATTTCTACGTGAGCACAAAAGTACATGCATGCCTTTTTAATGTGTACACGAACGTACGTAGACGTGAGCGAACGCGCATGAGAAGCAATTGTACATAGCAGTGAGCGAAAGTGCGGGGACTAGCCGGTTGACGCGAGCGAAGGTGCGGGACGAGCTGGTTTTTTTGTGGTGTTGCGATCGAGCGCGCATCGGGACACTGAAGCGAGCGAGCGCGCGGGCGAGCGGGCCTATCCGGTTGGGGGCGGATCCCAACAGGATCCCGTCACCAAGTCGCCCCCGTTTGTAAAAGGCACTACGGAGTATAAGGATGCCAACAACATATTAACATGAAATTCCCATATGATTTCTTTTTTTTTAATGATTTCTAAACTCAGATTTTTTTCAAATTTTTTTAAAGCACCTAATTTTTTATGTACCCTTGGCATAAAAATGTCTTATTTTTAAAGTTTTGTATTTTAAAAAATTTTAACCTGTTTAAAAAAGATACGAACCAAGGAAAAGAAATAGGGCCAAGTTGGGGTTCGAAACCAAGCCACTGGGATGGGTTTGAGTGGAGAAGATCAACTTAGCCGCAGCCGTAATTATACCAACTGCTTCCACTTTTCATAGATCTGATGGTCCAAATCTAATATCAAGTGTTAGCATCCAATAGATATCAATACTAAAATATAAGCAACAAATGCATGCTATGCAAAGTTCTCCAGTACAGCGCTTCTCTACTCCGGAATACATTCGAGGTTCCGCTAAACTACATCATTCAACAACAAAATAACATATAGCACTTCTCTTTGTATCCCATTTTCGGGCAGGGTAACATCATTTGAAGCATCCATAAACAAATGGATGCAGATGAGAGCCCTGAGGCCTCCACCAAAAAAATGCATGTATCGCTGTGCTGCTACAGTAATCAGACAATAGTCATGCACCGAAGATGAATGTTTTTGCCTATGGAGAGACAAAACAGATCTCTCCTTGCTGTCAACATTTGATGTTGGTGTTACTTGTTAGTCCTTCGGTTGGAGACCATCATGATGTCAACCAAGACGACTTGACGGCCCACTTCCAAACCATGGCCTCAAGCTGCAGCGAACGCTGCTTCCGAAGCTACAACAATCGAAGTGTCAAAACTGGTCATCACAGCCAACCAATTACTTACAGCTCCATACCCTCCAAAAGGTATGGCCATCCAGCAATGCTGCGACACATCCCTCGTGTGCCAAGGAGGCTGGCGAGCCCAACAACCTCACGAAGAAGACAAATGCCTTGGTGCGAGGAATGTTGCAACACATGCATCCGGTGCATCAGATGCTTCTCTGGCTTGAGATCACAACACAAGCATCTACTAACAAATTTACCAGTAATCATCAGAATATCCAGACCATCTTGAAGTGGATGCACCTTTGTATGATTGCCACTGACGAGGGCTAAAACCCCTGTCGTATTGTTTCCGGTGGTGCTGTTCAGTTGACCTATGTTTACTCCTTCCCTTATGAACTCTCCTCGTAGCATTTCTTAAATCCTCTCCGTAATCATACTCTTGGCGCTGCAGATTTGAAACCAACAGGTAAAGCTCCGCCAGTTAGAACTTAAAAAAAGTTTGTTGATGTAGGAACTAGGAAACAACGAAGTGAGTAGCAATGACAAGTCTCATTCTGTAATTATAAGAATTTCAATTGTACTAAATAGAAAGCACATCTCAAATAAAACTCAAATTAAACTGGGGCCCTCTGTTGCTAGTTCGCACCCAGCTAGGTTCAGTAACAGGTTGGTAACTGTTGGAATTCTGGTAATCTGTGTCAATAGCAGGCATGGTTAATACAGCGATAAGACAAACGCCATATACACATCCCACTGCGCTATTGGCCTATTATGACCACATTTTATGGTTGTTGAATCAAGATCCTCCTAGCTTTAACTCTATACCAACTATTCCACTGCCTCTTCCTCCTAAGTAAGACACCAACACCTTGACCTTGGATCGGCGGCAAGCCACCTCAAATTCTTCAGCAACAACCTCAGATATGGCAATGGCAACTATCACGGTGGCAGAACCAAGTCTCTCTGTTTCATCTCCTCTGCAATGCGTTGCTATGCAACCCCCTTCCAACCAGTTTATCTCTTAATCGACAACTAAGAAACAGCTAGGACAACTAAGTAGTAGCTAAACGACCCCGCAATAACCACGATACCAGAATATCCCAAACGGCCATATCTCATGGATTCAGAAATTCAACATGAGTTTTGGCAAGTTTTTGTTCGATTTTTAGCCTTTTTTAGTTCACATTATTTAAACAGTATTTGAGCAGCTGTAACGGGCAAGAAACTGAAACTGGCCATGGAGTGACCTTTGTGCTGGTTCCGGTCCTAAACCCTAGCGCTCAGTACAATCAGAATTCAGAAGCCCTATTTAAGTATATGCTGATAGCAGCTAGCTAGTCTCATCGATTTAGGTTAAAACCATTACTCCTATTATTTCGAGTAGATTAACAGTTGGAAAACATATCAAAATGCCAATTTCCCCCCTAATATGTTTCTAATTGACTGGGCATACACTACGATGACATTATCAAGAGTCAGGATTTGGATTTCTCCTTTAATTAATGTCAACCATTCTAGAAGGCTATATATTCACACTCCATTCCTCTCAAACTAAAATAACGGATGGCCACTATTTTGTAAGAATAGTCAAATGCCTTGGTATTTTTTACCTTATCAGGGTCTGAAAGAACGTTATATGCCTCCCCAATTGTTTTGAACAGATAATCAGCATCTGCGTAAACCTCCTTGACAATATCCCTCCAAAACCCATCATCAGCATGTTCATTCCTTACTAGCAATTGAGTGGCCTGCAGGACAAACTGGTGTTACAAGAAACACCTTTACAAATAAACGAGAATTTTTTTTTTTTCTGATGAGAACCTTGTCTGGATGATGTCTCAATGCAGCTTTTCGGTATGCCTTCTTAATATCAGCTTGAGAGCAGGATGGTTCAACTCCCCTGAAAAAAAACGGGAATAAACTTGCATCATCTTGTGAAAAGGGATAATTCACTAAAATTTCAAAAGAGCAACCCCAATGAAATAGTAGCATACAACACAATTCGACCTGACCAGCTATAGTACTGGTCAAAATGGCTATAAAGAACAATAAAACCTGCCTTAAAAAATACTGCAAGATACTAGAAATCCCGTTGCTACATATATACTTAACCGCATGTCTGTCTTGGATTTGATTTTTTATAGCTGCATAAGACACTCCATGTTTTACAATTTAAGAATAGTATCCTGGTTGCTAGTACCAGATTTGCTCTAACTAGCAGACATGTGTCTCCCAAGCTGCAAGGTTTTTGTTGTCTGGTATTATCCTTCAAAACAGAAGTTCACCCAATATGCAAGTATACAAGTAAAATACCGCACAAAAAAAAATAATAGATCCAATTTTATCATGCTAGCAGTATTGATTCTCATGTCAGAAAACGATCAACATAATTGCTGCAATTTACAAAAAAAAAGTGCTCACCATCTCAGCATATCCATGTCTCTATAATACATTCCATTCAGCATGAATGTAAAACCAATAACAATTTACAAACAATTTTCAACAACATATAAGAGCAGAGGTTAGTTTATTTTGAAGTCACGATGTAAAGCAGAGTGCCAAAGTGAAGTTCTCATTGGCATAAACAATGGAATCCTTTGTTTATCTAGATCAATGATAATAGCAGGTGCAAATCAAATGTACGAGACATGCATCACTAAAAATTGGAAACATTTGTATTGATGGAACAAAACTTTGAGCAAATAAAACATGCTAAACAGAAATGCAAATTTCACTCAAGAACTTACAAGATTAAATAAAGATTCAACGGAGTATCATTTTTTGCTTCCTCCTCCACAGAAAACAGTCGTGCACGTGCCTGCTTCAGATCGCTATGTTTGTTCAAAACTTTTGGTGATGCACCAGACATATTGGCTTGCTTCTCAAGAAGTGAGATTAGCTTGCTTAAATCATTAGCAGCTTGTCCATAATCCCTGATCATCTCATATAAAGTGGCTCGCCTGGAAATTGCCTGGAATTGAGATTAAAGAAGCTATTAGATAAAACACTTAAAATAACCATATAGGTAAAATAGTACAGATGTTATCTCTGATCATTTATTCTATACACTGAAATGTGTGGAAAAGGATAAAACTCATAACATACTACAAAAGTCACTAAAGAATACCTTGGGGTAATTAGCATCAAGAACCATGGCAAGTGAACAATCTGCTATCGCATCAGTAACTTGACCAAGTGATTGATATGCAGCTGCACGATTGCAAAAACAGACAGCTGAAAAGGGACGTGAGTCACTATTGCACGCCAAAGCCGCTGAATACTGTTCCACAGCTTCAGAAAATTGATGAGCTTGAAATGATTCGTTCCCAGCAGCCTAAAATGATCACAACAGGAGAAAGAAACAATTATAATTTATTACCAATATAAGATAAAAACCTGAAATAAAGGGACTGCCATAATTGAGTATTCTCTCTGTGTGTGTGTGTGTGTGTGTGTGTGTGTGTTTCTCCCTGTTTCGAGGATCCAGCATACGCTACCTCAATGTAAAAAAAGAAGAGCAACACTGGCACAAAGGAACTCAAAACGCTCAACCCTTTTAACCATTTTTAAAATCAGGCTCATAGCAGGAAAGATAGCATGGGATGGGAAATCAGTGACATGAATCATTTTCACAGAAGCAGCACACTAGCACTATAAGAAATATGGAGAATTTGGAGATTGTTCTTTCATGGAGTCCTTTCAGGAAAGTAACCATAATTTCAGAAGAGACTTCACAAAAGAACAATCTCTTAAGAATATATGCAACATTTCCTGCAAAGAGATATTGTAACTATCCAAAGCTAGAAGCCTAGAACAGAAAAATAAATCATGTTCTAGTTCTGGATCAAGCCCATAAGAAAACAATCAGAATACACAAAGGCAAGCGATAATCACATGATATAACAAAGGGTTAATTAGATATATGTCACTGTTCACTTTCGCATTGAGGAAACTAACACACATCCACATCCAACCTTCCAACTTAAGATAACTTTTACAACTATGCGTAGAAAAAAAAAAAGAAAATCAAGAAGTTCTTTCTTTTCCGATTTCAGGTACTTAGCCACTGCTTGTTGATGTTTGCAAAAAATGACACTTTTTTTTAAAGAATTAGATCTATGACATTTTACGCATCTTAAAGCACATTGCCTCCTCATGGTGCATCCTATCCTCCATTTTTTGGAACAAACTGCCCTCACCTGCGTATCCACCCCACCTAGATCCCCTATCTGGCCCTATCTGGTCAAGTCGAACCACACACAAACTCCGAGCCCGACAGATAAACCCTAGCCCCTAAACTTCCCCAAGTCGGAGCGGAACAGGACACACAGTGGCGATTCGCACGGCAAAGACCCCGAGCTTCCAGCCCCTGCTTCCATAGATTGATTCCCTCTATCATCATCCTCTGCCAGCTGCGGATTGCTAATTGGGGTGGCAATGGCTGTAGGAGGCAAGGCAATCGGTTCCAATTCAACACCTCGTCCAAGAAATAAGTTTTTTCATCCCTTAGGCATAGAAGGTGTGGGATGTGTTCCGTTGACATATTTTCAGGCTTTGTATAAGATTGATCGGAAGGCGATTTGGATATTTTGTAACGTGGAGTCATTCTCTACGAAAAGAGACATATGGTAGAAGGGCATACACCAAATCAAGGATTGTCAATTGTGCCATGGATGAATCTTCAATTACTTTGCATGCATTGAAGGATTTGCTCCGCAGGCATGTTACTTAGGGTTGAAATCAAGATATTTGTTTCTTTTACTATGATAGGAGTATTGGCTGAAGATATAATGTTAACCAAGTATAATGACATTTATGGTATCATTGACATGTATAGGTAAGAGAGGAGTGTCACATTCATCGTTGCAATATTGGATGGGTCATCTGATCCTTTACAAGTTGATCCTCTCATTCCATTGCAAGTTGTGCCAGCACATGAACTGATACCTAGCGCCAAACAATGGAAGCTAGGGGGAGTCAGATTCGTCACCACCGAGGTAGTCACTGACCGAATCACCTCCTGGCTCCTAGTGAGCTTGAGGGTAGGGAATTTGGTGCTAGGGTTTATCTTTTGGGACAGAATGTGACCCGGCTCGGCCACATAAGGGGTCTAGGCCAGGTGGATTCATAGACAAGGGCAATTTGGTCAAAAAAATGAACAGGCCACGTGTTGAGTTGGCAAAGTGCTTTAGGATTCATAAATTGGCATAATGGCATGGATCTAATTCCTGCTTTTGAGCAGTGGCATTTTTTTTTTTTTGGCAAACAACAACGAGCGGTGGCAGTTCTCTCAATGCGCAAGTGAACAGCGGCATAGATCTAATTAACCCTATAATCAATATATATATCACGGGTAGATATGCCAAAACACATCACCAGGTTCCCTCTTTACTAGTTTGCTAGAGGATGAGATAAATGAACAGAAGGAAATGTATACCTTAAGGGAAAGAAGTTGCTTTATAGTTGTAGACAATGATGAGAACTGTTCTTGAGATGTATGACCATCACTGCACGATTTGCGCCATTCATAAGTTACATACCATAAGACAAACTACAAAAAGAATAAAAGAAAATTCACAGGGCATGAAAAGTTTACCTCTCTTTGGCAGGTGATAATTGCTCATGCTTCTTTAGCAAGTCAAGAGCCTCTTCAAGCTTGCCTAACAGGAAGTAGGACTTGCATATGAAGTATGATCGCCAAAGCGTTCCAGGGCATTCAGTCTTTTCAGATATACTTGAATTCCTTGATTCTCCATTAGCATTAAATGAAACAGAATTTATTTTTGCCAAATCTACTTTTTCCTGGCATAGTTGAATTACTTCTTCGTATCTTTGTAGCTGTTCAGTGTAGCAAACATGTTAGTATAGAGAATAAGAACATAAGGAAACCTAATAAAACTATAAATCACTTGGAAATATGATTTATGGACATAATTACATAAAATAACTGACAAGAAGAAACGCATACCACCAGTAGTGCATTTGCTTTCATTTCCATTAGGTAATCTGATTGTGAACTAATCTTCAATGCATTGGAGATCAATTCTAAAGCTTGTGATGCTTCAGGCAATGTTCTTTTCTTAAGAAGTTCCTTGGACTGGGACATCCAATCTGACACTCTCTGAAGTATTGGAAACAAGATGTCAGAAGATATAGCGATATAATAATGAAGAGATAAATTAAAGCTTCTTTCTTCTTTCTGTGGAGAAACTTTGAACACAAAGACTGTAGACACGTCTTAAGGAAATGATCATGTAAAAGCTATGCATCTCAGCACCAGGGGAATGTATCAAGTGCAAAGCGCTTACTAGGTGAAATTATCAAAACATACGTTCAGACACTAAAACGCGAAAGGAACTGAAAATTTTAGGAGCATTGTACAGTCCTTGAAACTAAAAGTTCAAACTCAAATAATGTTAGCATAGCACATATCAAATGTGACCTTCAAATTATGTGAAGGTAACCTTCAGTTTTTTTAAAAAAAAAGGACTGTCCCTGGCAAAACTAATTTTTTCATGAATTTTTTCCACTAACAGCCCCTTTTCACACAAATCACCAGCAGTGACCGGCTACCTATTCCCAACAGTAAAGGAATGACACACACACACATATCATATTACATCACCACATATTACATATTTCAGTAAGTATCGCTACAGAACAATGAACAGTTTTTCAAAATTAACAAATAACAGATCAATAAATAATAATTCTCTGTTTTGTACTTCTCAGGATGAGAAATAGATAGTATACATTCCAAAATATGTGAATGTTAAATTGTCAAAACACAGAACTTATAGTTGGCCCCATAAGAAAAAAGTTAGTATACCTTGACTCTTTCCAGACCATCAGAAACCTCAGAAAACATTTTGAATTCAGAGCCAGCAGTGTCATTGAACTTCAAACAGGCTGTGTAACTCTTTGATGCATCTTCAAGATTTCCTAGTGCAAGCTGGCAACTGCATTTGTGGATAGTATAAAAATTAACCTACCAATTACTTAAAAAAGTATGTACACATAGAGAAAGCATGTGTCCAGAAGTTGTGGCCAAGTGATCCAAAACAACAGAAACAAAGCCAGATATTACCAACAAAATGTTTCAGTGAACTATGGTTTCATATGTCTGAAACATACCATGTTATGGTTACATAATGAAGATCTGAATTATCGAAGCATGCAGAACTAATACAACTGGAACATGAAAATCTGATTATTCTGATGCATATCTATATTAAAGAGTAAATTGCACTTTTGCCCCCTGAAGTTGGACGAAAATCTCACTTGGCCCCCTAAACTTTGTTTTGTATCACTTGGCCCCTTGAAGTTTTAACGCAGGCTAATTTTTTTCGCAACCGGAGCCAACTTCAAGGGGTTGTGTTGCAACGGGATCCAACTTCTAGGGGCTTTTGTGGCACCCAAACACAACTTCAAGGGGCCAAGTGATACAAAACAAAGTTTAGGGGGCCAAGTGAGATTTTCGTCCAACTTCCGGGGGCAACAGTGCAATTTACTCTATATTAAATTATTAATAATGAATCATATTACCTACCATGATTAAATATTTAAAGCAGGACATACCACTACTTGGCACTTACAAGAATAATACCCATCATTGTCCTATTCTTAAATATTATTCTTCATTCATCATACTAATCTGTGGTCTGTAAACTTGGATATATACACACTATTGCACTGTAATAAACATATAAATATGAAAGGGTTAATTGATTTGAGGATAGCATTTCCTTACTTTGCAGCTCGAATTTTAGCCTTAAGAAAGGTGGCGTCAATTGATGTAGCAACCAAACAATCCTCAAGAGCTTCTCTCATCCTCCCAACAGACATTCTAGTAGCTGCACGGTTGCTATAGCACAGCGTCAACGCACGGGAACAACATCCAGAAGTGCGAAGATGGGAAATATAATTTATCGCACGAGTATAATACTCCTCTGCAGTAGCGAAGTGGCCATTTGCATAGGCTTGATTTCCACTGGTACAAATGAAACAACCAAACTAGCGTACATCAGAATTTAAGTAATCACATAAAATTGTGCGAGTGGGTAAAATACGCCATGATGGTGACAGTGATATATTAAAACAAATTAAAACCATGTTTGGGCAAACCTTTTACGCCAGGTCTCACATGTCTCCAAGACCGCAGAAATTGATATATCTCCAATCAACTGCCCTTTCATTGAATCTTCTGTCTTACTTGTTTCCCAGAAAAATGGCATGCTCTCTGTGTCTTGTGAGTCTTTCAACTGTACAGAAGCTTGGGTGGCTGAAGGCTTAGACACATGGCTGTCTTTAGTCCTTAACTTCCTTCTTGTGTTACGTTTTTGTGTTGATAATGAACTTTGACTAGATAGTGATGCACCAAAAGAGAAGTTCAGTCCACTCAAATCTGCGGAGCATGATTGAAAAGTAACAGGTTCGCCAGGCTTATTTGATGTTCTGTAGGTGTTCTCTTCACAGGTTTGATGATCAACACTGAAACCAGTACCATTAACACAAGCTTCTGTCGTGCACGTTTTAGGCTCACCATTAGTGCCAAAATTCACATCAGGGAAAGAAGGTTGTGATGCATTACACAAATTCTCTTCATCAAAACTAGAAAAGGTACTAGCAAAATTATTATCAGATGGATCTATATTGGGATATCTGTCTTCTTCAAAAGTCGGAAGGTCTGCATTAATAACCAAGTGCTCAGTTGCAGAAACTAGATCTTCTTCAGCACAACTGGAGTTCAGATTTGAGACACTACTACCACATATGTGAACAGATTGATCAGAATTCACAGATGTCTCTCTTGAAGTTTGTTCAGCTACAATTGGATAAGGCGAACAATCCATTGGTGAATAGTCACCTGCTGAATCTGAGCCTAATCCAGTGGTGCATGTTTCTTGAGGAACAACATGATGGAGTTGAGGATGTTGCTTTAGCCTAGTTGGCTTTTTCTTTTTCCTTGTGCTTTTGTGGGCTTCTTTTTTGTCTCTATATGCTAATTTTATATAGTTTATACCAAATAAGCTCTCTCTGGAACACCTAGATGGATCTTGTTCGACTGCACAAGATTCACCAGGAGCGGTTTCTACTCCGGTATTCATATTTCTGAAACTGAACGAGGGCATTGCATTTTCAGATGTAGAGAAATTAGATGAGTTATCCAAAGGTGTAAACAGGCCAGACTTCTCAACTTTGGGAAGCGAAAAAGTGCCACTTGCTGTTGTAGATTCTGCTTTGCTTTGGAATAAAACTTCAGGAGCATATGGGTCATCTATTTTATTACATCCCGCTGAAGGCTCTTCCCTGTTGATGTTTAATTTCTTGATTTCATCTTGTATTGTATGTTCAGCAGCTCCTGAAAATTGGGTGGTTGCATTGTTGCTACTACCAAAAACAAAATCACCTGGTCCACAAACTTTATCGTTATTTGATCTGGAACATGTAGAATTTCTAATAACATCTGGTTCAGATGATACATTAGTTTGAAGGCTCGTAAATGGCACACTTCCTGTCTGGGCAGAAGAAATTCTTGAAGTTACATTACTTCCAAAAACAAATACTTCTGGTGGTTGAGTAGAAGCTTCACCTTTCATGCTATGAGATGGGATTCCACATCCTACATTTAGCTTTGTCATCTTTTCTGGAAGCATGCTTTCCACGGTAACATGGGCGGGAGTACAATTGGTTGTATTTACGCCAGTAACAAAATTATCACCATCATCCATGACTATGCTAGCTGACTGCCCCAAAACAGAGCTTGTGCTTTCATTTGTGCCAAATACAAATGTCTCTGGTGGAAAATTAGTGTTATCACTTTGCATGCTCTGCGTGAATCCACCTCCTACCTTCAAATCTTGTGTACTTACCGCAGGCAAATTGTCCACACCATTAGCTAAACCAGAAGCATTGCTATCAGCAGCAGAGAAAAGATAACTGCACTTATATGAAGTATCACTTTTTGCCTTCCCAAAAATGGTATCTTCTGTTCTGCCACTCCCAAAGATAAACACTTCAGCTTGGTGACTACCAACACCTCCACTTTTCATGTGCTGAAAGGGCATTCCACTTCCTATGTTCAACTGTGATATCTTTTCTGGAAGCACAGTTGCATCATCAGTCCCATTACCTGTGCTAGATGAATTGGTATCAGCCCCAGAAGCAACATCACTATTGCTATATGGGCAGTTGCTTACTGTGTTACTTCTAAACATAAAGACTGTCGGTGAAACATTAGTAGCTCCACTCTCCATACTCCCAGATGGTGTTTGGTTGCCAATACTGAACTGTGACAGCTTCTCTGGCATACCATTTGCCTCGGTGCCATGAACTGAGCTGGAAGCATATGAATTTGAATCTGCACCACAGGTAGCAGTGTTCCTACTAGCAGCAGAACTGACAGCTCCATTACTTCCAAACACAAACGCTTTTGGCACACCTTTAGCACTATCATTCTGCAAAGCTGGTCCACTGCCTATATTCAACTGTGTCAGTTTCTCTGGAAGTTTATTCACTTCACTATTAGAAACTAAGCTAGGTGTGTCAACTCCAAAAATAGAGCTCCCATGCTTTTGACCCACCGCCTTACTAACGCCAACACAGCCTTTACCTAGACTCCGCAGGTTCAGCTTCCCCATTTTGTCTTGCAGCTTCGGAGCAGCTGACCATCCTTCATCGAACTGAGGCAGGCTGTCTCTCACGCTCCCAAACACGAAAGGCGATCCATCGGATGATGCCGACACTTGCTGCTGGGTAGCCTGCTGGCT
Organism: Raddia guianensis; assembly: GCA_036346415.1. Taxonomy (NCBI): domain Eukaryota; kingdom Viridiplantae; phylum Streptophyta; class Magnoliopsida; order Poales; family Poaceae; genus Raddia; species Raddia guianensis. Next base: position 17,570,784 of record CM070538.1, read on the forward strand.
CACCGCTGAAGCGACACCAAACACGAAGCCCTCGGCCTGATCCTTCCCTAAGCCGAAACCACCGCCATCCCCGTTCCGCAAAGCGCCATTTCCTTCATTTCCACCCTGCCTCGATCCACCCGCACCACCGCCGGTGAATGGGTTCCACGGCACCGCGGGCGACGGCTGCTGCGGACGAGAGCGGGAGGTGGTGGCCGCGTGCCGCCGCTTGGCCATCCGCGGCGCGCGGCGGGGCGGCGGCGGCGGCGGCGCGGCAGAGGTATCCGCGGCCGGCGGCGGCGCGAGGCCGATCCCCGTGTGGGGTTGGCCATAAGGGCGGCAGCGGATGGCTGGGGCCCGCTAAGGTTTCGGCGCGGGGGGTGGGGCGTGGGCGCTACCGCCGGCGGCATCCCCCGCGGCGGCGGGGCATCGGCCGGCGGCGGCGGCGGCGGATTGGACGAGAGGCTCTGGTTCTGGAGCTCTGGAACTGGAAGAGCGTGGAAGGTTGGGGTTTTGATTTGGGAACAGAGAGAAGGGGGGAGGTCGCTTGGGAATGGCGGCGAAGGCGATGCGGGCGGAACGCCAGGTTGGGCCTATACTACCCTGGTGTTTTCGGAGTTGGGCTTCGTAGAAATGGACTAGAAAGGTAAGCGCGCCGTTCACCAAATAGGACTAGTATATTTCAGCAAAATTTAACGTAGTGTTTTTATATAACCTATTTGGCCTGTGTAGCGTAACTAGTGTTTTAGCAAAATTTATTGTTTTATATAACATATTTGGTGTAATGATTTGTAATGCTTTTTCTCAGGTTTTTAGTAGTTCTTTTAAAGATCCTAAAACTATTTTAAAATTATTTTTTATAATATTTAAACCTCTTTTTGAAGACTTTCAAATTTTGTTGAAATGTTACGCTAACCTGAAATATACAAGGCCTTAGTGTCAAAGAATTAGCCTAAAAAAATAACAAATGTTTTTTATTTTCATTGGTTTAAATCAATTGCCTATCAAAAGTGTAAAGCTAAAATTTCAAAGTTTTTCGAGCATAAGGCCAACGTATAGAGCGATGCAATCAATTTTAAGAAGCTTATTTATTCGTAGTGTGTAAATATTTTGATGTACTCTCACCATGAAGATATGCCATTGTTTTCACTTTTTAAGCTTTGTTTTTGCCATGAACCCTGGACTTTAAACTTTAATCATATTTTTTAAAGTCTACTTTTAATCTTTCTTCGCCTTTACTTAATGATTACCTATTAGGAATTCTATGTAATGCTTAAATCTTTTTTTGGAACCCAATCATGAAATTACAGTTCAACTCTGTAAAGGTTTGACATTTTATTTTTTTTGGCTAACTACTAAAGGTATAATGAAAGGAAAGAATAAAGTATTTGTTAATTTGTTTTCTGTAAAAACTAAAAAGTTTTAAAATGGCTAATTTTTTTCATAGACCCTTACAATGAAATTTGTTTCATTTCCATTATTTTAATTCATTTTCTAGGCAAACTTATTTACCTTTAACGTCTAAATATTTTAATGGACCCCTATCATGAAACTATGGTTAAATTTCCATATTTGAATCTTTCTTTTTAGTTTTTTATGCCTAAATATTTTTATGACTTCACCATGAAATTGCAGTTCTATTTAATACAATCTTGATTTGTAAGGATTTTTAGTTGGGCACTAAAATCTAAAACGAAAGAAAAGAATATGTTATTTCTTTTTTTAACAAAACCTCAAATTCTTAGAAGTGACTAACCCTTTTTTAGACCTCACCATGATACTACGGGCCTTTCTTAGGTCTTTTCCTGTTTTTTCTGCGCTCTAAAATATCTGAAAACGAAAGACAAGAAATGATGGGTTAACTCCCCTACAAAAAATTCTGGGCCATTTTCTATTTTTTGTTTATCCACCTTATAAAAATCTGCGGAGAAAAATAAAATGCAGCGATGGAGAATTCTTAGAAGTGACTAATTAAAGCCTTTTTAGACAATTATGGCCGAACTCCCTACAGTAAAATTTTGGGACATTTTTATTGTTTGTTTGCACGCCTTATTAAAATCTGGGGAAAAAAAAGCAAGGGGCGAGCCTAGGATTCGAACACAGGACCTATAGCCGAGCATGGGGAGTTGCCAAAATACCACTCTCTAAAGTGGCTTTGTCAAAATACCACTCTGCCCCACTGTCATATACACAGATGGTCCCACATGTCATTGTGATATGAGTGGTATTTTAACGAAGCCACTACATGGGGAGTGGCATTTTGACAATTTTTTCGCTGAGAGCATAGGTGTGGCTGACCAAGCGAGCTAAGCTCAGTTTCTCCTCGAGCTTGGACAAAAACTGAACAAAAGAGAAGAGGGGAGAGGAAAGGGAAGGGAAGGAAAAATAACGTCGATGAAAAGGGGAGCAGCTGGGATTCAAACCCGCGCCTGCAACCCGAAAGCTAGCACCCCTAACCAACCAGTTTGAATGGATGCTCGGATGTAACCGATGCTCTCAATCGAACGGTCGTGAGCCATGGGGCGACATGGACAGTCTCATCGCTCAGGAGTGAATGTACAGTGCCGGCATGTCTAGCGCTTTGTATTATAAGAGTAATTTGACCGTTTAAAATCCTGAAAGTAGGGATGGCAATAGGTACCCATTACCCACAACCCGACGGGTTTTTGCTCTATTAGGGTACAAGTTTGGGCCACTTCTTTACCCATGGGCTTGCTAATGGTTCAAAACAGAAACCCAGCGGGTACGCGGGTATGGGTATGATCATGTACTACCCAAGCTCATAAACCCATGGGTAATAAAACCCAACCATCTATAGTAATTACTAAATTGGTCCAAATAAAAATATCTAAATGTTTTAACCCATTTTCAAGTTCCAAACCATAAAGTCCCTAACCTTCCCCACCCTGGCCAGTGGCCACCAGGCACCCAACACTATTTGACTATTTTCACTCATACAACCGCCAAGATTTCTCGAACCCCACCGCTTGACATCGGCCAAGCTACTACGCCAGCCCCAACGCCGCGCATGATCATCACTTGTCTTTGGTTGCGCTGCCCAGCGGCAATGCAACATGCATGCCGCCAGCTTAGGCCCCTACCACGCGCCGTCATTGCGCCACCTGCACACCCCACGCCATTATTGAAGTGTTGTTTTGATGTTTGCGGGTATGGGTAAACCGTGGGTATTCGAAACCCGCATGAATATTGTGAGCATCGTTGAGCCCTAATTTTTATTAGTGGCATTGATGACAAAATTAATTAATATTAAGTGCTAGGGGGTTTTTGGACTTCTCGGAACCCTAGCGAAGACTCGGCGCTTTTGCAAACCCTAATTGAAGCGGCGTCAATTTTTGAGTGCTCCAAGGTTTCAAATGCGTGACCCAGGCGAGATAAGAGGTCACGATAGATTAGAGTAGTTAGATTTATTTCTGTTTTTCGTCGGTTTCAAAAGGGTTCAATATCTCGGACTATGCCGGGATCTTTGCGAATTCTCGAAAACTCGGTTTCAGTAGTCCACCTCTTCTAAAAATACCCAAATATCCCTTTGTGAGATTTCTAGAGAGAGAAAACCCACTTAATTTTCCCTCCTTTTTAGCCGAAAATCCTTCGCCGGACGGCGTCTAGAAAGCGACGGCGTCCACCACCAATTTCAAAATAATACTCTCTGTCGGACGGCGTCCGTAGTCACCGGACGGCGTCTGATAAGGTTCAAATTTGGGACTTTCTCGCTGTCGGACGGCGTCTGGGGGGCGTCCGATCCTTTGATTCTTCCCTGGCGGACGGCGTCCGGTAGTTACCGGACGGCGTCCGATAAGGTTAAAAACCGAGGCTTCCTCTGGTCGGATGGCGTCTGGGGACCGTCCGGTTAGTGTTTCTCCAGAGCTCTCCCACTGTCGGACGGTGTCCGGTTCTTACCGGACGGCGTCCGATCAGCTATTTCTTGTGAGCGATTGCATTGCCGGACGGCGTCCGTGCCGTCGGACGGCGTCCGTGAGAGGCTAACGGCTAGTCTTTTGTCCTCTTCCGAGGGCAACGGCTAGTTTTGCTCTTGGAGCTATAAATACCTACCTAGTGGTCGGCTATTTTGAGGTTTGTCGCTCCACTTCACCTACCACATTCATAGCTCATCAATTAGGTGTTCTAGAGCCATTCCTCCACCCATAAAATCATCCAAAGCCAAAATCATTGATCCCCAATACCGAAGCTTCATGGAAGTCCTTCGATCCAAAGATGATCGTATGCGTTTGGGCTTGTTACTTTTGAAGATATCCTTCGTGGAGGCGAGGGCTTGGGAGTAGGCCTTGGCGTGTGGCTACTCTCGAGTCGGTGTACGGGTGACGGAGTCCACCTCGCCGGAGTGGCGGAACGACTACCGGGATTCTTGTTCAGGGTTGGCTTGTGGTGGGGTTGGCATTCTGTCAGTGGATCGTTGGTCAGTGGCATTCGGCAGTGAGGTCATTCTGGTCAGTGGTCACTTTGTCAGAGGAAGTAATTGAGATGTCTCGCTCGTTGAAGAAGTTTGGGAAGGCTCGGCAGACCTCGGTGGTCGTCGTGGCAATGGCGATGAAGGCGATCCAGATTACATAGATGAGACGGCTAGCAGTGCCGCTCCTCCTCGCCCAAGTAGAGTGACTAGAGCAGATATACAGCAACAGCCTGATCAAGGGTTACATTGGACTCGGGTTGCGGGGTCTTCCTTTGTCACCGCCGAGGATGCTGACGATGACACCTACGCTGAGGACCCGATTGATGAGGATGTTACTGAGACTGTGGTCGCTGACGACGACCCTCTGGATAATTCGGTCCTGAAGTTATCTATGGAGACATTGAGGAAAAAGCGAGATGTATCATATGCTAGATGGTTCCCTCAGCGGCGAGAGGATACCAGAGATTTCAGGTTTCACACAAAATTTCAGAAGCAGCTTTATATGTGTTTCTCTGCTCCCAAGACTGGTCCTAGGGACCCTCATTGTATTGACTGGGATGAAATCACCGCAGCCGTAGGACCTGAGGTTTTCACCATTTTCAGTTCTACTCGGGCTTGACAGCTTTGGTCTCAAATAAGAAGTTGACATGGTCTAAAGAAAGAAATTATGAATTCTTTGCCACGCTGCTACCTGCTGAGGATGAGTCAGAGTTCAGCTACTACCACTCAGTTGATGCAATTATTCAGGGAATCTCCGTGGCAAATATGAATAATGCTTTGGGCACTCCAGATACTGGCGCTGACTTGAATGAGATGGCTTATGAGGATGCCTTCTGGAGGGCTAAATATCCTCCTTTGGATGAAGTCAGATTCATGTATCTAGATCTTGATGATGAGGAGATAAATGTGGGACAGGCTAATCAATTGCGACAAGAGCCTGCTTTGATCAATCTCATTCTACGAAGCACACTATTTGTCCGAAGTGGGAACCGCGATAGAATCCTTCCAATTTGTAGCTGGTTTATGCTTTATCTTCTGACAGGTAGGACCATAAACATTGGAGCTACCCTTCTGGGAGAGTTTGATGACGCTATTTTCAGAGAGGTCAATAGACCACTTCCACTAGCTCCATATGTTGGCCTGCTTCTTGCTAGAACTCAGCGGATTTCTCAAGATGAGGTGAAGAGTTGGAATAACAGAATCAAAAAGCATCAGATGAAAAATTTCTTGAACTCTCTAGGAAGTAAGGCAAAGTTGGATAGACCTGGTGGTGATGCTCCTCCTCCAGCACCGGCCCCTGTTTTTGCTCCTGCTGCTCCAATGCAGCTGCCGAGGATTAAATTACGGCCCATTGTCATGGCCCACTCCCTGACGGCCCAATCGAATAGCCTACCAGGGCCCAGCTCCCTGGAAGGTTCTATCTGGCCCATATGCATCCTGCCGAACAGCTTCCTGGCTAGCGTGGTGCGTAGTGGCCAAGGAATCGTGTTTGAGTCCGTCTCGAATAAGAGTTCTGCACGGCTACGTGAAGACCCGGACGTTGGTTTCCCAGATTGGAATAGAAGTCGTGATCCCCAAGAATTGGAGTATACCTTATCTCCCTCGGGATGTATTTGGCATGTATATGAGTTCGTTACGATCTTGTAGTTAGCCCGGCCCGATTATTCCTTGGTAGGTCGGTTGTTCAGCACTATATTAACCGAGCCCCTACGGCGTGTAGAGGGCACGTCCAAGATCATCGGACGACACGAGATCATCGCATACTACTCTCTGTACACATTACTCATGAGACCTGTTCATCTCGCGGTTCCACCTTGTAATCCTCTTTGATATAAAGAAAGGCTGGACGTGGGGCTATTATCTCTCCGAGAGGCTGAACCGGATAAAACCCCCATCTCTCCTGCTCGTTGTTGTTCGTGGTTGTTCGCGTGTCTCCTATCTCACTTTCAAAGAACCTTAGCGACTTGAGATCGTTATCTCAACCGTCGACAGCAGCCGTTTGTGCCAGCACCTGGTGCGGGGTCTTCTGCCGCTGCACCTCCTCCTTGGTATGATGCTTTGATAGGTGAGATGAGATGTCTGCGCACAGATATGAGAAGTTTTCACACTGAGGTGAAAGAAGAGTTGGCAGCCACCCGTAGGGAGATGACAGAACTGGCAGGACAGCAGACTTATTTAAATGATGAATTTGCCGAGTTCAAGTCACCAGACAATTACATGGGTGCTATGTTCATGCCGATGCGAAGGGCCAATCCTTATTCATGGTATTCTCATGCTCATGACAGCTATCAGGCCTACCAGCAGAATCGAGTTTTCCTCACCCACCGCCTACCCACCACCGGTTCATCCTTGGGTATACCCTCCTTCCGGCTGCTCCTTCCTTTGTGCCTCCACCACGGTCATATCCTCCTCCCGTAAGATTCATTTCTTGGTGGAGAAGTCGCCGCCATCTCAACTTTTCTTTGCCAAACCTCAACCGACCCACTATATGATGATCCATTCTCACCTCGGTTGGTACCCTCTGCAGCTCATATGCCCTTGTTCAAGCGTCCAGAGGTCGGGGCTCCTCTTCCGTGACGGGGAGATGACGGAGGCGACGACATGGATCAAGACCAGCAAGATTAGGACCTTTTCCCGTTTGTGTCACTTGGTGACAAAGGGGGAGAAGGTAGGGAAAAGGTAGAGAGAGTAGTTTGAGTTAGTGAGATCGAGGTTGTGCCTTTACCTGTAATATTATTTGTTACCTCGATACTCGGTTTAAGTTTGTGATTGTTACTCTAGTTGGATTTAATTTACTCTGGTTTCAAATTTATGCATGAATTTAGGGGGAGCTTCCTTTACTTGCACATCCTTGTGGTCGAGTTGTGGTTGTCTTAAATTTAAAATTGCTCGCATATTTGTATTGCACTAACCCCTTTTGCAGCTCCAAAATTTTATTCTCTCTTGGGTTGCCATCAAGTGCCACAAAGGGGGAGATTGTGAGCATCGTTGAGCCCTAATTTTTATTAGTGGCATTGATGACAAAATTAATTAATATTAAGTGCTAGGGGGTTTTTGGACTTCTCGGAACCCTAGCGAAGACTCGGCGCTTTTGCAAACCCTAATTCGAAGCGACGTCAATTTTCTGAGCTGCTCCAAGGTTTCAAATGCGTGACCGGGCGAGAGAAGAGGTCACGTATAGATTAGGAGTAGTTAGGTTTATTTCCTGTTTTTCGTCGGATTTCAAAAGGGGTTCGAATATCTCGGACTATGCCGATCTTCTGAATTCTCGAAAACTTCGGTTTCAGTAGTCCACCTCTTCTAAAAATACCCAAATATCCCTTTGTGAGATTTCTAGAGAGAGAGAAACCCACTTAATTTTCCCCTCCTTTTTTAGCCGAAATCCTTCATCTTGGACGGCGTCTAGAAAAGCAGACGGCGTCCAACCACCAAATTCAAAATAATACTCTCGCTTGACGGCGTCTGGTAGTCACCGGACGGCGTCTGTTAAGGTTCAAATTTAGGACTTTCTCGCTGTCGGACGGCGTCTGGGGGGCGTCCGATCCTTTGATTCTTCCCTGGCCGACGGCGTCCGGTAGTTACCAGACGGCGTCCGATAAGGTTAAAAACCGAGGCTTCCTCTGGTCGGACGGCGTCTGGGGGGCCGTCCGGTTAGTCTTTCTCCAGAGCTCTCCCACTGTCGGACGGTGTCCGGTTCTTACCGGACAGCGTCCGATCAGCTATTTCTTGTGAGCAGTTGCCGCTGTCGGACGGCGTCCGGTGCCCGTCGGACGGCGTCCGGTAGAGGCTAACGGCTAGTCTTTTTGTCATCTTCCGAGGGGCAACGGCTAGTTTTGCTCTTGGGGCTATAAATACCTACCTAGTGGCTGGCTATTTTGAGGTTTGCTGCTCCACTTCACTTACCACATTCATAGCTCATCAATTAGGTGTTCTAGAGCCATTCCTCCACCCATAAAATCATCCAAAGCCAAAATCATTGTGATGCGCACGGGGTCGGCCCGATCTTCTGGTGAGGAACGATACGTCGGTTTAGTGTACAACGAAGTAGATGGATCAGCTACTAACCACGAGATCAAGAACAAGCAATCATAGCGTTACCTCACGAACCGATCAACCAAGTCGAAACCCGATCGATCCTTGAACCTGCTGCAACCGAGAACAAGCAAGAACAAGATGATAACTTGATAAATCACGAAACCAAGGGTGAGGTTCTGTTTCTCAACTCGGGTGGTCTAGTCGACACACGCAAGATTGAGGAGGGACGCACAAGGGGTCAACCAAAACACAACAAAACCTAAGGGTAAAAGAGAGACACCGGCCACATATATAGCGGTGGCCAGGGGGAGTGGGGCGGCCAAAACAGGGGCACCCACCAAAACCCTAAGTTACATGGGCCATAGGCCAAAAAATACGGTGTCGCAGTACCCTGAGTTTCTGGCCTGAAATATTGTTCTGCATTTTCCCGACGTTCCTGAACGAATTTAGGTGTAGGGCTGGATCCATTGGAAAGCTTATCTTCTAATCTTTCCAACGAGTGGTCACACGCCGAAATCGGAGTTCGGGAGCCCAAGTTATGCCCGTTTGAAGTTGATGTGCTGCTGGATGGCCGAACCGGGCTTTTTGACGTCTTTGGCCTCCATGTGGGCCTTCCTCGAGTCGTCGAGGCCTCACGAGTCTTAGACTTGTTACGCCGCTTCTTCGGAGAAGGCTTGAAAGGCTGGGCTTCTGGATTAAGGCCCCTCGGCGACGAAGATGGAGCAGCGTCTTTAGTCGTTGTAGCGGTCGGAGAGGAAGGAGGGGCAGCGGTCACGCTGATCGTATCCATGCTGGTGATGTCCTCATCACAATGATCCCCAATACCGAGCTTCATGGAAGTCCTTCGATCCGGTATGATCAGGGCGTTTCGGGCTTGTTACTTTTGAAGATATCCTTCGTGAGGCGAGGGCTTGGGAGTAGGCCTTGGCGTGTGGCTACTCTCGAGTCGGTGTCGGGTGACGAGTCCACCTCGCGGAGTGGCGAACGACTACCGGGAGTAAGTGAGGCGTTAGGCTCGAGAGCGAGCCGGTCCTTGCGCAAGGGTAGCCTCAGCGGAGAGTAGGAGTTATGGTTCGAACTTCGGTCAAACAAACACCGTGTCACTCTCCCATTTACATTCCCGCACTTACTCTTATTGCATTGCTTGTGTTAATGTGTATGACATGTCTTAGTTGCCTCGTAATTGCTTGTCGCTTCCGCTTACTAGTTAATTGCAACTAGGATTGGGTGATTATTAATGTGATGCTTAATTGAGAATAATCAAAAGAAATTAAAATTGCCTATTCACCTCTCCTCTAGGCCTTAGGATCCTCTTTCAAATATGGGCACAGGCAAAAAGCTCGTACCCATCATGGGTATAGGTTTTTTAGTGGGCAGATTTTTTATTCGCGAGCATGGGTTTGGGGCGGTGATCCCAGCGGGTTTGTACCCATTGCCATCCCTACCTAGATGTGAGGGGCGTCCGATGGACGTTGGATGTGCCAGGCCACGCCCGACGCACAATCCAACATTGGCTGCCCCCGCACTGGAACATGGTATTTTAATGTTTTATATTTTCCAAATAGAAAAATATTATTTCTTTTATTCAAAATAAATAAATAGACGTATCTCGTCATTCCATCTGGCGGGTTATAAATCCCGCCACTTGAGCAGATGGATTTTATATAACCCATTAAATGGATGGATGAGATTTAGGCTCAACAACTAGCTTGAAAAACCCGCTAGTTGATCTGCCGTTTTTTCTAGCTAGTTGTTTGGTCTAAATCTCGTCCACCCATTCAACATGTTATATAAAATCCACCAGTTCTACTGACGGGAATTATAAACTACCAGATGGAATGGCAAGGATGTCTATTTATTTATTTTGAATAAAATATATATTTTTATTTTATTTTTTTAAAAATAAAATATATAAAATTTCGAGGATTTCCTGGAACCATCGGATCTCACCACGAGAACGCTATGCGTTTTTTTTGCAATAAATAACCCAAGTAAAACTATTCCGTGGCTATTTTTCATAGCATTATAACTTCACCTAGAGAAAAAGTAGCTTGATACATAATTTAAATGAACGGCTAATATGCAGGATAAAATCTAGAGCTACAAGCCAGATCGAGCATGATGTTTTTGCCCAAACGTTTCTTAGCACGAATTGACTGGAACTCATTGGAAATGATCCCGTGTTGCTTTGTTAGCATCGCAAATGGCCACCATATCCAGGTACTCCATCCGGGTCGCTGTTTACTTTTCAACACATATTTTACCATTGGTCTTATTTAAAAAACTACGTAAATTATCATTTATTTTTGTTGTTATTTGTTTTACTATTAAAGGTACTTTAAACATAACATATATTTACGCATGTTTGCACTAATTTTTTTAATAAGATGAATGATCAAAGGCGTATCAAAAAGTCAACGGCGATTTGTTTTTATGATCGGAGATAGTAGAACACAAGAACTTCAAATGGCATACAAACAGAGAGAATGGATTTTAAACCATCTTACATAAAATTCAAATTAAACTAGAATAGAGCTACGGATTCAATTAAAAGAATTATTATAAATTCGATTATTCGCCGGGCCGAACTGAGATCCTGTGCCACACCGCACACCATCGAGCAAAAGAGAAATTATTTTTTATAAATTTATTTTTATTCTTTATGCAAAAATATATGTCGAGTTGAACTTTAGACAGATCTAGACCCCTGTCGTGCTTTGAAACCGCGATCAAGCGGCGGTCGCTCATTGAAAGCACGATAGCTTGCTGAGACAGCGGTTGCAGGCTGACAACGAACGGCGTGAAACGGAAGCTACAATGATCGTTAATTCAATTAGCGATAGGGCCGATCGTTAATTCAATTAACGATAGGACTCCAGAAACGTACGTTCCATACGTACAGATTCTTCTTATATATATTAATATTTCATACCATATCCAATTTACACGAAACAAATTTTAAAATTCATGTAAAATCCTAAAGAACCTATTTTAAAACTTTCAATTTTTAAATTTTTGAAATTTAAATCTATAAGAAAATTTTTATAATTTGAATTTTAGGAATTTTAAGGTTTTAAAATGAGTTCTTTAGGATTTTACATGAATTTTAAAATTTGTTTCATGTAAATTTGATATGGTATGAAATATTGAATTTTCAATTTTTTAATTTTTTTGTGTAGATTCAAAATTCAAAAATTTAAAAATTAAAGTTTTAAAATGGATTCTTTAGGATTTTACATGAATTTTAAAATTTGTTTCGTGTAAATTGAATATGGTATGAAATATTGAACTTTCAATTTTTTAAATTTTTTTGTGTGGATTCAAAATTCAAAATTCAAAAAATTTTAAAAATTGAAAGTTTTAAAAATGGGTTTTTTAGGATTTTACATGAATTTAAAATTTTGTTTCGTGTAAATTAGATATGGTATGAAATATTAATACATATAAGAAGAATGCGACGTCAGCGTCGTTTCGTGACGTCATTAATTGAATTAACGATCAACCCTATCGCTAATTGAATTAACGATCGTCGTAGCTTCCGTTTCACGCTGTTCGTTGTCAGCCTACAACCGCTCTCTCAGCAAGCTATCGTGCTTTCAATGAGCGACCGCCGCTTGATCGCGGTTTCAAAGCACAACAGGGGTCTAGATCTGTCTAAAGTTCAACTCGGCATATATTTTTGCATAAAGAATAAAAAATAAATTTATAAAAAAAATAATTTCCGCAAAAGAAGAGAGCAGCCATAGGCCCACAAGCCCACAGGCCCACAGGCCGCAACCACAGGAACGAGGCAACGAGCCGGCTCCCCTGCCGCGGACCGCGTCGATCGGCGTCGCCGTCTCCCCCCTCTCCATTCGAAAGGGTGCGAGCGAGAGCCGGGAGAGGAAACGCCGCCGCGGGCGCCCGCCGCCTCGCCGCCCTCGCGCGTTGCCCCCGCCCCCCCGGCTCGTCGCCGCGCCGTCCCCTCCACCTCCTTCGGCGGCGGCATTTCGCCAGAAACTCCCCGTGAGCTCTCTCCCCTTACCTCCTATGCAGCGCGCGCACGATCGCGCGGTGATCGCGGCCTAGACGCATAGTACCATTGCGTGTGTTTGAAGCGCCCGCCGCGCATCGCTCGCGGGGCGTTTGTCAGGAAGACAGGAAGGCAGGGCCAAGGAATTCGATTCGTCACCCGCATGTTTTTTTTTTTTTGGCGTTGGTACGAGAATTTCAGTTTTTTTGGTTGAAAAAGGACACGTTGATGTATGCCAATTGCCACACTCATAGGTTGGATTGATGTAGAAACCCACAAATATGAAGCATTACTTCTTTTTTTTTAGCAAACGGACGGGAGCCCAGGAGCACCCTCATTTCATTAAGAAGGAAGCATATCTACATAATTACAATGGAGAAAAAAAGGAAAGAAGAGCAAGAGAACGGGGTGGGAGGTGTGTTAGGCTACAAACAGATGTAAATGTGCTTAGAAGTAAGAGATTGTGCCGTGTCATGAATCACATCCCTTTCAGCTCAACCCTCCAATTGTCATTTGTTCTTATACGCAGTTAAATTGGCCTACATACTCATAAGAAACCATCAAACATGGGTGTTTAAATAGGCAGTGATGCTTAAGTTTTGACAAATTCTTTCTGAAACGTGAGAAACCACCTCTAGGTGCCTATTGGAGGTTCCCTAATTTTATAAAGCTGAGAGGTTAATAGTAGTCTATTATTTTTGCTTCCTTGCCCTTCCTAATTACTGATGTATAGTTTATATTAACGGATTGCATATACGTTTTGAGTGTATTTTCAATCTCAAAAGGGTGCAAACTTTATGCGCATGAACAATATAAGGCTATCACCTCATCAACCATTGAGTTTTTTTTGACGGGAAATACAGTAGGGAAGCCCCACTGCGAGATTTTATTAAAACAAAAGGAGAACAAAGGCTCGGCAACCAAACCGTTACCAAAGCCAAAAAATTACAAAACTCGAGCTAGCCAATCTAAGAAACCTTGTTTTTTTGAGGTGGGAAATCTTTCAGCTTGCAGGAGGCATTCAAGCCTAAACCTCTCCTTCCAATTAGCCAGGGAAGGGGTAATCATGTTGAAAATCAGATCATTGCGGGTTCTCCAGATGACCCATGCTGCAATGGAGAACGCTTCAAAGAAGAAGTTGACATTGAGAGCCGCCATTTGAACCTCAATTCGGTCATAGAGCTGTAGATCCATATGCCAGTTAAAATGGATAGCTTTCCAGCAGGCTTGACTAAAAGGGCAAAGAAAAAAGAGATGCTGCAGACTTTCTTCTTCATTGCCACCACAGGTGGTGCAGGAGTAATCTCCATTGTTAACAAAGATATTACGCCTTTTCAGGTGCCCCCGAGTGTTTAGCCTATCAATGAGAAGCAACCAAATGAAAACTTTGATTTTAGGAGAGCATTTAGATTTCCATAGCCAACCAACAATGGCTGGTGTTTGAATGCTTTGGAAAGCCTTCTTGTAGTACTTAGCCACAGAGAACTCCTCAGAGTTCCAGCAATACAACCATTTGTCTTTCTGATGCTGTCGTTGTTGAATATGGTGGATGTGAGCCTGAAGACAATGGAGTTCCTGAGTGGCCTCCTGTGAGAGCGGCCAGAGAAAGAGTTCTTGCATATTGGTCTCAGCAATGAAGGCAGCTACTGAGGCATTTGGGGTTTTGGCAAAGGAGTGCAATCTTGGGAGTGAGCTTTTGAAAATGCTACCCTCCCAGAGGTCCTCCCAGAGCAGCACTGTTGTGCCCTCACCCACTTCACAACGAGCAATACCTCTGAAATAGTCAGTGAGCTTGAGCACATCTCGCCACCAGAAAGAGCCACGCGGGTTTGTGGCATGAGGCACCTTTCCCTGAGCATAGTAATGGCGCCATATAAGGTTTACCCATGGAATGTCTCGCCGGTTATGGAAGTTGTGCAAATTTTTTGTCAGGAGAGCTTGATTATGAATCCTGAGGTTAATAACACCAAGGCCACCTTGATTCTTTGGTCTGCAAACCTGTTTCCAATTGACCAGCGCTTTGGCTCCACTAAGAATCTCTTGTCCTCTCCATAGACAACGTTTTCTAATCTTGTCAATAAGACAGATAACCTTGCTTGGGAGACTCAAGGAACCCATAGTGTAAGAAGGGAGAGCAGAAATGACCGAGTTGACCAGCTTTAATCTACCCGCCATGGAGAGAAAATCAGAGAAGGTGCCCAGCCTTCTATCTATCTTGTTCATGAGAGCATCAAAGTGCTCAATCCTTGGCTTTGTCGTACCAAGCGGCAATCCCAGATACGGTAAGGGAAGCGACCCAATCGTGCAACCAAGAGTACCTGCCAACTGGATGGCTTCCTGGGCATCGATGTTAATAGGAATCAAGCAAGACTTATGGAAGTTAACCCTGAGACCTGTGGCCAAGGTGAAGGATTGGAGCAAATCTTTCAGGACAGCAAGCTCTCCTTGGTCTCCTTTAACAAAGAGAAGAGTGTCATCCGCATATTGTACTATCGGGAAATCTATCTCATCTGACCGTTGAAGGGGATTGGTAAGGTTGCCCAGACCATAGGCATTGTTGATCACACATTGGAGGAGCTTTGCAGCCAAGACAAAGAGGAGGGGAGAAAGAGGGTCCCCTTGTCTGACACCTCTCTTGCAACTGAAAAAGGTTCCAGGCACCCCATTGAGTAGCACTGCAGAAGAACCAGAGACCAGGATCGAGCGGACCCAAGAGATCCAACGAGGCGTGAAACCTAATCTTTCCATCACCTGAAGAATGGCATCATGATCAACCATGTCAAAGGCTTTCTCAAAGTCCAGCTTTAGGAGCACAACTTTCTTTTTGGATTTGTGACACAGGTGAAGGTACTCATATGCCCAAGCAAGGCAGTCCTGAATGCATCTGCCCTTGATGAAGCCATACTGATTCTTATGGATAAGGTCAATGATGACAGACTGCAATCTATTGGCCAAGATCTTCGTGATGAGCTTTAGAGAGGTGTTAAGTAAAGCAATCGGCCTGAACTCATTAGCTCTTTCAGGATTATGACACTTGGGGACTAAAGCTATGTGAGATCTATTCAAGCTGGGATTTCATGCAATCATTAATTTATCAACCATTGAGTTGTTTTACTCCATCAAGATCAAGTGTAATTGGGATTTCATGCAATCATTAATTTATCATTTAGAAGTCTTCCCATAGGCGGCGACCAGCCACCCGACTTTAGGCCTAGACAGGGGGGTTCTAGGTGGCGTGTGGCAATTAGACAGTCCTAACCAATGATTAATAATTGATGACATGATTACATGAAATATTATCTCTATTAAATATATGATTTATCATGTAAAATTTCAAATATGGCATATAGATTCATTTGTACATTATAAAATATTAGTACATATCTCCAAAATAGTCACATATTATAGCGGAAACCTTTGGCTGCGTGCAAATAAGTTTAGCTGCCTAGGTGGTGCCTAGGCACTTGGAACCCCCTCCTTACCCGCCCAGCACCTTGTTCCGAACATATGTCCATTTTAATTCAAGGGCACTCTGCTGCCTATTTTGGATGCCACTTTTTTTGTTGTAATGAACTTTAATTACATTTCTCATCATTAGAATAATTTTCTTTTTTTTTAACCTTGACATGGCACCTGCTTTCTCAATCTTAAAAACTGATCTTCCCAATACAATCACATGTGTTACCTAATACCTGGATATACTCCTTAATTTCAAAAAATATCTAATGAGCAAGTTAGCAAGTACTTATATTGTTACAGTACAAAAATGCCTAGGTCGACCACCCTTAAAGTGACTGCATAAACAAGTAGTGCCCATTCATACAACAGATGTTTACCTTATATTCATTACAAAAACCTAAAGGTTTCACACTTTTGGATGGAAGCCTTTGACCAGTGTTTCTCTTAATTTTCAACTTGTGACATTTACCTAACTTGATCTCACTTGCTTACTATTTCTTAGGTTCTTACTGCCAGCAGCAAATTTTGCAATTTGCTTATATGCTTCTTTAGGTAGCTATCGTTATCCAAACTGGCTGTCCCACAACAATGATACTGCACTGACAGTATTGCGGGTGCATGGGTTCAAGGTGGATTTGTCAGTATCCAGAGTGGACACAATTATTGTCTGTAGTTTTGAGACCACATACTGCATAGTGATATGACAAACTACTTTTTTTCGTGTGAAATTAAAGACATTTCAAAACCTTTCATGATGTTTTCCCATCGGCATGCTTGATGAGGGTACTCTTTTTGATATTTGATATCACCTTTTAGCTGCTGCTAGAATGGATAACATGAATTAGACATCATTCCATTGGCTAGTTGAATAAGGTCAATCACTAATAGTAATTCCGGCCCCGGGCCACTTTTTATATGTTCAATCAGCCTTTGGTTTTTTGTGAAGTATTGGTTTTTGCCCAACTGATGTCATGTTCCACAATCGCTATTACTTCATCATATTTTTAAAGCTTGTTGAGAACATATGAAATTTTACGTCTATATTTGTATTTAGTTTCTATTTTAGTCTGGAAGGTTTGTGAACTTTGTAAATGTTGAAGCTGAAGCACCTAAGTAAGTTAGATCTAATACATAAGTAGGTTACATACTTGATGCACCACACAGCTAGTTTGTGCAGTATGGGACGCAGAAGGTAAAAGTCGTACAGAGAACATAATAATTGAATAGAAGAACAATGTTAATATTTTTTATTTATGATTTACTTTATTAAAATGAAATGAAATGGCAGAAGGTGCGCTGGGTTTTGACATACATGCATACCAGGATTTAATTTGCTACAGTAATATTATAGTAAAAGCAAGCATGAGTCTTAAATTGGTTAGGGTTAGATAATTTGCAAACACAAAATTTAAGTTTAAACAGTCCTTTTTGTTGATGTAATTATAATTGTTTTAGTGTTTATTCTATATTATTTTGATGAGTATAGATTATAGAAGCATGTGTCTTAAGAATTCACTAGAAGGTCTTGGAATGTCAGGCCCATGCAATAACAAGTGGGAATTTTCTACACAGAATTGCATACCATTGAACTTTCTTTTTAGCATCATGTGCTTGGAGAAACGAGTCGGTTAGAATGAGACATTATAGTCAATCCCAATGCTTGGTTGAAACCATTCTGTTGATCAAATACTTGGGAAAAAAACTAGAGAAATATATTTATTCATGCTTTTTGCATGCTGTTTGTTAGCTTCTACCTGTTACTTTCATTGTATATTATTTCCATAGAAACAGGATATTTAGAAATGAAATATGAAATACAAATACAATACCTAGAACTAGAAGAACTTGTACATGTAGATTTGAGCAGCTTGGCACTGCAAATTCCTGCCTTTGCGCAGGACACTCCATGTCTCATGTGACTGACATGTGGACCCTATGGCCACATGTCAGTCACTCAATTGGCAATTCATACAAATTGCTGTATCCTGTGGCCATATTTTGCTACATATATTTACCATTCACGGATTAATGGGTCCAGTAATAAATAACTAATGTGTGGATGTTTCTGCATTTTTCAGTAACAATGATGATTGATTGATTATCGACAAACACGACTCCTGCTGTTGACCTTGCTAACTTCTATAAGTGTCCTATATATTTTGATTGCGACATGCAAATGCCGTAACACTGATGATGATATGTTTGAAGGTGGAACAGTTAGATTTATTGGGATGATCTTTGAGCCATGCTATGCTACAGTCTGTCTTTCAATCAGTGGAGAGAAAAAAAGACTAAACTAACTTTTGTAATGGAAACTTAGGCTAGATTGATACCAAATACCGTTATCAATTCTATTTATCAGTTTCAGGTTACATTTGTACCATGAACACTTCATGTATCACACTTACTGTGTAGTCACATCCCATTAAAAGGTAGTGTGCTTTCTACTTTGTTCTCATAGTTTTTGTCCCATCTACCATGAGTTCCCTCTTACTGTAAACACAAGTTGTCTTTCCACATTCAAATATTTTATACATCTTAGGCTTTGAACTTTTTCCATCAACCTAGTATTGTTTTGATTTCTTTCTGCATTATGTTCATCCCCCTCATCATGTGCCTCTAAATTAAATATTGCTCTGTATTCTGTTTGGAGTCTAAATCTGCATATACTAGTACGCCTTTATGTTTATAGTTCTTCTGCGATGCATATGCTTATCTAAATGTTTTTTGAGCATGATTTACCTTTTGGTTTATTATCACGTATTTGGATGTTCATAATTGTTAACTTCTGGCCATTGTTTTAAGGCCATGTTCGTTGCCGCGCAGTTGCCTAATGATTGAAAAGTGCTGCGCAGCAAACACGCAGGAGTCAGGACCTAAGCTTAATGTGTGTGCTTTGACATAATTATACCTAGCAAAGTGAAGTTTAGTTGATCACAATTTCATCCCTTAAACCTTTAATAGATGATCGCAGGGAAAATAGCACCGTATTCATTGAGGAAACAAATGTTAAATTGATTGGTTTAAGGATTGTTTTAGCAAAAGGAGCAGAAGCACTGCCTACTCTATTAAGAAGGAGAGAGCCAACTGTACAAAGTTATATACAGGTGCCAGAATGGTTTAAGGATTGAAGAACGTTGACCTACTTAGAGCATCCCCAACAGCCCCTTTATATACCTCCCTCTAAAACCATTCTGTAGGATTGAAGAACGTTTGACCTACAAAATTTGGTATCTATTTTTCTCAAGAAACCTTATCTGCTATGAACCTTTGGTACTTATTTGTTAGGTTGTGGTTGCAGGGCAGTTTTGGCTAAGATTCAGATTGTATAAAGATGTTTTTTTAGAAAATTTATGGCTTTTTCCCCATGAACATAGGGTGCTTTTGCTTTATGAAACAGGATTAATTTTGCTGCATGTGTACAGGTATCTTTTTGCATGTCAGAAGCCTTTATTTGTTGATTTCGAAAAAAATGAGAAGCCTTTATTTGTTAATCATCGGTCCACCTGGGAGCTGCTGCCTTTTGCTACTATCATCAATCAACACTGTACTCAGCATGAGTTCTACTGGTTAGTGGCTCCATAATTGCACGGCTTATCTTCATGCTGTAACAACAGTTGGAATTCTCATGTTTGTTGGACCGGTATAATCCTTTTTTTTTGAACAAACGGGGCAGGCGCTCTGCCATTTCATTAAGAAGAAGAGAACTGTACACTGTACAAAGATCTAGCCACGGCTAGGAAAACAAAAAAAATTACATTGGGGCAACAAGGAGCCCCAAGCTCCATCCCCTCACCTCCTCTAAAATTGTATCAACCAACGTTCTAAAAGGAAGGTTCTTATGCTGAAAAATGCGTCTATTTCTTTCCTTCCAAAGATTCCAAATAGTGTAGACTATGAGGCCATTGAGGGCCCTCTTGGCCGTTTTGTCGGCCGTCTGGGAAGAGGCCGTGATCCACCAGTCGCAAAAGCTCATGTTGTCTGTCCATCTAGGCGTTTGAGGATATTGATTGAGAACATCATTCCAAACTCCTTCAGAGTACGAACAATGGAGAGACATGTGGTTGATGTTTTCCGGACTATTTTGGCATAAAGGGCAGATGGGCTGGTGTGGCCATCCTTTTCGAGCCAGAACATCAGCCGTATGAATGCGACCATGGGCGAGAGACCAGGCAAAAAATTTGCATTTGTTTTCTGTTTGTGCCTTCCAGATGGTGTCTCCAAGAGACCAGTCCATGCTGCCCAAAAATTGAAGATGATAGGCCGACTTAGTGGAGAACTGACCATCCGAAGTTGGAGTCCAAATGATCTCATCAGCTGCATCTGTGAGCGTTACACCACGAAGCTGACTCCAAAGGTGGAGGTAGTCCTAAAGCTGCTCCACCGTGTTGAGGTGTCGCACCATGTCTATCCATCTATCATTAGGAAGCAAATCTGCAACGGAATGATCCTTTCCTCTTGCGATGTTAAAGAGGTGAGGCACGATGTTGCACGTCTTGACCCTATGACCAGATTGTCCGACCAAAAGTTCGCCTTCTGGCCGTTCTGGACGGTGACGTGTGTGGCCGCACGAAAGAGTGCTCTGTCAGGATCACTGCAGGGCACCGGAGATCCATTCCAAGGTCTACTTGGGTCAGTCCAATCGAGCCATAACCACCTCAAACGAAGTGCTGTGCCAAATTTCTGGAGATCCAGCGTGCCAAGGCCACCCATCTTCTTTGGTCGGCACACAGTTGGCCAATTGACAAGTGAGTGTCCACCACTTGATGACTCCTCTCCTCGCCAGAGAAAGGCGCGGCGTATTTTGTCCAACCTTTTGAAACCCATTTAGGTAAAGGAAAGTAGTCATGAAGTATGTAGGTAGAGCCGAGAGGACAAGATTGACAAGTGTAAGCCGTGGCCTTGCTCAAGAGGCTCCTTCCAACCTTGAAGCCGTTTTGCACTTTCTCGATTAAGGGTAGAAATTGCACCTTTTTGAGCTTTCGCAGGTGAAGAGGAAGCGCAAGATACGTGCAGGGGAAGGAATCTCTCCTACCGGGGAAGGACATTAAGATATCATTTAGCTCTTCCGGTCTGCAGTGGATCGGGTAGGCAGCACTTTTGGTAAGATTTGTGTGGAGTCCGGAGGCCTTCCCAAAGCATTCGAGTATATTCATAGCCGCCTCAATTTCACTACGCACGGGATTTATAAGGATGGCAGCGTCATCAGCGTAGAGGGATGTCCTCATGGAGACCATCCGCGAGTTGATAGCGGAGAGAACATTATTTTCCTGTGCGCGAAGAAAAAGCCGCTGGATAGGATCAATGGCCAAAATGAATAACATGGGAGAGATCGGATCTCCTTGTTTAACTCCTCTTGCATGATAAATAGAGGGACCCGGAGTGCCATTTAGAAGGACGGAGGAGGAGGCCGACCCTAGAAGGGAGGAGATCCAATTACGCCAGCGTTGGCCAAAGCCCAAGCGCTGTAAAACCTCTAGTAAATATCCCCAATGGACTGAGTCGAAGGCCTTGGAGAAGTCGATTTTGAGGAAGATAGCCGAGGCCTTCCTGCTTTGGTGGTCTTGAATGGCATTCTGCACGTAAAGGAAGTTATCTTGAATGGCACGACCTTTGATAAAGGCACTTTGACTTCTTGAGACTAGGCTATCCAAATGAGGGGCTAATCTGTTAGCCAGGAGTTTGGACAATAGTTTGCTGAAGCTGTGGATTAGACTGATCGGGCGAAAGTCTGTCAGCTGTTGACCAAGTTCCTTCTTTTGCAAGAGGACGATGTTGGCTGTGTTGAGGAGATTTAACGAGGCCGAGTTTTGGTCGTAAAGGTGGTGGAAGGCATTGATGATATCCTCTTTAATCGTGTCCCAACAAACACGAAAGAAAAGGCCTGTAAAGCCATCTGGGCCAGGTGCCTTATCTATGGGGCTGGAAAAAACGACTTGCTTTATCTCTTCTTCCTCGAAAGGCAGCTCGAGGTCATCCAAGTCATGAGGTAAATAGCCCAGGTGTTCCCAATCCAAGGAGAGCTCACGATTGAGGGGGGTGCCTAGGTGCTCCAGAAAGTAGCGGTGACATTCCTTTTCCTTATCAAAGTGAGAGCTGACTGGCCCATCTGGCGTGACCAAGGAATGAATATAGTTTTTCCTTTTTCAGGAATTGGCACGAATGTGAAAAAATCTTGTGTTTGCATCACCCAGCTTGACCCACTGGGCCCGGGCTCGTTGACGAATCCGTGCTTTCTCGATCACGGCGAGGCCCAAGCTACGGGCTTTAAGTCGCCTGTGAAGATCCCTTTCAATAGGCGTAAGAGGGCGTGCCTCGCAAACTCGATCGAAGAGGAGGATCAGCTCGTGAACTATGGCGAGAAAAACCCTTGAGTTTCCCACTTTGATCTTTGCCCATTTGGACAGGGCCTTAGCAGTACGGGAGAGCTTGGTGTGAAGTTTGCGGAAGGGGTTCATGTTAGCCACTGGACGACTCCAAGCCTGCTGGACTACCTGATGAAAGCCCTCGATTCGTGGCCAATAGTTCTCGAAACGAAAACATTTAGTGGGCCTATGCTCCATTGCCGTCGAAAGGAGGAGAGGGGCATGATCAGAGACCAACGATGGTAAAGCTCTGAGGAAAGTCTCCGGGAAGAGGAGCTCCCAGGCTACAGTGCAAAAGGCACGATCTATCCTCGTGTGAGTAGGATTGGCCCGCTCGCTGCTCCAAGTGAAGCGACGACCCGAGAGGTGAATTTCTTTTAGCTCAAGGTTGTTGATTATTGAGCGGAAGGCATACATGAGCGACGGGTTAAGGTTGGAGTTGCTTTTATCCGCTGCTTGGTAGATAAGGTTGAAGTCTCTCAAGATGAGCCAGGGAAGAGTAGTCGGTGCATGAGTGGCAATCTCTTGAAGAAAGAGAAGTTTATTTGTTGTGGACTGTGGGCCATAGACAACCGTGATGCGCCAGGAGATGCTTGTAAGCTTTGACTTGATGGTTGCCGAGAGACAGTTAGGTGTGCTAACAATGTCGTCCATCTGAAAGTAATTTTCATGCGCAAGCAGAAGGATCCCTCCCCTTGTTCCAGTAGCTGGGAGGCAGGCAAAAAACGACACGAAGGAACGACCAGCGCAATCCATCACAACCTGAGCATCCACAACGTCCAGCTTCGTTTCTTGGATGCAAACCAACGATGCTCCAGATGAGGAGATAAGATTTTGAAGAACACTTCGCCTTACACCTGAATTGAGGCCCCTAACATTCCAGTTGAGGATGTGCGATGTCATTGGGGAGACAAAGAAGCATCGGACCCCGAATGTGGGTTGCTCGAAGAGGTGGCACCCAAGGTTGTCGATTGAACTGCCCTCGACGTCTGTGGGGGATCAGCAAGAGGGAGGCCGGAGAGGTTGGCCAATGCAGCGGCCGCTTCGACGGTTAGAGGCTTTTCCAGGAGACCAGAGAGAAGGTCTAGTGTGCCATCAGGCTTGGCACGGGAATCAAACCACGGCTCTAGGCGCTTGGCGATGAGCTTCTTAGCCTTCTCCTCTACTGGTAGCCTTGACATGGGTTTAGCCGCAAGACGGGAGCTTCGCCGTAAAGCAGCGACTGGCGTCGGAACAACGTTCATGGACTGGCGCGATACTCTTCTGGTAAATACTTGGAGGATAGGAGGCTTCACGGGGATGAAAAAGCTTGCGACGCCAGAGCGAGAGGCCGACGTCTGAATAGAAGCCTCCAACACACCTTGGAGGGTCGGAGGACCATCCTCTGCCACTAAGCCTTGGAAGATCGGTGGAGCATCTATGTTGGCCGAAAGGTCCCTTTCACCGAAACAGGACATTACCGAGAGTGGGGAGGCCGACAAAGGGTTTTGGGCCTCCGAGCCACCCTGGAAGGTCGGTTGAGCATCCTCTATCACAAAGCCTATGGAGCCTGCGCTGGCCGAAAGGTCCCCTTCGCCGATATGGGACCGTGGAGGTCAAGGTTCTAACAGATGATGATCCCAATTTGGAGCATGGAGCCCCTTTCGACCCAAACATTTGCTTCCAAAGAGAATCAGATACAGCTCAGAGACTTTTTTTTTTTGAGTAAAAGGGGTAGGGGCTCTGCCATTTCATAAAGACGAAAGCAACTGTACAATTTTCAGAGACTGCTGTTCTTTGATCTCCTTGGTAGAAGTTTTCCAGCCCTAATCAGTAAACAACACCCTTCTGTGCTACAGTCGTTCTGTTTTGCGAAAGAGCTCGCATCACCAATGGCGGATGATCTACACACCTTAGCCAATAAAATATAAGAGAGGGAAATATAGATGAATAGTGAAAAGGAGGTGTGAATGGTGGATGAATAGTGGTTAGGAATCCTAGCTTAGGATGCCATTGGTGATGACTTTACCTAAATTTCTACTGGCACTACCATATGCTCCACAGAAGCATTTTCACAGTAAATACCGTCATGACGGCAAGGGCCGTGACGCTGAAGCCTTTCGAAATATTCTCTGTCCTGGAGCTAGGATGGCCAGGGGGTCATAGGTGTTTTTCCTCTGCTGAAATGTGTTCCACCTTGCCCCAAAGTGGGCCTTCCACTCCTGCTCCGTGCTGTAGTTTGGCAGATATTGCTTCGCCCCAATCCCTGCCTTGTCACAGAACTCTATTATCCGGGTGTTCAGGTTCAGTGTATGCTGCGCGCTGTGGGGGCCTGGTGCCGAGGATAGGAATCCCATCAGGAAGAAAACTTCCTCATCTGGTATGACTACTGACGTCCTGCTGTCCCATCTGCATGCAATGGTCAAATGGGTGCTGGTGAGTGCAAGAACTACGTACGACATGGGCGTGTATCTCCCATGGGGCTTGTGATTTCACAGACGTTTTTACCTGAACTTGTTTACTGGGTAGAGCAATATGGGACCGTTGCTGCTGTCTTTCAGGATTTTGCCGAAGACCTCCGCAGCGAATCTGTGGATCGAGCTTGCTGGGATGGCGAGATTGAGCCATGGGTGTGGAACCTCCCACATGCCTTTGGCTCTCAGTTTCATCTCAGAGGAGTGCACCCTATCCAAGAACTCCATGAACGTGACATCTGTGTGGAACAAGGAAGGAGGTACGTATCTGAGTTGAGACAGTAGTGCATTGACCTCCTGTAAAACACACATGAATGCAGAATTCAGCCACTAGAGGCTACCTGATACTATTTGATATATAAGCATCTTCAGTATCAGAAGGTTAGGGTTGATGGTTTGTTACCTGTTCCATGGTATCAGCCTGGTCAGGGCTGAAGTTCTTTGTCATCTCGAGGCAGAAGAGCAGTTTCCCATCTGATTCCAGTTGGCTAGCCCGCACTGGGTCCTGTGGATTGAACGAGGACCTCCAGTCATTCAGGATACCTGTCCTGTTTATGATGACGAAACCCTCGATGTAGTCAAAGGTTTTTTCTGCTGAAATAAGCATCTCCTGGTCCTCGGTGAAGGTGGCGAAATCTTGGTAAAGAACTCTTATCCACCTTACCTGTCGTACATCCAATTAACTCATGTTTTTAGTGTGCTATTGAAATGCTTTATCATCATGAGTCGGCACAAATGAGTAGTTTTTGTTTACCATTTGTGGAGCAGGCTCGAGAGCAATCCTGGCTCTAGTGATGATGCCAAACTGACCTAGGCCACCTAGAGCAGCATAGAAGAGATCAGAGTTGTGTTCAGGTGAGCACGTAAGAACGTCACCTCTTCCTGCATTTTACAGTCAAGATTACAAAGTTAGCTACATTGTTTAATGAGATATATCTCTTTTTTAATCTCGTCTTTGTTCAGATCGTTTGTATTATAGTTCGTTCTATCTGTCTGTCTGTCTGATACCAGTGACAATGTCCAGCTCGTTGACGTTGCTGATCTGTGGACCATGCCGGAAAGTCTGCCCGCTGACGCCGGCATTCGACAGCGTGCCCCCAACCGTGAGGTGGAGGTAGTCTGTCCATGACTTCGGCGCCAGACCATGCTTCAACGTCTGGTGCAAGACATTTATCCAGAGCTCACCTCCTGAGGCATCAACATACGGTGATGCTCCAGTGTGCACTCGCATTCCTACACCCTGGAGGGACTCCATTCTGATGACGATCCCCCCAGCAGCCTGGGACTGCCCATGCAGCGAGTGCCCGTGCCCACGGGCCGCCACCGTCAGTGTGGAGTGCTCACCCATCAAGAACACATGCCTCACGGTGGCGGCAATGTCGGCCACCGAGACCGGGTGAAGCACGGCGACTGGCGGGGAGCTAGAGAGATTGCCAAAGTCCCGCGCCACGGTGGACACGTCGTCGAAGCTGAAATGGCCATCAAGGGGGAGTGCTCCCAGCGATCCAGACACGTCTTGTTTGGGCACGTGTGTGGTTGTGACTCCACCAAGAGCCAGTAGCAGGAACAACTTCAGGTACTGGAAGTGTGATGGCTTCATCACTAATGGCTTCAGAAGAAGCAATTAGTTAGGGCTGTGTGGTTGCAGGAGAGCAATGAATGGTGTGCAGCAGTTATGTAATGGTTCACTGCAAGAGCAAAGGAATGGGAGTGGAGATGGAGGGAGAGAAGCAGGCTTTTAAAGGGGAACTTGAAGGGTAGGTCTGCAGGAAGTGGTGCGGTCAAACCGGTCTTAGAGCATCTCCGATGGTGCCATATCAGCTAGCTATAAGGATTCTAACTTAGCCTTTTGCTTATATGGAAGAGAGAAGGAGGGTGTGCTAGCTACTAACTTGCAACTAGTGTATATCTGATTTCAATGTATCTACTATCTATTACATATGGACCCATTTTCAATATTATAGTCAATGTTATAGCTAATTCCATTGGAGAAGCTAACTATATGTTATTTATAGATGACATGGCACTTGCTTATAGTTAGCAGCTAGCTGCATCATTGGAGATGCTTTTATAGGCTACAGCAGGCTGCTTGCAAAATCTCGATGAAGACATGCAGCAGCTCTGGTGGAAGAATTCCATCGTCGAGCTTGATGATGTTCTTGCTGCCTGGCCTCAGTTTTATGCGTGCTGCAACATCTGTCAGTTAGTGGATGGAGGAAGTGCAGAAGACGGGTTTCTTTCCGTAGACTCGGTCCATCGTCATTCGCCGCTCTTTGCTAAGGAGAATAGTGACATTACCAGGATACATCTGGTGCTGTGAGCAGAGATGGGCTATGAACTTGTGTGTCTGATGTGGATCCAGCAGGATCGAACTTCTGATCACGCCGGATGGTAGCAACAAAGTTGATGCTAGCAAAGTGGCGAACTTGATGTCGAGCAGGTCCACTTGGTTCTTGAATTCTATTTAGTGTGCAGAAATTCCTGGTCTTGGGCAGGATCGACCAAGGCTTTTTTTTATTTGTGTGTGATAAGTATTCTGACGAGCATATCTGATAAAGTTTCTTCGCAGATGCTTTTCCAGATGCTGGAGGGGCCTGTTCTCTGATTGCATGCACATCTGTTTTCACAGAACATATATATCGGTAAGAATCCTTCTGTCTGACCATTTCTAGACATGTTGATACATTGCAGAGAAATTTCTTTTTCAATAGTTTTCCTGGATTTCGCTCTCAATCGTGTGGACATGAATCACCTAAGTGTATTTGTTCTCTACGAGCGTTTGCTCGATAATGTAGAATCCTTAGCCAATATGACGATATTATGACATTAATTGCTACCCTCGCTAGTTATCCGATTATTCCTGCACGTTTCACATCCCAACTCCTAAGGTTTCTAACGAAAAAAAAACTAAATGAACGTTAAAATTGTTAAGAGTTTAGAATCCTCGGTCCTCGTTGTTTCCCGTATCTTATCATATCGGCTTGTTGCCCAAGGCAACGTGAAAGAATGTATGAAGCAAACTGAACGTTCTGTCATGTCTGGCTGTCTGCTATTTACAGCTAATTGGACTAGAAACCCGACCCCTGAGCTGCTCTACCAGGCGACCTAGGGCATGCCCAATGCCACCTTTATTTTGCCTCGATTTTACATCTAAAATACTGTATCAGTAGTGTATGTAATAAAATATAAGAGAGAAAAATGTAGGAAGAGATAGAAAAGTGTATGAATAGTGATGTGATAGGGAAATTTTAAGGGTTGCATTGGACATGCCCTTAGGGGGCGACTCGCACACTGCCCAATCCCCTCTCTACCAGCGCTCCGACGACGACAACGGCCAAACTGAAGAACTATTTAATACCCCACAAAAATAACTATAAAATATTACATTATTTGGTTTATACAAAATAACAAATTTCATTAATTGAATTTA
This sequence comes from Raddia guianensis, assembly GCA_036346415.1. Taxonomy (NCBI): domain Eukaryota; kingdom Viridiplantae; phylum Streptophyta; class Magnoliopsida; order Poales; family Poaceae; genus Raddia; species Raddia guianensis. The sequence continues at coordinate 17,598,946 of CM070538.1, forward strand.
ATTTAATATAAGCTGAAACAAACAAGACCTAAAATATCCTTTTATTTCCTTTGGTTTTCATAGTTGAGAGGAGTGAACATTTTTCAGGGGTTAAATGGATTTATTACGCAAGGTTTTGTTGACCTTGTTTCATTTGTCATACATGGCATTCAGGTGTATCTACTTATCCTATCAGCTGTTACATCGACCATTTCAAAATGGACGGTAATTGTGCGTATGTTTTTTTTTTTTTAAAAAGGTCACGTTCAAAGGTTGATTGTGCCTGCCGGAAGGCCTTTATAGTCTCGTTCTCTACATGGCTTGAAATATTGAGAAGAAACGCAATAGACGTATATTCCAAAATATGGAGTTCAATCCTTTGGCTATCTCGATTAGGATCTATGAGGACATCCAGTTGTGGAGCCTCACACACCAGTAATTGAATGAAGCTTGTCTGCTTCGTTTCCTGCTCCCCCCTCTGTTCCCTCGACGTGGCAAGCTCCCTCCCCATTCCTCTGCTGGCCCACACAACAAATGAATGCAATCAGAGACTGCCACAACTTAGGGAACACCGGAGGGAGCAGGAAATGGGAGTAGGCAAGCCATTTTCCCAGTAATTCCCTCGTGTTGCGGGTCTTTGGTCCTTGTTTTCTTGTAAATTTTTTTTTGTGCTCATGATTTTGTCCCATTTAATAGAATGGACGGAGCTCTTGCCATTTTTGTCAAAAAAGGCACGTTAAATATTGTTTGCCACTTGAGAATTGACATTTTGGGTGGGATCATATAGTATTGAAAGTGACATCGTGCAGAAAGCTAATGTCACTTCATGAAGTACATTTAGGCAATTTCGAGAAATCTAGAAATCATTTAGCACTGGGGACAATCCAATTTTATCTTGCTTGCATCCTACATAGTTCATGGCAAAAATGGCATCCCATCTGATGATTGGTTGCAAGGTTGTGGACTTGTGGTTGGTGCCACCAATGATAATATCTAATATCATTACCAGGGAATGACTTCATGTAGTGGGTTTTCCTTTTGATTTCGTCTCTTTCTTGAGAGCACACGTAATGGCTGTACAGGTGGTGTACATCTTTCTAAAGAAAGCGAAAGGTAAAATTTGAATGGTCAGAATAATTTTTATAAATGACCCTTTTCTATATAAAAAAATATTACCTCCGGTCATAAAACAAGTCGCCGTTGACTTTTGAACACACATTTAACCATTCGTCTTATTTAAAAAATTATATAAGTTATCTTTTATTTTATTGTGATTTGTTTTATCATTGAAGGTATTTTAAGAAGTACTTATATTTATGGATGTTTGCACTAAATTTTTAAATAAGGCGAATGGTTAAAGACGTGACCAAAAGACGCTCGGGCGTTTGCTCAAACATTGCTGCTTGCCTGCTTCCCTTTTAACCTTTTAATGAAAAAAAAACTATTACCTTAAAGTAAATAGATGGTAAATCTGAGCAAGCATCGATGAAAGGAGGCCATCGATCACTACCCCCACATGGTCGGTCGAGATTAGATTCCCTAATCCATGACATGCAATTTCACGAAGGTGGCATTGCTCTGCAGCTGCGTGTTTTCAGTTGTCCAGAGATTTCACTATTGGGCCATGGTGATTGTGGTGCCAACGTGGGGCCCATCAGGAAGCGAGGCGACGCCGAAAGGGCCAGGCCGGCCTGCATGCAGGTAAGTGGCCTTCGACAGGTCCACGCTTCACGTGAACCGTTTGAAAAATCTCTGACTTTCCCATGTGGGCCCCTGCCTGACGTGTCGGCTCCTGGAAACAAGGGCATTCACCCACAAGGCCAACACAGAACTTTAAAGGATTTTTTTTTATTATTTTAGAATAGGAAACTGGCCAGAGCATTCCAAATAGTTTATTTAAACCACCCTACAAAATACTCCTACTATTTATATATCTGTTAATAGTATTTTATAGCATGGTATAGAGTGGTATCTATCTATAGATACAGGTCCGACCACCCCCTGCTTCACCTCGCCACGTGGCAATTTTTTCGCTCGCTGCGGCCACGTCACTCGCTTTGTTCTGCCCGTTGGATCGAACAGGGACATCAATCCAGCAGCCCAGGCCTCCCCGTTTTGACGTTTTTGCAAAAACACCCTTCCATTTTTCGGTGATCAACCCGTCGTCCATGTGTTTGCTTGACCCACACTCACCAGCAGCTTCACAAAAGACCCCTGCCTTCTATATTTTTTACGTTTGCATCCTGCCGATGCTCTGAGCAAACCCAACCCTAGCCCGGTCTCCCCAGATCTCTTGAGCCGCCGCCTCTCCTCCCCACCGTCCTCCGAGCCTCCAACCGCCTCCGCGGGACGGCTACCGGGGGGCTCCACCACCGCCGCCGCTACAGGGGGTCCTCCCCACCGTCCTCCTCGCCTCCGACCGCCTCCGCGGGATGGCTACGGGAGGGCTCTACCGCCGCCGCCACTGCAGGAGGGCAAGAAGCTAGCTAGCCCTCGCTTCGTGCCATACCGCCGCTCCGGAGCTCCCCGGAGGAGAAGGGCCAGCAGGCCCAAGGCGAGGGGATCGGCAGGGCTACCACCGACCGGCAAATCGGAGACGGATCCGGGGACGAGCACCAGCGGGAGCCGCCTCAAGCGTCGCCTCCTCCTCCGGCGCCGGCGCCAGCGGTCGTGCCTGACTTGGAGACGTGCCAGGCGATGGACCGCCTCCTCCTGCCTCGGCTCCTCCATATCCCCCGCGCCGTGGGGTTGGTCTTCAAGGCAAAGAGGTTTTTTTTCCTCGATTTGTGCATGACCACTATATATATCTATCTTTTCTACAAGGCTGCAGTATTTAAAAAAAACTTGCTTTGCATCAGACGTCTAGTTAAAAATGCTATTCACTTTCCATACTCTCATATAGCCTTTGTATGAGCAAGCTCCCAGGGGCTTATTTGATTTTGGTAATTGATGGCAACTAGGTGGTAGAGATGAATCACGTCAAGATTAAGGATATTTGTTTCATAGTTTTTTTGATTTCTTACGTGTGTGTAGTCTACGGTCATCATGCTCGCCGATCGTCGAATCTCTCGTCATAGGGGCCCACGAGCACATATCCGGTATCTTATTCTCATTCGTCTTCGAGAGAGTTGGGGATATGTCCAGAGGATTCCAAAGGGTAGCCACGTGTCCGAGGTTTCGTAGCCACTAAGCCATCCAAAAACCGAAACCCTTTGTGGGCGCGAAACTTTCCGCCTAAGCCTACGAACCTTCCCGCCCGTTTGAGCTTAAGTTTTGACGCCAAATGTTTCTAAATCCTCAAAAATACCTTCGTTCGGGCAATGCTACAGTAACAGAGGGTTTTCTGGGCTGCTGGCCGACCTGGGGCAACTGGGCCCGGACATTCCAGCCCATGGGCCCGGACAGTCCGACCCAGGTGGCTGGGTTTGGCCTCCGTGGCACATCTATGATATTTCGCATTTTTGAGAGCCTTCTCATGCTCGGATTAAAAACATCAAAACATGAAAGTTGTAGAGAATTTCAAGGCGCGTCTTTTTCGTGTTGACAACTTTTTCATTTGAGAAACAGAAAAAATCATATAAATTCGGGAAGCTTTCAGCACACAGGGACTGGGGATGACGAAATTGAAATTGTGCCTTCTGTCCTCAGGCGGGACTGTCCGACCAAGTGTTATTTTCCCAGGTTTGCAAGTTCAATTTCCAGCGAAGCATGCCTTGGGCCGGACTGTCCGGCCTGGAGTCCGGACTGTCCGGACCTGTTGTGTCCCTCTGTCTCGGTTGCATTTTCTCTGAGTGCTCGCTTCGTCCGGATGTCAGGAGTTGTCCGGGGGTTGTCCGGCCTAGGGCTTGAGTTTAGATCTGAGATCTATTTTTCTAGGGTTTCGAAGTGGGGAGTATATAAGGGGATTCCTGGTCGTGAGAGAGGTGTGAGAGACTCATTTGCAACCCTAGCCTCCATTCCCCAAGTGTGAGAGCTATCCCCCATGGATCCTTGCTCTAGGGTTCCATGTGCTTGAGAGATTGAGTGAGAGAGAGTGAGGGAGAAGGAGTGAGGAAGAAGAAGAGAGCATCCCCTAGTCTCCTCCTCGTCATCCCCAAGGTTTGTGCCCTCTCCCATGGTCCTCCATGGTGGGATGAGGGTTGAGTGAGTTGTGGTGTCTCCGGTTTTGTGCTCTTGGGATTCTTGCTACCGGGAGACGTCGTCATCGCCAAGATCCATCAACCGTACCATAAACAAACCCTTCTTCTTGAAGGTCACCGTGCTTCCCACGGTGCTTCCTCTCCGTCCGTCGGGGTGTGCAAAGCCCGTCGTCGTGTCGGCGGCCACCTTGCTTCCCAAGGTGCTCTTCTCCGTGCGTCGGAGATGTGCTAAATCCTCGGTGTGCTCGAGGTCAGCTTCGCTTGTGAAATCGGTGTTTTGGGTCCTTCGCGTGTGAAGGGTACCGATTCATGTGAAGGTTTGGAGCTCGCCTACCATGTGTTGGTGAAGAGCTACCATCGAGTGGATTGAGGGCTAGGGACGAGAGAGTCCCGACTTCTCTGTGTGAGAAGTTTCTCAACGGAGACGTAGGTGTTCATGTGTTGAGCACCGAACTTCGGTAAACAACTCGGTTTGTGCCTCTCTGTCTTATTTACTTAACCGTATCTTGATATCCACTGCCTGTGAGTGCCTTCGTGCCTCCTACACTTGTGCATCGATTGCTTCCGCCAACTAGACTTGTATAGGAATCCACGCGCTAGCTGTGTGCCTTAACTTGCTTAAGTGACTAAGTGCAACAAAAGTAAAATTGAAATAGTCCGATTCACCCCCCCTCTCGGCCTTAGGTTCCTTCAGCCTTCGCTATAGATGTATATGTTTCAAAATGATTTACCAACAAGGATTCCTAAATACATGATAGATATAGGATAGTTGTATGTGTTAAAAAATTAAGATCAAAATATTGTATTTTTCTAAAATCCTGTCAAACTGCTTTATTATTTATGTTTGGGTATGATTTGCTTATCCTTTAGAATGGTATATGGCTAATGCTTACAAAATACTTTTACACAATAAGATTATATCTCTAAGCTCTAAAAGAGCATCGATTTTGTCTTGCAGTTCAATAGCCTTTTTTCAAGACAAAGAGGGGTTTTCCTTGATTTCTGCATGAACACTAGATATATCAATCTTTTCGAATGTAGTGTGTTTTATTCTAATTGTGAAGGTTTTCAGAGGTTTGATTGGAGCTCATGTCAATTGCTTTCGGGTAGATCAGATGCGATTTGTGGCATTAATCTAACAAGAGATAGAATGCTTTTGTGCTAAACCTACCTGGTAGGATTGGTGTATGGCCTATACAGTTCATGTTCTCTACCTTTGTTGTTATCTATTCTTAAAGAAATCAAATTAGTATTTGTGTCGGCCACTAATTATTGTGCTCATATGAATTAATCTATCCGTGTTATCTATGAGGAAAAATTAATGGGTGAGTTTTTCCTATTTATGTATATTATATATAAGGAGTAAACGATATTGTCTACTAGGTGTTGATTTGTATGATACATTCCATTTAGTGTTCCTTTCCATTTATATGTTTTGAATTTTTTTATTTATGTTGTTTTCCATTTATATGATTTGCACTTCGCCAAGTGTGCCGTTTTGGGGAACGAGGCATCGTTGAAGAGCCCACTGTCCAGCCGAGTTAGTCGATGTGTATGCTTCCTAAGACTTGCCTGCTTTGGTTGTGGGCGGCGCATCAGGTTTCCAATCTTTTGGTTTATGCGTAGCCCTGTGTAGGTCGCTGCAGGGGGGAGAAGGTGTGTGCTTCTTTCTCTTCATGTGCTATATGGATTGGAGACCCCAAACCAGTTTACCCAGAGCCCTAATTTGCCACTATGAATCGCCCCGCTTTTGGTGTCTTCAGTTGACCTCTACATGGTTGGATTGTCTATCTTAGCCTATATAGGAGTTACGGATTAATTTACTCACAGGGCCTAATCTGTTACTATTCAGTTGGCTTTTATTTTGTATATCTTCAAGTTAAGGGTCTAGACGATCGGATTGCCTATCGTTCTGTATATGCTATAAAACATGTTCTTCCTCATGTACAACTATTTTTATTACATTTGTTGGGTGTTTTCCAATATTGAGTTGTAATTGCTATCCTCTTTTTGGCAGTTTATAATGACCTATTTGAGTTTTTTTATTTATAGTTCACAATAACATTTATGTCCCCAGGTTTCTTCTCTTCATAAAGCTGCAATCAAAACATGGTTCCTTATGCATAGTGGCCTAGGTTTGTTCTTCTGCTCCTCTAACTAAAACCAAGGCTGATGCCTCTTTTGCATTGATGAGGTCGACACTATGTGTACTACCGCTGTCATGTATAGTTTATAGATTACCAACAAGACTGTCTCCTTTGTTAATTTGGTAATTACCAAAGTCATTGCTTCCTGCTAATTTTCTTTTTTTTGTGTTAGTTTTTTAGGTTATTCACTTTCATTCTAACTTACCTGACATGCCAGACGTGGTTTTAATTTTGTTTGTTTGATGACATTTCTTAGCCGATGTAAATTATCCAACGGAGTTGCTATAGGTTGCCACTTCCTGCTCCCATTATGCACAAGGTTAGATGGCTGAGACAAAGCATCCAACGTAATTTCATAGTCCTTTGTATATTTAGTTATCCGATTGTTTGTACAAGCCTACCGAGGCTAATGAGCTTTTGTTGTAGATTATAATTTTTTGGTGTTGTTTTAACATATAGCTTCAAATTTCATTATACAAATTGAGGGAAACAGTTATTGTAACTTTTGTCTATACTTTGCATGATCTATCTGAATCTATTGATGTTATTGTTAACCTCATTTTTAAACAATTTCTGTGTAATCTTCGTTATTAGGTGTTTGTTGTGATGCTTTCACCAATGTTTCTGATGAATAATCAAATCCTTCTATACAGATGCATATATCAGTTTTGTCTACTTACATTTTGTGTCAAAAATAATTTCGCCTTCATGCTTATTTGAACGAACTTAATCTCGGTACAAATTGGAATGGTCAAATATTTTAGTGTTTTGCTTTCTTTTCCATCCTAGACAGATAATCACTTACTTTTTTTAAATGACTCACCATCACGAAGGTCTGGTTGCATACAAATTTTACTCAGTTCATTTTTCACTTTACGAGAAATCATTGGCACGAATAAGTGCAACATATTTCTCTCTGTTCCACTGTTTCGACCATTTCTTCGTGTTTTTTCTCACCAGCAGGCCATGGGCCCGCTTATGCCACTAGTCAATGTTATAATACAAGGCACGGACAGGCCGGCCTCCTACGCGTACACGTCGATGCCTTGCTCCCCGGCCAGGCCACGTCGGCCGGAAAAGCCACAGCCGTTCGATCGCGGCCACGGGCTCCATCCAGCCGTCCATTTACGATTTATATATAAAAAAATTTCCCGTCCAGATCACAACAACTCGCGCCGTTTGCTCAGTTGGTTTAATGCGGCAACGTTCGCTGCGATGACCCGGGCTCGAATCCTCCCATCCTCCACCACTTTTTGCCCTTTTCCTTTAATGCCTCCCAAGCAACCTTAGGTAGTTTTCCACGCGTACGTCAAAAACAAAGTGCGCTCTGCCGAGTTGGCCTAGCAAATACGCTGGAGACGGGGGTTCGAAGCCACGGTGCAGCATTTTTTCAGCGCTTTTTCCCAGCCGGCCACCGTTCCTGTTGCTTCTTTTTTCCCCCTTCCGTGCTACACATTGCCTTCTTTTTTTTCCCCTCCGTGCTACACATTGCCTGCAAAATTACATCTAAAATTATTTTTTAACATTCGGACTAAGAATTTTTTTGGCAGGTCGTAAAAAAACATAAGATGAAAGTTTCCAAAAATTTAACCATGCTAGAGCAAAGAACATCCATAAAAATGTTCTATGTTGTTCGAAATTTTTTGGAGTCCAAATTTACAAATAGTTTGCTCTTTCTTGTTCGGGGCATATTTCATTTCGATTTTTTTAAAAAAATTTACTTATGATGGGTCACAAACATAGTAAATTTGAGAGTTTCAAAACTATGGCTGCAAAAGAATATCTAAAACTAATTTTCTTCAAAAAAATTGAATGTTTTCATAATGCAGGATTTGAACTAAGTTTTTTTTTGACAGGTCGGAAAAAAATTCCCAAGAATTAAGCCATAAAAAAGTTTGATGTTGTTCAAAATTTTATGAAGTAAATATTTACAAATAGTTTGCACTCCGTTATCAAAGCCATATTTGTTATCGACTTTTCATTTGTTCAACTTTATTTATGGTAGTTCACACATCAACATAAAAATTGGTTAGGGTACATAAATATATTTGCGCATTACAAATGTTGACTTATATAATTTGAATTACAAAATAATAGAATTTTTTTTTAAAAAAAGTTGTGCTTGTGTCTTATAAAACTGATGCCACGCGCCACGGGCGCGTAGCCTTTGCTAGTAACCTTTCAAAAGAGGTCTAGAGAGTTCAAATATTAAAAATATTTTAAGAAAGCCATAGAAAAATTATTTAACACCCCACAAAAATTACTACAAAATATTAATCATTTGGTCTGTATAGAAATAATAATTATTTAATTTAATTTAATTTTAAAGAAAACGAGGCCATAATCATCAAGCAAACGATAACTACAGCTTCCGCCTTCTGAAGTATATACTGCATCTACTGTTTTTAGAATGATGATATCTACAGATTTGATGTCACCTGCACCCTTCTGAATTATTTGTTTGCTGCATCTAATGCTTCGCAAGGCAGCAATTTTACGAGATTTTTATAGGAAAAGGTGTCATCTGCTTTCACGCCATTTTTTCTTCTCGACTGGCGTTCCATGCAGGTCTTATTCATCCCTTAACTTTTTTTTGTTTGATTATGCAATGGTGGTAGTTGTTGTGGCACCCTGTACCATATGCACGTCGTTTTCTTTTACTGATTAAATAATTTAGATTGGTAGAATCCACTGACGATCATCGTCTTTATCGAAGAAAAGACTAAAGGTTTCTTTCATGCGCCGTGTTGTATAAATATTTAGTTTATCTAATTAATTAGCATATTCATATCGAAGTTTTAATTAATTCTTTTTTATAGTAAAATCTTGCCAACTAGAAATGAAAATAGGACGGGAAATATCCACGTGATCTGATGTCGTATCCGAGAATAACCCGTCCTAAATCCGATTTTGTAGTCCCGGTTTATTTCCGCTATTGCCTGTACTTCGTATCCAAAAAATATCCAAAAAATATGATTTAGGATATGGGAAAGGCGATACCCGATCTGTATCGTCCCATATCCGTATTTTGTTGATATCCGAAAAAATATCACATAATTTAACAAAATAGATATCCGATAACTATCCGATCAACATATATATTCTGCATGGCTTTGTAAATAGCTATTGTGACGAAACATGAAACAACATTTGCTTATGTACATGTTTTTAGATATGATAAATATTTTTTAATAGGTACTATAATATAACACTTTTTGTAATCCTATATATTTTCTTTGGTTGTTTACTATTTGCAATTATCCATAACTGAATCCGAGCTCAATCCGCATCTGTCCTGCATCCGTATCTCAAATATTCCATATTTGTATCCGTATCTGAGAAAAAAAATATGGGTTAGGATACGTAACGGGTAATATTCGTTTGTATCTGACCTGTTTGTACCCCTGCTGCCTACCCATGTTTGAAATTACCTTCTCGGCCTTTTAACTTATCTTTGCATGCATCTGATATCCTTAAGGGCACTTACAATGGGATTTCTACCAGCATTTCTTCGTATGCCACATAGGACGGAAAGCTAACGTGGAGCAGAATTAGCTCTTGTTTTTTTCAACGTAAAGTTGAGTTGAATTTTACTGTATCAATTTTGGTTATTTTTATATAGCGTACATGTTGTAGTAATCTGTAATGATTTTTTCGAGTCTTTTTAGTAGTTTTTCTCAAGATTGCAAAAAAAAATTAAAGAATTATTATACCACTTTTTGAGAACTTTTAATTTTTGCTATAGTAAAACTCAACTTTATTCAACGCCGAAAAGAACAAGGCCTTAATAAGGAGAGAGAACCTTAAGAAACCATTTGTACGCTCAACCCAAAGCTTTAAAATTAATGCGCATAGAGAAGGTGGCTTTGGAGAAGAAAAAAGTATTAATGATGGAAACAATGTTAAGACACAATGCAATGGAGCCATCATTTCTTCTTAGTTTCTAGGTAACGTGGCATCTATTGAAATGATGTTTGGAAACCTTGCATTGGAACTGCCCTAACACAGTTAGAGACATGTTAAATGCTCCTGTGGTCACTAACATGCACCTCGATTAATTAGAAACTGAATATTGTAGATAGCTAGAAAAAATAAAATAATAATTAGAAAGTTGTAGAAAGGAAAAAAAAAGGGAGAAATTTCTATGAGTTTATAAAATTATGACCGGGAATATGCTATCTAAATTTGTATCCCGTGATTTTTTTTTTTGCAAAATAGAGGGTTTTGTGACACACTAGTAACAACCTTTTTACCTAGCATAATAATGGTCGGGACCGTCGTTTTTTTCTTACTCAATAGAATTTTCTACAGTATTTTATCATTATTTTTTTGGGGCTATTTTATCATTCTTCTTTTTTTTTGCTATCTAAAGATCCAATTTTAATTAATTGATACATGTCAAACACTTAAGTGGGTCTTTTAATTTGATGAGATAAACGGGCGAAGTAATTTTTAATTTGAGCACGCAAATTAAGATTAGCTATAACTTTAAAGGTGGACATTAGCATTAACTCCTTTGTCATCACAAAAAACGGTGAACATATATCATTGGAATATAGACCTGGGCATGCATTTATGAAATGAGACTGAATATTGAAACGATTAATTTATAATCTTGATGCTATTTTGTTTTTCGTATTTGATCAGTTTTATCTTAGTATTATTAGGTCTTGAGTGTTTACGTTAGCCTTTTCACTCCTGGAAAATAAAAGGACAAGTTTTATATTGCATTCTTATAACATCAAGTCTATATTATTGTTGTACGCTTTCTTAGCTTTTGAGTTTATTTTACCAACCTTTTATTTAGATTGAAAAGATATTCTATTGTGAAAAACTGTGTTTAATTGGTGCGATAAAGTGGTATATATAGGATAGGATGGTTTATAATTCATTTGTCTGGTTGGTGCATGTGTGGGTGGTTGATAGGATGAGATGAGGGTGCAATGGGTTGTAAATTTTTTCCCCTCCATAATGAATGGTAGTCTTTTTATATTTATCCTAAATCAAAGTTTTAAAAAATTTATCTATAGAGAACGTCTTTTAAATGACTATTATTTCATGATGGTGGGAGTATTTTTTATTTGTGTTGTATGGTTGCATGGAGTGGTTTAAAAATTGAACAATTCTATACGACTTTCGTGATGTTTCATGTCACCTCTTCCACCAACCAAAACATAATAATCACGTGATATGACTAGCATAACGAATGAACCACGCTTGCTACAATGCTAGCCGGAGCCCGGATGATAGACGCCGACTGGCGATGTGACCATCAGTTGGTATAATGTTGCCTAAAGAGCTCATGCCTGATGTCCCTGGGGCCAGCTGGTGATATATAGGAGAGGGAGGGATCAGGCATCTTGGAACAGAAGAGTGGAAGAGTGAACAGAGAGCTCTATTTTGTGGACACATATAGCTGCGTAAATGTTGTGGATATATATATATATATATATATATATATATATATATATATATATATATATATATATATATATATATATATATATATAGGAAAACGGAATGGGACTCCATAGAGTCAGTCCATTCTTTGTTGCCGTTGGATTTCATCAAGAGTCGTGCACGCAAAGTAAATACATGCAAAACAACATTGTCATTTACCATATAAAGATGTGAATACAATAACTGTACATTTAATTGTTTCCAAACAAGGTGCGAACACGTGCTCCATGGAGTCCCAGATACTTTTACTATATATATATATATATATATATATATATATATATATATATATATATATATATATATATATATATATATATATAGAAATGCTAGCGTGCACCCCAGAGCACGGATCTCCGTGCTCCCAACGCGTTTCGAAATCCGAGATGCCTAACAACTGATCCAAACAGTTGATCTTGTTCGTCTCGCTGAAATGTAGCCAGTGACCAAGTTTCGTATTTTTTTGAATTTATTTACTATTTGTTTCCTATTTTCAAAAATCAGAGACGAACAAGATCAACTGTTCGGATCAGTTGTTAGGCATCTCGGATTTCGAAAACACGTTGGGAGCACGGAGAGACCCGTGCTCTGGGGTGCACGCTAGCCATTCTCTCTCTCTCTCTCTCTATCCTAATCTCCTCCTAGATGTAGCGCTACACCTGGGTCGGTTTGGGGCTAGCCGGTTAGCCCATACCAGGTTCCCAGCATTTAATTACTTTCAAAAAACGGATCTGGCAGTTTAAATACCTCGTCCCCACGTTCTCCTCCCATTTTCTCTCTCCTCTCCCCAGATGCAATCCGGCCGCCGTCCTCCTCCCGACGCCGGCTGCCTCCTCGCCGCGCCCTCTGCCGCGTCGCCGCTGGGAGGGCGTGAGCCTCCCCCACTCCGTCCCCGCTGAGCAGCTGCCGGGGAGGCCGCCGCGCCCGGCGCCGCTGCGCGCTGACCCGCTGGCGGCGGCCTCGCCGCCCGCAAGCCGCGCCGCCTCCCGACCCAGCATGCGAAACCAGCGCCCGGCGCCGCCTCTCCGGCCGCGCCCGGCGCCGTCTTGCCCTCCCGCGCCGGCGCCGCCTGCCGAGCCCCGCCGCCCTCGTCCGTCCCACTAACGCCCGCCTCCTTCCCTTGCGCCGCCGCCGAAGGCCGCCCGCGCGCGGCGCCGCCGCGCCGCCGCCGCCGCCTCTCGCGCCCGTCGCCGCGCCGCCCGTCCTCGTCCCGTCCGCGCCGCCCGCCGGCGCCGCCCATCTTCTCGAGCCGGCGCCGCCCGACGCCCGCCCATCTTCTCGCGCCCGCGCCGCGCGCTGCCCGACAAGCCGCCCGTCTCTCTGCGCGTCCATCGCCGACCGACGCGCACTGTCCTCCTCGCGCTCTGCTGGCGCGCGACGGCTCCGTGGCGTGCTGCCCGCCGCCTCCCAAATCGGTGCGGCGTGGATCCGCGCCGCCCCGGCTTCCTCAACGCCCTCCGCGTCGTCCTATCTCGTCGTCGTCTGCCGCAGACCTCACCGGAAGCTAATTCACCGGATTACTTAGTGGATTACTTAGCAAATTCACCAGATTACTTAGGAAATCCGCTGTAAAAATGTAATAGTTCTGTTTATTTACTTTGCATTACGACAAAGTAATGCATAGTAATTAGGGTTTTGGCTGCTTTTTCACTTTTGTATGTATGAATAATCGAAAGTAATGAAAAGTAACTGGTCGAAAATTCGGATTACTTTCTTATTTTGACTCAAAGTAATCCGTTTGAAAAAGAAGCAACTCAAAATTCAAATAAACCGACATGCAAACCCACGATTTTAGGGCAGTTAATGCCCCCACGATTCTAGGATCTTGCCTCCTGGCGAATTACTTTCCGTGCTGAAACATGTTCATTTCGGTTACTTCCGATTACTTTCAAAAATGCGACCGTTTTACTTCCGGGTTTGGCTGGCTCGCGCGGTTCGTTGGGAAAGCTCGGGTGTAGATTAGCTTAATATACACCCAAGGGTAGATTAGGCCCTCCGTATATAATAATGCGCGGTTCGTCGGGAACGGATCGAGATAATGGGGAGGAGAGAGAAAATGAGAACGTGAGGATGAGGTGCAGTCAAATAAATAGGAGAGAGAAATTGCGGTGCGGTGGAACCTGGTTTGGTCTAACCAACTCGCCCCAAAATGGCTCGGTGTAGCGCTACCTCTAGGGGTATATTAGGATACACACACACACACACACCTCCATCTATATATCCCGAATCTCCTACTTTTAACGCAAGCAAAGCTACGACAACGTTTTAATTAACCCAAATTCAAGCAGTTTTTTGGCTCAAAAATTTTGGCGACCCATAAAAAACTTAATTCCAAATGAATCATGGGTAGCAAGGGCTAGTTTGTTGCTAAGGGATGTGGTCGATGCAATGGTGGCGAGTAGTTGTGATGCCTTATGTGGTTGCCAATTATTCTATTTGTCATGGTCTCTTCACTAAAACCAATGTTATACTATTTTGGTGCATCAGTACCGTTTAGTTAGAATCGGTACAAATACGATTAGAAGTGCCTGATCTTTAAAGGACAGGTGGCAAACTTTGATGTTTGGATGGTAATTGCCATCGACATAAATTACTAATTATACAGATGTCGGTTCGTATAAGGATCTACGTACAACATATAATCTATATGTATATGGCAGTTGGTAATTACGACCGACACATACAAAAGTTTTCCACATTTCAATCCAATAGGATTATGTGACATCGTATTCACAAGTATTGGTTGGTAATTACAACCGGAACATATATATAACATTTCGTCTCCTAAGGTATTTGATGAGTTTATTTTTGTGTACACGCCTTTATAATCTAGATTGATCGTGCATCACTACAACGACCTGTTTATCACCCCACCTCACTGCGAGATTGTGTTGGACTGTGTGTCTTGTAAGGCAGCATTTCCACTGTGAATCTATATACTATAACACAGGGGCGGATCCAGCACCTAGGCAAGCCAGGCAGCAGCCTAGGTTGCTCCTGCCCAATCCCAAGGCTAAGTCTTTTGACTTTGTTCCATCCAAAACCCAAAGCTCAAAGACAACGAGGGTTTAAAGAAGTGGAGCAGCAGCACCGCTGGGCTGGATCCGCCACTGCTTAGTATAACACACGTATCATCCGTCCATTCATAAAGATTCCGAATTCCAGACTCGAAAGCAAGTCAACAGGACATGCATGCATGCATATAATCTTTCCTAGTCCATATCGGATCTCGCATGTTGACGTGATGCATGCATATAATCTTTCTTAATAGTCCATATCGGAAGTCCGCAATATGGTGTGCTGCAACGGTTGCAGCTTTTGGTCGTTTGCATTGTACCCACTACCCAGTACCGTTGGTCGGTCTTGTAGATGCCCTATCCATATGTAGACTGGTAATATGTGTCGTCTGGAGACTGGAGAGGGGGATTCGATCGGTGTGCCAAAAGCTAGCATGCGCTGTTATTATATTCAAAATCCTTCGTAGATTATGGAAGAACCACTTTAATTTCTATTTCTATCCACAAAGCTAGCATGCAGTGTTAACCTATATTAAAATTTAACATAAAACTTTAAAAATACGAAGCGAGACGTTCTAAATTAAAGAGAGAGAATATACAAAGGGGTACTCATGAAGAAAAGGGAATAGAAAGGTATGACAAAATTTACTTAGAAACTTAGAAAGGGCATATAATCTATTGCGCTCAACTTTAGACATATAATCAAGAAAAAATTCCATTTTAGGTACCCAAACTATCACAAAGGTCCAACAAACCACCTCAACTATGATTTGGTCTCCTTTCCTCTGAACTTTCAAAACCGGCTCAAAACACATCACAATCCAGTTTTGCTCAGTGGTTTTACTGATGTGGCGCCACGTAAGGGTGGTTTTGCTGATTTGGCGGCCACGTAAAGGTGGTTTTGCTGATTTGGTGGCCACGTATTTCTTTTAAGAGTAAATTACAGGACAGAATGCGGGGAAATACGCAAGAATACCGATATGACAGGTGGGTCCCACCTGTCGGTCTCTCCCAACTGCTTCTTATTCCTCTCTCTCTCTCTCTCTCTCTCTCTCTCTCTCTCTCCTCTCCAAGGCAGGGAAGGAGCGGCGGGGCTCGGCCGGACCACGCCGGCGACGTCATGGACACCAGCGAATGGCGGCGAACGCGATGGCGGAGGCGGCGGGGGGTCACGGCACCGAGCTGCGCGGCGCGACGCCCACAACAACGCGCGGCGGCGGCGAGCAACGGCGCTGCTCACCAACGACGCGACATCGACGGCGAACAGGTGGAGGGGCGTCGCGGGGTAGGGGAGGTGCTAGGGGTAGGAGGAGAGGGCTCCAATTCCTTACCCTCGACGACGAATCGGAGATGGCGGCGTGGCCGGAGAAGGCGTCGACGGCGGGGTGGTTTTCGGCGACGGTCGGCACGGAAAGTTGGGGGAAAACGGAGGAGGAGGAGGAGGCAAAGCTTAGAGACAAGCTCCCAGGGCTCGAGCTCCACGGAAATGGAGGCACGGGCGTCGTCTTCTTCCGCTCCGGCGACGTGGAGTGGTGGTGCGGTGAGCTCTGCCACACGCGAGCTCCTCCGCCAGGCCTCGCCCGCCAAGACTTCGCTCCTCCGCCAAGATTCTCCGCCACACGCCTTGCCTGCGTTGCCGCCCACGATAGGGAGGTCGCCGCCGGTGAAGGCGCGGCGGGGTGAAAGAGAGAGAGAATGGAGAGAGAGAGAGGAGAGTAAAAGAAAAGGGAAAAGAAAAAAGGAAATAAATTAAAAGAAATACGTGGCAGCCAAATCAGCAAAACCATCTTTACGTGGCATATACTATATGACTTCTTGCATGCTGCCCCTATTGTAAGTAACAGGATATGATCAAAGATACTGAGATCTCGTATTTATTCTGTGTTGGATATTGGATCAAGTTCATTTCAACACAAACATCATAGTCAATTATGACGTGTCGACGGGTTATTATTGGGATAATATTCGATCGGATGACTAGAAGCTAGGGCGTTTGATATTCCAGCTAGGTAGCTAGCTAGCTAGGAAAGAACACATTATGTTCTTGTTTAATTGAAGCTTTGAGCAACGCTGTAACATGATGGAGAACGGCACGGCAGTCGGCACCTATAGGCCATCCGCAATGTCATCCTAACAAATAATGGCCCAATCACTATTCACATCGCCTTTTGACTATTCTTTTTTTATATTTTATTCACTGTAAACTAGAACGTCCCATCATAACTTAATACCCATTAAACATGCCGTTAGATCCTTGGCTGAGCTCATATTCTCATATAGATCTTATGCTAAAAAATATCCTAATATATATCTATCCAGTGGTTACCGGGAGTCGGCTAACTAATCAACAAATGTTGCTAACACTACAAGTGTTAGAAAACATGACCCTACCACAACCCCACTTCCTATTACTCCCTCCATCCCAAAATATAAGGCATATAAATTTTTGGCACGGTCTTTAAAGTAGAACTTTGACTATTAATTTCTTTCATGACATATTATTAGCAAATACATAAATAACATCATGTGAAAAAACTTTCAAATACCAATTAAATCATATTACATGCATAACACGAAAAGTATAAATTTTTAACCTAATTATCGGTTAAAAGTTACAATTGTTGATTTTTTTAAAATCTATGCATGCCTTATTTTTTGGATGGAGGGAGTATAACTCAGTGTCAATATAACCTACTTATCAACTACATACCCGACATAATTCTAACAAACTTCTCTCGTTCCGGCCGGTTACTGCTGGCATGGCTAGATAATAGCACGAGATCAATGCTAGGAATCGGGAGGGAAAAAAACAAAATCGAAGCATTCACAAACGTGTGCATGCATGCCTCACGTCAACGTAGCTTATTTCAGGGAAAACTGACACGCTAGCCCAAAAAAAAAAGGAGCTACTAGGGGATAGGATCCTGTCCCGCCCCGGACGGGATCGCCTCCCCAACCGCCACTTGTCCCCCGCGCCTCCCCCCTCACACGCGGCCTGCCCCGCATCGGCCTCCCCTGCGCCTCCCTTACTCCCCAACCCACTCGCTCGCTCCCTTCACCCGCTCCGCACGCCTCCACCACCTCCCCCGCCGCCTCCACCACCACCCCGGCCGGTTGCACCCTCGTCGCCGGCCTCTCCACCTCCCCCCCTTCCGCGTGCCACCCGCCCACCCTAACGGACGGGGACAGCGGGCGTGGTCCCCGCGACGCCGCCTAACCGCCGCCTCCCTCGGTTCCGCGGCGCCATCGCCCGCCTCCGCCGCCCCGACGAGCCCCACCCACCGCCGGTCCGCCGCCTCCTGACCTCCTCTAAACCCCGAGGAACCCAAATTTTCCCTAACCCTAACCCGAAACGGCGGCGACGGCGACGGCGTCGAGGTAGGCCTCCTCCTTCCTCCTTCCTCTGCACAGCGCGCGAGTGGGCGATCCCGTCCGGATCCCGCCCGGACGGGATCCCGTCCCCAAGAATTTCCCAAAAAAAAAACAATAGGAGCATCTCACCAACGTCTCGACAATAGTTCACAAAATATTTTTTTCAGAATTTTTGGATTTTTTAAAAACTTATTTCGAGTGGGTCATAAATTTGGTACAATAAAATGCAACTCAATATTAATCTGAAACAAACAAGGCTATTGTGTGGCAATGTCGTGGTGCTACAATTCTATGACATTCTGTTTGGCCATTCTGTAGCACACAAACACTGTAGCACCTACTGTTTCTTGCTATTGTTATTGGTACCTCACTTCATCTCGCTCATTCTTTTGAGTATCTAACAACTGAGATCAATGAAATGTTAGTTACTGTAGCACCGTGACATTCTAGTTGAAATTTTAGGGGATCGCCCACATTCATGGGCACTTCTGGACCAATTCAATAGTGAATCACAGTACCTGAAAGTACACTGGTAGAACTTTCACGAGCTAGAGGGAAATGGCAATGCTAAGTGGATGAAAAATTAGGGTGTCACGGAAGAGATTACAAGATCGGGTTGTTTTTACCCTCTTCGAAATTGTTTTTGCACTAAAGAGAGACTCAAGGGTTGTCATGCATACTTTGTCTAATGCGATAACTTAGGAGTGCTCGGTCATAGCAAAATCAGGCTTTGTCAAAGGAAAAAAAGAAAAAAAATATCACCGCAAATCATC
Source organism: Raddia guianensis (assembly GCA_036346415.1). Taxonomy (NCBI): domain Eukaryota; kingdom Viridiplantae; phylum Streptophyta; class Magnoliopsida; order Poales; family Poaceae; genus Raddia; species Raddia guianensis. The sequence continues at coordinate 17,617,833 of CM070538.1, forward strand.
AGTTCATCACAAAAGGAAGGGGGATATGCAAATCTTAGGCAAAAGTGTTGCAGGATCGGATTCGAAGCAACATAACACAGGCATGGACATAACAATCATATAGATAGCAAGGTGTAGATTCACATAAACCACCGACAATGTAAGTTCACGAAAACCAGACGTAATAATCATATAGATAGTAAGATGTAGGTTCACAAAAACCACAGACGCCTTGCCCATACATGCCACACAACGAGCTGATGCAGCTTATTTCAGGAAGTAAAACACACGAACACCATAAATAGACTTACGAGCTTAGGTCGCACAACTAGACCATACAAAACACGCTGACACTAGACTCAGTATATAAATATAAATATAAATTACGACATTTACTAAAGATTTCTAGATGGTGCATCAGAGAGGGGCAGCCTGGCTGCTTAGTAGCGTCACCATATTCCAAGCTCGGTTAAAGAGAGGAAGAGGCCTACGTTCAAAGCATCAACATCACCATGCTCTAAACAAGATCTAGACTGTAATTGCTCAGATGCTCTTCTTCTCTCTCTCCATTTCCTGCAAGCAGAAGATTTGCTAAGATCAGTCAAACAACACACGCATGAAACATCCACTTTCTTTCAGGTACAAACCTTAGTTTTCTTGCGCAGATAATTTGGATGTTTCAGGATCTAGTCCCCGCGCGGTCAGGGCCAGCACAGGCTCCTCCCGGACCGGCTTCAATGGAGTTTCAGTTGATTGCTATTCGAAGTCTTCATAGTCATCCTCACCCAACATGTCATCTTCGTCGTAGGCAGTAACGTCCGCCGGGTAGCGAAGGATGCCTCCTATGCCGCCGAAGCCCCGACAGAACTGCGATCCTTCCTGCGACTTGTTGGTGACAAACTCCAGCGTGCAACCATACTGCTGGTAATTCTCAGCAAACCACTCCAGCAGCAGTGCCCTGTCAATGACATCTAGCTCTGCAGACGTTCCCTCGTCTATAAAGTTCCTCTGGTCTGCTTCCTGGTCACTACGGAGGTACTTTATCACTGTTTCTCCTGTTGTTGAGTTCTTCAGCTCGTATCGCCTGACATCAAGGTTTTCCCACACGATCAGGGTGTCCACTGCACCCAATTCAAGGGCTGTCATGGTGTCCTGCACACCGAGGACATACTTCCCAGTGTCTTGGCTAATCTCCTCGAAGTACCTCCCAATCAGCTTCTTTTCTTGAACAAACTTGACATCAGACAGGACCTCGGCTGACATCTCGATGGCTTGGTTGAAGCCGCTGTCCCCGCCATATGAGACATCAAGAGTCTTGATTACCTTGGCCTGCAGACGCGGATCAAACATCTCAGATTTTGCCAGTTCAGTCTTGAAATCAGCAGAACCAGCTAGGATAAGCCCAACAACGTTAGGCTGGTTGGTGGCTGAATTGATGAAGAACTGCGTAGCAAGCTCAGCCGCTTTACGCAAGTAGTTGTGCCTCCTCTCCATGCGCAGGCGGGCAAAGCGAACTGCAGATTGCCCTCCCCGTCCATGCTTCTTTGGCAGATCAACGCTGAACCTGTAAAGAACCTCCCTACTATTGCCGCTCAGTGTGCCATAGAGTGTTCCATTGCCATCCATGATTATAAAACCAAACTTGTCGTCAGACTCCAGAAGCTCATTTAGTGGCTCAGTGTGGAACTTGTTGTCACATAGATAGAGTGAAGCATTTATAGGCCTGAATGGCTCAAAGTCAAAGGTGACCTTCTTTTCTTTTCCATCATCTGTGACAACGGTCCCAGTATAAAGCACCAATCCATTAGAGGGAACCCGACTGTATAGCTTCAACCTTTGTTGAGCAGAGGTTATGGCAGCCAATACAGACTGCCGGTTGACTCTGCTCTTGATGTTAGAGGCAGTGCCGTACTCATCACCCAACATCTTAGTGACTCGAGAGACCTGATCACGAGGTGGCATTATGAGAGAAATCATGCTTGTGCCATTGCCCCTGGCAGCATCGAGGGCCTTGATCAACTTCTTGACCTTCCATATTTCAATGTTCTTGTCAGTTTCATGTCCCTCGCCCATCTTGGCTAGTGTTTACAGATCAGCCTGCACCCACAGAAGAGATGGTTCAAGGTCAGAAAAGAAAGATACCAATAGCTTGAACAAGAGAACTTAGAACACGTACAGGGGCATACAGAGAAGAATATCTAGTGAGGGGAAATACATCTATACCAATGATGCTTCACATTGTCCTAGCATGCATACAAAATTAGTCATGCTAAGTTGCTAACATTACCAAGCCTTCAATCAGGACAGTAAAGCTATGGTTGTGAGGATCTATGGAGAAAAGGAAGAAACACACTTTGCAACATTTTTAACTAAAAATCAGCATGAGCCACAGGGACGGCCCAAAGGGGTGTGCCGGATGTGCGACCGCACAGGGCCCCCAAACTAGGAGGGCCCATTAAACATATCACACAGGCACAATATAATGTCTTTTGATACATTTCCTACAGTCTAATACAAGTTATTAAGCAATAATATTTCAATTGGATAGCATTTCATATTTTATTTGACTTTTGCACCATTCTGTGGTCTATTTAACTCTTGTGTATCTTATAATGTTATGTATTTAGCGCTATTTTAAATTTTACTATAATTTTGCACAAGGGCCTCAAAATGGTAGGACAAACACTGATGAGCAAGCAGAGGTTCCATGTTCCATTGAGGAAGTTGCATGTCAATGGTGTTTCAAAATGTTTCAGTAATTATAGGACGCATGCGGAACAATAGTAGGAATGTGACAGTTGACGACTGACGTACATGCGTAGGGGCAACCGGGCAAGTACAACTGATCATGGCAAACTAGCCCGTGGAGGACATGAGATCTAATGTATTGGTTGACAAATTGACAAATAACACATGATTTAAAATGAAGTAAAAACTTAGGACAAATGTAAAAAACTGTCAACCATAGTACAACGGAAAGCCAATCAACAAGCGCATATATTTTTTAAAGGCAAATCAAGAGCACATATAGATCAATCCAGCCAACACAAAAACAAATACACGCTAGTCAGTGTAACAGAACGTAAGAATAGATCATTATGTTCAAAGATAGCACTGCTATGTCGTAACCAACTTGTTTTAGGTTCCTTATTGTCGAGAAAGAAATGGCAAGAAAATAAGACCTTTCATATAGTAAAAGAAACAACAATAATCTGCAGCGAGAAATGTTCTCTTGTTTTTTATTAAAAATAAAGGTAGGAGGTTCTTTACGCATCACAGACGGTTCTTATTCAAAGTTGCAAGTTTGCCAGGAAATTAATCGTTAAATAAACTTCAACAAGAAATAACAGTAAGATTATATACACCGAAACCTAGGAGTACTCAGTACGGCAGCGCTTTGGTACTCGTTAGTTTTACCGCCGTCCGATCGGCCTCTAAACATAGATCCAACCGTCCAGGCCGCGCCCCTGGAGCGCCGGCCACGACCGAGCGACGGCGCGACGCCCCGATCGCGACCCCGGCGCCTCGTCCCCGCCCAGGCGACGGCGCGGTGCGACCCCGACAACGGCGTCGTGCGGCCACGCCCTAAAGGGTGGAAGAGACGGAGTGGGAGGAGGAGGAGGCGGCACCTGCGCGAGCAAGCAGCCGGCGGGTGCCCGGCCGGTGGCGGCGGGCGGGCGGGCGGGCGGGCTGGGGCGAGCGCGTCTCCCTCTTGGGCGAGCTGGTGTGGTGGGGTGGGGTGCGCCGCTTGCGGAGACGGTGGCTGGGGCTTATAGGGATTGGGTGCGATCGGGGGACACGCGGCGGCGAGAGGGAGGACGAGGAGGAGGTGGTTGCCAACTCTTCCAGAACGCGCGATTCCTTCCGGGATGGCCCGTCACCCGTGCCGTCGCGTCGAGGCTCGAGAAGAAGAGGAGGAAAAAAACGCCGCCGCGTTTGTCTATGCTTTTAAACGTTTTATTTAATTAACAGCGTTTTTAATTGTCTTCGAAGCATTCCCAACAGTCTCTTTATATCACCCTGTAAAATACTATTCACAGATATATGAATAGTATTTTATAGGATGGTTTAGAAAGTCACATGTCATGGATACTTCTTAGCACAGGATCGATAAACATTTGCACCGGATATGTTGCCTTTCTTCTTAAGGGTAATTAAATAATAAAAAATACACTATTGTCCTCTATGGCTGATGTACGAGAATTGTACTCGGCCTTCGAAGCTTCATAATTATTTTTTAGCCCTTAAAGTTGGTTAAGTTCACAAAATAAGTTTTGCGTCGTCATTTATAACGTTAAGTGTTGAGCTGAACACTGACTTGAATATTGTTGGAGAAAAGCACACTATTTCTCTCTCAAGTAGTACAAGTTTCACGCTCGCAATGCAAAGATGGAGATGCGGCTCTTACCTACAACTCGCAATATACCTGGGACTGGGATTGGCTCATACAATCACATCCGAAGAATCGTCAATATTCGTAGTGACGGATTGATGCATTAATTTTTTTATTTTTTTTGCCAACTAGGATTTATGGTTTTCTCATTTTTTTTATATTTGTTATTGTGATTTTAGCCGTTGATGTTTTATTCTTATCAAATTATAGACGCCAGTAATGAGCGGAGGATATTTTATAGGAAACAAATGAAAAAGTATATCGATAATAAGATCATCGGGTTTGATAGATGCTCTAGATTAAATAGAACGGAAGAAAAATTATCCAAAATTTTGTTGCCCCATAAGGAGTAGCAAACTGATGGAGCAAGATGTCGTAGATGGTGATGAATGAGAAGATAATCGTGCTCAAGTTCTAAGTCCGACTTAAATTTTTCATGTCAGCTTCCATGTCTGCGCTTCACGGCAAAAATCATGGCATGGAATCTGTCATGCAAACAGATACAACTTTAAGGAACAAAAAAAAAGTGATTTTTAAGTTTCAAGCGCTAACTAAGATTTGGTAAAAAATCAAGGAGGACAATGCATAATTAAGTACATAATCAATGTTTTAGATAACGGGATGTAGGCTTTAGCAGAACTCTCCTAAAACCGCTAAGACAGCTATAGCGGCCGCTAAGCAGATTAGCGTTTTAAAAAAAAATAGCATATATATGTCTCAAAGTGACAAAGTCAAAAGTAAAAAATATGGATTTCAGTTGGTTTCTGTCCAAGTCATAAGCAACACAAAATTAAGGCATTATAATAGAAGTTATTATTTATAAGTACACTACAAACACAAATCTATCATTAACACAAACAGAACAACGAAGCAACTGACAGCTAATAAGCACAAAACAACATAGTACCTATTCTAGGCCTAGACCCATGCTGAAATTTGAGTGAGTTTCAATTTCGGCCTGCGAGCATTGAGCCCTGGATAGCGCCGCTAAACGCTATGGCCCGCTACGCATTTTAGCGCTGCTAAATCACGCTATTGGGCTCTTAGCCGTGATAGCGGACACATGTGTAAAACGCTACAGTGACGCTATGGCCCGCTACCCAGAGCATCGTAAATAATCTAATTTCACTTTCGGGTACCACTTGCGAGCTTGACAAGCCTTCCGCTGCGCTGAACTTTCTGTGGTGAGAGCCGGTACGTACGCGCATGCCAAGGATATTATTTCCACGGCACTTTCGCAACGTGGCACCCCGGCGGCTATGCAAATGCTTTCACTCTCCTCCCTCTCCCTGGCCAAGAAACACGCAGCCACGCAGCACGACCCGTTGCAGGTCTGACCTGTACCTCTCCAGGGCTTCCTCGGTTTGAACGAACTTTTTTTTATGAAAAATAAAGGAATCTGATCGAAAATACAAAAAAGTTTGTAGAAGTTTCTTAGATTTGAATGATTGCTTGTAATTTAGAAGAAAGAATATTTTTCTTATTTTTTTTATCTCTTAGGGCACCACAATGCATACTAGTCAATGATTTCTTAATTGTTACATGGTCTCTGATCTTAAAAACAAGAGAATGTATTGGAATAAAGGAAATGAAAAAAAAAATTGCTAGAAAAATATCGCAAAAGCAATGCATCGGGAGTGCCATGGCATGCATGAGTTGTAAACTCATTTTCTGCATAAATTTCTTTCAAATTATAAGGCACTTTTTTGCCATTCTATATCTGCTCAATCTAGCATTAATCTTAAAATTATTATTTTTCCCTGAGAGACCGTCCAACTTATCTCTGAAACAATTTAGGCCTCTTTGATTAAGGCCCTGTTTGTTTCAAATTTCAGCAATTTTTAGCCTCGTAGTTGTAAGCTCAAACAAACAACCAAATTAAACCCACTTCAAAAGCCAAAAGCTACTAAAACCCAATTTGTATCGAAGTTTAGTTTTTGTGGTTTTTTGTAAGCGAATTTTTAGAAGGCATGTAGCTCAAACAAACAGGGCCTAAAACAAACTTCAAATGGCACAAAGAATTCAAGCCATATAAAAAAAAAGTTGTATACAGATGTTTGGATTGTAGGATTGTTACAAACAAAATCGAGAGATTGGTTATGGCGCATTACTACCGTGTAAACATTGTTCCTGTTGCGATCCGCAAAACGCAATAAATTTATTGTATTAGTCGTTGGATCAATGTAACATCCTAAATTCTTCAGTTAAAGTCGACATTCAAGAGTTCAAACCGGCATTCAGTTTCATTTTTATTTCACATCCAAATTCTGAACTTGCCCCGAAATTTTTTTCTTTCCCTTCCTCCGTGTCTTTTTTCCTTCCCTGGCCGTGATCCTACGCCAAGCTTCTAACAACTCCCTCCCCTAGTCGAATTTCATCGAACTCTACACCAGTGGCAGCGGACAAATTGTTCTTAGCAATGATTCAAGTAATATAAAAAAAATTTAAAATAAAAGTTGAAATTACGATACGATTCTGCCGCTATACGATGAACTTATTATGTGAACTATCTAATCCAGCTAATTTAACTACTATCTCTTGAAATAAAAAAGCAAAAAGTTAATACCAATCGTAAGATTCTATGTTTCTGTTATCATAAAAAAAATTTAAATTCTGAAATTAAACTAGAACTAGCTCAATTTGGGATTGGGGAACTAAAACTAAAATCCAATAAGCCTAGTTGTGCGGTTGTATTTGAGCTCTTATATTTTTTTAAAAAATATTTTGGGTATACAACTGTACACCCTTGCTCCCACCTATGGCCGCCCCCTGCTCTACACCCATAAAAAACGGTTGCAAATCTATCCATCCCCTTATATAAAGTAGAATTGGTTGTAGGGCATTTGATGGCTTTGCTATTTTCCATTACAATTTTTTTCCTTTGCTATATGTCACTCTAAATTTATTGTTATTCATTAGAAAACACTCTTTTCAATAGAATATCATTTCTGAACATATAGGAGAGAGAAACGAAATTAAAGAGTCCATTCTGTCTTGAAAACGAGCAAAGTGACATCGTCTTGAAAATGATGGGAAGATATGAAAATGGGAAAAACATTTTCTCGAGCAAAGGAGTCATATTCTTTGCTTTTTTAAATCCGTTTTGGTTGTTTCGAAGGTGGGACCTAATGTTTAAAAAACAAGTCATACGAAATAGATTTAAAACTCGAGACTATTTTGAGATTGTCACAAAATTCTATCATTTCAATTGTTCTGTGTTTAGCCTTTTAGATCGATCCAAATGAACAACCTTAATCTGAAAAATTTGTGACTCCTTTCTCAAGGCCTTAAAGAGTACAAAAAAAAATATTTTAGTAATTATAAGAAGAACTATTTAAAGTCATAAAATAACTATAAGATACTACTCTATTCATTTTTTTATGCTTTTGACTTTTGGATATGTATTTGACCATCCGTCTTATTCAATATGTAAATATCATTTGTTTGGTAGTGATTTGTTTTATCATTAAAGGTATTTTAAGCATGACTTATAATTTTTTATGTTTGCACTAAAAAATTGAATAAGAGGAATGGTCAAATGTGTGCAAAAGTCAAAAACTTTTAAAAAAACCGAGGTAGTACATTGTTTAGTTTAAAAAACTGGAAAACCTGGGAATGGGATCCCGTTTCCAGCGCGAGCCGACGGGATACCCCTGCGTCGCTCGATCTGCACGAATCTTGATATGGCGTCTGAACGTGGGGGAGCAAGGTGATGGGCCGGATGCCTACGTGAAAATTTCTATGCGCTCGGGACGTTTGCTGCCCCGTTCGATTTTCTCAGCGAGTTTCTCGGCAAGCATAAAGTACGCGAAGCTTAATTAGATCTTCCGTTTTTTCACGATAGATGCATGCACGTGGTGCATGGCTTGCAAGCACTCTTTTAAAATTTTAAATTTTGTAATTTTAATTCTATTTCGTATTAACATTTTTTAAAAAAATTCTTTTTTAAAATTAAGATTTACCTTTTCCTTTTTCTACTTGCACTAGCTTTTATTTTTCTCCTTGTACTAGCTTTTATTTTTAAAATTAACATTTTTGGATTTTTTGTCATGTGTTTTTGTGATGAGCACGCACTGCCTACAATCAACTTTTTTATACGTGCGGCCTAGTGACCCGTCCGCGCGAGTTGCGACGGGATCCCGTTGCCCAGTTGGGCCCTACTTTTATTTTAATACCTCAATGATACCATGAAACTCGATGATACCATCAACCTAGTATCAACAATACTCGACAACACATACCTGATTTCTTTCTTGATACTGTAGACCCGATACTTATTTTTGTGCTACAACTTATTTTTTCTGCAATCATACCTCATAACTGGGTATTATGGTATCAATCTGATAATGTTTTTTTGATACTGCAAGGTTGATACAATAAATATTTTTCAACTAGTTACGATACCATAATTTTATTTTTTGATATTGTAGGCTTGATACCATAATTATTTTCCAACTAGTTACGACACCTTAACTATGAGTTGATACCATAAATATGATACAACAATTTTATAATATATTTTCTTGATACTGCATACCTGATACTTATTTTTCTTGATACTGTAGACCGGATACTTATTTTTGTTGATACCGTAAATATGATATTTATTTTTATTGATATTGTAGACTTGATACTTTTTTTGTTGGTACTGTAAACATGATACTTATTTTTCTTCATACTGCAGACCTGATACTTTTTTTTGGTACTGCAAACATGATACTTATTTTGCTTGATACCGCGGACTTCATACTTGACACCCATACCAGATACTTTTGTTCATCATACTCGATACCATTTATGATACCTTGATACCACTAATACTCGACACACAGACCCAATACTTTTATTTGTGATATACGATACCCGATACTCGATGAAACTTCTGATCTGATGCTTGATTTTTTTTACCCGATACTCGATGATACTTCTGATCCGATACTTGATTTTTTGACCCAATACTTGATGATACTTCTGATCCGATACTTGATTTTTTCACCTGATAATCGACGATACCACCAACCTAATACCATCGGTACTCGACACCCAAACCCAATACTCCCGATACCACCGATACTCGACACCCGAAGTCGATACTTTGTTTTTTTATATATGATACCCTTATGATACCTTTTTTCTGATACCTTAATGATACGACAAAACTCGACGATACCACCAACCTGATACCATCGATACTCTACACAAAAAAATCAATACTTTGTTTGTGATATATGATGTCCTTATGATACATTTTTTCTGATACCTCAATGATATAATATAGAAAACCGAAAACGATACCCTCTTAACGCTCAATACCATGAACATGATACTCTCGATACTCAATGTAATATATACCCTCCTCGGCTCGATTCCCCCTAACGCTCGAAATAAGAATGATAATACCCCTCTGATATCCCTGATACCCAACCCTCATATGTGGTGACACTTCTGATACTCAATGATACTGCTAATTCTTGGTCTAATAAAATCGACCTCGACACCGCAACATGATACCCGATAAAATTGACCTCGACACCGCAACATGATACCCGATAAAATCGACCTCGACACCGCAACACGATACCCGATAATCGCCATGATACCCTGCACTTTGCACCGAAACATTTGCTTTAATATCTGCATGAAAACTATATACTCATATGATATTTTTTGTAAGACGTTCGAGTGTGGGAATCGACGCAATTCAGCGCGGTGTTTTTTTTTCTGGCATGCAACAGTTTTGTGGTTTACCTATCCCGTCCAAAGCACCCGCGGAGTATCCCGTAGTCTAGTCGCGCCCAAAAAAAAATAGTACCAAATTTTAAGCCCGTGAGCGGTGCGCCCACCCAGGCTTCAGCAGAGCGCTCCCAAGTCCCACCGAAGCTCAAACCCTTTGCTACCACTATAGATGGCCAAACGGGCGGCACGGCACGACACGGCACGGCCCGGTTGGGCACGGGCACGGTTAGGCACGGCACGATCGCTTAATCGTGTTGCCGTTGCGCCGCCCACAAAGCCGAGGTTCAGCCTGTGCACGCACGCGATGAAGACTTAATCGTGCCGTGCCGGCCCGTTTGGCCCGTCGTGCCGTGCGTGTGGTGCCGGCCCATTAGCACGGTACATAAAAATACCTCATTCTGACCAACACAACACAAGCATGAAGTATATGTGTTTAAATTTAAGAGTTACGATTCAGCACTACAAAAAAAAGTATAAGAAACACAAACTACAAAAGCTGAGAAATGGCAAACCTAATATTTATCGAGCTGTTTTTACAAAATGTGGCTGCCTCATTAAAAACCTTTTTAGGTAAAAACTCATACCTCATGAGAAAACCCTAAAAAGGAAAAAAGAGTACAGCCCAGCTCAGTTCATCAGTTCATACAGTCCTAGTCCCGCCTCCCGCACTCTCACCATCGATTCATACAAAGATTACATAACATATTACACACAGTCATCTTGCCAGTGACAAATTTAGGCAATCAGGATTCAGGTTGAGGTGGTACAACAACAGCATCAAGATCTGGATCAGCAACATTAGGTTCATCAAGGTACAGATTTGTGAATGAATCTTCCAAGTCTTTGTCCTCCACATTGTGTTGAGCTTTTGCATCACCCAGCTCCCAATCCTTGATAGCATTTCAACCATCTCAGGGTTCAAACGACGTCGTCGCTCCTCGATCACCCTGCCAGTTAGACTAAAGGTAGATTCTGAAGATATAGTAGACACAGACACTGTCATGATATCTTTAGCTAAAATAGACAGAATAGGATAAGTGAGTTTATGTTCATGCCACCAATTGAGAATGTCGAAGTCATCATCGTAGTGGGCGACATTGTCACCGCCCGATAAGTAGACATCTCGTAAATTTGAGGTCGAACAAAAAGGCGTGTTGAAACAGCTGATCTCCCACCACCAGCACCACCAGCCCCATGTCCACCACCAAATGGCAGACTAGAGCCTCAAGGCCCGAACTGTAACCACAAATGAAGTGGCAGAGGCGAACACAAGCGTAGCAAATTCATTTGCACCAAAGATCTTGCCCCAGTTTGTTCTCTTCTTGCCAATACCAGTAACTGGCTGTGAAGGCCTTTGTAACCTCACTGCACCAAATTTGGTTTCATAATAGGAATATGTTCTATTTAATTCAGCCCTTACCTCAATCAAGAGGTTAGAGTAATCTATACCAGTGAGATTAGATAACATAAGAAGGACATTACTGAAACCTCTCATTTTAGCTCTAGGATCCAAAATAAAAGCAAAGGCATATAACATAGGAATATTCCTCTAGTACTTGAGAAATTTAGATTTCATAGGAACAATTACTTCTCTAACCAATGGATCATTTTCATGTGAGTTAAGATGTCCAGCAATATCAAGGATGTGATGCAACATCATTGGAGATGTGGGATAATAAACTCCAGATAGGGCAACAGTAGAATCATAGAACAGCTCTAGGAATTGCAAAACTTTCTCACCAACATACCAGTGTGAATCAGTGAGTAGGGTCTGCCCCCCATGATGCTGATGATATTGAGTTTGAATGAAAACAGAGAAGTTGCTTCTATATGGTATCAAGTGTTTGAGCATGAGATACGTGGAGTTCCATCTCACATCCATGTCCAAACCAAACTTATGAGGGCGTACCCCCATAGCAACACAATAGCTTTTATGAGCTGCAAAACTTTGGTTTGAAGAATTCAAAAAAGAAATTGCTGTTCTGAAAGCCTCAACATAAGGCTTCAACCTCTTCAAACCAGATTTAACTATCAGATTGATTATATGGCAAGCACAACGTTGATGCAAGAAAACATACCCAACATAACCACTAATCAAAGGTTTGAGCCTATCCATGGCAGTAGTGTTAGCAGATGCATTATCCAATGTAACAGAGAACACTTTATCAGACAAACCATATTCAGTGATCATAGAGGCAACACGCTCGGCTATATTGGTCCCAGAATGTGACACATCAATAAGCCGAAGCCCTATTACTCTTTTTTCTAATTTCCAGACAGCATTAACATAATGAGCAACCACACTAAGATAATCTTCCTTAGCATTACCAGACCAAATATTAGAAGTAAGGGCAACAAATGACACTGACTTTTGCAAACTTTCCATAAGCTTAGCACGACGTTCATTCAAATATTTGTCTAGATCTCTAGTAGTGGTTTGCCTAGAGACACTGGAAAATCTAGGATTATGAGCACACCTAATATATTCCTCGAAAGCAGCAGACTCACCAAATGACAGAGGCAAATCTTCTCTAGCAATCAATCGAACAAGTTGAGTACGAGCTACCTCGGGTCAGAATCCCATTGACGTAACGAGCCGTCCAGATTGTATCTGCAGCGAGGATCGAATCTGCCGAACGGCCGGCTTTCAGTTTGCATCTATCGCGGTGCCGTGCCAAGTGACCAGTACCACCAGAGGAAAGAGCAGAAAGGGTGGACTTGCAGATATTGCACTTAGCGGCATACCTGACCTTCTTGCCATTTTCAGTTCTTGTAAGCTTCTCAAAGTCGTTCCATACGTCAGAGGTGGACGCCTTGGCCCTCTTAGCACGGCCACGGACTTGCAAAGGACTTGCGGCAGCGGAGACAGAGGCAGCAGAGGTAGATGCATCACCGGCCGGTTCAGCAGCTTCAGCAGCGCTGCTGCCGAACAAGTCCTCGCAGCCCAAGTCCCCTTCTCCAGTGTCCCCTTGCAGCCTGAGATCATGGTCGATGGAGGTCGGATCTAGCTCCTCCGCCATCGCCGTCGTCTTCGTCGGCTCGGGCCCGGCGGTTCCCGGTAACTCAACGGCCTAAGAGGAAGGGGAAAGTGGGAAACACAACAAGATTCAGGGAAAACAGAGATTCAGAAAGAGATTCAGAGAGAGATTGAGAGTTGAATAGTTGATACTCGAGAGAGGAGAGGAAAAACTCACCAGTCTAGCGACCGGAGCCCAAGAACAGCTGTTCCACCGAAGACGCAAAGGCGACGCCGCGGCTGGCAACCCACATGACCGGATCCAGATCTAGGGTACACCGGAGAGGCGGAGACTCACAGAGAGACAGAGATAGAGAGAGAGAGAGATAGAGAGAGAGAGAGATTAAGACTTCAGAAAGAGATGCGGATGTAGAGAGGAGAGCACAGATCGCCGGCGAGGCTCCGCGGCCGAAGCCCAAGAATCGCCATTCCACCGAAGCCGCAACGGTGACGCCGCCACTAGCAGCCCACAAGACCAGATCCACAGAGAGATTCACACACAGAGAGAGAGAGATTCAGATCTCAGAAAGAGAGATTCAGAGAGAGATTCAGGCGGCGCCGGCGTCGGAGAAGAGGAGCAGGCGGAGACGACGTCGGATCGGAGAAGAGGAAGAGGCGAGGCGAGCGAGACTGCGAGAGCCGAGGCCCGAGAGAGCAAGACTGCGAGAGCCGAGGCCCGAGAGAGCGAGACTGCGAGAGTGGCTAGGGTTCCAGGAAGTGGAAATGGAGGAGGATCGTGGGGGCGGCCGCACCGCTTCCTTTTATATGGAGGCGCTGGTGGGGTGGGCAAGGCTGGGTCATGGAGGGGAGGCAGGGCCCAAGAGGGAGAGGGAGGCGGTCCGGCGGGCGGCGGGTGGAGGAGCCGTGTCCCCATCGTGCCTGCGGCTAAACCGTGCCGTGCCCGTCCCGGCCCACGGGCCAAGGTTCAGGCCCAAGCACGGCACTATCGGCCAGGCTGCTGCCTGCACGGGCCAAGCATAAATAGTGTCGTGCCGTCTTTGCGTGCGCAGGCTCGACAGCTTGTGCTTGGCCAGCCCAATTAACCCGGCCCATTTGGCCATCTATAGCTACCACCCTCGCCCCGCTCTGCTCTAGCCGGCGGCAATGGCAGTGGGAGCAGCCGCTGGGAGGGGCGGCGGAGCCGACGCAGGCAGGAGGAAGCGGATGGGACAGAGGCGGAGGAGGAAGAGGAGGAGGAGGGTGGTGTAGTAATGGCGGGTGCCGCGTAGCCGCGGGGCCGTGCGTGCTCTCCGCCGTGTTCTGGTTGCCGCGCTCTGGCCGCCGCGGATCCTCCAGGTGACGCCTTCGCAGGTGAGCCGGCAGCATTGAGAGATCTCAACTCCGTCCTGCTTCTCTTCTCTTTAGTGGTTTTGTGAGTTGTTAGCTCAGTTTGGGGGAAAAAATTGACGATTTGCCACTCCCAACATTGCCACTCGCTAAGTATGCCACCCTGTGTGTATTACATGTGGCACCATCGGTGTGTATTACACATGGGCCAGAGTGACATTTTAGCGAGACCCAATGTTGAGAGTGGCAGATAGTCAATTCTCTGCTCGCGTGGATTCTAGGGGTAGCTTGTTGTTTCAGATCTGCAGCAAAGGTTGCATCTTTGGGTGGAAGGTTAAATAAGTTAGACAAATTCATCAGTTTTCTTTTCTTTTTCTTTTTTGGAGCAAGTTCACCCTTCCTTTCACTTTCTAAGCTCCATGTCTCATTCATCAATTTGGTGCTATCACGTGTTTACATTTTGATCGGTCTCATTTATCTATATTTAGTGTGTTCCTAGTGAAAACGGTAGGAAATTTAGAGCCTGTCTTTATTTGTGCAATTGTTGCCCATGCTTTTATTTTTGCATGGTTGTTTCGTTGCCATAACTAATTCAATTAGCAGTTCCTCATATGGTGCTGGTCGGTGATCTTGCATGGATTGCCTATTTCGGCTGCACATCCCATTTTGATGATGTGCTCTTGTTGATGTTTCTGGTTTCTTACTTTGTGTGGACTATTGAAAAATTGGTGGAGTTCAGTATGTTGCTAGGCAAAGAAGGGTTGAAACAATGAGTCATGGTGTATTCTCCTTTTGAATTCTCTAAAATTCTTGTTAGGTATTGTGTCGAATATGTGTACAAATAGGTTACATGGACTCTGTGTTGTAATAGACAGGGTTGGTTAGTGTTAGAGTCGGACTCTATCTAGGCCTCCACTATATAAAAGGAGGCAGCCCTGGTGTAATCAAAACAACGACTTCATAATAGTAGCATAGGCAAGAGGAGGTCAGCGGTCGGCATGTGGTCGTGACCGGGTTAGCCGGTGTGCTGCGGTATTATGGATTGGGGAGGAGTGCCCATAATCAGAGCCCCGCAGACGTAGGCGAAGGCCGAACTGCGTTACCAAACATCGTGTCTCCTGGTGTCGTTAGTGATCTTGCATCAGCATAATTCCCAACAAGTGGTATCAGAACTTGGTTGGCGAGGTTGGCCATGCGGAAGATTTAGGAGGAAACACGAGATTTATGCATACACGGGCGCAGCAGAAAATGCCCTATCGGCGCAAGGTGGAGCATGACGGCGATCGACGATTCGATCGGTGGTGTCGGACACTTCGGGCAGGAGGCTCGAACCGTTCGATGGGCTACCGTTGGCGGGGATCTACTAAGACCAGGTGATCAAGTGCCGACAAAGTAGCCGGCGAGGTCGGCAGGCGACGGCGACGACCTCGGCATTTGCGATCAGACCGGTAGGCGCAGATGGATGCCGGATAGATCGGAACGGTGGGAGTAGTGATGCGACCGGATGTTGCACAGAAGGCGCTGCATCATGTCACTAAGGGCAAAGCCGTGACGTGGATACAGATGGTCAGAGTGCAGCATGTTTTGCTGTGCATGGACGTAGTGCACGGTGGTGGGCTGGGAAGCCTGCCGAGGACTCATAGTTTGGGATCTGGAGTTGGAGTTTTTTTCTAAGATTTTTTCGGCAACGGCGGATGTTCTCGGCTGGCTGGGCATGACGCATGTTCCTCGTCACTACGCTGCAAGCTGAGGCAATACAGGGAGCCATGCGTGGCTTCG
This sequence comes from Raddia guianensis, assembly GCA_036346415.1. Lineage (NCBI taxonomy): Eukaryota > Viridiplantae > Streptophyta > Magnoliopsida > Poales > Poaceae > Raddia > Raddia guianensis. The sequence continues at coordinate 17,634,023 of CM070538.1, forward strand.
TTGTTGCCCGTGGTTTGGTGTGGGTCACCAGGACATGCACACATGCATGGTGCATGCATGGCCATGTGCGTGCATGTGCGTGGGATAGGGTGCATGCGGGTCAAAGGCAGGAGCCATGCAGGAGTACGTGCGCAGCGGGCAATTTTTTTGCAGGCCGCTGGTGCGTGTGGCCATGGGTGAACTACAGGTCGAGGTGGTGGTGCGCTGTGGCCGAAGCAGAGTCGGGCCACACGCGTAGGAGCTGAGGATCTGGGCCGAGTTCGAAGCAATTTCGAATTGGAGTCCGTGAACAGTGCCGAGCTGAGAAAAAGTGGAAAAAAATCATGGAGGTGGAGGTGCAGCCCGAATTTGAGGTGGATTAGAAGTCTAAAAAAGACTAGAATCCATCTGTAAGAGGGTTTTCTCACCACTATAAAAGGGGGCCCAAAGGGGAGCCAAACCCAACAATCCACGGTAATCAACAGCTGTTTTGAGCGCAGATTTTGAAGGAGTTTTCAAGGCGTGAGATTCCGAAAGAGGGAAGCGTTCTTGGAGGGCTGTTAGCGATCTGTTCAAGATGGCAAACGGATCGGGTGGCGATACATTCATCGATAAGCAATTGGCGTTGGTAGAATCGCAGGTCGGCAAGATGAAGCCGACACATACAAATTTCGGTACGATGAGGTTTGACGATCGTAAAACTTACATTTATGGCGGTAAGTAGAGTCAGGATATCCCGTGCGAGAGAGGATTGTGGTGGCTCTTAAGGCGAATAAACCGAAGAAGGTGGAGGCAGATGATTGGGAGGAGATGCGGTTGCAGGCTGCGGCAACCATATGCCTTTGTCTCTCAGATCAGGTCATGTACCATGTCATGGAGTTGTCGTCACCAAAGGAAATTTGGGACAAGCTGGCCAGTCAGTTCATGTCCAAGACTCTGACCAACAAGCTGTATCTAAAACGAAAGTTGTATAGGCTGAAGATGCAGGAGGGGTCAGATTTGCAAGCACACATTGATGTTTTCAACAGGTATGTCACGGATTTATCACATCTTGAGGTAACAATCACTGATGAAGATAAGACAATTATTCTTCTTTGTTCGTTGCCTCCGTCCTTTGAGCATTTGGTCACGACGCTGACATATGGCAAGGATAGCATCAAAACTGAGGATATTACTGCGGCGCTTATGTCTCATCAATTGAGGAAGAATAAAAATACAGTGGAAGAACCTCGTTCTGTTGCTTTACTAGTCTCAGGTGATCAAAATGGTAATGGGACCAGAAAGAAGAATAAGAAAAATAACAGGACGGTGCGGTGCTTCAGATGCAATGAGTGGGGCATATGAAGAGGGACTGTCCAGGTCCACCAAATAGAGCAGACGCTAATGTGGCAATAGGCTCATGTGACTCCGGACGCGACAGTGCTGAGGTTCTATTAGAAGGGGCTTCTGTTGCAGGTGGAGCTACTAAGCGTGTTTTTACAGGATCGGCGTCATCTGTTTCAAAAGACGGCGAGTTCGAGGAGGACTCGTCGGGCGGCCCGCTGTAGGCTGCAAAAGAAGGAAGCAACCAGAGTCCGGGTACACGAGCTCGCGCAAGACGCTGGAACAACTTCAAGGTGAAGAGACCATATTCCCCAAGGTGGAGTTTGTTAGGTATTGTGTCGAATATGTGTACAAATAGGTTATATGGACTCTGTGTTGTAATAGGCAGGGTTGGTTAGTGTTAGAGTCGGACTCTATCCAGGCCTCCACTATATAAAGGGAGGCAGCCCTGGTGTAACCAAAACAACGACTTCATAATAGTGGCATAGGCAAGAGGAGGTCAGTGGCCGGCATGTGGTCGTGATCTGGTTAGCCGGTGTGCTGCGGTATTATGGATTGGGAAGGAGTGCCCATAATCAGAGCCCGTGCAGACGTAGGCAAAGGCCGAACTGCGTTATCAAACATCGTGTCTCCTGATGTCGTTCGTGATCTTGCATCGGCGCATATCCTAACAATTCTAGTGGAGAAAAAAACTCTTTTTTGAAAATTAAAGGTTATTTCCTTTTTTAGACAGTGTATGTGATGGGAGCAAATGGGCATTTTTATCTCTTGCGCTCTCTCTCTGAAGCTACAGATATTGATGTCTATACTCTATTCTGGCTGCACGTAGGAAAATACAACAATGAAGCTTAGTTCTCCATATTATTTATTGTACATAATAAAGTTGCTTCAGATATGTTAGTTTGCGAGTTGTAATTATTTGACCGATCATTTTAGCCTGTTAGGTGACCCCGAAAATAAATACCACAAAGGAAACTGCAATAATTCATTGAATGGTAATATAGCTATATTAGAAGATCCGGACAAAATTTCCATTGTAGAAAATAAAAATGTTTTTATGTGTAGGTGATGATAGAATATCATGGGAAAAAAATGCCAACAAAAGAAAAGGCAACATTTTATAAAATAGACAATGTTAGACTTACAAGATCGTGACAAACAAGATGCCATGAAAAAGGTAATGCGTTATTGAACAATGGTCAAAGATGTTAGAAGCTGACAAAAGGTGCCTTGATTGAGAAGGCAATGCTTTATCGACGGACGATGTTAGAAGGCCCTGACAATGCTTCATTGAGCAGTGATGGTTGGAGGTTCCATGAAAAATTGCGAGACTAGAATGATGATTTTAGAATTTCTCGACAAAATTGCTGGGATAGAAATAAGGTGCCGTAGAATGATGATGTTCAATGTTCTTGACACAAGTTCTGATAGATAGAACAAGGCACACTACATTAAATGTGGTGTTAGAAATTGCTGGAGAAAACCTTTGCAGGAAAAAAAAAACTGCATTGAATGATGATTTGTGTAGTTGTATCGACGGAAGTGATTATATTCTTGGAGCTATAGAATTTTGCATTTGAAGATTCTGGTGTAATGAATCTTTTAAACTTGAAAGTGTGGTCAATGGATATACAAGCGTGAGTTCAGAATGTAACTGCACCTTATAATTTCGTCTAAAGTGATCTATGATCTTTGTGGAATCAGGGCAATAGATTGAAACGATTGGGATGATAATATTAGGTGTGTCAAACTGTCAATGGATCGGGTAGTGGTCAAACCATATTTGCATGTATTTATAAATCAGATGTGGATCGGATCTGATATTCCTGTTTTCGGATACAAATTGGATTCGGATATTATCATATATGAATACAGATTCAGATACGGATATCACTTTTGCACACTGTATTTAATCATTATAAAATAAAATTTTCACCTAAAGAAGTATTCACATTACACTATAAATATCCATCCAACTAATTTCTATGTTCTCACAAATAGTACATACAAAATAGCATTTCAGATGACATAAACACATACTATATTTATATCTCAGATAATTTGGACAATTGTTTCATATGCGGATATCGGATAGTATGACATAAACACATACTATATTTATATCTCAAATAATTTGGACAATTGTTTCAGATGCGGATATCGGATAGTTGGATATACGTATGGATACGAATTTGGATAATTAGATTCGGATACGAATTCGGGTGCCCGATGATTTTGATATTTCGGATGCTTTTGACACCCGTAGGTAATATGGTATGTTCAAGAAAGTGAATGGCCTGTCTCAAGAATACTAAATGACGAATGTGTAGTCTCACTTGCATGGGGATTCCCCAGCTCTCTATCATCATCGAGACCAACATCTGGGGAATGCTATAATTATCGTCTTAATTTTGATATTGGATACTGTGTGAAACCTATCAAAGTATGCTTTATCATAAGTAGTTGAAAATCAATGTTGAAAAAGTAGCATAGTCTTAATCGGACATTGCTTAGTGTTATGGATGGCTTGGTTAGGAGTTAAAATACCCTGAAGTAGAAGTACTACCTTTAACAATCACTAGTACTCTTTTCCTTCCAATATAAGTAATTTTTTTTATAGTTGATGGAATAGTTATTTTTTTTCCTGTAATTTTCAGGTATTGCACTTGAATTATTCTAATTCTGCTTTTAGCATCGGCCCTTTACACATGCTGTTAGTAGTGATTCTTGTTTCAATATAGATTTTAATTTATCTGTTATTTTGTTGAGAACTTTTACTGCAGCGTTGTTGACTGCTCAAGTATTTTTTTTGTAGCTGATATAGTGGCAAACTTTATGCTACAAAGGACAGTTTCTGAGTTGAGTAGAAGTATGACTAAGCTTGAATTTGACATCTATGAGGAAATTGGCATTCCTAACTCTACTGTAAGTCAGCACCTCGCCAACTCTGCACCTTATCTGCTTCTTGTAATGTATAGTGACAATGTTCTGTCATCTCAATTCCTAAATGACCATACAGGTTGCTGTAAATCTTCTACAACCTAGTGCATTAAACGGGATAAATGTCATCTTCAGTATCGTGCCTTATCCAAAATTCTCAACTATATCATCAACATGGTTGAGCATTCTTAGGTCTTCCCTTATGTCCTTGGTTGTACAGCAGTCAACACTTCACTTGACAGAGTTTCTGTTTGGGAACTCGTCATTCTTTGAGGTGATTAAGTTCCCTGGTGGAATAACCATTATCCCTCCACAAGCTGCTTTTCTTGCACAGAAGCCTTATGCATCTTTCAACTTCACTCTGAATTTCCCAATCTACAAAGTGCAAGTCAAAACAAATGAGTTGAAAAACCAAATGAAGACAGGGCTACTTCTTAATCCTTATGAGCTTCTAGTTCAGTTTCGGTTTTCATAGTTCTTATCATAATGGTTGTCATGTGATGGCATTTAGTTATGTCCACTTCTTGACACCAAATTTCTGTTAGATCATATCTGAAATATTTGAATGGTTGCTTCTTGTTAACTATTTTTGGTTGACTTTATGAGCTTGCATGTGTATGCACAACAATGTACATGCCAACATACGATTAGTTGTGTGTTCTAGTTGACATGCAATTATTATGGACAGGCATGCGTTGTGTTTTACATCTTCTTGTGGGTAGTTTCCCTTTAGGGGGCAATCTATACAAGGAGTTACCATTGATCACATATCCCTCTCAATTAATAGTCTTTGCTGGTGCATTAGTGTATAATAGTGTTCACCATTGGGGAATATTCAAGCAAACATATGGTCTATGATAAGGTATTGTTCATTCTTTTGTGTGAATTAAATATTAAAAGGGGAAATACAGATAATTTTTGCAATACAGTATTGTACAACAGTATAGCACAACAGTAGAGAGCTCTGTGTTTTTTTAATTCCACACTTGTCTTTCATGAAAGAATAGTGAAATGGTGACTTATATTGTTGAACCTTAAAAAATTGGGTTTTTTTTGGATAGATGCCATTGCTAAGTTGCCTTATCCGATAAATGCCACCGCACAATCACTCCTCCTATAGTTGTCATTACAAAACCACTGTAATAGGAAAAAAGCCGCTATGTTTGACAGATGGCACCTTTTGACCTTGTGTTTTCAAACAAATTTGCCCTTGTCTCTATCCTCTATTTACCTCAAATTGCCACTCCACCTTCTTCCACTCAACACTCTCTCCCTCTGTTACAACACCAACGTCTAGGGCTGGACCAAAAGCTCGGGCTCGATGAGCTATTTGAGATCGAATTGAGCTCGAAAACTAAATGAGTCGACCTCGAGTCTAATCGAGTTGAGCCCGAGCTTGATCTCAAGCCCTTATCGAGCCTAACCGAGCCTATACACCAACTATCCCTCTCTATAAACCAATTAGACCAAATAATTCGAGCCAAACTCGAGCCCAACCAAGCTCATATGGCCCCATATTCTCCCTTATAACAACATTATTCCCTTTATTCGAGCTCAACCAAGCCAAGCTCGAGCCTAACCGAGCTTCCATCGAGCTCGATCTCGAGCCTGACCCTAAGCTCATTACTGATTCAAGTCAATCCGGAGCTAAGTTTGAGTCTACCAACGTCGAGCAAGTGAGCTCCAGCGAGCTCAAATCGAGCAAGCAAGCTATCTAGGGGAGAGGAAGGCGGCAGCGCTGGCATGCTGAGGAAGGGGAGGGGGTGCTGGCGTGCAGAGGTAGAGGAAGGCAGCGGCGCCAGTGTGCCGATGGAGAGGAAGGCGGTGGCGTTGGGTGGCGATGCCAAAGAACAGAGGAAGGAGACAAGAAAGAGTGAAGGAGGTAGAAGACAAGAGCAAAGTTGTCCTTATACAAAAATATAGGACGAGTCTACCAAAAAAGGTGCTTTGAGATTCGGAAAGTGGCAATCTTTCTATTACCCTGGTTTTATGATGGCAATTATGGGAGGAGTGACTCTGCGATGGCATTTATCGAATAAGGCAACTTGCAATGGCATCTATAAAAAAACCTAGAAAATTGGCGGGAATCATGAATTACAAAGGTCATGATAGCTGAATCATACATACCATTAGATCTTGTTTTTATTTGTTCAATGGATCCTCAATACTATGCTTTGCAGAACCTTTGCATCAAATTGACGAATTTGCAAGGGTCAACGGTTGCCCCTAACAATTGTTTAGTCCTCTGTTGTTCTTGAAGTTGGGAATCACCAGCCCTCCCTTCCAAGGATGAAGCAGTTGGCTGAAAAAATCGCAAATTCATCTTCAGGAAACCTGCGACTGAATCACACTGTGTTTGGCAGAGTAAAGCAGATAAGCCTTTCATCCTGGCCTTGTTGTTTCGGCTTAACGTAACGTTGCGTTGCGTTACGTGGAAACGCCCAGGCGACGGTTGAACCTCGCGGACCGGTTCAGACTGCGCGGACCGGTTCAAGCACGCGTATCCCTCCGTGCGGCTAAGCTTTCTCTCTCTGTCAGCCGAGGGAGCTCGTCCCTCCAATCCTGCTCTCCTACCCTCCGAATCCATCCCCGCCGACGAGCTTCCTTCGTCGACGCGAGCTTCCCCCGATGCCCTCCTTCCTCGGACGGCAACTTCGCTGGCCGTGGAGCATACCCGCCGTGGATCTTCGACACCCCAGCCACGGATCTTCAGGCGGAGAGGCGCGTACCATCCCCGCCGTCGAGCTTCCCCGTCGGCGAGCTTCCCCACCCCACCCGCGGATCTTCAGGCCGACAGCGGCGTACCATCCCAGCCGGCAAGCTTCCCTGTCCGCGAGCTTCCCAACCCCGATCTCGGATCTTTTGGCTATAATCTTCCTCGGCAGTGGAGGCGTGGACCATCCCCGCCGGCGAACTTGCCCGACTGCTCAGCTTCCAGTCGTACGAGCTTGACCTCCAGAGAGGTATTTCTTTAATTTCTTCCACTTTCAATTGACCCTGGGCGTACAAAAGGGTGTGTATTCCTTACTGATTAACCAACACATGCTCATTTCTTTAGCCGACATGCTTGAATACGTATTTGACGATAACATGGTCGATGACGAGTTCGCCATTCCTTGTTTTGCGGCGTACTCTGCCCTACAACCTGGCGGTCCATTGGGTCCACGACGACCGCATCGACGTGTTGTCTACAAGGGATATCGATGGGTCAACGACACTCTCGAAGATGAAGTTCAGTGATTTAACATGTTCCGAATGACACTGACCTAATTTTTAACTTTAGGTCACCAGGTACAACGTTCGGGTTGGTAGAAGTGTAACCACAAAGGAAGCTCTTCAAATGTTCATGTGGATTGTTGGTAGGAGTGAGTCCAACAGGCAAGCACAAAATAGGTTTGGACGTTGTGGTTACACTATAAACCACTATTTTAGACGTGTGTTGAATGCCTTACATAACTTGGGGGTGAACATCATAAAGCATCATGACCCTAATTTCAGTCATGTCCATCCGCGAATGAGTTCTCGTCGTTTTAGTCCATGGTGGAACGATTGCATCGGTGCAATTGATGGGACACACATTAGAGTTGAGGTTGCACCGGAGCCACATCTCAACTACATCGGTCGCCACCATGTACCAACTCTTAATTTCCTAGCCGTTGTCGACCACAGCGCTCGATTCATATTCACCAATGCTGAAGAGGGACACCCCCATCCTTCAAAAGGTACAACTTTCATGAACTCTAAATTGTCATTGCCGAGCCTAATATAGTTTATTACTATGACGGTGAGGACAATTTCTAAACGTGCATATGCTCCTCTAATGTTTTGCAGGCAAGTTCTATGCGGTGGACTCGGCTTACTCAAACACAACGGGCTACCTTGCACCATTCAAGAATATGCGCTACCATCTACAGAACTTCAGTGGTCGATTACCAACCACAATTGATGAGGTTTTTAATTATCGCCACTCGCAAGTTCAGGTAGTGGAGAGAGCTTTCGGGATGCTAAAGAATAAATTTAGAATTCTGCGATCTATTCCGAATTATGGTCTAAACCGGCAAAGAAAGATTGTGGTCACATGCATGGCCCTGCACAATTTTATCCTGGATAACAATGGTGACCCGCCTGGTTTTATCTATGGAGTTGGTGGCCCTGCAGATTGGCCGGAGGAGGATTTCATTCCTGTTGCCGCTTATATACCACTGCCAGAGGATACCCAACAAATGGCAATGCATCGATATCAGATGGCGGTGGCTATTCATGCGGACTTCTATGGCCATTAGTGGCCACATTTATGTAGAACTGCGTATGTGGCTTAAGAAGATGTTCTGTTGATGTTGTATCAAACTAATCTATTCCATTTGTAATTATTTGCTATCCAGTTTGTAAATATGCATAAATATATCCCATTTGTAAATATGCATAAACTGTTATCTTCCATGGCCATTACTAATGGGATGCTTTTACTCCCAACCGTTCATGCATATTTGGAAGATAACAGTTTGCAACAAAGATTAGTTTGACACAACAACATCAACAGGACATCTTTTTAAGCCACATACGCAGTTCTACATAAATGTGGCCACTAATGGCCATGGAAGTCCGCATGAATAGCCACCGCCATCTGATATCGATGCATTGTCATTTGTTGGGTATCCTCTGGCAGTGGTATATAAACGGCAACAGGAACGAAATCCTCCTCCGGCAAATCTGCAGGGCCATCACCTCCATGGGTAAAACCAGGTGGGTCACCATTGTTATCCAGGATAAAATTGTGCAGGGCCATGCATGCGACCACAATCTTTCTTTGCCGGTTTAGACCATAATTCGGAATGGATCGCAGAATTCTAAATTTATTCTTTAGCATCCCGAAAGCCCTCTCCACCACTACCCGAACTTGCGAGTGACAATAGTTAAAAACCTCCTCAATTGTGGCCAGTAATCGATCACTGAAGTTCTGTAAATGGTAGCGCACATTCCTGAATGGTGCAAGGTAGCCCGTTGTGTTTGAGTAAGCCGAATCCACCGCATAGAACTTGCCTGCAAAACATTAGAGGAGCATATCACGTTTAGAAAATTGTCCTCACAATCATAGTAATAAACTATATTAGGCTTGGAAATGACAATTCAGAGTTCATGAAAGTTGTACCTTCTGGAGGATGGGGGAATTTGTGGCCATAGGGTATGTCTAAGTACAGTAGCGTCATGATGGTGTCCCTCTTCGACATTGATGAATATGAATCGAGCGCTGTGGTCGACAATGGCTAGGAAATTGAGAGTTGGTACATGGTGGCGACCAATGTAGTTGAGGTGTGGCTCCGGTGCAACCTCAACTAATGTGTGTCCCATCAATTGCACGATGCAATCGTTCCACCATGGACAAAAACGACGAGAACTCATACATTACTAAAATTAGGGTCACAAGGCTTTATGATGTTCACCCCCAAGTTATATAAGGCATTAAGCACATGTCTAAAATAGTGGTTTATAGTGTAATCACAACGTCCAAACCTATTTTGTGCTTGCCTGTTGGACTCACTCCCACCAACAATCCATAGGAACATTCCAAGAGCTTCCTTTGTGGTTACACTTTTATCACCCCGAACGTTGTACCTGGTGAGTCATGCAAAGTTAAAAATTGGGCCGGTGTCATTCGGAACATATTAAAGCACTGAACTTCATTTTCGAGAGTGTCGTTGACCCATCGATATCCCTTGTAGACAACACGTCGATGCGGTCGTCGTGGACCCAATGGACCGCCAGGTTGTAGGGCGGAGTACGCCGTCAAAAAGAGTATGGCGAACTCGTCATCGACCATGTTATCATCAAATACGTATTTAAGCATGTCGGCTAAAGAAATGAGCATGTGTTGGTTAATCAGTAAGAAATACACACCCTTTTGTACGATCAGGGTCAATTGAAAGCTGGAAGAAATTAAAGAATCTGGAGGTTAAGCTCATACGACTGAAAGCTGAGCGGTCGGGCAAGTTCGCCAGCGGGGATGGTCCACGCCTCCAAGGTCGAGGAAGCTTATAGCCAAAAGATCTGAGACCGGGGTTGGGAAGCTCGCAGACAGGGAAGCTTGCTGGTGGGGATGGTACGCTGTTGTCAGCCCTAAAGATCCGCGGGTGGGGTGGGGAAGCGACGGCTGGGATGGTACGCGCCTCTCCGCCTGAAGATCCGTGGCGGGGGTGTCGAAGTTCCACGGCGGGTATGCTCCACGGCCAGCGAAGTTGACGTCCGAGGAAGGAGGGCGTCGGGGGAAGCTTGCGTCGGCGAAGGAAGCTCGTCGGCGGGGATGGATTCGGAGAGCAGGATTGGAGGGACGAGTTCCCTCGGCCGACAGAGAGAGAAAGCTTAGCCGCGCGGAGGGATACACGTGCTTGAACCGGTCCGCGAGGTTCAACCATGCCTGGGCGTTTGCACGGAACGCAACGTTACGTTAATCCGAAACAAACAGGGCCATAGTCATGAAGAAAAGAAGCATCTGTACCTGCACCTGTACATTATCCTGTTGAACAGCCCAAGTATAGATCTCTTCCACAATCTGGGTTGCCATATGGATGCACCAATAAGAAAGAATAAAGCTCCTGTAGTCCCAGCAACTGAGCCAGGACCTTATAATCATCACTATCCTACACCTGCCACCATTCCTCATGCGATGTCACCGTCATCAATTAGTCCATCACCATATGGGAAAAATACCCCAAATAATCAACAGTTAATAGAAAATTAATAAAATAATCCACAGAGAAAAAAATTACAAAATTAGCACCGGGTCCCGCCACGGGTGGGCTGCCATCCCATCCAGCCAGCTGCTGCCGCCACCAGTGTGGCTGCCTCTCTTCGCCACCAGTGTGGCGGCTTCTGCTTGCCGCCAGGGTGGCAGCTCTCCCGGTATTGCATGTGCGTATGTGTTATATGTATATGTTATATACATATGTTATAAGTACATAAGCGTATATATATTATATATATATATATATATATATATATATATATATATATAAATGTATATGTATATAAATGTGTATATTGCATGTGACGCCATTTTACTAATATTATATTGCATGTACGTGGCGTGCCATCTCCGATAGTTTCATCTATATTGCATACTTCATAGCTCCTTCTGAATACCATATGACATGGTTGATGCAGACACAGGAGACCGATTCGTTGCATGGCCATGCAACGGAGCTTCTATCGCAAACATAGCGGACCGGCCAATCTTCTTCAAATTCATTGAGGGCCCTCATTAGAAGGGCGGGATCTCGGCTAACGGGAGCGATTAGGGGGGTCGGCGGGCATAGATTGCGCACACATCGCGAAAGGGATAGCCCGATCCGAGAAGAATCTGTGCACCGCATAACCGAGTCACCACCTCCTCCAGTATCTGCTGCTCCTGCGAGATCACAGTCCATGGACAGGCGTACACCACCGGGTTCAGTTCCCCGCCGACAATCTCAACCTCCTCGAGCCTCTACATCGACACCCTTCCAATACAAATACCACCATTCTTCAACTCCGGTGGGCGAGTCACGAGGAGGATTGATATTAACGTGGCGCCGTCTTGAAACGATGATGACTATCGCAGACACAAGATACCCAATTTGATGCAAATTGGGCAAACATGGGAGCATCTATGCTGGATAGTACATTTGCATCCAACCTTAGCTTTCAAGATATCTTGGGCGGATGCAACATTTCTATACCGATCCGACCTGACTGGGGGTCTAACGGCAAACTCCCATGGAGTCCCTTCAAATTTGCAACACGGGAGCAAACCCCCTATGCGGGCCCTTCACAGGTTGTGCACGGTCATGCGACCCCTTATGAACAAAGCATGATGGGGGGTTTTCCACACTTTAGTGGGTCTGCGTCGCCATAAGTTCACAACTGGGTATATCCCAACCATGACCAAATCGAGGATCAAATTCGGTTTGGACCTTCTCAGTGCAGCAGACGGCGTCTGACGCATCCACGACCATTACACCCCAAGTGCATACACGACAAGGGGTCGTCAGCGCTAAGTGTAATAATGTAATTTATAGACTTATGTTATTATGTGCATTCGGCGGTTTGGCCAGAAAATTGTTATCCATACAATTATTGACATTGTATTTACCATTATGGCGATTAGTGACGTTGCATTTACTACTACTTCGCACTTACCAGTTGCCGTTAACACGTCTATGCACGACATATGATACTGTCTGCCATCATCATAGTAGGATGGCCGAACAAAGGTCCACCAACGCATGGATTAGGCCAAGCTGGTGGGAATCGTCTGGCCCAGAAGGCCACATCCATTATCCATCGGAGGACCTGCCCAACAAAATGAAAGCAGAACTACGGACGGAGTCAATCATCTTCGTCCCGCCCTCACTATCTTCGGATCGCCTGTGTGCTTGTGGAATGGATGCAGTGGTGCAAACCTACAATAGGCCTATGTCTGGTTGGATCAGACGAAGATTCTACCGATGTCCTGTATACGCCGTGAGTTTACTTACCTTCATATAGATTGAATTTATTTTACGATGTAAACTAACTACATATTCTGTGCAAAACAGATAAATGATTGTCGTATGGCATCGTGGATGGATGATCCTTTTTCAATGGCAGCAGATGCATACATGATGGCTCTCCACGCAAGGATCGCAGATCTGAAAAATCGTCTCGAAATGACAAGGCGTACCCTAGAGATGCACGTCCGCACGCGGGCGCTTATGCCTCGCATGCCGGAGGCGGCGCGTGTAGCTAGTCGCCACCCAAATGTTACGTCGTACTTTTCAATTCCCTAAAAACGAACTCTGCTACTTTCGTATTGATGTTTGTGTTGTATTGTATGGTTTGAACTACGCTACATTCTCTAATTCACTTTACATGCCAAGATTCACTTTACGATATTTAATGTTTTATTTATCTCATAGTTTCTTATAACTTTACAAATTTTAGTTTGCCGTACAAGCATTATTAACACTTCTTACAATTTTAAATTTGCAATTTTATAAAATTAGATACAATATTGAGTTTTAAAATGTATATTCACATGCTTATACATGTATCAAATTTTACAAAATATCCCATGCATATATATTTTAATTTATGATATATCTATATTATACATATATTATAAATGTATATATGCCATATGCAATACCGCCACATGTGTATATATCATACGTACATGCAACGTGGCTTGAGAGAATGGTGTCACATGCAATATAATATTATAATATATGTATACGCCACGTACATGCAATATAATATTAGTAAAATGGCGTCACATGCAATATACACATTTATATACATATACTTATAACATATATATTACATATATATACATATATAACATATATACGCCATGTACTTATAACATATGTATATAACATATACATATAACACATACTGTATACATGCAATACTGGTAAATCCTGCCACCCTGGCGGTTGCCAATGAAAGCCCACCACATCGGTGGCGGCAACATTTCTGTGCCATGACTTTGTATGGACTCGAGATATTTTTGTAATTTTCTTTTTCAGTGGATTATTTTATTAATTTTCTATTTAGCTGTTGATTATTTGGGGTATTTTTCCTCACCATATGTTCATCATTCTCCACCGGGTGGCGGCAGCTCTGCTGCGGCCGCCCCGGGTGGCGGGACCCGGGGATATTTTTGTAATTTTCTTTTTCAGTGGATTATTTTATTAATTTTCTATTTAGCTGTTGATTATTTGGGGTATTTTTCCTCACCATATGTTCATCATTCTCCAGATAATTCTAATAGGCACCATAGCTCCTCTGCTCCATCTGCAGTACTTGTGAAACCCCCATCATCTGCAGTATCTCTCGCTCATGTACATCATCCTGCTCAAATGCCAGTTGTGGTGCCTGCCAATCATGCGAGTCTTTTCTCCTGTTTTACTTTTCCACACCTGCCATTATTGTTATATTTAAGACTTCAAGTAAATATTTGGTTGATTGCAAGGATTATGTATGCTTGTGCTTTTCGAACTCGAAGGCTTGGTGTTGGTAGAATTTTCTATATTTTTAGTTCGTTACTAATTAGACACCACTGTACTAATTGGAATTTGATGCTTGCGACTGTCATGTAGCGATTTAATGAAATCCGATGGTGATGCTATATTAGTACCTGAAAAATGCAATTGCTATTCCACATTATTAAATGGAACTATAATAATGTAATATAGTCGAGAAATTCGACTGTAATAAGTATTATCTGGTTAATACCACAGTTGTTTCTATTTTTTCCTACGCTAATAGTTGCATAAATAAATCACATCCTATTCACTGCATCACTCTGACCACATTTCTAGATTTATGTAATTTGATTTTTTGCTTGTTACTTCTTGCTAAATGTAAATTTAATTAGCATACCCCTTCTCTTGCAGCATTTGCCAACCGAAGACATTCTTGTCAATGGGCCCTTGCATTCCAGTTGTGTATGCTAATTGGTCTGCCGTGACGAGGACCCCGGATGGTCTAAACTGAAGATAGTCCAACAGAAGCAACTCCACTGGTTGCCAGCCTCACCGTCTGCCTATTAAGACCTGAACCTGCTATGTTCAGCTGGTCAGATAGACGCAAAAATAAGGCATCCTAGCAGGAAGGAGGTGATGCTATACACTAACAGCATGTAAATTGGGTGGGGTATAGAAAGTAATACGCTAATAGTCAATAGGCATATGTATGGTTGTCAAAGTCACAGAGGTGGCAGGCCCGTGTGATGTTGCAGTGCACATGTTCTGGCTGTGTTGTGTACAGCACTATAAACGTCCATCATGCATGAGGACTTGCATCGACCCATACGAGCTTCACAATCTGCTCATGCGTTTTTTTTTATGGCATGATCACGTGTTTTGATGCATAAATGTGCCTCAATTTTAGTCCTACGAGATTATTTATCACTATATCCAGGGTTTCAGATGCCAGCGGTGGACAGCCAGTTACTGAGAAATGAACATGCCGGTTGTTATAGCTCCCGCCTGTTTGGGGGGACTTGGTGCTGTTTCAAAAGAATTCAAGAATTAATGTTGTTCTCGTGTACAAGAAACACACACACACACACACACACAAAAGGAATGCAAAGAAGGAAAGGGGGAAATGCCGGAATTTATTAGAAACTGCAAGAATTTGCTCAAGTTCAAGTAAAACCCCGCTACTTCAGACAGTAAAGTATTTTTTGAGCATCATTTCCGGCATCGCCAGGCATGTAAAAAGCATATTATCAACGAACATTTATTCCACAAGCAACCTCAAGTAGTCAAGTGCCGAAAATAATCGGCTGCACGCTTCAACTGTGGTACGGTAGAAGAGTAGCTTACCCAAACACAACCAACAGCTGCGAGTTTGGGTGTGCTTGGTTTCTCACCCAATCGACGACCACTGTTATAAGCATCAAGTATTTCCAGATTTCCAACAAGGTAAAGCACCATACATATAGCAAAACTTTGGAGCACATCAAAATCTAAACTGTATGATATTCACACGGTGATTCATGAGGAGAAAAAGTAAACAATTGAATGAATTAATGTCTGATGTACAATGGATCTGATGGTACAGATGCTACAACTATGCTGCAACAAAATACACAATGCAACAATTCTCAAGAATGTGAATTGAACAAAGATACACAAGCCCCCACCATGAATGATGCATGGTGGAGGCCAGAGGAAACAATGTGACGATCAATTGTGTGACACATATGTACTGATTTTCCTGATCGTGTGGGGCATACAAAGGTATCACGCTGTCAATAAGGTTTACTGTGCTTGCTGTTGTCTCTCTTGAGTTGTACTTTCAATTTCTTACTGCCTAACTGGAATCCATTCATCCTATTAATGGCTGCCTGTGCAGAAGCAGGGGAGTCGTAGCTTACAAAACCTGCATTGAGTCAGGAACAAATTAACAAATAATGCTTATTCAACGACTTCTTGAAACTACAGATAGGAAGAGTAGTTACCAAAGCATTTACTAGCACCAGTTGCCTTGTCTACAAAAACTTTAGCACTCAATACCCGACCAAAACTCTGAAATGCATTCGCAAGGTCTTGGTCACCAAATTCTTGTGGGACGTGATATATAAATATATTGGCTCCAGTAGGACCTGCATATATGATAAGTATCACTGCAAATGTTTAGCTAAAAGGTGAAATAACTAATTTTCATAATGTGTTAAAGGAGACAAACCCTCTATCTGGGGACCTGGGTTGCTACTGGTACTTGAAGATGTAGGGGAAGTAGAATTTGCATTTGGAACTTTAATTGAATTGTGAGAATTCATGTAAGGACGGCTATTGATGGTCCCACCAGGATATGATCCAGGATACTGCATACCAGGCACAGCCGGATAAGGGCTGCCTAACTGCACTGAATTGAATGATCTAAGAACCGAATTAGGGGAAAGTTCAGAATTAACGGCACGCATCGAGCTTCCTTGATTAACAGGTGGAACCATATTTTGAAAGGCAGCTTGATTTTGCATAGGAGATAAAGGGTATTGCATAAGTCCATAGGTTCCTTGAGGCTACACAGATCAACAGAAGTAGAGTAATTAGCAAGGATGCAAGATAGATTGAATTCAGGAGCTTGATTTTTACCTACACGCATATTGCACTCAATTCAAGTTCATAAAGCACCTTTTTATTTTATTTTGAAAGTTACAGGCACCATAAGATACCATTGAATCCAAGCTTATAACACTTTTTTTTTGCTAAATACTACCATCACATTAAGAAGATGGAAAACTGCAGTAGTTCAAAAGAATGTATGACAATAGTGAGCTTTTGTGTGGTGGTTTGCAATAGTAAATACTGAGTAGCTATATGAAATCTAAGTCATATAACAAAATGAAGAGTGAAAGATGCAGAACAAAAAAAATTCACAGAGAGCATGCCTTGTCAAGAATTTGTTTCAGCACCTGGAAATCTATCTTAAGTTAGGATTAATGCTATTCTAGGATTGGCCTTTGATGTATAATGCACTACTATCTCAAGCTTTTTCTTTCTTACATCACCTGGTATCCAAATCCATTATACTGAGGCATGTATCCCATTTGTAAAGCTCCAAATAATGAAGTCTGCTGCATGGCATTTGCATTTGACATATTAGACGATTGCAATTGAGCCTTTTGTGCTTTTCGAGCTTGCCTTTCTTTTTCTGTGTCAGCCCATTTTACAACCAAAGGTACACTTGAACCCTAACAAAAAGATCAGGGCATGTCAGGATTTCCAATCATAAAGTTGCAGAAGAAAAGGAAATGGCTAATACAAATGTGTATAGTAGTGTGTGATCTCCATCTTCCGATCATTATATTTGAAAATTCAAATTTCACAAATACAAAATGCAGCAAATAAACAGGAAGCATCCCCCAAAAAAAAAAAAAACTGTCCAAAATCATGTGAAAGCCAGACCAAGGGGGAGCTTCTAGTCCCTGAAACCGTTGCTGTCACTCATGTAAAATCAAGAATGTTCAGCTCCAATAGGACAGACCCAACAAAGCTATTTTTCAACTCACCTATGGTTAATCTGATCTGGACATACAGTTGTACCATGCTTTGTGTACTTTTGCTTTTAATAATTATTAAAACTGCCACGAAACAGCAATACAGGAGTCTAGTTAACAATGTGGTGCTTGGGCCAGCTTGGCAGCTTGCCGTAGTATTTGGACCAGACTTGCAGTACTACTCTCCTTTTTTTTTTCTTTTTTGAGATGGTTGCAGTATAACACTTGGTTATGATTTACAACTAAATAAATTGGAATGCATAATCCAATTATGTTGGGGTATGTAGCCCATAACAGAATTAAACCAAAAGACTATCCCCACATGTGAGTAAAAATTATTTCAGAACCTTCAATTATTCACAAACCTCTATTTTGTGCTTCCCATTTAGAGCTTCAATAGCTGCCACAGCTTGCTCTTTTGTTTCATACTTCAGGAAGGCACAGCCAGCTGCAACATCCATAGCTATTAAGCTAAATGTGCATAATTTTAGAAGAAAAAATAATTTCGTCTGAACCAATAAGAAAATCAGCTCTTTCAATAAGAAGATTTTACCTTTGCTCATCTGTTGCGAGCCTCTCAAAATTTGCAAATCCTTGATATTCCCATATTTTGAAAATAAATCAGTCATCTCAACATCTGTGACATTTTTTGGGAGCATTCCAATGAAAAGTTTGTGCTCTGGAAGTAACAGCGTAAACATGTCGGTCGAATAAGGATCTAAATAATATTTGAGAAATGATCAATATACAAAGTTATTGTGATTTAAATAATTTTAGAGAGCCTCATACCCAATCTTTCCAACTCTCCATCGGCATATTTTACTTGCAATGGACTTGATGCCTGTTTTCAAATGGAGAAAGAAAAAAAAATGAAACCATTAAGGCCTCAAGGACAGAGAAAAGTAACAGCGGTCAGCGGTACTACAGAATTTTAATCAGTCTTCGGAATATTCATAAAAGATATTGTTATGATTACTAAAAGAACCAGATGCTACTGGACTGCCACTACATATGGTTTTTACCAACAAAATTCATCATTAACGATAAGTTTTGGCCATAGTTCTAGCTTGGCGTATCAGGTAAGGTAGGGCATCTATTCTCTTAACTTATCCAAAATCAGTGAAATATTCAATTCTTATGGATCAAGGTTGAGGTCCAACCAGTAACATCAATTCTACTAAAAAAATGATGCTGACAGTCATGCGCTGATACTAGTCACATACAGCAATATAATATCCTTCATATTTTAGGGATGCAAGTGGAAGTAGGGTTGATACTTGATATCAAATCTTCAACCCTTCCAACCTGTTGATGACTTCTCTACATAATCAATATAACATTAGATGAAACTCATGGAAGGCCCTGATTTTAAGTGGTAGGGGTTCCAAGCAGTGGGGTCGTATGGCATACAAACTGTTATTAGATGCGCCTTCAGTGCAATTTGGAGTAAAGAGCTTACAGACTTACAATAATAAGTGAAGCGGTACAAAAAAAAATTTGGGCAAAGTTTTTTTTTTTTTTTCATTGCTGGACATTTCTCTCAATCTAGCATATGGGACACAATTCTATCAGCTTACACTAACAAAAAGGAATGCAGTCTATCAACACACCTGGACCATCATTTTCCACAGGACCGCTTTAACAGTGTTTCAAAAACTAATATTTTAATTATTCTATGGCTCATATGAAAAAGTGGATTAAGTATATGAGTCATATCATACAAGAATTTCTAACAATTCGTCACATAACTACTTAAATCCACCTCAGGCATAGAACAGCCTCACTAACAGCAAGGGAAACTCATCAACGGACTAGAATCTTGGCAAGGGTCACCCCTTAAGTTTTGCAAATCACCAGTAAAGCACTAATTTCCAGGGAATCTCCCACTACAGATTCATTTAGTCCCCCTATACTACCAGTCTGCCCAAAAAAAAAGGCATTCACTCCTGATTCATCCACTGCCAATTATACTATTGTCACCCAAGAGGCAGATACAGGTGGAACAATAAGGATTTGACAGTACTTTGTCCACATACCCCAGGGAGCGTTCGCTTGTTGTGAAAGCCATTCACCGCCTTGTCAGCCTCCTCCCTTGATGGGCAGATCACGAAGCAGCAGCCTGCAAATATCCAGTACATCTTATATCAAGACCAAAAGTAGGAGCAATATGATAAAATTACAAGACGGTAGCCTTCTGAGCCTACACTTCAGTAACAACAAAACAAAAAAAAATGCAAACAACCACCAGAAACACAAAACTAACAAAAAAACTTCTAACAGAAGATAGACACAATTTCAATACTTGTAGCAAGGTCGATTCTAATTGAATATGCACACAGAGGAAAACATGGATTATCTATCATTATCTATCGCATCTGACTCCACCAGGGAGAACAAGACCAAGACAAAGGTAGCATGTACGGTGTACCGAAAACAATTCTTCATTAAAAAACAGAAGTAATTCAAAGAGACCAAAATGAAAATGTGCCAATTCCCATTGTGCATAAAAGAATCATGATCACAACGCAACAGGTCGATGTGAGCAATATTTCTAACACACTCAGATTTGATCATCGATTCATCATGCTCCAATAGTAGGGCAAGTGACTGAACAAAATGTAAGGTAAAATAGCCAAGATTTCCAACATACCATGTAATAATTAATTCCTTCATGGCACCAATGAAGTTCTTTTTAAAAAAAAAGAAAGAAAAACATGTATAATCATATTGGTCAGCTGGTCCTATGCTAGCCAATAGGACGTACAAAAAAGACGCATCTTTGTTCAGTTATTGGTTGAAAGAAATCTGGAGTAACACAGGCAGCCTAAATTTTTGAATCCAGTTGAAATTGACCAGCTCACCTGAAATCCCAAAAAATCAATTCAAGACCAAACATTTGCTTTTGCATCCCAGGTTCGAAACACACAGGAGAAGCACCAAAATTCATCGGCTAAAGCTAAACTTCCCCAAACATAAACTACCAATCCAACCCCACGAATAACTCAAGAGTTTACCCCCAACATTTTACACCAGCATTGGGTCAAATCCATTTACGCAACAACCGACAAATTCATGAAACCCTTAACCTGAGCTCATGTCCGAGTAAACAGCAGAATTTCAAACAAAGATCGAAGCTTCTTACATATTTGAGGCAATCAACGAGCATACTACGAAAAACTGAAGACTAATCAGGGGCTAACTACAAACTTGGCGGAGGTTGGCGGAGGTCAACAGTTCCCTCCACCAAGAACACGAGCTACTACCACTTCAACGCAGCCATCGCACAGAATTCCCCATCAGCAACCGGAATCCCCCTACCAAATTGCGGATAAATTCGCCACGAAAGCAATCGAATTCCCAGCAAAGCACGAGAATTCCCAAAACACGGGAACCCCCACCACAGAGCAGACAGGCGGCAGCTCAGAATTCCTCGGCGGCATTGCCCCGAGCCAAGCTCAGCACCGCACCGGAGCAACCCCGAGCACGGAAGACGCAAGCGGCGGAGCCCAATTCCCGCGCCGCGCCCAGATCCCGAACCCGAGAGGAGGGCGAGCGAGCGCCCGAGCAAGCGCGGAGCGGCATTGCGCGGAACCACGCGCGCGGGGGGCGTGCGGATCCGGACCTCGTGACGCCTTGGTGGCCTTGTCGCGGATGACGGTGACCTCGTCGACGACGGCCACGCCGCTGAACAAGGCCGCGAGCTCCGCCTCCGCCATCTGCTTCGGCACCTGCCCCACGAAGAGCTTCACGCTCTCCTCCCTCCCCGCCAGCGCCGCCTCCTCCCCGCCTCCCGCCACAGCGGCCGCGGCGGCCGGCGGCTCCTCCTCCTGCCGCTGCTGCTGCTGGTGGTCCCTGTCGCCGCCGTCCTCCGCCATTGGGCTAGCTGGGTGGTGGGCTAGGGTTTGCGGCGGAGGCGTGGGAATTGCGGTTGGGTTTGGTCGCGCAGGTGGTGGTGGTGGAGGCGGAGGCGGAGACGGAGACGGAGTCGGGAGGGAGCAATTAATAGTAAATGAATAGTAGCAGTAGTGAATTAGGAGAAGCAGGAAGACAAAAGAGAAGGTGGCGCTGTGCTTCCTGTGATTTTTACCTTCCCTTTTTCCCTTTCTTTCTCTCTTTGGTCCCAACTCCCAACGGTTTCCACCCTTCTCTCTTCCTGTCGTCTCCTCTCTTTTGTTTCCCCTGGTATTTTTTATTGTCAAAAAGACATCCAGAGTAATAAGTTTGGTAAGAAGGCAAATCTTACAGCGGTTTGACTGTTTCGTCGGTGGTCTGGTTGATGCATGGTTTCACTGAGAGCATCTTATGGAAGTTTGGATAGAGTAACTGTAGAGAAGAAATCTTTTAAAAGTCTAGCGTAAAGTGTGAAAAAATATAGAAAATGGTAGAGAAAGTAGCTAATGGTGAAATGGAGTGGAATGATAGTGTGTCTGTTGTGTGTGAGATGTAGATGCTCTGAAACCATAACTATAGTGCGTCATAATTTCTTAGCAGCTAGATGAAATACTCGTTTCGTTGCCAAAATTTACTATAATTATAATGTTGCTAAGAAATCATATACTAAAATTTAGTGGGATAAGCTTTGTATCGCATAGATATAATACACAAGACCAACAGTTTGGACGGATCATATGATGTAAAATACGAGGTAAGTAAAAAATATCTATATTTTTATGAAAATATTATGATGTAAAAAAAAACTACATCAACTGTATTGGCTCGTCAAAGAAAAGTTTGGTTTAAAGACAAAATTTTAAATGCTTAGCATACCTATTTCTATTTATATTATGGTACGATAATTAATCAATGGTATGATATATGACAAATGGATTGCATTGGTTCTAAATCAACTCGCCAACCCACCAAAAAGATGCCCATGACATAATAATACTATTAAATGGAGACTCGTTATTTTATCCCAAATACACCTCATATAAAAAGCTGTACTCTATGATTGCTTCCTCAAGGCCATGTGCCCACTCCAAGTCTGCAATAACCAGTTGAGCCGATCCACTTGATTTCGTAGTCCAATCAGCAATCACAAATTTGGCCTTTTTGACACTCGAATTAACTTTTGTTGATGGCAAGTGATGAGAGTTGCACACGTAGAGTAAGTATAACCATGTAATTTTATTCTTTGGCACGAAAAATCATCACCATCATTGTTTTGCACGCAGGACAGGCTCAGCATAAAATTTTGACGACAACAGAAATATCAAGAAAATATGTCAACTCAATTTTTTCAAAAGACCGCTTCAAAGTTCAAATTAGGCGTATGGTTCATGTGTATGACATAATTTGAATGGTTGGTGACAGCAAATCCATCCAAACTACTGTACAAATATGTTTTCAGATATAGGTAGGTGACAAAAGGAAGGTTCGTGATATTCTTTTTAGACATAGATACACAAGGATAAATATAGCAAGTGTAAGTTCAAGGTACACCTTGTGTGATTTTGGTGATTAATGACAAACACACTTAATGACAATGCTTGATTTAGTGATTGATTATATTGCTATGAGGTAGCGTGTTTATTGCCAAGTTGAACATTAGTCTCATCTATTTAGAGGAGAATTAAATATAACAAGTGGACAAGCTCTCCATCCTAAAAAGGTATGCTCATGTTTTATGTTGAGGCTAACACACTTCATTGTAGATTTTTCTTAGTCCCATATATGCAAATAGGATGGATGACTAATTGAGGTATGCAATGTCGGTATGCTTGATCTACATTTGTTATTGCATTTTCCATGTGCAAGTGCTCTATATCTTATCTATAATTAAACTTCATATTGCCATAAATGAAATTGGTGCATGCATGTCTTGTTTGTATATATTCTTATGCATCTCACTTAGTGAAGTTTAATATTGTTTAGTCCACATCTTCACTCTTGCTCTAAATGTTGTTCGCACATATACAATTCTTATATATCCTTTCATGTGCTTCATTTAAGTGAAGATTGTGTTCTTTGCCTTGATTTAATTGTTTCATCATGTTGGCAATCACCTCTCTAGTGCATATAGATTAGCTATATATGTCTTGATGCACTTAACAAATAATATTGTGTCAAGTTTTTTATTCATATAGTGTCTCCTTGTATGAAACACTTGGCGCTTAATTGCTCACGAACATAACCTTATTCATATATATTGAGCTTTGGGACTAATGGATTTATTGAGTGATTTAGAAAGAATTAGGTCCCGTGCATGTGTGTGATGGCTAAGGTATGTCAAGAAGATGACGACTAAGCCGTAGTCAACAAGACGACGGTGTCACCAAGAGTTGAGGACAAAGTCGAGATCGATTTGACGTGGAGATCGTCGGGGATGATCAAGTCAAAGTCGATAAGACAAGAGTCTCATGAGGTGAACCAAGTCAAGGTTGGCAAGGTGAAGACGTTATCAATCATTTGGTGAAGGTCATCATGCACATTGCTTCAAGTTTGCGTCGGCATCAAGAAAAGAAGACGGCAAGTGCTTTTCCTAGACTTGTACTATCTTGCTTTCATTTGAGTCTAAGGATTGCCGTTCTATTAAGGGGGATGCCATGGAGAATGGTTTGATATGTCTCGGTGCTCAAATGATCAATCCTTGTGAGAGACAAAGAGAAGTGATTGGTGGGGGTTAGAGTGCAAAGAAGTGGAGTTGGCTTTGATTTCCTTGATCTATGCATCACTCACTTGGGTTTGAGGTGGTGATACCTTGTGGATTAGATAGCCCTTGTTCTCGACTTTCCGTAGAGCCCAAGATCACCTAAAACGGAGTTCGGAGTAAAAAGTTATCCCTATTTTCGTCGAGGTACGTGTTGCGGTCTCGGATCGTCTGAAACGATCCACAATTTGTCCAAGGTTCGAACTGTCCGAGGCACCCTCGATTGAGCTCTCTGTTTCTATTTATCTGATTTACGGACTGTCCAGAACATAGCTTGGATGTCCAACTCTGACTCTCGAACTCTAACGGCTAGTTTTCCAAGCCATCTATTTAAAGCCCCTCACTCCCCACTTGCACACAACGGCTAGATCACAAGTTTATTGACCTATCTCTTGTTCTTGAGCCTCTCACACCTCCTAAACCCTAGATCTTAGTGATCCTCTTTGAAAGAAGAGTTGGGAAGGGATTAGGGTTAAATCTTAGTGATTCCCCTTGTGAGGAGTGTTGGGAAGAAGGATTGAATCTTTGTGATTCATCTAGTGGGAGAAGGATTGAATCTTTGTGATTCATCTAGTGGGAGAGAAGATTGGTGAAGAAAGTGTGAATCCAAGCAAGCAAGCAAGCAAGATTTGATTGTTGAGCACTTGAGTACATCTCCGGGTTCGTTCTTCGTTGAGCATCTATTACCCTTGGAGGTTGAGGACTCCTAGATCGCTAGGCGTCACCGGTGAGCCACCGATGAGGTGTGGTTGGCCACCGCAAGTTTGTGAAGATGCGATTCCGCCTCCAAGGAAAGGAATCAAGAAGCAAAGTCGGTGCGTGCGTTGGCACAAATCCGAGAGGAAAAGAGTCAAGTGGGACTCGGGCTCAAAGGTGTTGGAGCCTACCTCAGCGAGAGTAGGATCCCTCAAGGATCCGAACTTGGAAAACAAATCTCCGAGCCTCCATCTTCTTGCCGGTTTTATCTACTCTCACTCTCAAGCTTGATTTATTTGATTATTGCGCTATTGGCTTGATTGTCTTGTGAGATACTTTTGCACGTATACTTGCTTGTGAATCATATTGTGTCCTTGTGATATTGCTTGTGGTATTTGAGTGGTGCGGGGCGCTTAGGAGATTTGGGGACAAAATCTTCTCGATTGACCTCGGACCGTCAGGGGTGTCACTGACGGTCAGAACCTACTTCCATAGTAGCAGATTGAAGATTGAATTTGGTGTCACGCCTATTCACCCCCTCTAGGCGTCATCTCGGTCCTTTCAGCAAGTTAGCTGCACACTTTTGTGGAAGAAAACCCTAGTAGTTATCACATTAATGTGCATGGAAAATTGGTGAAGAGAAAACCCCATAAAATTATAGAAATTTTATGGTACACATATAATATGACCATTCATTTCTCTTGATCTAACGGCTCAGATTGATCTTGATGTAGTCCATGGTAGCATTTATACTACAATGTTAGTATACTTTTTGTGTTGAAGGCCCTCTAAATAGATGGTCAGATCTAAATTTATACTATTATATCCTAATATACTTGCCAATATGTACCGTAAAAGAGTTTTAAAATTATTATGTGTTATGTCGATTGAAAAAAAAGACACTAAATTCAATCGACTCGCGCGACACCATCTATGGCAATGGCAGAGATCTTCCATCAAAACACCAAACACGTTAGAATTATACGTGCCTAATGGTCAAACGAGACATCCCAAAATAAATAAATAAATAAAATATAAAAATTATAGCCTAGATCATTTTTTTAAAAAAATATAACCAAGACAAAAAAAGCTCTATATTCGGTGAACCCCTCTGAAAAACAAAAAAATGTATATATACATCTTAGACAAAAGGTTGAATTTTACTGAACCTCTATACAAGAATAAGTACAAAAGGCAATGGTCTAAGCAATTAAAAATTACAATACAATTGTACTAAAATTACACATTAGTAAGAAGTGCAACTTTAGGTATACAAGAGTGCAATTTCATGTGGCTGAAACCAAAGAACCTTTTCAGGTGACTCACTTTTTTTGTATTTTATATATGGAAGTGATTTTCTTTTGCTATTGATACCATATTGAATTTAATAAAACAAATAGAATAATGGGTGTGAGTGTCTTGATATTGCTTGTACAAACTTCTTGTAAGCTTAATTAGAAGCTCACTTTTAATCCTATGAATTGTAATGAATGCTACTGCATACAGGGTCACATCTCAATCCGGCATGTCTCAGCCTATTAGAGGTGGCCAAATGGGTCAGTCAACAAGGCGAACAGACCAGCCCACTGTTTCACCAAGCGGGCCAGCCAGTTCGGTTAAATATAGTGATGGTAGGCCGATTCGATTTTGGCCCATTCGGTTAAATCAACATAGCATATTTATTTAATTAAATATATATATATATATTTATATTTCTAATAATATATAATGTATTTACGCAATTTATAGTGCATATTTGTGAAATACAAGGGTTTTTCTTAATTTATTTAGATATTTTAAATTAAAATGAACCATACCATATAAAACCAGGCTGGCCCGATTCGGTTTGGTTATCGTGCGAACCAAAGTTGGGCCGAGATCCAGGCCCAATGGCTCGGTTGACCCTGTTCGCATGGCAACCGAATCAAACGGGCTCAAACCGGGCCAGCCCGTTGGCCAGGTCTACAGCCTATGCGATGGAGTTGATCTTGAAAGCATGTTATACGTAGGGGTGGAAACGAGCCGAGCCCGAGCGAGCCAGCCCCTGGCTCGGCTCGGCTCGTTAGGTGCCGAGCCGAGCTCAGCAAGGGCTCCGAGCTAAAAAGTGGGCTCGGCTCGGCTCGGCTCGGATCGAGTTCGCGAGTGTTCACGAGCCTCATGAGCCACTTCCTCGATCCAATGGATGGGCTTGTCCCACTAGAAGTTCTTTATTCGGCTACCCACTGGCCACTCGGTCCCTCCCCGCCTCCCCGAGTCCTAGTTGACCAACCCTAGCCACAACCCAATGGATCCCGATCGCCATCCCATTTCCTACCCCATCCCGTTCGACCACCGGCGAAAGCCCTCATCTCTTGCCGCCGAGCCGCCGCCTCCGTCGCCGCCCCGCCTCCTCGGGCGCGAGGCCTCGCCTCGGCGCCACCGCCGCCTCCTCCGGCACCAAGGCCGTTAGCGTCGCCGCCAACGCCACTCCTCGGCGCCAAGGCCCCGTCAGCGCAAAACGCCTCCTCCGCCAAGGCCCGTCTCTCCGTCGGCCCACGCCAGGCCCTCGTCTCGCACCACGCCCGTCCTTCTCTGGCACCAAGGCCCCGCCTCCTCCGTGACAAGGCCCCTGCCTCCATCGGCCGACGCCTGTCTCTACCAATGCCCTCTTGCCGAGATAATGCACGAGCTACTGAGCCGAGCCGAGCCAAGCCGAGCCCGAAGCGAGCACGAGCCGAGCAACGAAGCTAGCCTCTAGCTCGGCTCGGCTCGATTGATTGAGTGAAAATGGTGCTTTCGGCTCGTGCTCGTTTCTAAGCGAGCGAGCAGAGCCGAAGCTGGGCAAAGTCGAGCCCGAGCATTTCGCGAGCTTCGCCTCGTTTCCGACCCTAGTTATACGGATTGAAAAGATCAGTAACCTATACACACAAACCTTAAACCTTTATGCATTGTACGTCTGCCAAGTCAACTGATTTTTTTTTTCTTCGACCGCCTGATGGCTAGCAATCCTAATAATGATTTATTTTACTTTATCCATGCCACGATGATCCACAGAAGTAATCATGTGATATTACCCACCGGGCGGTTAAAATGTCACCAAATTTTCTCTCTCTTTTTTCTACTTTGTTGGTTCTTTTCCCCCCATATGCCTTGCTTGGCTGTAACGGGGGCTGGAGTTGTGCCATCATGGACAAGGACAGACGGGCTTCAAATGCAGGGAGATAGTAATATCACCAAATGGAACTCTCCCTCTCAGTCCTCCCACAAGGGAGCTGGCATGTCACTCTCCTGGAGTGAGTGGTTGGCCCTTTTGTCAGATGGATTGAGAGGAGAAGCTGGGTGCACTGAAGGAGAAATTGCTAGGTGTCCCAAAACCCGTGAGTAGGCGTCCCATGATTGCTGGGTGTCCAGAAACCTGCGTCAATATCCTTCCATCGATTTTTCCATTTTTCATTTTGCTCCCGCTCCAACTCCTTTTGTAGGTTAATCGTTGAGATATATCTTTAGATGCAATGCACAATGTTTTGGGGTATAGTGCAAAGACAAGGAATACTTTTGGAGATC
This sequence comes from Raddia guianensis, assembly GCA_036346415.1. Taxonomy (NCBI): domain Eukaryota; kingdom Viridiplantae; phylum Streptophyta; class Magnoliopsida; order Poales; family Poaceae; genus Raddia; species Raddia guianensis. The sequence continues at coordinate 17,662,678 of CM070538.1, forward strand.
AAATTCGTTAGCTTACATGGTTGTGTTGACTAATGCTATATTGTCGTTTCAATTATATGGCTTGTTTGTTTCAGCCGAAAGTTATTGAAATTTTTAATCTGAAAAACTTTGTGATCCTTAGAGAGACGTTTTAGAGAGTCCAAAAATTATTCTATAAACTTAAAAAGAACTATGTAAAACCCCATAAAAACGACTACAAAGCACTACTACATCATCCGGTTTGTACAAAATAAAATTTTTATTTTATTTTATATAATTTAGTTTAATTTAATTTAATCTAAAAAGAATAAAGTAATAAGTCGTTAGGTCAAGTAAAAACGGATAGACTCCAAGATACTATTGTGGCCTTCTTTTCTTATAAATACTCATCTCTACATATCAGAGATATCATGATCTATTTTTTTACTCTGAACTAGTGTATGAAGACATCAAAAAATTAAAGTCACCCTGCATTTTGTCAGATATTTTTTTCTAGTTTTTTATATTTTACGGTATCCACTAAAATTCATCAATAACTTTTCCAAAGATATAAACCCTAACTAAAAAACACCACAGTATATAGGAAAGATTTTTATCCAATTGTGGGAGCAAGCAACAAATGTTTCCGGTCTATAAAATCTTAGGTAAACCGCTAAAAGCTAAAAGCTAAAAAGCCTTCGTCTAGAAAAGTCGGAATGTTTATATGGTTTTAATTTGAGAACTTCTAAAAGGAGATTTTGAGATTTTGAAGAAACTACTACGAGAAGTAAAATGTGTTCCGCACTACAGACCGTAAGCCGTAGGGCAAAAAATACGGTTGACACTGATATTTATGCTGATCGAATCCATGACGACGGTACAAATTATAACCTAGTTATCAATCCACTCATTATTGTTTACTGCGGCAACATTGCCAAGTGATGAGAAGAATAACCTCTCGAAAACTAAATGTCAATAAAAAAACGTACGTCGTATTCTTAGAAATGTATATAATTATTCCAATGCTTTGGCATGTGTTAATAAAAGGGGAGAGACAGTGATGCTTAATAGGGTGCAGAGTTGTCTGAAATGATTAGGGACACTACTAACCAAAACCCTCCTTAAGAGGTTGTCTCCCTTTTATTTGTCTTTAACAAAGACACACTACTGGAATCTCCCAATTTCGCGAGGCTAACAACTAAACACGAGGGCTAAAACAAAGCTCTCGTAATAAAATATCAAATCACGAGGGTATAACTCAGCCCTCGTTAAATAAATCATATTTACGAGGGCCAAAAATAAGCCCTCGCAAAAAACGAAGCGCAGCAGCATACTTACGAGGGCCTCGACCTAGCCCTCTTGAATAACTACCATTCGTGAGGGCTATAAATTGGCCCTCGCGAAAAAGTATGATCAGCAACTACTCACTAGGGTCCTACTTCAGCCCTCGCTAATAAAAGCCACAAAAATTCAAAACCACACCCCTCTGTAAGACATAAATCTCCCACATATTGTGGTCTTACCTCGTTCTTCCACAGAAACTTGGTTAAATCCGGTATACCGTGAAGAATCCACCTCCGAATTCGAATTCGACAAAGAAAAGACGGAGTCATCGTCTGTCTCTAGAGGAGACAAGTGTTAATAGTGTGTAACGGGTAATGCGTAATGTCTATAATTCAAAAATAATGTATTCCATAATTTCGCGACATGAATTTCCAATTTGTATACTAGAACGCTTAGTATATCGATAAGCTGATAGTGTGGGATATGAATAGGCTAATATAATAAAAATCTATTTTATGTTTTATTTTATTTCCTACGGCAACTAATGGTACATCAAAGAATATTATTAACTCAAACATATTTTAAAATTTTATTTGGTATTTTTTAAAAATAATTTGAGTGGAGGAGGAAGAGAAAATATTTATTAATAGCGAGGGTTCCTTCGAAAACCCTCGTATATAAGGGTTATACGCGAGGGATCTTTATTTGTTCCATTCCTTTGGTCGCCGTGTTATATGACATCTACATACTAACCACACTATTCTGTTGCAGGTTCGGTGGATTCATGCGCGATGCTAGGTCTCGGCAGCGCATGGCAGAGCGAGCTCACGAGAGGAGATGGCGAGGAGAGGAGATGGCGGAGGAGAGGAAAGGGAGAGAGAGGAGCGACACAGAAAGAGCTCCATGAATTGAGGTTAACCATGGAGATGAACCAAAGAGCGGCTCGGAGGCGGTGGGAAAGAGAACAACAACAAAGGTGGGCTGAATTCATGAGGTTTCATTCAGGCGGCAATTTCGTGCAGGTATTCCCATTTAACCCCTTTCATCAGTTATATCAGATCCTTATTTATTTGCATTAACACTATATTGATCACCATTGTGCAGGGTGGGTCGAGCAGGCAGGTTGATCAAGGTGGCGGCTCTAGTTACTCACCTAATGGGGGACCGCGGCCCTTTGTTCAGGCGCAAGATGCGGTAAGTGTCGTCACTTAATCAGAGTCTAACCTAAAGTGTCAATTGAAATAGAACTGAAGTTCTTAATGCTTTCAGGGCTCCGCTCCATCAAGTCAGATTCAGGGAGTCGATCACGATGCTCGGCGTGAGTGGGCGGATGCTGGGGCTGACGGGTTTCTAAGCCTACTAAGCAGCCCTTCGCTCTTTCCTGCACCAGAGAGTGCTTCTTCGGTTTTTCCTCCACCGGACGGTACTCCTTCCATCATCCCTAATCCGGACAGCAATCCATGATAGATGGAGACTAGAAATGTATAATGGTAGCTTGAAATGCTGTGTATGCGGATATATGCTTTGTGCTTTGTGGGTGTGTATGTCGATGTGTCGAGAATGTGGATGTGTGGATATCGACGCTTTGTGTTTTGTCGATGTGAATGTTGATGTGTGGATGTCGAGGATGTGTGGATGTTGATGTGTCGAGGATATATATATATATATATATATATATATATATATATATATATATATATATATATATATTTGTTTCAAATTCATATTTAAAAGCTTTTTTTTTTTTGAACACGCTTATTCGAGGGCTAAATGGCCTCGTAAAAACCAAAAGCCCATCTATTCGCTAGGGCCACATAGCCCTCGTAATTAATAGTGAGCACGGAGGCTATTCGCGAGGCCAAATAGCCTCGTGATTAACAGTGAGCCCTCGGCTATTCATGAGGCGGATAGCCTCGTAATTAATCGAGCACGGAGGCTATTCGCGAGGCTGTTGGCCTAGCGAATAGCCGAGCCACTCTGCTGCGCCAGGTCGGTGGGCCCCAGTTACTTTTCACAAGGGCTGGGAGACCCTCGCGATAAAGCTTCGGCGGTTAATCGCGAGGCTTTTTGGAACCCTCGCAATTAAAATCGCGAGCCGTGCCTCGTGTTCATTGTTATTTGCGGGGGCCGGACGCGGCGCTTATTAACGAGGGCCGGCCCTCGTAAATAATTAATTACGAGGGTTTCTTCCTTTATCGCGAGGGTTTTTAGCCCTCGGTATTGAGAGAGATTCCTGTGGTGACATGGCTTGGACTCAATTCGTTGATATGCTTCTCTCTGTTATGTAGATAAACCATTAGTCTGATCGATAAAAAACATAGAGAATGATGCTCGGACGATGCTTCGAAGTCACTTCATAGATGCTCCGTTCCATTTCACTTGATGGCATGGCGAGTGATATTCAGATACTTTTCCATGGTCAAAGGAGCACACAAATTTGGCCCTACTTATTCTCTGTTTTAGTTTAGTTTGTTTGTAGTAGCAAAAGTTGATGGCCTTCAAATAGGTATGGAAATGTTAAACTCATATTAAAAAATATTATTGAGATCTTTTATAAAAACCCTATAAAGCGTTAATTTTCTCCCAAAACATTTACCATGAATAGTCCGTAAAAAATAATAAAACTTCCAAACCAAATCAAAACTAAACTAAAAATAAAGAATCATACAAGACCTTTATCAAATATTAATCGATGGAGATAATAAGTCATCTCCTAATTCCATATCCCCCTCCAAAGAAGTTAAGCTATCGGCACAACTGCAACTTCCAGGTTTTGTATGATAATAGTGCTTAGTCATCTAGTTATAAGTACGTCAACTCAGCATTTTGCTTATATAAAAGGGAAAAGAAAAGAAATATAAACTAGCTACTAATTTACCATCAGTTTATAACTGATTTCAAGGTGCATGGATACTATTACATGTGAATCCATATTAATTTACAGACTATATGCTATAACTAATTTATTACAGATTGTTTATGTACTATCTATAGATGACATGTCTAATTTCTATAGCCAGTCTTTGGCTGCAACATTAGCGATGCTCTCGTGGCCCAGTGGAAAGTCCGAGGAAGAGAAACACCAGCCTAGGAGCTGATTGAGCACAATCCGGAGCTCTTGCCTCCAAACGGCGAATCTGGAGCGAGGGATATAACAAAACGCTGGCAGAAACAAAACCGTTCCAGCAAATTCCAGTTGTTGGGGGCAGGACCAAGGACGACGGGTAGGAGAGGCAGACAGACAGGGAGGGGGCAGGCCATGGACTCGCTCGCTCACCATCACCAGTAATTGTTCCCGTACTAACATGCCCACGAACTCTAGGCTGGCGTCCAGTGCAGGCACATGCCCCGTGCCTCCCCCTCCCCCTCCCCCTCTCCCCCTGGTGCGGGCGCTGGACCATCACGGAGCGCAACCAGCTCTGCCCTCTTGCCGCCCGCGGTCAACACATAACCACCACCTAAACACACATCCCTTCCCTTTTAGGAGGGGCACCTAACAGGGAGCTTAACCTAATCAATCTATCCATCCCATTCATCAGAGCCCCCACAACACTGAAATGCAACCAAAGAACACGATCGTATCGTATTTACACTTGCAGTATTGACAGAGAGAGACGTGCTGTGCTACACGACCAACTTCTTGGTACCTACCTAGCCAGTGTCAGTGTGTGCGAATGTATGAAGGTGCAGGGAGTAATAACCAGGAAGAAGGGGAAGTAGATGAAAGCCGGTAGATGGATGTATCACGTATGTGATGAAGCAGGGCAGAATCTACAGCTTGGCGAGGTGGCACGAGCTGAGCAGACCAGCTCATGTTGCAGTGGCCGCGGCTTCTTTCAGTGGGGAGGAGGCGGCGGAGCTAGCGGCTTGATGTCCCGGCTGCGCATGTACTGCAGGAACTGCCCAGGCAGCTCCTCGAGCAGGGACTGGACGACCGAGATCTGGCCGCCTGCGTAAATGTCAGCCATGTTTCAGGGATCCAACGGCTGGAGTTGGTTGATTGTAACAAAAAGAAAGAAAGAGAGAGAGAGAGAAAAAAATGTGGTGCGGATTGTTGCTGACCTTGGACTTCCCTCATGGGGACAAACTGGACGATGTCGCGCGTCGCGATCCTGCCGGTCGAGCTCTCCAGTCGTTTACCGTTATCCGCATCTAGGACCTGCCAAATAGAGCTGTCAGATAGGGCGCCACCGGCGCTTCAAAGAGCACTGTTTTCCATTCGTTTATCAGAGGAAAAATAAAGCATGCTCTGAGTAGGCAGACTTTCAGGCCTTCTGCAGCTTCCGTTGGGCGCAACACCTCTCCCATATATTCAGAATATTCAGCACTAGAGCTGATGGGAAAATATTTACAACTAGTAAAGAATGGAATCTTTGTCGTATAAGAAGTAAACGCTTTACCTCCATTTGTCCAAAATCAGCATTTCCAACACCCACGATGAGAATTGACAGTGGTAAGTCTGATGCCCTTACAATAGAATCTTTTGTTTCTTGAGAGTCAGTCAAAACACCATCCTGCGAGAATGCTTGGGTGAATTTTATGAACTAACAGAGGTCAGTCACATGACAAACTCTCATTACATACCGTGATAATGAGCAAGACAAAATATTTATTGCTTCCATACTGAAGGGACTGGCTGGCAATTTCTGCAGCTTTGTTGATCACAGGCCCAAACATGGTTGGCCCAGCAAGGTTAACACTGTAGAGAGTAGTGGAGTAGGCTGACATGATACCCTCAACTCCAATGACCTGTGACAGAAACAGAAAATCAATAACGTCAATGATGATCTAATATGAATGCTGTAGCTAACAGTTAAAAACAGAAAATGCATAGCATCAATCGAAGGCAAATACCACACATGATTCACAGCACCATAGTTGTGCTAACTGCTAAATGGTTGCATTGTGTGGTTATTACAAGAGTGACGCCACTGATACAACAGGCCACGAATCTGTGCACTGACCTCTGTTAAAGCACTTGAACATAATAAAAAACACATGTAGTAGCAATCATGAAGTTGGATGGGACAAGGAAAATATTTGCATGTATTGGAAATTCTGAATCAACAACCTCTACCAAAAAGGCCAACACGGTAGGCTATTTGTAGCTGAAGACAACCGAGCTTAAGGTCTTGTTCTTTTCAGCTAAAAGTTGCTGAAAATTTTTATATGAAAAAGTTGTGACCCTCAAGAAAGATTTGGAAGAGTCCAAAAAATTGTGAAATTTTTTTTAGGAGCTCTAATAAGAACTATTTAAAACCCCACAAAAATGACTACAAAGTATCATCATTTGGTTTGTACAAATTGACAAATTTTCATTTAATTTAAGCTGAAAAGAACAGGGCCTAAGACACTACATGTCTACGTTCCTTTGTGTGAAGCTCTATAATTTCTACTAATACTACTGAAAAACAAGGAAATAGATTAAACTCATATCTAAGAGGCTCAATCGTTTGGGAAATATTCGGAAGTTGGTTTATAGTGCTAAATTAATGCCTGTACCAAAGTCTTTCTCTGAGTATACTATTGGGCAAGACAAAATATTAACACCGAATCTCACCTCACAGTCATTGGTAGCTGCATTCAAGTTAAAACAATGAGATATATATCCTTGTGGTATCTTTGCTCCGAAACCCCAAGCAGGAAAGCGTCTATCATTGTCGTAAAACTGCAGAACTTCCCCAGCCCCTAGTATTGCCTGGTATAGTATAGTAAATGGTTCAATAAGAAGGCGTTCTTTGGTTTCAAGAATAATTTAGCACATCAGATGAACCCTAACCTGCTGATATGAGTTTGGTCTGCCAGAGGGGTCAATGTAGTGCAATGACTGTGGTGCACGGGGTTCGCCATTTGAAGCTGAAAACACAAATAAAGCAATGATGCAAAAGACATATGATTGATGAGTTAAAGATATATAGTTAGATTGACGAAACTAACCAGTAAAATCTACGGCCACCATAAAATTGAGCTCAAAACCGCTGGAAATATAGTCCAAAAAAGTATGTTGAACTTTTTCCTGGAACTTGTCCACGAACAACTGTCCTTTCAACTGAACAAAGATTAAAAAATAAAGAATCATGAGATGCAGTGACTTTTTATTCAGTACATGTCATAAAATAAAAACTCAGACCTTTTTTTGTCCCTTGTGGCTGTAAAAGTTTGCACCAGACTTTGAATTATACAAAATTTCAAGCTGAGTGATAGTTGTCTGGAAGGCCCTATTTGTCAGGAAAGTAAGAGCATAATTAAATACAGAAGCAATGGAAAAAAATACCAAAGTATTTCCTTAAGCCTACCCAATAATTTCATGGTCACCACTGGAATCAAAATCAAAACACTCAACAAGAAGTGGGTTATCCTGAAATAAATGAAGTAACAGATTATAAAAACCATTAGATCAACCTTCAAAGTTGAATTATGCATGTTCAATGAGAAAATAAATGTTCCTATATCCAATAATATTTACTTGCCTTGCTACCAAATTGCTGTGATGTCAGCATTACGGGCTTCCAAACAGGGTTTAAGTTGTCATTGACCACTTCTGTTTTACATATAGGAATGGGAGTAACAGTTTCTACCAGTCTTGATATTCTCAAGAAGGATCCTGCATAATCAAAATCAATTCTCTTTTTTTGTGAACTGCAACTAGTTGACCAACTTACAACATCCTACTTTACAAGTCAAGAAAGTTATTCATACACTTTTGGAGAACAAATCCTTGTTTTCCAAGTTCAGGCAGTGAAATGTCATCTCAACTGCCATCCTTGAGGAAACACTCTCTTCAGCATGTACTGTCATTGTACCATGAAGGGCACGCCCACCACTTTGGAGATTCAATGTCAAGCTATGGTTGAACTTTGTGACAATCTGTGAAAAAGAAAATGAGAACAAAAATAAATATCAAGAGAAGACATTTGAAAATTACTTAGAGAAATCATATAATGCCACTAGTTTTTTTTTTTTTGGTGGTATTTGCAAAGGACCATCTAACTGATGTTGAACAACACCTCTGATAAATTGCAGCATGCTTCCCCTAAAAAATCTTGCTGAGACAAGTTCAACATCTGCATTAAACAACAAACACAGGCTTCAGAAGTTGCGTGCGTGAAAATTCTTGGCCTTGGAGCATCAAGTCGAAGTATTGAACTTTTCTTCACAACTAATGCACGTAAGTAACTGAGGTAAAAGATAAAGCCCATCTTACAATTTAATAATTTCTTCCGTGAAATGAAACAATTGAGACAATTCTATAGCCAGTTCATGACCCAGCTTGTTATGAGCATATATTAACTGTATTTCTACAATATTGTACAGCTTGATACATTTTATATTTTCATGAGATGTTTCATGGCAAGCATGGACCGCATCAAGAATCCAATTGAATAGGGAGCGGTAAAAACAGAAGGGTGCATAATATACCTTCACTGATGTGTTATGGTACCTTGTGTCAACGTCATATATCTTGAATCTATCATGAGAAGATATAAATAGTAGTAAGTAGGAGCCTTTACAACTGACAAGTGATATATTTGTTTGTATGTTTCAAACTTACACCAGAGGCTGCAAAATCTCAAACTGATAATTTATTGTCGCTTTTGTAATCCACGTGGGTTCCAGTGAATTCAATATCACTTCAGTACGGGCAATCTCTTCTAGCTTTCCATTTAATCTTGTGTAGACCACTAGCATCGGATCACTCTACCGAAAGTAAGAAGACATCAGTTAAAAGTTGGGGGAATACACACATATACATGACAAAAACAAATTGTTAGATATTTGGGTCAAACATGCATGCCGTAACAGATTTGGCCTTGAAATCTTGAAAGTTGAACTATTTCTCATATTTGTATGTAGCCAATGCAGATAATTTTTAAAAAAAATTCCAACAAAATTGTGAATATATAAATAAGGTGCCAATGCAACTACCTTCGGTGGGAGAAAATAATATCACAGATGATGGACTATTTATCGACAATGTAGTGTGGCACTCTTTGGGTTGGTGCCTTCCCATGAGCATGAAGCTTGCAAAAAGGATGACAATACTACACTATAGAAACAATAAATCACTTTACAAACACTGTCATCTACATTGTTATTAGCAAAGAATATCCAACGATGTAAAAAAGCCAGAAAAAGCAATTTCAGGTCCAATATTAGTTTGATTTTCTAATTTATGTTGCGGTTCATGAGTTTGGACCAATTGAATCAGTACAAGTAACAGTACATTGGAATTTTAAGGAATTGAAGTGCTTTGGAAAATATAATAGTAGTTTCACCTTTGAAAAAGCATCCATATTCCTCAACTTGGATGCTGAAAAGGATAGCTGCATCAGGAGAATAGCAACATGTCAGGCAGCGTAGGCGATCAGATTCACATCCAAAATCCACTGTTGGGAATGTTGGCACGCAATGCCCAGGTAACTCGAAATAGTGCTACAGTATCGTTGGCTGCCACACATAGGATTTTCACTTCCCACAATTCTCCAAACATGCTATCTTGGCGTTGGGCGTGCATTAAAATCACCAAGAAACAATTCTGACTTTCAAGCTTCAAACAAGCCAAATTTCAACCAAAACTTTTATAGGAACTAGGAAGTGCAGCATACACAATCTTTTGGTAAACTATAGGTTGAAAGTTCATTCTCATGGCACCACCACCACCACCTTCGACGCGAGAAAGTAGCGCAATTCGTAATATAAAATTGATTAAATTAATAAAAGAAACGACGGATAATTTTTATGAAATAGGAACAACCTAAAACCCCTACCAAAGCCCACTTCAAACACAGCAATTCGAAAGAAAAGCCCGCAAAACTTGCACACCAAAATTAAGGCGAGGCACGCTCCCCTAAAAAAAATTTGCGATGCAAACTATAAAGTAAGACGAAATTCGCACGCACGGGACTACTTCGATGCAGAAAAGCTTAGTCAAAAAAATCGAATCATCTTAATCTAAAAGCTACGTGTAATCTCTTAAAAAACGAAGCACATTTCCCCCAAACAAATCACACCAAAACCACCTACTCAGCCAGCTACTACTACTACACCAAAACCGATCGCGACGCCCCTATTCCCCAAGCCCATTTCCATCTCGCCGGGGAACGCCCACGGCAAGCGAGCGCTAGAGCGACGAGCGGCCCTACCTCGAGGGGCGTGTAGAGGCCGCGGAGGCCGCGCGCCTGGAAGAAGCAGTCCACCGCCTCGTTCGCGCCGCCCTGCGCCGCCGCTCCGGCCTCCCCGCGGCCCCTCCCGCCGCCGCCGCCGCCGCCGCCCACGGCCTCCATGCCGCCGCGCACGTCGCCGGAGAAGCACGCTCCCATCTCCAATCGATCTCCCTCCCCACTCTCCGCTCCGCGAGCGAGCCGCGCCCCCTTCTTCCCCTTGGCTTCCTCTTTGCGAACGTTACTGCGAGTTCGAGATACGAATTGCGGCTGCGGCCAAGCCAAGTGAATAAAGTGATTTGTGCTGCGCGCTTCGGGTCTCGGAGCGGAGGACGGAGAAGGGGGATATTTATAGAGAAGGGAGCGTGCTGGGGCCCAGGAGCAGCAACTGCTCATCTTTCGACAGGGCCCGTTTTAGTTTCCGTTTTTGGAGAGAATCGTACTCATGTGCGGTTATTATCGACGTACGCGTCTACGGGGATTTTTAAATTTGAGAAGAGTCTGCGAAAATTTTGGCCAGTCGGTGCCAACGTGCATAGCATGAAATTTCGGCTTCATAGATGATACGCGCTAATTTCAAGTAATAGCTTTCCTCGATGGCATAATTCGGAGTGTGTTTTTGTTATCTAGCAACGGGATCCCTCCCCTAGCGACACCTGTCCGCTCGCTGTGCTCCCCTTCGCCGCGCCCTGCTCCCCTGCGCCTGCGCGCACGCGCTGTGCAGAGAAGGAGGAGGAGGAGGAAGGAGGAGGCATACCTCGCCTCGCCCTCGCCCGCCGTCCTCATTGTCGTCCTCATTTATCACTGCCACATGTTGAGCTTCGCCGCCCGCCGGGTTAGGGTTCAGGTTAGGAATATGTGGGGTTCCTCCGGTGTAGAGGAGGTCGGGCTCGTGGATCGGCGGTGGGTGGGGCTCGTCGAGGCGGCGGTGGCGCCACGAGGCGAGGAGGAGGAAGGCTGGGCTGCGTCGTGAGGGACCACCTCACCTCCGGGTTAGGGTGGCGAGCGGCAATGCGTGGGCGCAGGCGGCGGCGGCGGGAGCAGTGCGAGAGGCGGCTTGGCTGCGGAGGAGAGGAGGGCGGCGGGCGAGAGGGAGGAAGGAGGCGGGGAGGAGGGGGAGGAGGGGCGGAGGAAGGAGGCGGCATAGCGAAGAAGCGGGGACCTATCCGTCGAGGCGGGTGGGGGCGGGATCCGATCCCCGATCGCCTCTTTTGTTATTTGTGTCAGGTTGAACTGTATTCTATATACGACGAAACATATTGAACGAGGTAATTCTGCATGACATGATCTCTTTAGGATGTTTGTTTGGCTGAACAGAATTGTATAAGATTTCGTTCGATTTTCATATGGGTGATGTTAGATGGTTCAAAAACTTTGTATCTTATGAAAATTTGACATTATGTATACTTTTATTTTGAAAGATTTAAACCATATTTAATTTTAAATTCAACATCCAACACAAATATTAAATTCAACATTCAAATCGGTTTCAACATTCATTTCAAATTCGAATTTTACTCTAAATTTAAACTAGACTTAACATTTAAAAATAATCTTGAATTTAAACTAAAATCATAATTTAAATTCAAAATTCAAAAGAATTCAAATTGAAAATTCAAAACTAATCGGATTTTCAATTCAGGATTCAAATTAGTTTGAAAATTCAAACTGATTTAAAATTCAAAATCAACCCAAATTAAACTTAAATCATATTTTAAGCTCAAACAATTTTTGAAATCCAAATATCAAACAAGAAAATAATATTTAAAATTTAAATGATATTTAAAATCCTAACCAAATTAAGATTAAAATTTATTTAAAATTTGTATGCTACAAAAAAAAATTTAGGCGAGCACCAGCGTCAGACGTCCGGACGGACGCCAGCAGTGTCGGACCAGCCGCCGTCCGTCGATCGCCAAGACCGCGCCCATCCTACGCACCCAGCTCACTTCAATGTGAGCCTTGAGGCGATTGATCACATTTTTCAATTAAACTTCTGATTTTTATATAAAATTCAAACAGTGTTCAAAATGTGTGGAATAAATTTCGTAATTCTTCTAAAATCGAGAGCAACCCATTTTAAATACTTTTTATTTTTATTTTTATTTACTTTTTTTAAAAAAAATTTTATGTGAACCTAAGAAAAGACACCTACGAAACTTAAACCTATACTAGCGAAACTTAGCCGTGTCCTGATGAAATTTGGTCGTGTGCTGATAAAATCTGATGAAACTTCGATGTAACCTAATGAAACTTGGATGAAACCTGTTGAAACTTGAATTGACCTGATGAAACTTGAAGAAACTTGTATGAGACCTGTTGAAACTTGATGAAACTTGCATTAAACTTGAAGAAAGTTGACAGTTCGACAAGTTTAACGCATATGAAACCCAAGTTTCAGTAGGCGAAACCCAAGTTTCATCAGGTAAGTTTGAAGAGTTATATGGCAACATATATCTTGTTTTGTTCGTAAAAATACAAGGAACACGTTGGTGCAAACGGTTTGTGGATTAAAGCACCCAGTCAAAATTTATGGTCACAAAAAAATATTGTGGGACCCACCCTGCATGCCCGCACAGTGTGTTCCCTGCGCGTTTCGCGCGCCCCGCGCGCCGGCCTACTGACCTCAAGCGTTTTCGAAAAAATTAGCCTGCGAGAGAAAGTTGTACACTTTTGTTCGACCAAATCGGGTGAATGCAGAGGTATTACCATATTGAGGGAATATTCTAATTTTTTTGTATTCCACCGTTCAGGATAATTTGATAAGATTCATCCAACCAAACAAATAGATTGACATAGATTTTGCACCATCCTATACGTGAACCATCTTATTCAGATAACAAGCACATTGTTAGTAAGGATAAAGTCTAATACTCCCTCTGTTCTTTTTTGTTTGACACTTTTGACTTTTAGACACGTCTTTGACCATTCGTCTTATTTAAAAAATATGTAAATATTATTTATTTTGTTGTGATTTGTTTTATCAATAAAGGTACTTTAAACATAACTTATTTTTGACATGTCTGTACTAAAAATTTGAATAAAACGAATGGTCGTCAAAAGCGTAGAAAAAACAGAGGGAGTAGTTTTTATGGCAATCGCCTCAAATTGTATGCCTCCGCGCGATCCTGATTAAACATGAAGCAGTGATAAGACACGAGTGGTGTTGATGAAGCAGGAGTGAAAATGCTAATGAACGTGACAAATTCTAATAAAATATGATAATATATAAAATAACGATGAAGCATAGATGAAACATAGCGGAATACCGTCAAAACATTGAGTTTTCCTAGTGGAACATCAGTGAAGTATTGATGAAGCATGACAAAAAAAAATGAAGAAACATAGGCAAAATACTTTTAAAGCATGAGCAAACATTATGTTTTATAAGTGCAAGCATCACATTTCGTAGGAGCAGGCAGAGAAAATATGTTTTTAAAAGAGAAAATAAAAATGTCTCACATTTTTAATCGTATTTTACCAAATAAAACTCATATATCATGAAATCAAAAACCATGTTTGATATGTAGAATGTGATGTTTCAAACTTGTATGTATTCACATCTAGCTCCTTGCTCCTTTCAATGGAGTACCAAGCTCTAGGAGGAGCCAAGATGAGCCGAAGTGAGCGGGCTCCAAAGCGGCACAATGTTTCTCTCTGTCATTGCTTACTCGAGAGAGGGGTAGAGAGAGGATAAAATGAGAGAAAACATGTAGTAGGAGCGAGGCAAGAAGAGGTGGAAGGAGGAGGAGCATTGGGAGGTCCGGTAAGCCTGGGCACATGGCAACATCCTTCCTCCTTTCTTCTACCTATGTAGTGCAACCTCTATGCGGAGAGAGGGAGAGAGAGATGGGGGAGGAGGAGGACAATGCCCATAAAGCACACTGACAAGGGGCGTCGTGCTCCCTCATCTTCGTTTTGCTTCCATCAAAGAAGCAAGGAAGGGAGATTAGAGGATAGAGGGGGGAATGAGATAAGGATCTGGTAGACAACAATGAAGCGTGATTTGGCCACCTATGCATAGTGTTTTTGAAGTTTTTATCACATTTACTTGTCTAGACATTCATTTTGGACGTGGATTGATGATCGTCTTCCAAGATGTTTGGGTCATTTGATTGTCATAAATAGAAGCTTGTTTTTTGTTTTTTTTCTTGTTGCTTGCCTTAGCATGACAATTGTTTGTCATTTCGCTTTAGTTTTAAGCGTTTATAACTTTGTATGCTCCTTATTCGACGCAGAGGCCGAAAGTTTCTTCCATTATCTAAAAAATATGTAATTCCTTCCTACTATATAAAAGAATTGTAACTCTTCCCATTGCTTTTATAATATTTTAATTTTTATAAAATTTGTTAATGAATTACAATTATACTTGATAGTCCATGTTATGCTGCAGGACCTGCATGATTATCCAAGATGGTAGTGTCCTCCCTCCTCTTCTTATATAGAAGACAATATAGGTACGAGCGCAGTTTTTAAAATGCATATCTAACTAATTAATATTTTAGTTTATTTATAAAAGGAATAAGTCCATTTTAGATACCTCAATTATCGTGAAACTCCGAAAAACCCCTAAACTATAATTTGGTTTGTTTTATGTACATGAACTTTCAATACCGGCTCAAAAACCATCACAGCCCTGCTTTGTTCGGTGGTTTTGCTGACGTGGCGCCAACACCCAACAAACCAGGTTGTGATGGGTTTTGAGCCTGTATTGAAAGTTCAGGTACGTAAAACAGACCAAATCATAGTTTATGAGGTTTTTCGGACTTTCGCGATAGCTTAGGTATCTAAAATGGACGTTTTTCGTTTATACAATTTTTAAAATTACGATATTATTGAAGTGTTCCCTAAGAGTTAAGATATTTTTAAACGTATATTTTTTATGTGTCCAATTTAAATAGTTTAAAATACTCTCATGAGAAGGTTTGAAAACTTAGCCTTAAAATGAATTTAAAATGTCACGTTTTCTCGAACAAAGAGTTTTTTTTTGCATGCAGAGGGAAGAGCAGTTGATTTGCTTGTTCTAGGAAGGTGTTGGGAAAAGGGAAGCAAGGGAAAGCGTGGGGTCGGAACTCAGAACGCGGCGCGCGACCGTTTGTGCGGGGGCACGCGTCTGGACTCTTGGATCCGATCCCCAATGTCACCACTCACCAAGGCCACCATGCGTGGGGCCAGGTCAAATGCCGTCGTAGTCAACGCGTCACCGGTCAGCACTTCTCATCGCAGACTTGCAGTACGCCTCCACCGCGAAACACACGGTGAGTGAGTGCATGCGTCGCCGTTGAGGCGTTGACGCCAGCTGAGGTTATGAATGCATCTTTATTGAGTCCTTTTTTTTTTAGTTTACGCGTCGTTTGTAAAAGCAAAGAAAGTATCGCCTGGTCTTGTTGCCCATTGTTGGCTGCATGCAAGTTTCTTTTAAAGCATGCACTTGCACGATGGTTGGAAATTTGGGACAGCGGTTGTTTCTAATTACTGCCGTATTATATAGAGGCAACATTAGACTATTGGAAAAAATATAGATTATCCTTGTGAACTATTGCCTTAGTATAGCATACCCTCTCAACTCTAAAACCAGAAATTTAACATCCTAAATTTTATAAACCAGATAGATTACCCCCTCTGACTCAGTTTTCAGTTGGTTTTATACAAATAAAAACTGTATATGGCAGCAACCCATCCAATGCACTGCACGCACTAAAGTTTTGTCTACAATTCATCAAACAGAACATGTAAGCCTCATAAGGCACGCAAGTAATTAGGTTTGTATAATCAACAGATTTAAGCAATTATGTGGAGATTTAAGCTCAAAGCTCAAGTATTGCTTATTTATGTATTGGATGGGTTGCTGCCATGTACAGTTTTTAGACCTATTCATGACTAAACTTTGAGAGTTTCTCGAAGGTAGTCTCGAGATTCGAATCCATTTCGTTTGACTTGTTTTTTAAATCGTTAGGGCCCACATTCAAAACAGCGAAAAAACGGACTAAAAAAACTCAAAACATGTCTTTTCAAAACGTAGATAAGTCGTTAAGCTGTTAAGTCGTTAAGCTGAAAAGAACTAGACCTTTATCTTTCCAAAACCAGCTGAAAACTGAGTCAGGAGGGTAATCTATCCGGTTTACAAAGTTAAGTTAGGGTGTTAAATTTCCGATTTTAGAGTTATGGAGGATATTCTATACTAAGGCAATATTTAAGTGGGGTAATCTATATTTTTCCCTAGACTATTTGGTTTTCAATTAATATTGTCACATCTAACATGAGGCAATTGGTCAAGAATTTCAGCAACACATTTGTGACAAAGTGTGGTAAGAATTTCAATCTATTATGCATAGACCGATGGCTAAGAAAGTGTAGTTGTGACATGAACCAAACATTTACCAAAGAAACTAATGTTAGACATGATAATGCTAGGTCGTAAACAACCAAACAGGACTAGCTTATGCAATGATACAGATAATTACATGTTATTATAGATAATTTGTCATGTACAAAATCGAGCTCTTTCTTCTCGGAGGGCAACCAAACATGTCATACGTTAACAGTGGAGCGAATGCAGTGATCTCTGGTCAAAAATTTTTGACAGGCGGACCCGATATTATGCCTGGTGGGGCCTGCGGGATGATCCCAGCAGAGCACCACCAACCCAAATTACTGCGCCCCATATCCCGCCGCTCTCTCTGCACAGCGGGCCCGCCAACTCTGACAGGCCCCACCCCTCTCGATCCACTACTTCTCGCTCTCACCCCGCGGTACCGAAACCGCAGCGCAGTCGTCGTCTCGTCGCTGGAGGCGGCGTGGCGTCCTCTCGTCGTCCGTCGCCTTCGCCTCCCGACGGCGACACGCGCGCGGCGGCGGTAGAGGCGCTCCGTGCTCGCACCGACCGACCGACCCCGCGATCTCTCCCTCCCTCGCTCGCTCGCTCGCGCGCGCGGGGCTGAGGCGGCGAGGCGGCGATGGGGAGCGAGGACGGCCTCGTCGAGATCCACCCCCGCGAGCTCCAGTTCCTCTGTACGTATCCCCGACGGTAGCAAACCCTATGCTGCTCATCCTCCTCCTCCCGGTCCACTTCTGCGGCCGTGCGTTGGACTGGGTGCGGCGGCGTTGAGTGGAATTCGGACGATCGGTGTGGCGGTGTGCGTGCTTGTGGCTGTGGCATGGCTCGTGATTGCTTGGTCGATCATTTTGTTTTGCTCTGCTCAGCTGCTCTTGGGAGTTGGGATGCCGCGCGCTGATCGCGAGCGGGTGGCCGATGAGCAGTGATGTATAATATGCTGATTAATTTGATTCGTTTTTGAACAAAATATTTTCGTCTTGAGTTGGATTGGGATTTCGTGGTGCGAGGTTTGTTCGTGCGAGTGTTTGATGGGGCTTCGACCAAATCAAAATTGAAATGTAGTTTGAATTTTGTTTGTTTGTACCATTGATATGCGACGCTGTATCGGTTAGTTATTTATTTCAATTCTCCTTATTTAAAATACATTCTGCTATTATCGCCTGAATTTGTAACGTTTACGATCGCTGAATTTTAGTGGGATCTGATAGTACTCGCAGGGCACTTTCTAGAGTAAAATACCCCCCCCTCCTTTGTCCATGTAAAGTAGCAATAACCAGCGATTAGTCTTGTGCGGACACATTTTACGAACTTTTATCGTGGGCATTAACATATTTCCAGCATGATAACTACAGTTTGGCGATTTATTACGGTGGTTGTATTTTTGCTCATAAAGTTGTCACTTTAGGAGGGTGAGTCTTTTGTCTTTCTGGTGGGTGGGACTGGTACAGTGATACTGGTGGTGGTGGTTGGTTGTGATCTGGGAGGAGGTAGTTCATGTGGCGTGAATGGTTCTCAAGTCTGGGGCACGGCCATGTGACAGCTCTACTTGCCACATCTGTTATGCATTTGGTGAACTGGCTGCAATGGTGGCTTTCTAGATTCCTTGCTTGTGTGTCCACCGCTTCGTCGACGAATGTCCTATAAGAACATGGTGTGTCGCAAGTTGTTGCTGAATAGGTTTGATGTGCGCATTAGGTTTGCTGGATGGGGAAGTGATTGTTAAAAATATAAGTGCGTGTCCACCCTTCTACATCAATTTAGGCTTTTAGGTGAACTGGTTGGTGCATGCAACTATGCAACGTAATATGGTATCAAAGCCATCTTGAGTTCGAGTCCTAGTAGACGCAATTGTTGTCTACTCCTATTTTCCATATGTTTGAGACCTGAGTGCGGTGTCAAAAAGTATAGGCGTGTTGCTTATTCTTTCCCATCAGTTTAGGCTTTTGGGTGAACTGATCGGCGACGTTGTGGCCGGCGGCGCGGCTGCTTCGGGTACGGACGGCGCGGCAGCACGGCGCTCTGTGTGCGACTGCCACGGCGTGGCAGTTCGACCGGCCGGCCGATGTACTACATGCACAGATTCCATTCCTTTGCCCCAATTTTCCACACATTGAGGGTTGAGGCTCCACATGAGGGGGAGTGTTGAAAATATAAGTGTGATGCCCACCTTTCCACACCAGTTTAGACTTTTGGACGAACTGATTGGTGCATGTAACTTAATATAGTATTAGAGTCAGAGGTCTCGAGTTCGAGTCCTGGTAGACGCAATTGTCATCCACTCTTATTTTTTACGTGTTAGAGGCCTGAAGGCTCCACTCCACGTGAGGGAAGTGTTGGAAAGTATAAGTGTGTTGCTCACCCTTCCCCATCAGCTTAGGGTGAGGGGAGTGTTGGAAAGTATAAGTGTGTTGCACTGTTGCCCACCCTTTCCCATCACTGTGAACTGGTCGGTGTATGCACATCAAGTGTGTTTGCACATGTTGAATGAGGTTAGGAGTAACCCTGTTTGATTGTTTGTTCACTTGCATTGTGTTTAGTTGGGCACTGAGAACCAGTAACAGAATGGTAATTTTATTTCCATCTTTATACCTGACAGGGTGTGTTGAATAGTGATGACAGTGTTAGATAGTTTTAGATGATCTGTGTAAATGCCTTCTTCCTTCATGACAAGAAATTGCGGTGGTTTTGCTGAGTGGGGACAGGTTGCCTTTTATTTGTACCTGTGTACAAGATTTGGGAGCTGGGACTATCAGATCTTTTATCCAAATTGTTTGTTCCATGTACTTCCATTTTTTTTCCTATCTGTGTTACTAAGATCTAAAGTGGTTAGGGAAGTAGGGCTGGTCGTTTTGTATATAAAGTTATGATTATGGATTTATGTTTGAAATACACTCAGCTAAGGTAAGAAAAGAAACCTCACATTCGGAAAGTAAAAACTTGTGAAATAAACTTAACAGATAAAAGGGTTTAGATGCCACCCTGCAGAAATAGAATAGGTGGACTTTTGGTTCAATGTAAATTGTGATGATACATGTTGCATAACTACAGAGCACAATGAAGTACGATTGTGCTGCATTTTGTCCATTGTGTTGAGGTCTTAGACAAATGTACAAATGTCTTCAAGTAGCGTAGGTTTACCCTTGATAAATTTATGAAACTGCCATCTGCTTTATTGCGTTCTTGTTCAAAGATATAAGGATGGCGAAATCCATATTTCTGTATTTGTAAATTGAACATTGTTGCAGTGAATATTCTTGCAACATGCAACATTTTTAGTCTGCTAAAGCTATGTTGTTTTATTAGTATGCTGCTGAGGCTAGTCAATATGAATTAGGTTCTTGATATTATCTTTGATCACATTTTTCTAATTTATATCGGTGTTTTTCTTTCTTGTTGCCAGTTGAGGTGAAGAAACAAAGTTCATGCTCTATTCATCTAGTGAACAAAACAGATGAATATGTTGCATTCAAGGTTGGTATGCAATTTAACTCATATAAGTTTTTGCATTATTGTGTGGTCTAGCGTTTACACCTAGTTTATATGACCATCAATCTCTGTTGGTTTGTGACGATATATTATAACCTGTTTACGACTGATTAGTATTTTGGCCAGGTTAAAACAACTTCTCCAAAAAAGTATTGTGTTCGACCAAATACAGGAGTCATTCTTCCTAGGGCAACATGTGATTTTACAGGTGCGTGCAGTTTAATACTGTCTGATGAAGTGATTATGATAATTTGGAAGAATTTAGAATTGATTGCATGTTGTACAAGTCATGTGTTTTTTTGTAGTAGACAGGAGTGGACCTCAAAATTAATTTTAGCTCGCTTTTGGTGAAATCAATTGTAAAGTTAGCATGTATAGGTTTTCAGCATAAAATCGTTTGTCCACTGGTGTGATTCTTTCCTTAGACGTTGACTCCTGCTGGATCACTTGCCGTACTCATCCAATTGATGCTATGAACTTGCTTCTGAGGAGCAGCAAATATCTTTGTGCATATTCTTGTTCTTCTGCTTCTTTGTTTAGGTTCTTTCAACTTGATTTTTTATTAATCATATATTTATTGTTTAACAAAAAAAATGTAGTTTTTATGCAAGCACAAAGGGCTGCTCCACCAGATCTGCATATAAAAGACAAGTTTCTTGTGCAGACCACAGTTATTCCTTTTGGTACATCTGATGAAGGCATTGTCCCTGCTTTTGTAAGTATGCAGCTATTTTGTGTTTATTTTTCATCTTCTAGTCTTATTTTGAATATGCTTTTTTCTTCTTCGTAGTTCTCGAAAGAATCTGGAAGATATATTGAGGAAAATAAGCTGAGAGTTGTCCTTGTCAGTGCAACTCAGCCTGAAGTAGAGCGACTTATCAATGATGCTCTCAATACCAAAACAGCTTTTGAGGTTCCTGCAACAAAAGAGACGGCAAATATTGTGAATGAAGTACCTATTGTGGTGAATGAAGTTCCTCGTCCCCTGAAAGCAAGCTTTTCCCCGCTAAAAGAAACTCCAGCTATTCCAAGTAAAATTCCCCTTCCTGAAAAAGAAACTCCTACTGTTCTGAGAGATTTTCAAAGCCCATCAAAAGAAGCTCCAGCTACATCAACAGAATCTACTTTGCATTTGAAAGAAACTCCTACTGTCTCCATAGAAACTCATTTTTCTTCAACAGAAACTAGTATGCTCTTAACAGAATCACCACCACTAAAAGATAGTTCTGCTCCAAAAGAATTTGCCACCCTAAGTGATGAAATTGTCAGTGCAGAAAACATTCATCTATCTCATGTAAGTTTCTGGTTCTCAAGTATTCTGTATGTTCTTCTGCCTCTGTTTAGCTTATTTTAAAAACAATATCCATTTGTGGCATTTGAGTTTTTATTATTTCACGAACTCAGGTTTGTATCTTATGTCAAATGTCTAATATTAAATATGAATTGAGGTAAAATGTACTTTAAACCTTCAAAGTTACTTCTCTCCGAAGTGGATTTCATATTTTTCCTGACTGGAAATAACTTTGCAGTCTGCTATTTAATTCTATTCATTACTCATACCAGGTAACTGAAGATGTTCATAATCTGAAGTCTAAACTTAATAATCTTCAAGCAAAACTAGAAGAGGTAAGAAAAAAATTACACCAATATGTTTGAGCTAAGGGGTTTGTATATTCTGGGGACACTTTCTGAATCTGTACATTGTTGCATTGTCCTTTTCTGTAGGCTGAAATTTTGATGATAAAACTAAGGGAAGAGATCAGAACTAGTATCAAGGAGCGTGATAAGTTACGCCATGAAGTGGTAAGATTTTAACTGTATCATCAATAAACACTACTCTCAGAGAATATGTTCTCCATTGATTTTCCATGATAGCTGATTCTTCTAAAAACAACTTAAGCTTTCCATACCCTCAGCTTTTGGCTTTGACAAAAGATTGTTACTTTTGTCTGTCCCTTTGGGTAAAGTCACGGTTCAGGGGTCCAAGAGTATGGCAAATAATTGTGACTGTGGGTTAAAACATCGAAACACGGAGTCTCTATCGCAAAAAAGTATGCGTTTGATATTCCAGATGGCCACATAGCCACCAGCTTCCATTGCTTTGGTTCATCAGCCCATCGTCATCCAGAGGAAAGGACCTGCTATCTTAACTTCTAAACAATAGTATGACATTTAATAGATTAGCATTATGGTTAGAATGAATTTTGTAAAAAATGCCTACTCTCAATAACATGTTTTACATCTATTGTGACTGCTAGCATCTAAGTAAATATAAAATCTAAGAAACTTCAAAATCGATTAATACTCATGGTAATCTGCATTTTCAACTCTTAAGTACTGTTAAATATTCTGTTATTCTCTACCAGCTTTTCTTGTTTGGAATAGACATCTCAAAAAGAATTAGGCTTCTCACTTTCTTTTCTTGTGTACCGTGGTTTTTTTTTACCGGCTGCCATTAAATTAGAAACATGACTGTGTATCTGTGCCATTAAACATCGCTGAGAATCTGCATTTTGTATATTTCGTGGACACTTGACATATCACCTTCACAGCACATAGTTTATACTTTTCAACTGCTAACTCACACATCCATACCCAATTTGTGGTTAGGCGTTTGCCTTCCTAACCGCATTTGCTTGGCTAAAGGCATGTTCACAAGAAAAGCTGCGTGCGGTTGAGAGTAGTTCCGGTGTTATCAGTTACTTATTAGAACCATACATGTTTTTCTGTCATGAACATATTATTTACCTAATCTATTTCAGTTTTTCTCATGTTTTCTGATGGTTTGCATCTCCTGAGTAGGTTTTCTTGAAAAGAAAGGGCAATTCAAGGAGTCGGGCCGGCTTCCCGCTGTTGTTCGTCATCTACATGGCGATTCTCGGCGCCTCACTTGGTTACCTGCTGCACCTATGAATGATATTGGTTTGTGCGTTAGAGTTGAAGCACCTGGACTTGAGAATCAGGTTGCCTTGAAGTGCTTAATCAGAGGAATTCGTCGCATGATGATCGTGCCACATGATTAGGGCCTAATCTCTGGAGTGTGTAGAACCACATAATTTCACATTGTATAGAACCACTGTATAAAAAGTCTTTCCTGGAGGCTAAGCCAGTGGGCCAGTAGTTTTCAGGGCCAGGAATGAAACCAAACAAGAGGTTTATGGTAGGATGGTCCTCTAGAGGGGCGGATCCAGGAAAACAAGTCGCTAGGTTGTTGGGTCATTTTAGCACTAAATCACTATGTTTAAGCTTTAAAATGTAGTTTTATATGTATACATACTAACAGGGTACTAATAGGGTAGCAATAAATAAGAAGGATTTATCTGAAAGGCACAGGGGTCACCAACACTGTAGATCCGCCCCTTTGAGTCGCTGGCTAAATAATGGGTGAACGGTAGCTTAAAACTTTTCATCTAGGTATTCGAAAGTTGTTGAGGCGCAGTAAAAGATTATCAGGGTGGATAGATTGATCATCCGAGGTTGGCCACATTGCCACTGTATGCCCTATGCGGCTCAGAACAAGAAACACCCACTCATCTCACCCTCAGATCTCTCTTTGCTAAACAAGTTTCTAGCAAAGAGTTCAAGTATCTGCATATCCCAGGGATTTGGTTATTGCCACGCTCTGGCCCTTGTGATAGGCATGGATGGTTTCATACGTCATTGAGCCATATGTTATTGAGAGCAGTGGTATTTTAGAGGAAAAAACACTTGTTGAGAGTGACATTTTTTAGTCGTTCCTCAGGATTGCCAGCTATCTCTATTTGGACGATATATCCTTTGTCACCAAGCAAGCTCGAAGAGATAAGAAGAGACAAAAACAGAACCAAGTCAAAACATCTCAAAATCAAACACAAACACTTGCAAGAAACTATGTTGCCACGTCGAGAAGAGAGATTTACGGCTAGAGAGTCATGTCAATTGATAACAAACTTGACCATTTTGTGCATTCAGTAGTTGGTGTTTAACATCACTGCCACTAAGCAAGTCTCTTCCTCTTATAGACCATGACCATCCTTGCAATTAAACAGCACTCAGCGGAACTCCGCTGTTAAGCAGATGTGGCTATGGCAATTGAATATGCTGCCCAACCGTCCATGATAATATATGGACTGCCATAAACAATTTGTTGTCAACATAACCGTTTGTGGTAATATATCACGCAGGGTGTTGCTAACAAACTATTTGTGCCATGACTTATAACACACAATTTGTTAATCATCTCTGATTGTTTCCAAGTATCACAGATGCTATATAAGACGAACTATGTGTAATTACCTTGTGTGTGACAGTAAACCTCAAATTTTCTCTATATATGATGCATTTTCATATAGACGATCCCCAAATTTCATGAAACAAATTAAAGCTCGCCACAAACACAGGGTGTTCGATGGTTGGTTCCCTTGAAAAACGAAGAGAATCCACCTTAATTCCCATGACACCGTTACCATTGCCCAAATTAAATAGCAATACGCATCGCCGATTGGCTAGCTGTCGCCTCTCAATCGCCGGCCATGCAAACAAGGAGTTGTTGGCGGCAACCAAACTAAACTGAAATCCGGCGCAGGTACGTGCCGGCCGGCCGGACGGATGGACGGAGTTTCTCAAGGAGAAAATCGAAGAACTCGATCGGCAACCGATGCATGCATGACTATGGGTTCTCACAGTACGTGTCAACCATTACAATTTACAAAGATAATGTACAAAATTATACTCCATGTCGTTTTTGCTAATTATAAAACGACTAATTTTTAAATACGTTTCGATTGTTTTTTTTCACATAGCTAGATGCTACCGTTAGATTTTTTATGTTTAATGGAGATGTGTAATCGACGTCTAGAAAATCGACTGAGTTAAATTACTTTAAGTCATCTAATGTGAAGCCAATCCCATATATACATCCAACAATGCATCCATGATTAGAGCTAAAAAAAGCTAGCGGCTCGCTGCTCGGCTAGCGCTTGGCTAGGCTCGGAGATGAAAACAAGCTTGAGTCAAGCCTCACTTTGCCTTCCACAATGAGCCGCATCAGTGAAGCAAACCGGATTAGTCAGACCTAGGCATCTTTTGCCTAGACCCTTTCATGACTAGAGGTTTCTTTTCTCTGAAAATAGGCTGGAACATTGTTAGCTAGGCAATCCGGTAACTAACAACTTCTCATAGACTTTACTTGTCTAAACTACTTTGATTTTTGCCCACTAAAACCTTGATTTTTGCCCGTTAAAACTTGGTCCTTTGCATTCTAAAACTTGAAATTTTGCTCACTGAATCTTCGATTTTATTCTTGGAATACTTGTAGTGCTGTTAGGTTTCATCAATATATTTTTCAAATTTCAATAGGTTTTTTCCTTTTTCTCTTCATCTATTTATCTCACAAGTTTTTAAAAAATTGTTCAAGTTTCACCGGTTTGACATCAAGTTTCATCAGTATGATTTTTCAAGTTTGTCAAAGATTTTTTATGTTTCTGTGCCGATGTTAATATGATATCAGCACGTACGATGAATCGGAATCCGATTCCAAACGTTTGTCTAAATATAAATTATAATGATAATCAGCGATAAACATGCATTTTAGAGACGCGCCTTTTTTTTTTTTTTTTTTTTGGAACGACATGTATTCGTGCTCGACAGAATAGCGATTTTAGCTGTTGATGGACTCCCGAGGCAATTGTCAGTTGCGTCGTGCCCGTTTGTCGATGGGTGGCCGGTGTTGACTTTTCAACGGACGCAGCTACGCGAGCCGCACGTACCCACGTAGCACGTAGCGCGAGGGCGCTATATAAACGGCCGCGAGCCCGCGACCACGGCCTCTCCTCGCCTCCGATCTTTCCTCTCCTCCCTTCTCCCTCGCTGCCGCTGCCTTCTCCTCCTCCGCCGCCGGCCATGGGTTGCGGCGGCTCCAAGGAGGACGTGGCGGCCGACGGCAACAGGCTCCTCCGGAGGAAGTCCACCCTGTCCGCCGGCCGCCGGTCGTCGGACGACGACACCTCCGTCGTCGTCAAGGACGTCGTCAAGGAGATGGCGCCGGCAGAGGAGGGCAGGGCCGGTGGCGAGGCTGCGCCGCTCGAGTCCGAGAAGCCCGCCGCCGCCGTCGAGGAGGAGAAGAAGGAGGTGGAGGTGGTCAAGAGGGATGTCGCCGACGCCGCCGCTGCCGCCGCCCCCACGGTGACGGAGGCTGCAGAGGTGGTGGTGCCCGCCGAGAAGGATGTCGCTGTCGCCGAGGAGCCACACAAGGCGGCTGCGACGGCGGCGGAGGAGGAGCTGCCCAAGTCGACAATGGCGGATGAGGAGGCTAAGGCTGACGACGCGAAGGAAGCAGCAGCACCAAATTAAGAAGGTCAAGGAGGAGGCCATGCATGGCGCCGCCACCAAATCCGGAAACTCTCCGTAATGCGCCCCATCTGAAAGTTTGTTCTTGAAATGATTTAAATTTATGATATCCCCAGGGGTTTCGAGTTGAAATTTATTAGATCAATCCCAGCATTCGGAAGGCTATAAACATTTTTCCTGATGAGAAAGAGATCGAATGGGGAAGAAAAAGGAATCCTCAGTACAAATTAGCCATCCCTTCGGAGACATCAATTTGGAAACAAATTAACCAAGCGCTAACCTTTTGCTAAACTCTTGTTTCCTTGCTCGAAATGCGCCGTTCTCACCCTCTGATTTGGTATATTTTAAATTGATCAGAGAATTTGTAAAATATAGCTCGCTAGAATAAGTTTGGTAAATAGATGATTTTGTACAACTTCAACTAACAGAAAGCTTTATAAAATGGGACTGACTTGTCATTAGGCAACTGAGACTTATTTAGCTCTCGATCGATTTTCTAAGCCATTGATTAAACACCTCTATAAAACAAATAAAAGGTCCAACAAGTATCTAGATATGTGAGAAAATTGACTAAGAGATAAATAAATCTTAGTCGCCTAATTATTAGCAAAGGAGTTATAAAATATAGAGAAAAATCTACTTAACCTCCTGGACTATGGACTTGGGCGCATATAACCCCCTGATCTTTAAAACCGTCTAATTAGCCCCATGAACTATTGAAATCAGTGCACTTAACCCACTGGAGATGGTTTTGAGGGCGGTTTTGCCACATGGATGCTGAGGTGGAGCGGTATTGACACACATGAAGAATACATGGCATTTTTCTGTTGTGAAAAAATCTATTACATATGTGGGGCCAACACGTCATTGTCTTATTTCATCTTCTTCCTCCCTCCTCTCATCTCTCTCTCTCTCTCTCTCTCTCTCTCTCTCTCTCTCTCTCTCTCTCTCTCTCTCCCCCATCTTCTCCCTCCACGTCCACCTCCGAGCCAGCCGAGGGGATTTCGGCGGCGGCGACATGTTGTTGAGGTCAGCGGCGGGCAGCATCTCGTCAAGGTCAGAGGAGGGGAAAGCTGGAGCAGGGGAGGACGGCTCGGTAGGCGGCAAATTCGGGTGAGCGACGCAACGCCTCGCGGGGAAGTTGAGGGGAAATGGAGAGGGAGGCTAGGGGAGTTGATTGGTGTCGGCGGCACATACACGGGACATGGCCGTGAAGGTGGTTGAGGACAGGTGAGGTTGCAGGAGATGGCGCGGCTCGTCGCAGGGCTGAACGACGGTGAGAGGAGATAAGTGACGGGGTGGGCGAGCTTTGCAGAGGCTAGAGGGAGGTGGAGGTGGCGAGGTCGAAGGAGACCTCGAGCTCGCCGTCATCGCCCCCCTGCTCCGTCTCCCTTCTCTTCGGTGATGCTCACTCCCGGCTCTCAAATCCCGTTGCCCCCTACTCTACACTCATCCACTCAGACTCCTCTTCGAGGTCCTCCATGCCGCAAGGCGACGGCGAGGGCAAGGGCAGCGAGAGGGGCTTGGAGGCGGCGACGGGAGGCGTGGGGAGGGGCGGGGAGTCGCGGCGAGAGACGTGGGGGGCGGGGAGGCAAAGGCGGGAGACGGGCGGCAAGAGGCAGCGGCGGAAGGCGTGGGGAGGGGCAGCAAGGAGAGCGAGGCAGGAGAGAGAGACGACGACGGAGAGAAGAACTGTAGAGAAGAGGGAGAGATGAAAAAAGAAAAGAAAAGCCACGTGGATATCTTATGTGGCAAAACCACTCTCGTGTACAGTTAAAGTGGCAAAACCACCTCTAAAACCGCCCGCAGGGTTTTTTGTATCATTTTGAATCCTTTAGAGAGCACAATACCTAGTTTTAGAAGTCAGTGGGTTATGTGCTCTCGGATCAATACTTCATAGGAATAAGTAGACTTCTTTCTAAAATGTAATACACTAAAAACCAAGACTAAATAAGTAGAAAGTCATTTACAATGTTTGAACCGTATGCCTTTCTATATCCATTTGGAATAGAATATGCCCTACTTAATTACTTGCAGTTGTGAGTTGTGACTGGCCAGCAAACTTGAAACAAACATTGCAGTATGCAGACCAACGACAGCAAACGAACATGGTCGATCCTAGGTAGCGCTGCTCGTCAAGCAGCTTGGGAGCAAAATATGAAAAAACAAAATGGTCGATTAAGTGACTGACAGCATTAGTGCTCCACTGGAAAATAACTTTGTACAATCTTTCCTAGCTAAACCTACACTGAATTACTTGCAAACCAGTTCCGGGAATCCGGGTGAGTGAAAATTAGATTCAGCACGTCTTTACTCATCCCCCATTTTTTTGGTGAACATGATGTGACTTTTTTGTATTCGAACCCGATATTATTCGTGTTGTATTCATGTCCAACATGATGTGTCGACCCTCTCCGATAGAATGATTAGATCAAGGGGTGAACGCCCAGATCGACGTGCACAGCAAGTGTCAGCAAGGTTCGATTAATTGAGCATCTTAAGCTGCTTTCCGTCCAAAGCACAATACCGAGTAAAAGCAAATGCGATTAACTGGACTTATAACTGCTTTCGGTCCAAATTAAGCTTGTCGACTCCGATTGATTACTGGCTAAACCAATGTGATGCAGAGTTCTCATTCACAAAAGGGAAAAAATTCTGGCCACACAACTTTTATTCATTGTTGACCATGGTAACATTTTTATTCAGGGTCTCTGTTTCGAATAAATCGCAGCCGACGCAAGTGATCAAACAAGAAAAAGTAAACTCCCGAGAATAACTCAGATGCTAGCGTGCCACAATGGCCAGAATTTCGCGGAAAAAACAAAGACCAGAAATCAGGTAGGTGATAATTAGATTGGCACGCCGGAGAAACCAGAGTCCACCATTTGTCAGCCTAAGTGATGCCGAAACAGGGAGGCCATCTCAATCTACAGGAAATGAGAGCTTGTCAAATGACATATCCAGGTTTGCTGGGCAGGGCAAGAAATGGTACATACAGCAGTTAAAGCAGCTTCAGCACCCTTGTTGCCAGCCTTGCCTCCAGCGCGATTTAGGGCCTGCAAAGGTTTGATTTTAAAGTTATTTTCAAAGTAATGAAGCTTAATTAGGTTGGTTAATTAAGGAGCTCGATAATTTGTGTGAACAGGTAGTCAACAAACGATTGCATATCTGCATGGCAACAACACAAAGCGTGTATGACACTTCTGCACCGTTAGTCTAGGCGTGCTAAAACAAAGTTGAAATCGTTTTTTTTGGGATTCATAGCAACAGGGCACCTAAGAATATGCCAAGTGGAGACTGGAGGCTTTCAATTCATATTACAATATTGCTTGGGAAGCATTATTTGAGGTACTTCATGGTACATAATAATTACCCAGCAAGATTTATGCAACATTTGTTAAGATGCGTATGTTATCAAGTCATAAGTTACCTGGTCCATGTCATCACAGGTCAGAACACCGAATATGCAAGGCACCCCTGTGGCAACATTGAAGAACATAATCAATCTGGCCAGTCTGTCAGAACACAGAACCTGAATTTGACTAACTTTATTCACTGGAGTAAATAAGACATTCATATACGGAAAAATGGAAGTGATTAAGGCATAAAGCACATCGAGAGCACCAAATAATGCTCATCGCTTCCATTGATCACCAGAAATATATTTCTGTAAGCTATGGATGTTGATACTTGGGTTAAACGGTTTGAAGAAACCTCTTGCATCATTTGCACAAACAAAACATTGGTATGCAAAGGAATGAAGCATTTGCAAGTTGTAAGGCTATTAGCAATGGGTCTAGAAGGGTTGAAGAACCTGCTTCGTACAGCCCAACTATAAGTAATATGAGACATGCATATATTTTCATGTTCATTGAAAAATGAACATCAATGATTATCAAAACGTTTCTCCTCTAGTTAGCAAGAAGCCATCAAAGATCTCCACTGGCATGGTTGAAAGAGGCTAAGTGATGAAAGCAACATACCAGAAGATAGTCCAGCGTTGAGCACACCCGATGCAGCAGAGTTTGCAACAGCATCATAGTGGGTGGTGTCACCTCTAATCTGCAAATCAATTTGAAAGAATAACCTCGAAATCATATAGCACCAATGCATCAGCTACTGCTAACTACGCTATGGGTTACACTTTACAAAGCATAATCCAACTGTCCAAGTAGGTATTATTATAACAACAGTATCACAATCAGCCAGATTAGGAAGGGGAAATACGTTGCAGCCAAAAATTCAGAATTAGCTAGCTTAAGTATATTCAATAGATGCCTTCCCAAAGGTTACAGACTTCACAATATTGAATATGTTGAAGACTTAAAGCCAAGAAAATATCAGTAGAAGACATAACTAGATAAATGGCTTGTAAAGCTTCAAGTGTGCAAAAATATATAAGTTCCACAAACTTCTCATAGTTATTTGCGGATATAAGTCATATGTCTGATTGTCTGGTAAAAATGAAGTATTAATATATAGGTGATACCCAGAAAAAAAAGCTCACCATAACTAGAATTACTACCCCATGTGGATATGCTACATGATCATTAAAAAGAAAAATGAATATAGAAAAGGATAAAGATTGAAGCACCCAATACAGAGATGACATCCATAAGAGATAAGCTTACCACAGCCCCAATGCAAATAATTGCATCAAACTTTCCAGACTTCCCAAGCTTCTGTGCGGCAACAGGAATTTCAAAGCTGCCAGGAACACTAACAACCTAAAAATAATTTCAATCAGGGTGAAAGCGCACACAAAAGTGTGGAACGCCGTTTAGAAATGTACACCAACTGTGCTGACGAGAAGTAAGGTTCTTTCTAATCATGGAGAATATGGTGTTTCAATGAATATGAATATTTGGTGCAGATTGATTTGTTTGTGAGAATTGTACAAAGGTTATAGTCAAACAAAGAACAACAAAATGATTAATTTGTTTATAGAACATATTTAACAGAATCAAGTAAATAGACCATCCAAGAAGAATAGTTTGGACGGCCAATTGGTCAGGCAGCACTCAAAAAAAAAAAACTTTTTTATCCCCTACAGTAGAAAGGAAATAAACTGAACGATTTTCCCTCACAGTTTAAAGTCGCACTGGTTATAGTAGAGCTCAGAATAAATGGGGTTCGAGGTGTATGTGCGCATTTAAAATATGATAATTTCGTAGCACAAAATAACTTCAATTTAACCAGACGACTAAATATGCATACCGTTATGCTATCTTCTTTGACAGAATATCGCTCGAATGTCTCTAGAGCACCCTGCAGTAGCAAGTTTGTGACAACCTCATTGAACCGAGCCACAACCTGCCGGTTAATAAGTAAACATAAAGTTAGACAATTGTAAGGTAAAATGGAGTTGAGAAACAGGGAAAGCAACTGCTGGAAATAAAACGGCATCTCTTTTAGCAATTGGCACAGGCGCATGGAAGCACTGGATGATTTTGTTGAGTAAAAATCTCATGAACGGTGAGCTCCATTCGTTCTACGGTTCTAGCATATCAGCAAGCACCGTTTATTAATTAAGCAAATAGCATACAAAGCAATAGGGAGGGGCAAAAAGAGAGAACACTCTAACTCACCACACCGAATCTGAGGCCCTCGGTGTTAGTGAGCGACCCCATCAGCCGCCGGTGTCCTGCGGCGGCGACAACGGGGCGGCGAGAGGCCCCAGCATCTGCGACCAGCACGGGCGGGCGAGCTGCACGCAGGGTCGGGTGGAAGGTGGAGGCGCGAGGGGACGCGTGCGCCGGCTTCGTCGGCCGCGCCGCTAGTGCGCCGTCCGCCAACCGCGCCGCCGTGCCCGTGGGAGCCGGGAGCAGCATCGCAGGAGATTTGGATTAGGCGACCGGGGAAGACCAGTCTGACTCTTGATTAGTGGGGGAATCAGGTTCACCCCATTATTCTTCGCGATATAAGTGAGTGGTTTAGGGTTTTAAACTGGACAATCGCCCCCAATTGGATAATAATAGATCTTTCTGACAAGAACAAGAACATACAATTCCATTAAACAATGACTAGGATGCATGTCTCCTATATATATATGTGGAGCGGATAAACATTATGAAACGAAGATGGTAACTACTAATATTAGATCCGAACCATCAAATGCATTAAAACGTGTCAAAAAAAGTCCCTTACATATTAATTTTTATCTTTCTTTGAGCTCTTGGAGATGTTGTCCTTCCCCAAGTGGGCGCATCTGGGTCCTATAGGACACCGTATACTCCACCCTATATGGGGTTTTAATTTCATAAAAAAGGGATCCATCGAGAATACAGGAGTTATTTAGACTATGTTTTGTTACTTGTATGAAGTTGAACTTGCATGTATGTCAAAAAGTTTGAACTTTATAAAATAATTTACTTTGCATGGGATGATCCTGTGAGGGATGGTTTAGGTAGGTTGACACAAAATCGTCTGATTTCTTATATAGATCTTTTATCGTGTGGTCCGACTAATAGAATGATACATATGAAAGAAGTATTCCTATAGGTTGTATCCTACCATTCCTGTAAGATGGTGCAGTTCAACCAACCAAACACATGGATGTGACCGTATCTTGCATCATCTCACACATGTTCAAACTCGTACCAAAGCATCAATGAATTTTATGTTTAATGGAAAGAATTAGACTTTAGGTGGACTCTACCGGACCATAAATAATGGCAGGTTTTCTGTACCTTGGACATAATTATACAAGAAAGTTCTTGTACCTAAAGGCAGGGTGCTTTTATGTCACCACTATAGGAAAATGTAATTTTTTCGACGACTATAGTGTCAATGGCCAAACATTAACCGTCGAGACAGGTAGCCAATGTCGTCGACATTGATGAACCTATCTTGGTAGATATAGCTTGCCGGTTGACACGGACCTTTGTGGGACACAATTTACCATGTGGTTTGAATTTGAAAGAAGCATGAGAGAGCCCTATGTTGACATTTCTTGTATCGTCAACATAGAGCTTTCCATTAACGTGACACGAGATGGTGTTCGATCGGTTTGTGACCCTGTGTCGACAACCTATTGATAGGCTTCAAAAGGAATATTTTCCCAAAAAAATCTTTACATTTTAAAAAATCTCAAAGTATGTTTATATTCATCTAAAACAATGAAAGAAATATAAAATGTTCCTCCAGGTGTGGGTTAGATGAATGAACAAATCCTGTCCGACGGTGGCCCGTTGTTGTCAACATGGGTAGACGGGGTGGGGCGTGGACGAATCCTGTGAGCCATTGACATCGGTCATGACCCAATTAGCACCACATCGAATAGTTCCACATGAGCTGCAATCCCTAGCTATTGGCCATGTCGTTGTGTCCCCTTCCCTGTCGCCTCGCCGTCGCGTCCTTTAATCGTCGGCTCACTGTGTCTTCGCTTGGTCGCTACTCGCTACCACGTTGCGTCCCTATCCGGCTATCCCTGCCGTCTCGCTGCCACCCCATCTCGGCCACATCCCCTTCATCGTCGGCTCGCTACGCCCCGCTTGGCAATGCTCAGGCTTCGACACCGCCTGGTTGTGCCCTCCCTTCCTTGCCACCTTGGTGTCGCTTAGCCATGCCGCCCCACATCCGTCAGCTGCCACGTAGTCACGCCTCTCGACCAAGGCCACTGCTTTGGTGAGGTAATGAAACCTGAAATGTTTATTTAAATATATAGTACTAGAAGTAGTACACATAATTAGTTATTATTGCCTCGTGACGATGACCATGAAAATTTTATTTTGATAATTTCATAATTAATTCTCTCCGTCGGGTGATACCACAGAGCATGCCCTATACTCCTACATAATAGGCAATGCCACTTAGTTTTGACAATGTACCATCAACAATAATCTCTCTATTGATGGCGCTACGTGGATGGTCTATTGTCGAATGTCGATAGCCGACTATGGTATGTCGACAGGTGTAAGGCTGTATCTATGGCTTTGCCGTCGAAAAAGCGCATTTCCCTGTAGTGAGTAACACGTGGACTGCTTTTTCAGTGGCACAAGGGCACTGGACGGCCATCCTTGTTAGTGGCACAAAGGCACGATACACAAGCAATTATAAACGGGTTCAATGAGATCATGAAGAAAATCAAAGCAAAACATGGCCCTGTTGACGACTAAACAGAAATTAACGTCGCAAGAGAAATCAACGGCTCATGGGTTCATGGCTCCCTCTGAGAATTCTCTCGTGTCATCTTGATGCAAAGAAAAGTTGGTATGAACTATAAAATGCTAAGATGGAAGGAAAGGCAGAGGGTACGAATTCCCATCACGATGAATATTCAACCCATCATCTTCTCTAGTCTCTACCGCTGTGGATTTTTATCCTCTGCCATTGAGTATAAAGACAGAGGATGAACAGTGTTTGCATATTTTTATCTCTGAACAGTGACAAAACAGTGGAAATAAACAGCGTCAGTGAACAACTTTTTGCTACAGTACCCATGAACAGTGCCATCGTGCAATGATTTGTTACAGTACTCGTGCATTTTTTTTGCTGCTCGCTACAGTGCCCCTCTGCCCTTTATACTCCAACGGCAGAGGATTAGCTTAATCAAAAGGCCGTACGAAATGCACCCACCCCTTTCTAATCTATCTTTTGACGCTACTGATGGAGCCTCAGATCAGACACATCTGAATCTGATGCAACACAATGAACTCTCCTGCTCTGCCTAACTTTTGGCTCCTGTGATTGAAACCAATTTTAATATTAAACATAATCCAAAACAATGTCCAGCTGAAATGGGTCTCTTTTTGTTTAGCTGAGCCGGGAAGCAAGGCAGTCTAAGGAGAACACTTGTGGCCTGTTTGCGCTATATTATAGCCAGATGAAGCTGCAAGCAACAAGGCACGTTGCCACTGCCCTCACCACTCTTCACCAACATGTGCGTGATCATCCGAGACAACTCGCAGCAAGTCCACGTCACCGACACACAACATGCGTCACCTAATCTGTATCACCACCTCAAATATTGATGGAGATTGGAGATGTCCACTCAAAAACAAAGACGACGAAGATGTGTTTTTAAGCACGCAAGTATTGCTGTATCAGTATTCAGTGACGCAGTCCACATTTCTCTGCATCTCTCGGTCACGGGACAAGTACCCACTGAAGCCTGAATTTCGCCAGGAAGATTCAGATGTATCACTCTATCAGCGTGTCGATCCTGTAGTTTTCATATCGCCATCGACCATTTCTTCATGTAATTCTTATCCGTAACGTCGATGATTTCTGCCACAGATCACTAGTAGAGACAGACAGTGACATTGCTACGCTGAAGAACGATGTAACATTCCATACTGAAATAAAAGACCAGATCTATCTGCCAAAGATATCCGAGCAGTTAGCTGATCAGCCTTTGCAATTTTCAGGCCGGTGTTAGTGGCATTGGTGGGTGTGATTGGCTGAGCTGTCTCCCCTCCATGTTAGAAGATGGAAGAGGAAGAGAAGTGGATGAAAGGGGGTGGCATCATTGAAGACCTGATAGCGATGCCTCAACAACTGGCCAGCATACAATGCCTTAAAAGCGAAGATCATAACCAAATTTTAAGGGAGAACACATACCACTGCAAAGACCCAAGAAAAGCCTCCTTCTGATCATCATCCATCTCCAACATAGTACCAGGAACCCATCTTTCTCTTCTTCTCCTCCACAGCTGACATGGGCAAGCTGTGTTGCAGCAACGAGTCGGAGGAGGAGGCAGGCTTCAACATCATGGGGCTGCTCGTCGCTGCCATCATCGCCTTAGTGCTGATGCTCCTCTGCAGGCCGCAACGCCGGCGCTCGGTCACCATCTATCCGTGCTGTTGAGGTGAAGAGATCTCTGCATACCAAGATGCGCAGAGCTCGCAGTGCAGTGCGGAGTGCATGTTTCTTGGGGAGGAGGCCAGGCATTTTTTCCCCTGATTTTTCAGTTCAAAAATAATTTCTACAAACTGTATTGTTTATCCTACAGTACTATAAAGTCATGAATATTAGGCTGTTCATCTGTAGACTGATTTGGTAGCTTCAGGGGAAAAATAAAAACAGACATTATCAAATTTGTTAAGTTGGTATGGTTTGCCCCCCACCCCACTGTCTCCTTCTCTGTTCTTTAATATTTTGATCTGATCATAACAGAGGATCACAGGATCTAGCAGCAGACAGATTCATTGTTCTTCCCTGGTTGTTAAGTTGTTCTTTAGTGACCCAACAAGGATGCACAAGTGCCCTGGTGTAACTTCTTTTTGTAGGAAAGCACTAAAGAATCAAGGTTAGAAAATACTAAAAGACTTGACCAAAGACCCTACGCTTTTGTGCAGATCTGAAAAATGTGCTCTGCGGGAAGGGAGCCATTATCCAACTAGCTGAATCTCTGTTTATAATTCTAGATGTTGTCATCGACTCATTGTGCATCTTAAGCAGTCAGCAGCTGATGTTGCTTTACAATTAATGGTTCTCTTTTTTCATGCATTCTCTATTTGGGTTTTTTCCTCTTGGTAAGATCTCAGCATTCAGTGCACTCTTCTCCCTAGCTCTCTCTAAAATCTCCAAAAGGGATCTAGACTGATGCAGAATGCATCTTTCAAAAGTTCTTTCTTTTGTGTGCTTAACCCAGAGACAACAGATTTCACAAGTTATGATCAACTGATTCAATGTAGATTCATAGAATTCTCACTCGCATTGCTAAGAAAAAATGTCATTTCTCACGTAGCTCGTTAAGTGCGTCAATCTCTACTTCAACCCAAGCATGCACGGTTCAAATTAATTTCATAATCTGATATCTTGAGTACAACCAGTAATTACTTCCTAAACATTAGTAAATAAATCTTGATGGGGACGGCTTGATGAAGTTTTTGCGCAAATAATGGGGAGTTATCAATGTCATGAGATGATCCAATATTATATATTCTTCTTAAGTCATGTCAGTATAGTAACCCAAAACTGCAAAATCTGCTTTGACAAAATATTGCAGATAGGCAAATAAGATAATACCTCAATGTCAAACAAGATGGGAGAGAATTTCGTGGATCAATGAGGGTTTTATCACATGCAAATGGCTTGCTTTATATTCTATGATGACAGTTCAAGTAGTTGTCAGCAGCCCTGAACTCTGAAAGGCTTTCTACCTTTCCTCTGGGTTGCTTTCACTTCTGACCATTGTGCTCTCCAGTTTGAACCAGGTCCCATGTAAAAGAAAAAACCATGAGGGTACTTAGTTAATTGCCCTATAAGTGTATAACCGAGTTGTTGACTCGAGGCAGCAATGCAACACGGTATAGATTTGCTTGTAACCACAAGCTTTAACTACTACATATTACTTACCTTTTCATTTGTCTCATTTTCTCTTCCTCTTCTTCCTGTTACTGTCCTCTTGCTACTTGTTCACTACTAGAAAGATTGAGAGTCGATAGTTCCTTTTTTATCTCGTTGTGATTTGTCAAGTCCCACAGTTCATGTATTCAACATGTAACCTCTTGCTAAAACATTACATATGCACTGACAGCACACATTCTTTAGTTACAGTCTTTACAGAAATTGCTGTATCAAAATACTGAAATATAAGACATGGTTACAAAAACCACAGAAAAATTGAAAACAACAAACATTACACATAACTTTATCCCCAAAATGCTTATATCTAATTTATACATCATGAGACTTTATTATCATAGATTATCAGTCTAAAAATTTATAACTGTACATGATTTCATACTGACATACATCTCTATGAACCTATGGTTTCATTTACATAAATACAATGCCACAGCATGGCAAGGGCAACAACATCAAAACACAACAGGTAAATGTATTTACAGAAAGCATGGGAAGCCAGGTATAGATGATCTTCCTACTCTTAGGTGTCCTTCTTTTCGCCTCATCTCAACTTATCTTATCTTTCCATCTATTGTAGATAAGAAGATAAGATAAGTTGAGATAAGACGAAAAGAATGGCACCTTAGTCTTAGTTCACTTAGTAGTGTCGACCAAACTGACCTGGAGACGAAATACCTCGTGAACAGCACCACGGTTAAGGATGGCAAGAACTTCTGCCCCCTCAGACAAGGTGAACTTGCTCAATGACATTTTGTAAGACTCAGATTCATCAGGCAACCGGAAACCATAGAACCACCTGCCAAGCTTGAGCAAGCTCACAGACACTTTCCTTTCTGCTACCTGTCGAGCTTGAAGTGCTTTATCCACTTCATTTGGCTGAAACAAACTACAGAGTGTCAAAACATCATAAAATGGGCAAAAAAAAAAAACTTGGTTAGTTCATTTGAACCAGAATATCTGTTATCAACGAAAATAAACATTTAGAATTCTTAAGAACCCATTCATCCATTTTCCAAAGCTTTCCAATGCTTACAACCATATATTATCTAAAATGCTCTCTTGAAGTTTTTTGTTTGAGGTACTGCGGCATGTGGTATATTATATACAATGAGCAGCAGACATGTTTCGATGTGACATGATACATGTGCATGTGTACAGGGAGAACTAACTACTTATTCGGTATGCAACTGTGCTGTGTGCACAGGCTGCTAATCAAGACACGAAGTGATTTAAGCAAATAGAAGTTCCAAGATAAAGTTGCAGTGTAACATAGCGAACCACTCTGGATCTATAAGATCAAATGTTTTCAGGGCTAGAACAGTTTGTTGACATCTGAATGATATAGCTTTCTATACAGCGTAATAAGGTATGGTACTTCAAGTAAAGCAATGACAAATGGGTCTATTATCTTTCATTAGCACCAAAATTACAAATCAAGTAGTGTTAAAGTTTTTGGAACATGAAGAGCATGTTGCAATGAAAAAATCTCAACGAGAACGCAAGAAATGCATAACTCACCGGTATATGCAAACATGCAATTGAGTAGTGCAATCCAATTAGATTAATTATGGCACTGTGATTCCTTGAGAACAAGAAAAACTGGACATCAAGAAATCCTATATCCTTCATCGAGGCCAAATCAGCAATAGTTTGAGGTAATATTCAGCTTCGAGTGACCCATTGTGCAAGCTACTCTCCACAAAATCAACCACACTAGAGATAGCAACAGCAATTCTTCTGTGATGATTAATGTAGAGAGCTTTCCATCCCTACATCACAAGGTCACAAGTTAATACAAAAAAAGGGCAAAAATACAGGTGAGATCAGGATTTATAAAACCGGCCAGTTTCTCCGAACCGCGTACTGCGCGGAGCCGGTTAACCGCGGCTAGCCGACGGTTTGGCACCGTTTTGGTCCTATATACAATTTTGAATTTTATCGAAAATTCGCCGGTTAGCTGGCGGTTTGTCACGGACTCAGGGATAGCCGCGTTTTTTGGCGGTTAGCCATGGTTCATGTAATTTTGTATTTTTTTAACACAAAATTACATTAAATGATGATAAAAATTTTGAAATTTTTTTAAGCCAAAGTGCTTAGAATAATTAATAGTATTTTTACAAATTTTATAAAAAACTTTCATTTCAAATTTTATTCGCATGAATTTTAAACGGTTGGCCTCTGCGGTTTTCCTAACAG
The DNA here is from genome assembly GCA_036346415.1 of Raddia guianensis. Taxonomy (NCBI): domain Eukaryota; kingdom Viridiplantae; phylum Streptophyta; class Magnoliopsida; order Poales; family Poaceae; genus Raddia; species Raddia guianensis. The sequence goes on from CM070538.1 coordinate 17,702,741, forward strand.
CCCGCCCGCGGAACACGGTTAACTGCCGTTTTTGTAAACTCAAGGTGTGATCTGTTATGTCTGGCCCCTGGGCATTAACAGAGTGCATAAGTACAGGACTACAAAATACACTAGAAGGGAAAGGATGTGATAGTTCTTCAACTCCAGCATCAGTTTCATTTTGTAAAATGGGATTTTGAACAAAGAAAAACAAATTAACCCTCAAAACATCCAGATGATTGCTAAAGACAAGTCATAGCCTTAGGAATAAGAGAAGTACCATTCTGGTCCTGCAACTTTATTATGGTGAAGTCCATTTTAAGCTGGCCTTCAACTTTTAACTGAACTAATTAGCCTTCTTGCTTTTTTATGAAATAATTAGTCTTCTCAATTTTGATGGCTATGAGACCTCACAAAAAGTGATTAGAAACATTGGGAAGAAGCATAGAATACCGATTTCATCAACTAAAATAATCAAGCCTTGACATGGGCCAGAACCAAATTCAAGGGTCATTATGTCGTCATCATACTTTAATCAGTTAATCTAAAGACTAATGACTTCATGGGAATAACACCGAATAGTTAATTGGCCTAAAACAAAAGGAACAATAATTGAAATCAACAGTGAAGTTTTGAGGCAACTTTGGTGCTTCCGCCAAATACATCTTAATAAGTTACTAAGATCTTGTAATAGTAACATTATGGAGGGGGCATAACAAGAACAGATGGTAATATTTAGCAGTCAGTACATCATGCATAATGAGGGATTACATCACTGAGATGTTTAAGGATGGCAGCTCATCTTGCAAAGATGAGCTGCTGTCCTAAGCTAATTTTGCAAACTTGCGGTGCCTTTACATCTGATCTATCACTTACTATTCACCTTAAATCCCGGAGATATACCCCTACAGCTGTGAATTTAAGAGGAGAGGTTTATTCTACTCCCTTTACCCACCTGGACAGACGAAGCCCCTTCTCCTGCCGCCGCCGCGGTGGTCGGCCAGCGGCGGCGGAATAGGCCCTCCCAGACGCAGTCGTCGTCGCAGGCCCGGCGCCAGGATCGTGAGCAGCCGCCGAGCGCGCACACATCGGCCTCCTGCGCTCGGTCGGAGCCTCTCGAGTCAACAAGCAGACCATATATCTCACAGAGAGAGAGCGCGCACCGGAAGGAGGGATGCCACGGCAAGGGCGACGTCCTCGTGGAGGTCGGACCACCTCCGATCCGTCAGCGGAGCCGACGATGGCGCCAGCTCCATTTCCTCTCCTCTATGTCCCTCTATCTGATCTGGGGTGCGCGACCGGAACTGGTTTTCGTTATTTTTGGAGATTTCAGTATCTGACGGAGTATTTGTCACTGCAAACATTACCCTCTTTGCCTATGGGGTTTGGTGTTTTTTTTTTTCAGGAATTCTTCACAACGGGACGGGATCCACCCGCGACACGTGTCCACTTCGCCCAGCTCCCCTTCGCCGCCCAGCCAGCTCACCACACCCTTGTGCAGTGCAGAAGGAGGAGGAGGAGGAAGGAGGAGGCCTACCTCGGCGTCGTCGACCTTGCGCCTTCTTGCCGCCGCCGGGTTAGGGTTCGGGTTAGGGAACATGTGGGTTTCTCCGGATGTAGAGGAGGTCGAGGGCGGCGGACCGGCCGTGGGTGGGGCTTGTCGAGGCATGCGGGCGCGGTGGCGCCGCCAGAGCCGGGAGGGCGGCGGGTAGGCCGCGGTGGAGGACCACGCCGTCCCGTTCGTTAGGGGCGCGGGTGGCACGGCCAAGGGGGCAAGAGGCGGAGAGGCGGGCGGCGAGGCCCACGGCCGGTGGCGGTGGGCGGCGGGAGGCGGTGGAGGCCTTGAGGCGGACGCCCGAGGAGGCGAGGAGCGGCGAGGCGGGCGGCGCAAGGAGGAGTGGAGGCCGAGCGAGTGGGGACACGTGGCGGGGGGAGTGATCTCGTCGGGGGGCGGGGGCGACGGGATCCCGTCCTCTAGTAGCCCCTTTTTTTGGGAGTGGAGAAGAAGCCTTCACTCAGAGATGTAGCCGTGCAAATCAGCCGCTAGTTCTTGATCAGAGACGGAAAAATCATCCAGCCACACAATTGGGTTCTCCTGTTGAAAAGAAGACCCCAACCTTGCCAGCTTGTCCGCCACAGAGTTGCAATTTCGAGAGTAGAACATCACTTGCACTTGGTTGGTTCAAGCTCAAAATCATTTTGCTTCTTATCTCTTCAACAATCACAGCATCATGCCCTCTATACTCATCCTTGGAGGCAATCGCCAAGGCCAGATTCTTCTCATCGGTTTCGAGGACCACTCTGTTTAAACCCACATCTTGAGCCACTTGGAGACCCATAAGGCAAGCCATAGCTTCAGCTTGAGAGACATTTCAGACATTTTGCAATTGACCAACAGCCATAAACACAGATTAACCATGCTCATTTCTAGCCACAACACCCCATCCACCTGAGTGATCTTCAGCCATGAAAGTTGCATCAGTGTTAATTTTGTCCCAGTCTTCATTGGGAGGCTTCCACCTCATTTCTGACGCCTTAATCCTGCTGCCATAAACATCATTTCTAAGACTTTCGCAATCTGCACATTTTCTCAGCAATAGTATGCACCACTTGACCAAAAGACAAGCTCACATTACCTTGGGACTTACGGTTTCTAACAAACCACCATACCCACAACAACACACAAGTAGTCATCTGTGACTTGAAGTCCAAGTTCAAAGTCCTTCCAGAACATGGGTTGATGAGATGCAAGACACTAGTTTCGCTCTGACAAGCTCCAACCCCATCTCCCTCCAAATTCTTTTAACTTCTTTGCATTTCAAAAAGAGATGGCCTCCATCCTCGTCCAGTCTTTGACACATTGGGCAACGAGTATCCACCTCCACACCCTGCGATTCAAATTCAGAAGTAATGGAAGGGAATTGTGAGCTAGTCTCCACAGGAAATGCTTTATCTTTGGTGTGATTTGTAATTTCCACAACCTAGACCAAATTCCACCACTAACTTTACTGGAGGAAGATCCCAGCATCCCCTGCTCTTGAATGTGACTATTAACAAAGAGATGGTAGGCGGACCTGACACTAAAAATTTCTTTTGGATCTGGCTGCCATGCCAAAAAGTTCTCATTATGTCCTATGGGGTTTGTTACTCAAAGAAATTTCTCTCTTTCTCCTATTTTGATTAAGTATTCGGATCTGCTCACTGGCGGTTGTCTCGGCGGTAGTTCACTCGCCCAAGCGACTGCCTCCCCTGCCTCCGGCGCATGCAATTTAGGATATGTTTGGTTGTTTTGTACCAGGTTGAACCTGTATTAGATGGTACAAGTTAAATGGGATGATTCCGTATGATATGATTCAAGTAAGATGTTTCGTTGATTGAACAGGATCATATAATATTTTGTTTGTTTCTTGTATGGGATGATGTACAATGGTTCAAATATTCAAATACCATCAAATATTTTTTATATCTTGAGAAAATTTAACCTTATGCACTATTTTTTTGGATGATTTAAACTAAATTTAATTTAAACTTCCAAATTTAAAATTCAAACCAAATTTAAATTTGATTTAAATTTTAGATTCAAAACTCAAGTCTTATTTTCAATATATCAATTTAGGATTCAAGCAAGTTATAAAAAATGATTTGAAAATTAAATTCAACTCAAATTCCAAAAAAAATTCTAATTTTAGTCTGAAAACTCAAATTGAATTTTAAATTCAATATTCAAGTTGTATTGAAATTCAAATCTTTTTTAAAAATTCAAATATATTTTTAAATTCAAAATCTAAAAATTTAAAACGAATATCAAATCCAAACCAAATTCAAAATTAAAATCTATTTGAAATTTGGTATACTATAAAATAAAAAATATGAATTAAGAAGAAGTAAGAGCTTGCAAGAGAAGGTTGTACGGTGTCGTTCGACCAAATCGAGCAAACGAAGTCATAAATCATATTGAGGGAATATTCCATTTTATGTATCCGACCCCATTCAGGATGATTTGGTATAGCTCACCCAACAAAACACATGGATGGACACAAATTTTGTACCATCCCATACAGGGACCATCTCATTCAGGTAACCAAACACACCCTTAGAGGGAAGGGGGCAGCGAGAGGAGGAGCACCTGCGACCGTCTCCATCTTCCTCCTCGCTAGCAACCGCCATGCCGCCTTCTTCTTTGTCCCCGGCGACCGCCGTTGTCGTAGCAGGGCGGCGACGGAGGTAGGTGAAGACGCCGACCGGGTTAGGGTAGGCGGCGACAATGGCGTGAGAGAGTTAGAGGCGGGCGGCCAAGACAGGCGGTGCCACCACGCAAGACGACGACGATAGCGGCAGGGATGGAGAAGGAGGGACGCACTCGTGGGGGGAGAGAGACACGGGGGTGTGGCGCAGGTCGTCGGGAGAGAGGGAGGGGGAAGTAAAGAGAGAGGAGGGGAGATTTGGGCCATTGGATTGAGATCCAATGGCCCAAAAAATCACCTGGGCACCCCTATAGGGACTCAAGCAACTGGGAGGAAGTCAATCTCTTAAGTATTTTCTCGCACAAGTATGCATGAATGCTCTCGTCTAATTAGATTGCTTTATTCTCCATCTCTACTATTTTCCGAGTTCTTCCTCCTAAAGATGGCTCTTCTAGGATTTGTTCTTCAAACATTGAATTCTAGTTCTAGGATTTACCCTCCTGCCAAAGTACACCCTAGGATTTGCCATCTTTGAGATTTAACATTTATCTATAAATAACTGATTAGTTTTTACTTTCTTGTTTTTTCAAGGGTCCTCAATTCCATGGCACATAATCCAATAACGTTTAAATGTGTTTAAGAGCTCAATTAAAACATTAGTCCACTTATTATTTGTTATTAATCAGCAAAACCAAGTAAGAGCGCCTCCAACATCACCTCCGTACCCCTGAATAGTGTTTTAGAGAAGATACGGAGGAATTATTGAGGATGCACTTTGAGGGATGAAGGGTGATGGATGACATTGGGGGACGAGAGGGTGATGGATGACATTGGGGGTGAGAATGTCATTAGTGGATAATCAGAGTGAAATTACGTATTACCATTGATCACCACATAAAAGACTTTGCAAATCATCTCTTGATAACAAGTGTCCCACCGTCTGGTTCGAACTCGATCCAGTCCGGATCGAAAGCCTCAACTGTAGGGATGGCAATGGGGACCCGATCCCTGATTCCCCGCGGGGAATTCCCTTATTAGGGGACGGGGATGGTACGAAATTAGTCCCCACGGGGAATCAAATGGTAGGAATTTAGTCCCCGTCGGGTCTGGCGGGGACGGGGATGGTTTACCGTCCCACGTCCCGTTCCCCGCGGGGCCCCGTCTAAATAGTGCATCCAGCCCAAATGTCCAATCCCTGTATATTCCAGCCCAAGGCCTATTTGTATTTTAGCTTGGGGACTTGGGACTTGCCTGCGACTTGCCTCTTGCGGTCTTGCCCTCCTCCCCTCCACATACCACTCACTTCTCACCTTTCCATGACGGCACGGCGCACACTTCATCGCCACCTGCCGCCTGACCCCGCTGCGCCGACGCCCGCCCGTACCACACGCGCGACGGCCGACACCGCTTACTTACCCTGCTACTGCACGCGCATCCGCTGACAGCGCCCTTACGCCGACTCAGCCCGACCTTGCGCCTTGCCGACGCCGACGCCGACGCCACGCCATCCGTCTCAAATTTCGCCTCGCCCGAATCCGAAAGCGACGTTCCAGATCTGTATTGTTTATGCATGATGACAAGCGGGGACGGGAACCCCGCGGGGATTAATTCCCCGTGCGGGGACGGGGATGGGTAAAATGTTTGCCTCATTGCATTTTGTGGGGATGGGGACGGGAATTTTTCTCCCCAGCGGGGACAGGGATGAGGACGCATTCCCCAACGGTGAATTCCCCCTTGCCATCTCTACTTAACTGGGCCGGGCCGGTGAACAGCGATTCCGCTCGTCCCACGGCCCATTTGGCCACCTCTGAAATCCCCAAAGATCCGCCCGTTTTTCCTCCCTCTCGGTCTCTTTTCAGTCCGCCTCGAGCTGACTTTCGGACTCGGACTCGGACGTCCTGCACGCACGCGCTCTTGTCTCCCTCCCTCCCCTCCATTCCATTTCCATCCCTGCCCCCTCCCCTCCCAAATCCCCTCCAAATCCGCTCCCCCATCCCCCCAAGGGGATCGGAGCTCGGGACGGCCGCCGCCGCCCCCCCCTGATCGGGGAGGGACCCCCGCTCTGCTGGCTTCTTTTTCTTGGGGCGGGGGAGCGGCGTTCCTGGATGGGATGCCTGCCGTGCTTCGGGTCGGGCGGCGGCGGCGAGGGGGAGGCCAAGAAGGGCGGCGGCGCGCGCACGGACGGCCCCTCGGACCGACGCGTCACCCGGGTCGGATCAGGTGCGGCACTCGGGGGGCAAGGCGGGATCTTGGGTGGCTTTATTTTTGGGGAATTCTCCCTTTGCTTTTTCTCCGATTCGGCCAGTCGAGGCGCTCGGTGCCGGGGTTCGAGGGGATCGGGTTGAGGAATGAGCAAGGCTTGTTTCTTTCTGTCAATCTTTATTAAATATCTATTCGTTTTTAGTTGAATGGCTTCAGCTGCTGACCAATTCTTTCGTTCCATTTAAGAATAACTTAGTGTGTGCTATTGGGGATTTGTGTTCATGCTAGTTTATTGGCGGAGCAGTCGGAGGAGGAATGAAGCTATACCGTTTCTTGGCCTGGAACGGTATAGCGTTTCATAGCACTTCTCTAGCTTTTATGCCTATCTCGTACATTTAGACGTTGCTTTTGGGAGCATTCTTTATATCTGAGGCACTGCCAAACCTACTGAACACCAATGCTAGTGTTTGCAACAGATGAGAGAAGACCCTGTTCCCTAACATTATACTGAATGATGTCTAACATAGATCACAGAAGTACTGAATGATGTATAATTTCTAGATATTTCTTTATTCCCAACATTATACACTCACCATAACAATTACTAAAGGTGATCCTGATTTATGGCGGTCCAAGTGCCCAATGCATTTATAGAATAATCAGCTGGGTTTCTCTACTTCTGCCAGAGATTTTGTTTTAGTTGGTATTAGGTCTGCGCTTTTCTGTCGGAGTCTTTGTTTCTTCCTTTATGATTGCCTATTAGTATTAGACACTTTACCCAAATAGTTAATTAATACGTGTTGTTGCATATATTGGATTTAGGACAATTTTTTCACCAAGAGAAATACCATATGCTTGAATATTCTAGATTGTAGTGATAAGGTGAAGACTTTGGAGAAATCTAGAATATAATAATAGAACGAACTCTTTTAGGGAGGCCAATCTAACTTTTTGCATGCAATTGCATGGAAATTATGAGATGATGTGCAGTTGTGCCCTCTGACCCTCTCTTAACCTTCTTTTGTTGTTAGTTTTATAGAAGTTATAGTTGTCAACATTTGAACGTAGGGTGAAAAGATCTGTGATTTTCATGTATGTGTCACCATATAAAATTTGTGAAAATAATTAGTTAAAGACATTTGTCCACCATAATTTACTAGTGTTACTTTGGCTGCGTACAAAAGCAATATCTTTACCGAGCCTTAATTGGCATAGCATATTATTGTCACCTCTATCAGTTGATGACAAATTATCCAGCCAGATTTTTTGTTGCGTTTTAAATATTTGATATCGATACATGAGAAAACAAGCATGATTTTTTATTATTACAGCAGGCAAAAGCATCAATAATTTCACCTTTTTATCCATCCATGATTATATAGTTAAAAACAATGTTAATAGGCACTACATTGCTCTCATAGGCTAGAAGTTCCCACATTAATTAGGGGAAAAGAAAAAGAATGGCACTTTGCTCTGCGCATATTATAATAATGGAGATTAGTCATGCAAAGATATTAGGGTTGTCATATTTGATTGCTTGTATTCTCAGTTATAGGTATGATAGCTGATACCGTCCTTAGTTAAGGGACAAAATATCAGACAGTGTCAAAATGTAATCGATGTGTTTGGCTTATGCCTATAGCCCCGCCTTTATGCTCTACTGCGTCACGAGACATCTCTTCATCGACTTGTGTCAATTTTTATTCATTCATATGATACGCATGGTAAATACCAACCCACTGAAATTGGAAAGAAGACCAAATCAATAGAAGAGAGAACAACACTGGGTAGCTGTGAGCGCTTTTATAAGATGATCTATAGAGACTAATTTTAGTGGTATGGAAGGGATTTATGGGATTTCATATGGTGGGTAATTTTTGTGAAATGACCGTTTACCTGCATTTACTGCTAGCCTCTTTTTAATAGTAAGGAAAATTTAGAGTTTTGGAAGGAATGCCATTCTACATTTATGCAAAGATGAGCTTTCTTTCAGACCATACAATTGTGTGGAATCTGTGTCTTGATTTAAACCACTTTAATGCTTGTGTTTTGGGAATGTTTCATGTTTTTCATGTTGCATTCTTTAATTCAAATGCCCCCTAATTCTATATCAACCTCTACTTTAGATAAATCAAAAACGCAGGGCGGATTGGACTCTAAGGAGGTAACCATCCCGAGGAGGGAACAATCAACATATTGCAGCACACACTTTTACTTTTCATGAGCTTGCTGCTGCTACTAAGAACTTCAGACAAGATTGCCTATTGGGTGAGGGAGGTTTTGGACGTGTATATAAAGGACGCTTGGAGAATGGGCAGGTTTGTGTCTCTAATAAATATTTTGATGGGATTTTATGTGAATTCTCTTATGCATAGATCTTGAACAATTTAGTCAATTTACTCGTTGGAACATAAATTTTTATGGCACATTTCCTTTAACCGAGGGTTTTCACTTGTTATGTTTGTATGGAGCATTAGGGAAGACATTTTCTTTGCTACAACTCCTGATTAATTATACTACCCTGTTGTGCAGGCTGTTGCAGTGAAGCAACTTGATCGCAATGGTCTTCAAGGAAATAGAGAGTTTCTCGTTGAGGTCCTTATGCTTAGTCTATTGCACCATGATAACCTGGTTAACCTGATTGGATACTGTGCTGATGGGGATCAACGTCTTCTAGTATATGAGTATATGCCATTGGGATCGCTTGAGGATCATTTGCATGGTAAGTTTGCTACATGTATGAACACATATCCTATGCATGACAGCCTACATGTAGCCCCTCATGTTTCAATGAAATGTGTGATATTTTACACGGGCATTTTTCATTAATACAAAACTATGTTGATAAAAATTGTAGCAATACATTTTTGACATGACAAATCCAATAATTTTGTGTATATTAGTGGTCAATGTAAATTGTGATGGTAAATTATTTCTTTCTCTCATTTTAGATGGTAAATTGTGATGTAGTGCACAGCATACTTATCGAGTTATTTTTTGTCTATGATGCAATAATAAATATGTTCACGTGCTCATTTCAAATCTCCCAAAATATTTTGAATAGCAACTTAATTATCTATTTACAATATTTTTATGTTAGATATTCCACCTGAGAAGGAACCTCTCGACTGGAATACACGGATGAAGATTGCTGCTGGTGCGGCCAAGGGATTAGAATACTTGCATGACAAAGCAAGTCCTCCTGTTATTTACCGGGATTTCAAGTCGTCAAATATTCTTCTTGGCGAAGGGTATCATCCAAAGTTATCTGACTTTGGCCTTGCAAAACTTGGCCCTGTTGGTGACAAGACTCATGTTTCAACACGTGTTATGGGAACTTATGGCTACTGTGCCCCAGAATATGCAATGACCGGACAGCTTACAGTTAAATCTGACGTGTATAGTTTTGGTGTTGTGTTCCTTGAACTGATTACTGGCCGGAAAGCAATTGACAACACCAAACCCCATGGAGAGCAAAACCTAGTGGCATGGGTATGTTCTTCTATCCTCTGCTAATTTGACTTCACAATATTGATGGTTTGCCATCCATATAAAATTGGAAAGCTCAGTTATTTTTTATTTTAGTTAGCCAAAGCATAGTTACTAAAATAGCATATTTGATTAAAAAAAATTAGATACTGCTCCTTTAGCCTGTAAAAATTAAAATACAACAGTCCTAATAAACATAAATCGAATTTGCTTGGACCTGGTGGGAACTCTGCCAACTAGCTGGCTAAACAAATGCCAATCAAGAAAACTTTAGGGCGTTGTGCAAGGTCACCCTTTTCCAGTCAAATAACGAAATAGCTTTGATTTGCTCAGCTGCATCTGACTTGGTTTAATAACTTGGGAGCGAAGAAATAAAATTCCCTGGGTGTTCCCCACTCCAAGTATCGCGCCAACGTCCTAATTATGTGTTATTATTGGGTCATATTGGGCATATTTGGTTCATTGCCCTCCATGACCTTGCCAATGAATGGTCATGACCAATTGAAGACATGACCATTTGTTGGCAGTTTTTGTATTGTTTGGATCAAAACCAAATTGAGGGTGCCAAATTTGGGTGAGGTTAGGTGGTATGTTTGGTTGGTTGCCAATTGTTCCCTAGTTAAATAAAAATTATAAACATTCAAATAAAATTTTAATAAATTCAAAAATACCCAAAATTTTTGAATTTAAAATTTGAAAACATATTATAAAAATAAAAAACCATTTAAAACAAAAAATGAATTATAAAATGCAAAAAAGATAAATTATAAAAATCCAGAAAAAATGGGTTCGTTATGATTTTATATGAACCATAAAATTTGTTTCATGCAATTTGGACAATGTATGAAATATATATGAAAATTGGAAGATGGAAATCAATTGAAACAAACGAGCAAATTAAAAACTAGTCGCTCATCGCTGTGAGACTTCCAGTGGGCACGTGTTGGCGTCGTTGTTTGAAAGTTAGGCGCAGCTCGCTTTGTCTGCCAGTGGGACCACATGTGTTGCCTTTGTCGGGGGGGGAATTTAGCCCTGTCGCCAAACCATCGTGTTGGGTGTGAAATCCATTGGCATGACAATTTTTCCATCGGTGAGCCAGTCGAAGGGAACCAATCAACCAAATGATGGCTAAATCGTGACGGTGCACCAAACTTTGGCAGGGTAAACCACGGTTATGAACCAAACACGCCCATTATCCTTTTAAACTGAACTCAAGAAACTCCACTGAACATCAGATGGTCATAGACTGTTGTTCGCCATTACTTTGTATAATTCGCCCTTGAATTATTCTAAGACATTTGTGTGTGGCTTAGTTCTCTTGTAAAATAGTAGAGCAGTTTTGATCATGATGATCAGTGCATTTTCTTGTGTACTCAAGTTGTTTCTGGTTATTGTTTTGACTTCACAGGATTGAATCTAAAACGAGGGAAAATGCTTGTAATTGTGCCCAATACTCGATAACAAAATTCATTACCATGTAATATTGGTATGTTACATGAGAATTATGTTGCTTGCCAGTTCAGTTGTTTTGGTGGTTATTAACTGTAGTGAAATTGGTGCCTTCAGTATTGACCACTTAGAGTAGTTAAAATATTTCATTAATTTATGTGCCTGATACAGCCCATCTTATTTGCAGGCTCGTCCTCTGTTCAAAGACCGCAGAAAATTTCCTAAAATGGCTGATCCATTACTTCAGGGCCGCTTTCCTATGAGGGGTCTGTACCAGGCTTTAGCCGTTGCTGCAATGTGTTTGCAGGAGCAAGCTGCCACTCGGCCCTTTATAGGAGATGTGGTCACTGCCCTTTCATATCTTGCTTCTCAGGCATATGATCCAAATGCACCCATTCAACATAATAGGAGCAATTCATCTACCCCTAGAGCCCGAGACCGTGGTGGTGGGAATAATGACCAATGGCGTCTCCACTCACCAAATCGTCATTCTCCAGATTTGAGGAAGAGAGAAGCCACCACAACATCAAAGCATGGATCTGAGGTTAGTAGGACTAATTCTGGGAGTGGTTCTGGCCGACGGTCAGGCTTGGATGATGTGGAAGGTCCACCAGTTGGTAGCCCTGCTCATGCAGGCAGGAAGAGGGAAGTTTCAAGAACCGCCGACAGGCAGCGTGCTATTGCAGAGGCCAAGACATGGGGGGAGAATTCAAGAGACACTCGGGGCAGCTTTGATGGTACAAATGAGTAAAACTCTGAAGCAGAAGGTTGAGTCATCATGCTTGAAAAAAGACGAGTTACGTGCCAGCACCAGACGGGGGACAATCAATAAACATGGCAATATGGCATTGGTTCCATCTTGGCCCCGTGATCAATGTGAATAGAGCTTTTCTTTTTTCTGTCCTGGTCATAACCACTGCTTCATAGCTTCTCCCACACAAATACCACTACGGCAATCACCACCAACACGCCTATTCCTGGCGTCCATTCCTCATGAATGCAAATGATCATGCAAATGCACCCTTGTCATCATGGAGACGAACAGCATTTGGCTGGAAATGCAGAAAGCAAAGGAGAGAACAGCATCTGGTCATCCCATGGGTATCATATGCTGCTGTTGCATGATGGATGGCACACGATGGTTCCCAGTTTGGGTACCGAGGGATGCGATGTTCTTTTTTCCTCAGGGGTTTGTCTATGCCACATGCATCTGTCAAGCGACATTTTTGTGTCGAGTAACCAGGACGCATCCATTGTTCCAATCCATACTAACCAGGCTCGTATGCCCCCCCACCCTTCATCGAATTTGTAGCAATTTTACCCTTCTCTCCTGACCTTCTCCCGTCTCTCCTGCTTCACCGTCCCTCTATGCCATCTCGTCCTTCCGCTCCTGGCATTTGATGCCTCCCAATAGCCGCTGCATTGCCAATTTGCCACCATGGTTACACATGCCAAACCATGAGAGATCCTCGGTAGTCAACCTCTTTGATTCGTGGTTGGGTTTGGTTTTGTTTGGTGGTATCAAAGTTTGTTATTTTTGTACATACCATTTGGCTTAACATTTTGTAATATCTTTTTTAGGGCTTCGCAAGATGTTACTCAAAGATCTAAAAATATTTTTCAAAATAATTTTTTAGCCTTCCCGTGCCTCTTTTTGAAAACTTTTAATTTTTGGTTCAACCAGACTAAACTCAACCGAACACGAACCAAATAAGACTGACATATGGGTCCAGGCTACGGTGGGTGGAGTCTGCCTGTGAGGATCCCTGACCCAGTCCGGCACATGTAGAGAAGAAAGAGTGCTCCATGCTCGCACCAAGTTGGGAGGAATGAAGACCGAAGAGGACGGAGGCGCTGGTGCCATGGTGGAGTTTGTGGTAGCGACAAATGGCCATGTGGCACTCAGGGAATGGCAGCGTCGGACAAAGGTCGAACGGGAGAAGCAGAAGATGAAGCAGGAGGGAAAGGGAACGAAAAAAAGAGCAAAATCTATTAACCCTCAACACCCCTTATGTGAAATACGTCTCTGAAGCCTGAAGGCTCAAAGCCAGGCAAATTACCGACTTGTCCATTCAAAAGTGCTTTTGCTTGTATGGCCGGAAAAAGTTGAAAATGTAAGTTCAGATCCTAAAAATAACATATGCATATTCTATGTCTTAAAAAGAGCCTAATGGCAGTGGTGGTGGCGATAATAGGGTTAACTTTTAATCTCCATGCTCCATACCATCTAACTATCCAAAACATTACCCAACATTAAATGGTACTTTCTATCCCTGGGCTTGATTTTTTAGTGTGCTATATTTTAAAACTTTTTGTCCGCTCAAGATATACTAAGGCCCTGTTCTTTTGAGCTGATTTTAACAGCTGAACGGCTGAAATAACTAAATTTCAAGCGCTTCTCGATGTAGTATCGAGATTTGGATCCATTTCGTTTAACTTGCTTTTTAAAGCGTTAGAACCCACCTTCAAAACAGCGAAAAATAGACTAAAAAAACTCAAAAGCATATGTCTTTTTAAAACTTAGATAAGTCGTTAAGATGTTAAGTCGTTAAGCTAAAAAGAACTGGGCCTAAATTATTCTATTTATTTATCCTCGTTTGTTTTTTATTGTATTGTATTCAGGAAACATTTTATCAGCTCAAATATACCAAGCTATTGGGTTTTAATTTTTTTAAAAAATAATAATATTTTTTTAGCCCTCCTGTATCTCTTTCTAAAGATCCTTAGATTTTGGCTCAATCAAACCGAACCTGGCAAAAGAGGGCATACAAAACAAGAAAATGCATGCCATGTCATAAAAAGATTTTCAGTTTATTTATTGTGCACTGTGTTGCTGATCAACTAATAAACCAGGCTGCTTTGACAAGACAATATTGCCAGCAGGGTCCATCTTATACTGCAGAATATTGTCCACAGTTACGATTCTGCAAGATCCCCATGACTCCGCATGCATGCTGATGCCAAGATAGTTTATATGGTCGAGCACACTGTTTCCACTCACAGACCTGGGTAGGATAATGTTATGACCATAAATATGTTGCAGAATAAAACTGAGAAAATCATATGCATGCACAAATTCGTTACAGAATGAAAGCATAAATAAAAATCATGTGTGAGTGAGAAGGACCTGCTGCAAGTTGGGTCTTCACCAGAATCATCACATATTTGCTCTACTGGATATACTAGGCTTCCGAGTCCAACATTATGAACCCATACCTGAAAAAGGAATCATACATGTGAATTGTGCTAAAATATCTATAGGAAACAGTTACCTGATAGTTATTTTCACCGCACATCTCTCCACAAAAAGAGTATAATCATAAAAAAAATCACTGTTGGGAGAGGTGGAAATGAAAATAACAAATGCATACCTCTCGTGGGAAATGATGGTATGTTTTCTCTGGAAAGTAGTGGTAGTACGGTGGTAAATGTGGCACAATATCGTGTGCATTAGTCACACGAATTGCATTTGGCAAACATCTTTTAAAATGGGAAGCAAACACAGTGTTGCCAATCCGAGGTTGTCCAAATGTCATTAGTGTGACATCCTTTAACCCATAGTTGACCTACAAGGACATATAAATATGTTTTACCAAGGTAGCTCAACCAGACCATGCAGTAAACTGTTACACATATGTCATTGGGAAAAAAAAATTGAAACCATCCGAGTTTGACAAAAGGAAATTTTAATTTTGAAATAGCCAAACAAAGAAAGTACCGCTTCATATACTTGAAGCATCAAGTTGCAGCACTATCAGAAGGTATTACCGCGCTTAATTGTTTATATGGAACACCAATAGTAACATATGTCTGATAATAGATTTTGGCACTCCACAAATTTAGCACCAAAAAAAAAAATCACTTAGGTAAATATGAGTTGATTTTTTCTGGAATAATAAAAAAAGACTGTAATTTCCTCTCAAAGAAACATTCATCCTGTAAAATATAAAGAGATCTCAATTTGAAAATTACACATTTAATTGTTTACAATTAATTTCACAGATGTTAGAAATGAATTTTATACATGTCAAAGTATTAGTCAAAACTAAAACTTCAAGAGGACTGCAAATACCCTAAAAATGTGCCATGTTCCATTTCAGTTGCAGCACATAGTAGAATTTAGAAGAATGATAAATTCATGGGAAATAACTTTCAAATAGAGAAACTTCAAGAAGTTTAAAGTACATCTTTGACAAAATTCAATACTCACAACAAGGTCAAGGGCACAAAATGAAGCCATAGCTCCTCCCATTGAATGCCCCGTGACCATGATGGGAACATTGCCATAAACTTCCCTTGTCTTTTGAATCCCATTGATAACACCAACATGCAATACTGTGTTATGGTACGCAGAATAAAACCCACTGTGCACCTAAAACAATATTGATCACCAACATTAATAGCGAGCAAAAGAAATTGGCATTACATCATGAATACTTCAGCCATGTTCACCTTTGCTTCAGGCATGCCTGGGTAGTTGAGATCAAGTTGCTTCCAAAACAAGTCCTCTATCCAATTTTGAATGCTAAGAAGTTGGAAGAACAACATTACTTACACAAAAGCTAATAGGATATAAACTATGTCAAATCTGATTGCCAAGACCTCAGGTATCAATATGAAACACTTCATATTTAAACCTATCACATCAATCCATCATACAACAAAAAATGTAATAGAAAAAACTTCACAAGCAGATTTTAAAAGTAATCACAAATCAGGAAGTGGTATACAAGAACCACCTGTTTTCTTGAGTGCCTCTGAACACAACTACAACAGCATTCATAGCACTTGAAAACCCAACATATGCCTGGTTCAAAGAAACCATCAACATCAATGTAAAATAAGATTATATTTTGAAGGTTAAAGAGAGATCATGGATATAGTCGATAACCTGCAAGCAATTTTTCACATCAACAATCAGCTCTATCACCTCAAACCCCTATGTCACCGAATAGATCATTTAATTCAATCAATCATCCATACCAAGCTACAGATGAAGTTAACAAGACACTTTTGAACCATCTCATCTTTTTTTAAGTGATGATGGAGGATACCTCTGTTAAGTCACCACATCGTTCACAGGTCCACGTAAATAATTGAGTCAGATCAGCTGAATAGACCTGTACAACGACACCAACTTCAAGTAATTACTCCCTACTACAATAGATATCCCATGTATCCACTGATCCACCGAATAAAAAATCCAAAGTGGAGAATGATTAGATAAAAAGGTAAATGGAATTTACTGCCGAAGTATATTCTGCAAGCGTCTTGGCAAGAGTCGAGTTATATACGGCTGTTTGTTTGGTCTCGAGCTCTAAATCATGAAAGCAAAACCAACATCACGATACGAGTATATGCATCAAACTGGGCATAAAAAGAACAAGAAAGTGCAAATCTTTGTAGAGAATTATTGACAGTGCACGCAGAGAATCCTTCTAAATAGAACTACTATGACAATGTAAAAGCTACAACAGCACCAAACAACAATGTGAAATTATCAATATATGTAGCTACTGGTGAACAATGACGCTAGCGCTAATCGGTTCCTGGGCATGACATCCATACCTCCCAAGCAGATTTTGTAAATTAACCGACAAGAAGAGTTCATTCGCATCGCATTGGGTTCCAATTGCAAACAGAAACTATTCCAACATTATAATTCCCACGGCGAGAGCAACAAAGAACAAAAGGAGGGCCAATAACCTACCTCTCCCGGAGCAAAGCACCAGCAAGAACATCGTAATCATGCGGCAGAGCCACCGCCGCTTCCATCGCACCAAAGAACGGCACAAAAAAACCGCAGCCACCCCTTCCCGTCCCCTCGTCGCGCCATGAGATCAGTAGATATTGGCCAAATTCGGCCCAAGAACCACGAACTCGCGCCGCGACTGCGCCCGGAGCCGGTGAAATATGACGAATTGATGATTAGGGGCACGCGGCTGGACGGTGGTTGGACGATTTCTTGGCCGCTGTGCAAATCATCAGCTGTAAAGAATTCGAGTTCGAGGAGGGCAAGGCAAGTGAAAAGTGGGAAGGAACAATACGAAACTCAATCAGGGTAACCTATCATGAGAAGGAACATAACAGCGTGGAGGTTCTGTTACATCAATATGCAATTCTTCTGCTCCCTCCGTTTTTTTTTATTCGACGTCTTTGATTTTTGGATTTTTTACATCAGTGTCATTATAAAGTTCCAATACTTCAAAAATGCCATTACAAAATGGATATTCATATTGATGCCATTCTTTTTGCAACAAACTATCAGAAATGCCATTGTGGAGTATTTCGGGGGATTTTGGCTTATACTTGAGACAAATACGAGTAAAATACAGAAAAATACGCATCTGACGAGTGGACCCCACATGTCATCCACTCACCTTCTCCTTCTTCCTCCTTCCGCTGCGTTCCTCCTTCCGCTGCGGCGGCGACGGCGAGCTCTCATGGCGTGGCGGCGGCGGCGGCGACGGCGGCGGCGGCGAGAGCTCTCTGGGCGGGCGAGGCGAGCCTCGCGGCGAAGCTCTCGGCGAGGCGATGCGATCTGTGGGCGGCGAAGCTCTGTCTGCTGGCGGCGGCGGCTGTGATGCGCGGCGGCGGCGGCGAGATGCACGCGGCAAGATGCGATGCGGCGCGGCGGCGGCGAGATGATGCGGCGGCGAAGCAGGCGGCGGCGCGATGAAGCTCTGGAGTCGGCGGCGGCGAGATCTGGCGGCGGCGGCGGCGGCGAGATGCGGCGAGATGTGCGGCGAGCTCCATGGCAGCAGCATGGCGGCGGCGCGCGCAGTGGCGACGAGCGACGAGCTCTGCGGCGAGTGGCGAGCTACGAGCTCCTGCGGCAAGCGGCGGCGTGCGGCTCGTCGGAGAGGAGGAAGAAGAAGGAGACAGAGTATGACATGTGGGTCCCACGTGTATTTCATTTATCGTATAATTCATAAATCCCCTGAAATACTCCACAATGGCATTTCTGATAATTTGTTGCAAAAAGAATGGCATCAATATGAATATCCATTTTGTAATGGCATTTCTGAAGTATTGGAACTTTATAATGGCACTGATGTAAAAAATCCTTGATTTTTTGACACGTCTTTATCGTTCGTCTTATTTAAAATTTTAGTACAAACATACAAAAAATATAAATCATGTTTGAAGTACCTTTAGTGATAATACAAATCACAACAAAATAAATATTATTTGCATAATTTTTTTAATAAGTCAAACGGTCAAAGACGTGTTCAAAAGTTGAAAACGTCGAATAAAAAAACAAAGAGAGTACTAAATTAGGAGAGAATCGCTCAAATGACACTCTTTAAAATTCACATTTGCTCAATGACACTCGGGGCCAACTACTCATGGTCGTCCTCCCTATTAACTTCAGGTCCACCACCTTGATCCCCTCTACCCCAACCAGGGGCGGACCCACAGTGAGGGCAATGTGGGCCATGGCCCCACCTCAATTTTTGAAACCTATTTACCCCTAGGTATGAGTATACTGTTGAAATTTGAGATTTGGCCTAGTAGGTGGGGCAAAGCCCAATAGCATTGCCGGCCTCGTGCCTCCAAGCCTCGACCCAACAGGCCAACACCCCCAAATCCCCAATCTCCAGTGTGTGGCTGTGTCCCCGTCCCCCCGAGCCCCTGCTTGCCTGGGCCTTCTTGCCTCGTCCCGCCCCCCATTGCTGCCAGCCCGAGCCGACCGACCCGTTGCCTGCCCGCCCGCCACGCCGCCGCCGGCCGCCCGAGCACCGCCAGCACCGCCTCTCCTCCTCCACTCCATTCCGTCCGGCTTACGCGTGCTCTGCGGTCTGCGCCGCCGGTGAGCCTCTCCCCGCCAAGATCACTTCTTTGCCTGCCCCGCAATTATTTGTCTATTTCTAGGGAAAAAGATGGTTTCTTGGACCTCTTTGATCGGTTTCCTAGAGGGATGAACCGATGAAATGCGAATGTAGTTTCTTGGCAGGGGAAATCCTAATGTAGGATGGCTGCGGCCTGCGGCGATGGGGAGTAGGTTTTCATGTTTTTTTATTTGGATGTCATGGATACTAAAGATTTCAGACACAGAACACATAGCCACATAGTGACATGCTATAGTATAATTTGTGTTTATTTAGTTTAGTTAAAGATAATTTGTGAATTGTG
Source organism: Raddia guianensis (assembly GCA_036346415.1). Taxonomy (NCBI): domain Eukaryota; kingdom Viridiplantae; phylum Streptophyta; class Magnoliopsida; order Poales; family Poaceae; genus Raddia; species Raddia guianensis. The sequence continues at coordinate 17,722,180 of CM070538.1, forward strand.
ATGTGTTATTGTTTCTTTATGTAGCGATTGGTAAGAAACGAGGAGATTTTATCATCCAGTTGAAAGAGGTTCCGATCAAGGTAGTAACAATGCAACGCCCGATAATGTGCAAGTAGAACAAGCAAATGTTCGGAGAGCATTCAATCCGGATGACATAGTTGCGGATCCCGCACTAAGAAGACAAATTGAGGAATATGACACAAATGTTCAAGACCAAGTGAGAAGGGCATACATTTTGAATGGTCCGTGCGACCAATTGGTTTAGATTTCCCTTGCAGACAATACGGCCAAAGTTTAAGACCCTTTCAAGAAGAGTGGTATGACAAATATGATTGGTTGGAGTATAGTGAGTCAAAGGATGTCGTGTTTTGTTTTTATTGCTTTCTCTTTAAGCAACCAGGAAAGGGAGATAAATATGAAGCTTTCACCAAAGAGGGGTATGCAAATTGGAAAAATGCAGCTGCAAGATTGAAATCCCATGTTGGTGGTATCCACAACAATGCTAGGATGCATTATGATGATTTCAATAATCAAAGGCAAAGCATAAGTACTGTCATGTCTAATGCTAGTCATGAGGCTAAAGAACTCTACAAAATTCGTTTGACTTCTTCGTTGTCTTGTACAAGATTTCTTTTGATTCAAGGCTTAGCTTTTCGTGGTCATGATGAGTCATCTAGTTCATTAAATAAAGGAAATTTTCCAGAATTGATATCTTGGTTGAAAGGTAAAATTAAAGAAGTGATGAATGCTTTTGACCGTGCTCCAAGAAATTGCATTATGACTTCTACACATATTCAAAAGGATCTTGCTAATGAGTTTCAATGAAGTTATGCCATCGGTTTAATGAAGTTTCTAATGAGTTGCTAGTATGTTTTTCTTGCCTTGATCCAAAGAACTTATTTTGCAAGTTTGATCTCGAGAAACTTGTTCGACTTGGTGATATATATGATCAAGATTTTTCCCTCTCTGACCGTGCAATGTTAAGAAAGCAACTTGGGACATACATTGTCCATGTGAGAAGGCATGCATCTTTTAATAATTGTGAAGATATTGCATCTCTCTCTATCAAGATGGTTGAAACCGGAAAGCATGTTGTTTACCCTTTAGTCCACAAGCTAATTGAGTTGGTGTAACATCCCAAATTTTCAAATCAAAATTTGGCACGTTAATTATTTTGAAAATCATGTTTAGTAATTTTGCATCAAATAAAATTTTAGCTAATTTATGCCAAAGCAAGTATGTGCATTTTGTTTTTACCTCCATGCGGAAGTTTTATAAATCCTGTGAAAAGGGGAAGGTATTTAAAATAAATATTGTCGAACTTTTGGAAAGAAGAAAAGAGAAAAACAATATTAGAAAATAAAAATCACTTCTTCTTCCCTTGGGCCGAGCCTTCCCCGGCCCAACTCTTTCCTTCCCGCCTCCTTCTTCCCCGCGCGTGGGCCGGCCCACCTTCTCCGGTCTGCTTGCCGAGCCACCAGATGCCCTCCTTGATCCGTCGGCGACAACCGGTCCCATCGTCAGGTCCGGCCGCCAGTGCTTCTTCCTCCTCTGCTCTCTCCCGAGCAAAGAAACCAAATAAGAGCTCATTGCTCGGACGGCGTCCGGTCGTTACTCGGACGGTGTCCGATATGGTTAAATTTTGTGTCCCTTTCGCAGTCGGACGGCGTCTGAGAGCAGGCGGCTAGCGTCCGATAATCTAAACTAATGTGCATTCCTTGCTGTCGGACGGCGCCCGATAAGTGGTTTTTCTGTGAGCAGTAGGCTCTATCGGACGGCGTCCGGTGCCTGTCGGACGGCGTCCGGTAGAGGCTAACGGCTAGCTTTTTTGTCCCCTTCCGGGGGGCAATGGCTAGTTTGCTCTAGGGGCTATAAATACTTGCCTAGTGGCTGGCTTCTTTGAGGTTTTGCTGCTCTCTACACCTACCACACTTATTGCTCATCAATTAGATGATCTAGAGCCATTCCTCCACCCACAAATCAATCAAAGCCACAAATCACTAAACCCCAACACCGAGCTTCATGGAAGTCCTTTGATCCGGCATGATCGAGGCGTTTCGGGCTTGTTACTTTTGAAGACGGCATCCTTTGTGGAGGCGTGGGCTTGGGAGTAGGCCTTGACGTGTGGCTACTCTCGAGTCGGTGTACGGGTGATGGAGTCCACCTCGCCGGAGTGGCGGAACGACTACCGGAGAGTAAGTGAGGCGTTAGGCTCGAGAGCGAGCCGGTCCTTGTGCGCAAGGGGTAGCCTCAACGGAGAGTAGGAGTTGCGGTTCGAACTTCGTGAAACAAATTCGTGTCGCTCTCTCTTATTTACTTTCCGCACTTACTTCCGTTGCTTTGCTTGTGATGAATCGTGATGCCATGTCTTAGTTGCGTAGTAACTTGTTTATCGCTTCCGCTTGCGTGACAATTAAAACTATGATTGGGTCACTATTAATTTGATGCTTAATTAACAAATAACCGAAAAGTTGAAATTGCCTATTCACCCCCCTCTAGGCCATAGGATCCTCTTTCAGAGGGCAATGCCATGGGGGGGGAATGATTTTACTCTCTTCCCATAAAATACTTCCGACTAGGGAGAGACTTTTGCCGGTTCTGTGCGAGAAGGCACCATTTTGAGAAAATCGGGTTAAAATATCGCTCTCTTCTAGTATAAGGACTGCTTATCCTATGATCCTACGAACTAAGTCATGCAGTACGACCTCGAGTCCTGTTATGGGACGGGCCTAGTTGTTAGCCGAAGGACCCTGACGGAGACTCCCGGCGGTCGCCGTTAGTGTTTGAGTCTAACGGCTTTGTGGCGAAACACTTCTGGGTGCGTAGCCTCTCAAGGTTTAAAGCTTACCCACTCTGCAGAGTTAAAACTATCATGGTAGCCGTGCTCGTGGTTATGAGCGTGCAAAGGGACTGTTCATATGGTAGCTCTTCTTTTCCAAAAACCGGGAATTTCCAAAAATGATTTGAGGTGAGTAAAAGTTGTTGAGAAAGAGCTTTGATCTTGAGATAGGTACTACCGGCTTGCCTCATGAATTGGGTTCAGCCTATCATGAATTGCTCGCGCGGTTGGACCTAACCCTTGTTCCGAGTTATTCCCCGTAACGGGAAGAGACTGAGGAAGAAACCCGCTATGGCCGTGGCCAATTGGCGAGAGGATTTGAGAATAAGCCCCTAAAAGATAAAGATTTGAGATTGCAAGCTTTCTGAGGATTGCTTTTATAAAATTAGGAAAACCAAAAATGCATTTCTACAAAACTGCCCAAGCCTTCTAGTTGTACTAAACCCCATCCGCATATATTTCCGACTTGCGGAGTACCTTTGTACTCACCCCTGTTTTCCCCTTCCCCTCTTTAAAAATTTCAACAACCACGGAGCCCCCCCACGACTCTGCTTTCGAGGAGGACTCGGACTACGAGGAGGAGGAGGACTACGAAGACGAAGAGTAGGGTTGCGTGTTGCCTACCGCCATTGCCTATGGAGTAGCCTACTAGCTAGAATAAAGTCGCGCTATGTTAGGTCCCTGTGTGACTGTCTGTGTAACTCTGTATCTCGGCCTGCGTGCCGTACTTGATGTACTAAATTGTGACTCCCTTTAGGACCCATTGTCCCCTATATTGTAATAATGTAATTCGAAGGCAATGTATCAGTTCTGTTTATTTGTGTGTACTAACCATGATCTTCTGGGACTAGAACTGTTTAACACAATAGGGTTCGGTCATTTAGACCGGGTCCGACAGTTGGCCTTGTTATTACCCGTGTTAACGGCAACTGTTGAGAGAGCATTTTCAGCAATGAATATCATTAAGAGAGAATTACGTAATAAGATTGAAAATGGTTGGATGAATGACCTAATGGTTTGCTACACGGAGAAAGAGATCTTTAAATCTCTTGATGATGAGACCATTATTCGACGATTTCAACGTCTAAAAACTAGAAGAATGCAATTGCCTCGACCCACAAGATTGACATCCGAGTGGTATGTTCGCATCTTATTTGTTAATTATTCTTTTTTTGTATAGTTCAAAGTTCAAACTTGTATTGATGTTTCTCTAATATATAATTTTCCTAACTGTAGATTGGATTTTTATTGGTGATTTGGTGCGGCTAAAAGGCTTTCTAGTATCTACATCAATCATCATTTTGTAAAATACATGGTATTATACTATTATCACTTAACTTGTTTGCGTTACTATTTTGTATTTTCGTTATCAATTTGTTATCATTGTGGATTTGTGGTCCTATAGTTTAACTAGTTTGTGTTACTATTTAATCAATGGTTATTGGTAGCCAAACGATGGTTTTTGTCTTGCCCCACCTAAATTTCTATCCTGCGTCCGCCACTGACCCCAACCCTTATCCGGTTATTCCTAACACATTGACACCAATGCTGATATGCCTGCCCATCTGACTTCATTTGTCCATACCAGCAGCTCTAGTGTCATTGTCGACGCCTTGCCGCCCACCACGATCCCTCCCCACCATCGGACCGCCGCCTCACAACCTCACTCTAACCCTGAAGGGCACTAGGGTATCCTAAACCCGAACCCTAACGTGAGCCTCGCGACGACGGCGGCAACCGAAGATAGACAAGATGGTCATGCAGCGTGGCCAAAGATGGGGAAGGAGGAGGCCAGGTAACTGCTAAATCGACGATACAAATATCACCATAGATTAGCAAAATCGACTAAATTATCATAATTTTGTTTGGCAAACACTTAAATGTACTTTATATACAGAGAGAAACTAATTCATGGGACACATTGCACAAAAGATCTATCGATTCTTGGGATGAAAATTAATAAGGAAAAAGCTCATTTTACATACCTGAACTATCAACAAATTCCACTTAACCCTCTAAACTATAATATGGTCTATTTCACATACCTCAACTATAAAAAATTGGAACAAACATCAACATATGGTGTTTTTAAAGATGATTTTGCTATTTTCTAATTTAAATAAAACCATTTTACAGCCTCATATTATTAATAAAATTCAAAATAAGTCCAATAAACCTCCTAAACATCAAAGAAAATTATAAACAAATTGATATTTTTCAATAATTTTTTTTTTTACAATTTTAAGGTTCATTCATATTTTTAAAAATTAATTTAGAAGTGGATTGAATTGTGGTATCTTTTTTATCGTTTCTTAAAAAAAATAATTCACAAGCGCACAATGGAATTATTCAAATTTAAATGGCAAAATAACCTTTAAAATCATCATGTGTTGATGTTTGCTCCAGTTTTCATAGTTGATGCATGTGAATTAGATCATTTTATAGTTTGGGGGGCTAAGTGAACTTCGTCGATAGTTCAGGCATTTAAAATGAACTTATTCCAATTATTAATTATATCTTTGCATAAGACACACCGTTAGTCATTCCTGGTGATGAACCTTAGCAAAAATTCGATATATGAGATTACAAAGTGGCGTCTTCTGAGATATGCCATTATAAAACGATCTCTCTTATACATGCCACTACAAAGTTACGAATTCCAATATACGCCATTATAACCATGTTAACATCATAATACTCATAAACCCCCTTCTAATACTTCTCCCTCTCTAATCCATCTCCGTTGAACTCTGCCCTTCATCTCTCTCCCTTCTCCGTCTCTCTCTCGTATGGTGGTCAGCGGCGATGGTCGGATTTGACTCCTCCACGACGAGCGGGTTGATGCCGCCAATAAGCACACGATCGTAGCTATCCAGCACGGCGGTAGAGTAGGACATCCTCAGGGTTGTCGTCGCCACCAGCACCTCGAACCTTTCGTCGGGTGGCATCTTCAGCCAGTACAGCATTGGCAAGGTCCCCAGCGTGCGGCGCAGCTCCCACCCGGCCCTGCCGATGTCGACGTCATTGACGATGAGCACGTCGCTGGTGGGGAGCAGCACCATGATGCGCGAAAACATCATATCCTCCATCGCCCATGGCAGCTCACCTCTGTCGACATGATCCGACCACATTTCCGGTTAGTGATAAGGAAGGTAGCGTTGCGGGCGGTGAGCTGGTAGGCGACGCGGCGCGCCGCCACAGAGAAGCACGTCGCGCGTAACCGTGGGAGTCCGGCAATAGAGGGAGGAGTACAATGGATCCCGATGACGGGTAGCTCCGCAGTGCGCCGCCGGAGATCGGCGGGAGGTGGGCATCGCGCAAAGACCAGAGATGGAAGAAATGGAGAAAAGCTAGAGGTAGAAGAAGATTAGGGGGTATAAAAAGGACTAGCAGTAATTGGATCTAAATTTGCTCATAATGATACATATAGAAGCTCTGTAACTTTTTAATAGCATGTGTTAGAGAGGTCGTTTTGTAATGATAAATTACAGAAACCGCAACTTTGTAGTGACATATATCAAAATTTTCCTTTACCTTCCTGTATTTACACATAATTTCCAGAAAAAAAATCATCTTTAACACTTTGATACAAACACTGAATTAAATTAAAGACGTCACGGTTAATAAATATTTGAAGCAAATAATCTACCGACAGCACTCCCTGGGTCTCGGCGCCGATACAAAGCGCAGCCCAAGCACTAGGCCTGATTGTCAGAACGGCACACATATTTATGGACTAAATTCAGAAGCCCATAAAGGCCCAAATCAGAGCTCGAGCTGGCCCAATCCAAACATTCGCGAGCCCAAGACCACCATCTTATTCAGCCATCTTCTTCCTCGCGACCATACGGCGCATACGTGATACGGCGGAGACCTCGCCATGGCGTCGCGAATCCTCGCCCGATCCAAGGCCCTCGCCCTCGCCCTCTCCCGCGCCGAGGCAGCGCCGCCACCCCTCGCCGGAGCCCGCGCGCTCTCCTCCCTCCCCCGCTCCTGCCCCTCCTCCTCCTCCGCCGCCGCCCCGTCCCCAGCGGTTGGATCCCCTCCCGTCCTCGGCAAGGTTCGTCTCTCTCCCCAATCAATCCCCTTGCAGCCTTTCCTGGTCTTAGATTTCTTCACAGATCGCCGTGGGCCGCTGCGACGCGCTTTGAGCGCGAGCGATGTGCCCTGGCCGCGCGTGCTTGATCCGACGCGCTGCCGTGTGAGGATTCTGCCTGCCTGCAGCATCGTGTCTGATTCCTATGTGATGCACCCTGCGCTATTCGATCCCGTAGGTTCTAGCGTGAAGGATGCAGAGCTGTGTTATTAGGTGTAATGGAGTGCGTACAGCGTGGTACGTGTATCTAGTGGTCTGTAATTCGAATCCATCAGCATGGCTCGAATGCCAGTAGAAGAGCAAGGAAACAAAGCACGGGTGTTATGGCTAGATTTGCGAGTTTGACCTCCTTCACTGAAGACTAGCAGATTCCCACTTCCCAATGCCAGCAATGTATAGGAGCAACCATGTCGATTGCACTTATGCCTGGAACTACAGGCAGGTGGTCCTGCATGAGGTGTTAATTGATTATTTTGTCAAAGCTTGTCTAAGCTGCAAATTTATTCAGACCTTTGTTCACAAATGTGCCCCCAAACCAAAAGTTGATGGAATCGAGCTGAACTAGCTACTGACCAAAAATTACCCTGACCCGAAGTTGATAGTGTCACCACTGTAAAATTAATGGTACTACCGAGAATCATTAATTTGTTGGCTACGAAGATAAAACTTGGTTGTCATCTGGTGTTAATTAGGTAGTTCTTTACATGGACATTGCAAATCCAGGAGTATTTTTTGGATGTTGATGGTTTCTTAAAAAGTATATCCAGTGGCACTTGTATCTGCACATTAGCTTTAGCCTGACACCTCAGAGGATATGATGATTGTGATTTTTCTTTTGTTGCCACAGCCTTTTGGTTGCTACTATTACACAGGTTTTTTTAATCTCTTCTTTACAGCTTAAACCAGATTAAATTCTACAGCTTGAAAATTTCATTTTTGTACAAGCTATAAGTGGTAGCACTTTGTACTCATTTTTGTGGGGCTTTTAGTGGTTCTTCTCAAGGATCCAAAAACTATTTTTAATGTATTTTTTAACCTTTCTGAGCCGCATTTCAAGGGCCTCAACTTTTCAGATTTTAATTTTACCCAGCTTTTTAGCTCTATCAAGTAGGGAAGGTGCAAATATTTAACCTTCCTGAGACAATCACTGACCTTTTACTATGGAAATTAAGGATAGTAATGAGTATGCTAGTTTTTTGTTTGAAGAAAATGACAAGGGACACAACTAAGATACCGAACAAAGCAAATTTTAAGTGCCCTGCCCCAAACTTTATTTAGGTGCTTGCATTCAGTTCACATCTAGTAACATGTATAATTGCCACCCACCAGTTTCTGAAAGTTCTGGATTTTAGATCTATTGCAGCTTCATTTCTAGATCATTGAAGTTTTGACCATTAGCTGGCTCCAGATTGTTTGGTAGATACCTGCCGTATTTGGAGACCACCACCCAAAATATGAACTTTCTTGATAACATGGGGATTCAGGTTCATGTAATGATTCACTAATCTTCAGATACCACAAGGATGACTAGGTTGCTGTCCACAAATTTACTTTTTTGTATGTTGCTACTGCTATCCTTCTGGGACCTTTTTAATTAAAGGATTCTTTACTTGATTGTCACTGCCTCATTGATAGGGGTTTGTTCTTCTGTGGATAACTGAGCAGAAAAGAAGAAATCTATATCTTTTCCAGTATGGATTAAATTGTTAATGCACTACACTTTTTCATACCATTGCATAGTTTGACAGTATCAACTGACTTTGAATACATTCACATTTACTGGGTTTTAGTGCTCTATTGATTCTTAGGATTAAAATTAATAATTATATCTTTGCATGGGACACACTGTTACTCATTCTTGGTGTTGAATAGCCTGTTTTCTCAAATCCTTGATAATATAAATATTGTGTGTCACTCCAATCATTTTATCTACATTTTTTTCTTGATCTCCTGCTTTTAGCATGGTATGCCTGTCTGTTTGCATTAATCAGCCCTCCAGAATTCCATTTGTCTCAAGATTAATTATGTCTTTATAAAGTTTGGTGATGAGATATTTAAAACAAATAGTCAGTTTTGTTTGCTGCACTAACTAATAAGTACTGGGAAACGGTTATTTATTTTAATGATCTTGCTGTTGGCATGTGGTTTCTTTCATACTTTTTTTTTTACCTCAAGAAAGAGAAAGTTGTGATTGTGATTTAGATTGCATTTATTGGATGTTGTGTCTTATGTACATGTATACAGGTTCTTGGATATGAACCATCTCACCTCAGCAGTGCACAATTTTTACCTCGTTGGTTTTCTACTGTAGCATCTAATGGATCTTCTGCGCAGAATACACAGGTTTGTCACCAGCAAAACTAGTTTTTGATTTGTCCATTATTCTTTCATTTCATGCTACTTGTTCATGAAATTGATGTTTCCGATCTGACAGATCTCAGAGACATGCAAGCGCACTGCTGGAATGGAACATTCTGATGTGCTGAAAGCAATGGAAGCAGCCTCCCCTAAAGTTGTGGCATTCAGCCCATTAGAAGCAGCCATTGCTAAACCTAGAAGCGGTCCCTTGACAAGCGAAAGTTCTAAAGTAAGGCGATCAGAGTTAGCAACACAAGTTACATTTTACATGATTCCTGCCCTGCTTCTTGCCTCAAAAAACAGCTTATCTACCTCTGTTATGGTCGGCGCGGTACTCCATCAAGTATACATGTTTTACAAGGAGATCTTTCTGGACTATGTGCACCACGATATCACCAGGAAGTGGGTGTTGATATACTTCAAGCTGCTCTTGCTGATCATGGCGAAGGACACTATCGTGTACTTCAACTTGTTCTAAGTTCAATATGTTAGTTTCTCAAGGGACGAACCATGCATTCATCTGTAGACTGAAAAAGGAAATGATGATGATGGACGTATGCTGAGTGTTGGTTCTTTTCTCCTGCATGAATTTGCTTCATTTCCAACCCTTTTTCCCTCTCAATTAAGTTCATCTTGGTTGTCAATGTACTCGAAAGGGATTGATTGGTGATCAATAAGATAATTAGTTTCTGCAAGGAGCTACCCCTGATAAGACAGTGGTCGATGTGTCCTTATTTGTAATAATAGTAAATATCAACTCAGCAATCTTATCTGGTATTTGCTAGCATGCCGCAGTCACTGTTTTTATTTCCATTAATGAACTATGATCAAATGTTTCTCTTTCGAAGCCGGAATTGTCCTCATATTTTTTATAGCCCCCTTTGTCGTACAAGAACTCTTAACACTATTTCCTCGTGTGCTCCTCTTAATGGCCTTTTGTACTGCAAAAATGTGAATATGTGTTGCTTGGTGGGTTACTGCTTTCTTAGCTGCCACAAAATTGCAGACGTGTTGATTTCAAAAAAAAAAAAAAAAAAAGTTGCTGTGTCACCCATTGCCTGCGTCCAGTACGGTGATGCTTGCTGTTGCACATGGTAAAATGTAAATGCATGAAAAACGCCGAGGCAGGTGCGCAGGTGCTGCGTTGTTGCCTCTGACGCTCCTGCGTCATGTGCTACAGTGCTCGTTATTCAGCAGCACATGAGATAAATTTTCACTGCCCTGAAACTGACCCTCCTTGGTTCGGTTGGAGTTGGATTTGGTTTGGCAGTGTCAAAAATTTAAAACTTATAAGAAGAAATACAAAAAAGGTTTAAAATATTTTTAAAAAATTATGATATCTCAGTAAAACTCTATAAAGTCTCAAGAAATTATTACAAAATATTACACCGAATAGTTTATAGAAAAGAAAAAATTTTACTCAACCAAATCAAACTGAACCGGAGTTTTACTTTTACCTTGCAGGCTTGAGCTCCACTGATCTTGCTGCTGGAATTGAAGGCCAGCATCGGCCACCACAGAAGCGGCAGTGATTGGGTGAACGTGTCTGCACAACTGTTCATCTGCTGCGTCCTTGTGCAATTCTGTGAAGCCCCTCATAGCGCCGGCGGCGAGGCTGAATTGCCGGTAGATCTTGCAGCCGTTTACATGCGATGCGACGCGGCCCCATCGGCTGCCGTGCGCACATGCTCGCTCGGCGGCGGCCGGCGCGGCCACGGCTGGGCTGATCACTTGATTGCTGGCGCTGCATGAATCTGTGGGCTCTGGCTGTCCGCCTCTGCTTGCATTCCAGTTTCCAGGTGAGTGAGTGAGCAACCCCAGCTGAGGCGACAGCAGCATACACACTCAGTGATCTACCAGTTTATGCACTACACACACTGCAGTGCGCTTGTGAAGATTAACCATGGTGGCATGGCCCTCTGATTGGGTGATCAGTCACACTTGCAAATCTCAAAGGGGGGGCAGTGCAGGCCAGCAGATGTATCTTTCCAGCCTTGACATGGCATTGGGAGCTGAGATGCTGTAGTGGAGAACAGGAAACAGAAGGGGCTTCTTGGATTTGGCTTCTCTTCCTTTCATTGCCCTATAGTCTTTTGCTTTTGTTTCTTCAGATCCCATGTCGTATGGCTTGTTTCGTAGGGTGGGCCGAGGGGCTGGGATGCTTGCAGTTGCAGGACCCGAAAGGACCATAACTGTGGCACAAAACATGTACATTGAATGGCCCAGCCATTTCAGAAGAAAAAAAAAGTAGATGTGGCTATGATTTCAGGACTGCATATCTTTGTTGCCTTCCTGGGGCTATTACGATCAGCATCTTTCTCTTTGTACGTTTCATCTCTGACTCTCATTGTCTCTTTCTCTCTCTCCCCCTGTCATGCTTTGTTGAATGGGCCTGCTGCATCAATGTTGGTTCAGTCCTTTTGCTAGATCCTTTAGCAGCTTCTTGTTTTCAGCAAAATTTTGCCCTCAATGCTGCATCAGCAGAGGACCTTTAGGGCTAGATACAGATGTACTTTTCACTTTTAATGCTTTAGTCCTTTTGGGGACGTAATTACCATATTTTAATTTCAGTACATTTTGCATTGAATGCCTACATATAAAGAGTGTAGATCCAATTTTACTTAAAAAAAAAAGTTATGTATCTTCACTTATGTGTCTTCACTTTACGTGTCTTCAATAATTATTTAGAAACCCTCGTGTCACAGCAACAGTTACATGAGATTACATTAGTGCTATGTCTGATAACCAGTTCTCTGCAATAATGCCATGTCTACATGTGAAGTAGATTAGGTAAGAGGCTTCCTATCCCTACAATTTTATCATGCAACAGGCTGTAAGTTGGCCTCTTGTAATAATGAGTGTTCTTCCTGCTGTGGCAGTCATTGGATCCTCATCTTTATAGCAGAATGGTGCATGTGACCTCCTCTTTGATTTGTGGCGTTTTATTTGGTCAACTTGGGCCAACCTTGGGGATGTTTTTGTCCATGTAGATTACATGCAGCATAGTTAGACTATGACCTCAAGATTGCTCCCAGTTTTCTGTAATGCAGTCCAGGTCCAGGTTACTTCAGTTGTGACAGTTGTGTAAAATCTGATCGAGATTGTGCAAGGAACTGTGTACAGTTGCCTTTTTTGGACAATTGTAGAATGGAAAATGTAGTGATCTCAGTATCTCATATATAAATCTAAAAGTAAAATAAATTATGGTGTGGTAGTTAGCAATATAAGTTAGTGATCGAGTTGAGCCGAACCGATTTAAACAAAGTGTTTCTGTTCTCTCAAAAGAAAAAGGGAAAAATGCAAAATTCACCATTATTACACACATATTTCTTTAATTAGAATGCATATTTTTTTTCCTAGGGAGCGTATAACCGCTACTTCCATATTTAAGCTGGAATAGTTTTGAGTTGGTAACTTAATTTACTTCAAATTGGGGTCTCAGAATGTTTAGTAGTTATTTTTAAGTTTTTTGAAATGTACACAGTATTTTTTTTTTCCTGAAAGAGATACAATGTATTGCTGTTACTTGCAAATTGCAATTTTCTGTCTGGGTTTCATGCTTGTGTGACCAAGCCAAATATCATAGTTTATTGGATTCAGATTTGGATCTTGGAAGAGTATCTGACTGGACCCATTGCTACGCTGTTTTAGTTCCACCCCATGTCTAGAATTCTAGCAACTTGCATGGTGCATCTAGGGCCTGTATATGGAACATTTCTGGGTCCATGGATAAGTTTGACTCTGACTAAACTAGGTTTTTTGTGTGTGTGTACTGGCTGTGTTTCTTTGCGCGTTTAGCTACGATGAGCGGTCACGTTCCCACGCGTTGCTACAGTACCCACGCGTTTAAATGAACTGAAGCTGCGCCAGCAGCTAAACGCGCGGGAATGCGTAAACGCGGCGAGCCTGCGCAAAGAAACATAGCATGTGTGTGGGTGGGGGGTTGAATCGGCAAGCCAGCTTTTCAAGAAATCCAGCATGGAATTGGGCTCCCATCACAATTCCAAAACTGCTGGACATCCACAGACACCTGGAATGGATCGGACCTGATTCCATCTCACGAATTGAAGGCCCAATTACGGATTATATTATTTCTATGTGACCAGAAAAATATTTTACGAGAAAAAATATTATCGGCCAAATATCCAAATAGTCCTGTCCAAAATGAGTTCACACCCGTGCAAAGAACTTGTTTTTGGGGAGCTGGTGCTGCCAAAATCATTTGATTTATGGGCTCGTATATTTCAGCTTAGCGTAGCGTTTCAGCAAAATTTGAGTCTTTAAATAGAGGTTTAAATATTGTAAAAAAAATTAAAAATAGTTTTAAAATTTTTAAGAGGATTACTAAAAACCTGAGAAAAATCATTACAAATTATTATACCAAATAGGCTATATAAAAAATATAAATTTTGCTGAAACGCAAAGCTACATTACACTAAGCTGAAATGTACAAAGCCTATGTTGGCTTTGAAAAAGGCTGAAATTAACAAACGAAGCCTGGTTTGAGAATTCTCCATATGAACATGAGAAAAGTCAAATGGTTAGAAAAACATAATTAAATAATTAATAGATAATCTGCTAAAACAAGCTAGGACACTCAACCCTTTGGCTACTACTAAGAAATCTAGCTAAAAAATCCTCTTTACATATATAATGCTAGTAGAAGACTGGCCACTTTAGATGGTCAGAGAGTAGAGTAGAGAGAGAGAGAGGCAGGCAGCCTTTTTAGTTTTTACATGGGAAGGATTTGCACTTTTCACAGTGACAGAGGGGGGAAGAACTGTTGGAACCATCAGTCAGCAGAGCAGAGGGACTGGCACACTGCCTTGCTTTCTGCTTGGCCCAGAGGCTCTCCTCGGCCGGTCAATCAGTCCAAAAGGTCACGGTAAACGATAGCGGCGGCCACTAGCCTCGCACGGTGGGGCCCACCTGTCGGACGCCAGCTTGATCCTCTGCTCCCCGGGAGCTCTGTAGGCTGTACAATCCGACGGTCGGCCATGGGCGTCGAGATTCGTGACGGGGACGGCGCAGGAGGACGGTGACAGCGTGGGCATCGCTCCTTTGTTTGTGAAATTGAGATTCTCAGACCATGTTTGAAGTTATGGTTCATGTGTTGCTGTAGCAGTGTCATCTAACTTGGGGCGATGAAATAATGTTGAATAACACATACGGTAAATAAAACAGGAGAGAAGAAAGAACTGATAAATAGTGTTGAATAGTGCTAAGTTTTTTTTTAAGATGGGTATCATTGGACACGTCCTAAAATGGAGCTGTTTTAGGTGAAATCACCACGTTCTAAACATGTCTTGGAGTGGCTCTGCGGTACGAGGGGCATGTTTTTTTACTTTTTATTGTTTTCAAAACATAACCTCGACCACTAATCATCATTATAGTTTACTTATAAAAGTCACTGGAATTGTAATTTTATTGAATTACTTTAGAATCAAATATACGTATACTAAGGCCGGTGCTCACATTTACGGTCTTCGCGGGCTCGGCGTCACTCAGAGAGACCGCCTTAACCTTGTTGGACAAACCAGGGGAGGCACGGGTCTTCGCCGGATGAGCCCCCGGAATTGAGGCACCGGACTTTTGTGCGCAAACAACGCCCGCCATATCCGGCGTTCGCCTGTCGCACCGCAATGCATCAAGCCTATCCACCTTGATGACGATGGGACCGCGGGGGCCCGGGATCTTCACCACCATGTAGGCATAGTGGGTCGCCGCCATGAACTTGGTTAGCGCAGGCCGGCCAATCAGAGCATTGTACGGGAGATTGAAGTCCGTGACCTCGAACTCGATCACCTCCGTACGGAAAATTGTCGGCGTCCGCGAAGGTCACGGGAAGGATGACACGACCCAGGGGCAAAGACTCCGACCCCGAGGTGACGCCGTAGAAAGGGAGCGTCGGAGTCAGGTCGTGCTTCTGTAACTGCAGCCCCTGGCAAACTCTTGAGGATAGGAGGTTGATAGTGCTCCGCCCGTCCACCAGCACCCGTCCAAGCTTCACGTTCCGGACCGTGGGCCACACCATGATTGGCGGATGCCCTAGGGCCACGCGGTGCTCTCAGGGTGGTCGGCCTGACTGAAGGTGATCGGCTCCTCCGACCACCTCAGCTACCTCCTCGACCCCTCACTTGGTGCGATGGCGCACACCTCCCTCATCAGCTGCTTGAACTTGGTGTTGGAGGGGTAGGTGGCCGAGCCGCCGTGGATGTACCACCCAAAAGTGTTTTGCCACAAAGCCGTTAGACTCGAACACTAACGATGACCGCCGGGAGTCATCCGTCAGGGTTTTCCGACTAACAACTAAGCCCATCCCATAACGGGACTCGAGTTCGTACTGTTATGGCTCAGTTCGTAGGTTCATAGTACGATCAATCCTTAAGCTAGAAAAGAGACGGTAATTTAGCCCACATTTTCTCAAGACGCTGCTGTCCCGCACGAACCGACAAAAGTCTCTCCCTAGCTAGAAGATGTTTTGGGGAAGGAGGAAAACCTTCTCCTACTAAGCATCACCCTTGATGCACTATTTTAAACCGCATTGTCTCCAAACCTTTCTCAACACAAACTCATTTCACACAAATGATAATATTATCTTGCGTAAAAGAATTTTAAGCATTTATCCTACCGCAATGGCATATTTATGTATAAAGAAAGGTAATTTAGCCTTAGGTTTTAATCCTAACATTATTTCTTACCTTGAACTATTCGGCATGATAACTAGCCTATCAAATACGTCGTTTGTCATTTTAAAAGTAGCATGCACGTTTTCAAGTCTAGTAAGCATTTTCTAAATAAACGAAAATGGCTACACAATATGATCGAAGGGGGACTTGCCTCGGTCGGATCCTGGGTAGGCGTAGCCGATGTCGTCAATCAGATCCGTGGAACCTTGGCCTCCTACTCACGCGAACAACCATGCATAGCACATAACATTCATCTGACAAAGAGTATTTTTGATGCATTTTTAGTTTTGGAAAATGCAGCAAAAGAGATTTCATGCACATGAAATGATGCACCACTAGGCCTATTTATCTAGCTAGTATGCAGAACTACATGTATGGCATGTCGTTTTATATTTTCACAAGATCCAGAAACATTTAATATACTTTTAGAATTTTGTACAGAATTTATAAAGTGCCTTTGACATTTTTAATAAATGCTTTTCAAATGCTACTGCTAAATGGAGGGAAATCCTTCAAACGGAAATTCTCCAGCGGGTAGGCCGGCCCATGGAGGCAGGTGGCCCAAAACGTGCGTGAGCGCGAGCGCCCGCAAACGCGTGAAGGGCGACGCGGCGCCGCTGATCGACGGGATCCGCAGGAGCCACCTGTCGGTGACCCACGCGCCGGACTTGAAGGGGAAAAACAAGGGAGCTTCCGGCGGAACTAACGGTGGCGGCAACAATTCTGGCCAACCGAACACAATAGGTTGAACGGAGAGGTGCAGGGAACAGGGAGGAACCTAGCGGCATCCTTGGCGGCGCTAGAGGCAGCTGGAATAGGGGGTGCGACGGTGCGCGACTGCGGCGGTTCACGGTGACTATGGCGCCGGCGAGAGGCTTGAAGGTAGCTCGATTCCCTCGACTGAGAGAGAGGTGGGGAGATCAAGGCGGATGAGCAGGCTGTCCATGGCGGTGGCGCGGACACGAGCTCTGCGATGCACACGGACCGAGCGGCTACACTCCTTGTGCCCGCCGACTGCTCGTCTGCTCCGATGACCTATCGGGAAGACCGGGCGTGAGGGAACAGACAAGTTGAAAGGAACGAAGAAGAGAGGGGAAAAGAAAGAAACGGAGCGCGGCGGCGGAATCCCCTCGACGGCTCACCGGACTCGGAATAGAGGGAAAGCGGCGGCGCCGGGAAGGAAGCGATGCGGAGTAGTGCTCCATCTTATAGCCGCATGGAGTTGGTGGTTGCACCAGCGGCAGCTCCTGACCAGCGGTGTGGCGGAGGATAAGGAACACGCCGGCGTCGCATCGGCTTGGCCGGTGACACGACGGGGTCGCAAAGACGGAAGGATCAAGGAGCCATAGCAACGCAACGTGGGAGACAGTGGGGGCAGTTTCGCGTGTGGGGGACGGCGAGCCAGAGGTGGGGGGCAGCGTGGGAAGAGCAGGAATGTAATATTAAAAAATGGGTTAGGTAGCTGGGCCGGCCCAAGCCCAGGCCAGCCCAGCCGGCGCCCCTGTTAAGGGAAAAGAGAGAGTTGGGGATCGGTCTCCCCATCCCCTCTCGATCTCTCTGCCCTCTATCGATCTCTCCCGTCTCTGTCTCGCTCTCCCTCTCCCGTCTCTGTCTTGCTCTCTCTCCCTCTCACAGTTTCTCTCCCTTCACTAGCGCCACTACCTCCCACCCGCCCTTGTGCTCGTCGCCGGTCACCGTCGTTGGAGCACCGCTAGCCGCCGCGCCACCGTCGCCTTCCTCCCGCGTCTCCTCTCTCTCGGCGCTCCGCCATGGCCGGAAGGATGTGAGGGAAGGGGTGGGTTGAGTGAAGGAGAGAGGAGGGCCAGTGGAAGGAAGAAGAGGAAGGAGAAGGAGAGAGGTAGGGCTAGGGAGAAGAAGATTGGGCTGGGTTTTGTGTGCCATGTTTTGGGGTAACAATTTCCTAACCTTTTGTTGTACTTTTATTGTTCTTTGGGTCGATTAGGCCTCGATCTTCAAGTGCTAGCTATGTTTTTGGTAGTATGATAGATTGTGTTCTTAGGATGATTTATGCAGTGAGCTTCGGAAAGGTTTTGTGTCAAACCCATTGTGATTTAGGGCTCCGTCCTATAACCAAGAACGTGGGAAATGCTTTTAGCTTTCCGTAGGTTCCAAGAATGCGAGATTTGGTTTAATGGTTTGAGAGGTACGGCCTTAACAGTGTTGCTGGGATATGGTGAGATGTTGGTTTGGATAATTAGACCGAAGGTGGACTAATTAGAGGGCTAGGCACCTTGGCTTTGAGAATATTAAACATAGGCAAAAGAGGGTTAGTGCTAGCTTTTGCTTAGTAGTGGTCATATATGATATTGAATGAGGTGTTTGCCTTGTAGGTGGTGACGCTTTAGGGGTCCGTGTTGTCGTCGCACCCGTGCTTCACCTGGTAACAGAGGCAAATACATGATGCATTACTTATGGTAATATGTGTGACTGATGATGTGGATGTCGTATATGGCATCGTGCATTTTTTTTATATGTTGCTCTAATACTCTTGACCCGATGCTGATGCATGGATGAATGATGATGATGGATTGACGATGGTAGGCGATATTTATGCCTAATTTAAATATTGATAGTTTGATACTATTTGTGCTTTGTCTTTTATTAATAATGAAATTATAGTGCTGAATAAATGGATAGCAAGGATGGATTAGTGATTAAATGGATGGATGAGATAGGAGTGATCGAATGTGATGAGAAATGATGGTTACCCTATTTATGTTGCATACATTCATGAAAAACATGCATTCGAGCCAGGTGGTGAGAAAGTCTTATAACTAGCTAGTCCGGTGAGCCCTAGGCCCGGTCGATGAAAAAGTTATAAGACTAATCCGGCGTGCTCTTGATAAGACCTACAGAGGTAGGCACCCACCACGGGATGGCGGAAAGACTCACTTCGATGAGCACCTCCACGGGATGGAGTGTAGAGTGTGACATCGACGAATGTGCACTCAGCGGTACCGGTACATGCTTATGAGATATGAGCATAATGCATTGCATTGTTGAACGCTGCATTGCATTGATGAGCATGGTTATGATTGGAAAGTTGTTCTGTTGCTACGGATTTCATATAAACATGTTCTATGCCATCACTATTATATACTTGCTGAGTCATGGACTCACCTTTGCTCTTTCTGTTTTGTTTTTAGGTCATTCGATGATGTCGCACGCGGGCGGGTAGCTGCACACACACTTGAACTATTAAATAATCAGCGTCTAACAGTGGGCCCTTAATAAATAAAATGATGTTACAGACTTTTAACTGGTTGTGTATTTACTTATGTATTCGGTTGTGAGGATGAATTATTTTTTTGGTGTGAGATGGTGTTGGTCGCCCTATTTAGCTAGGATTGTCTACGGTTTGTTTTACTACCGATGAATGCTTGAGGTAAGCTATTGGTGGAAAGCCTAGTGGTATGGGCATCTTGGTTTATAGACTGTGAATGTGAAGGTGTCGTGGTTAGAATATAATTTGTGTTATATATATATATATATATATATATATATATATATATATATATATATATATATATATATATAGATCCTAATCTACCCCTAGGGGTAGATTAAGCCTAATCTACACCTAGCCACCCCAACGAGCCAGGCTCCAGCAAGTCCAAGCAGTCAACATGGTGGAAAATTTTAAAAAAAATCAAAAAGCAGATCCACCCATTAACTACCCACTTTCCCTCATCCCCTTCTCTCTCTCTCAAGCCGATCCAAGCCGCCGCATGTCGCCTCCCGACGCCGTCGCCCGACGCCTTGCCGCCCGCCGCCCAGCCAGCCCGCCGCCTCGCCTCGCCCCAGGCTTCGGCCGCGCCAGCCATTGCCCATGCTGCCATTACCGCCCGCCGCCTTGGCCGCCGCCGATGATGCCGCCGTTCAGCGCCCCTTGCCGACGCCTTGCGTCCTGTCTCGGCTTGTCGTCGCGCCGCCGCGCCCGCCGCCGCCCGCCCGCGCACGGCCGCCAGCGCCGCCGCCCGCCGCGCGTCCCGTCTCGGCCCACGACAGCGGCCGCCGCCCGCGCCTCCTCAGCGCCGCCGCCGCCGCCGCGCCCCCGCGCAGCGCCAGCGCGCGCCGACGACCCTCGTCCACGGTGTCTGCCGCCGCACACCGCCCCTCGTCCTCGCCGGCTCGGCGTCCTCACCCCGTCCTCCACGCCCGGCGGCGGCCGGCCTAACGGCGCTTTCGGTTCCTCCGTCGCGCGCCCTGAAGCTTCACTGTCCCCAACCGCCGCCATCGGCCCGATGTCCCCGTCCGCCCGGTCTGGCGTGTGTCCGCCGCCCGATGTCCCGTCCGCCAATGATGCTGTCGTCCTCGCCGACGGCGGGCCGTGATGGACCAGACCCGCCGGTCCTCGACCCCAGCCAGCGCCGTCGCCGCCACTGCGGCTTGGCGGCCCGACCTTGGGATCGTCCTCCATCGCCACTCGGACCAGCGCCTCCACGGGGCCGGCACCGCCGCCTCGCCGCTGCTCGGGCGGATTACTTAGGGTTACTTAGGTTCTACGTGGATTACTTTAGGGATTTCGCTAAATTGTTAGGGCTTTAGATGAGTTACTTTGGTAATTTGAGTCATGTCTGAAATAATCGGTCGTGATTTGGTTTTGCCATTTTGCATGTATGCTCATCAAAAGTAATAAAAAGTAATTCATAATAATCTGTGATTTTGGTCCTATTTACTTTCAAAATGATGCTAGTAATTGAAAGTAATCCGTTTGAAAAAAAGCGACTCAAAATTCAAATAAACCGACATGCAAACCCACAATTTTAGAGCAGTTAATGCCCCCACGATTCTAGGATCTTGCCTCCTGGTGAATTACTTTCCGCGCTGAAACATGTTCATTTCGGTTGCTCCAATTACTTTTGAAATGCGACCATTTACTTTCGGTTTTGGCTGGCTCGCGTGGTTCGCTGGGATGGCTCGGGTGTAGATTAGCTTAATCTACACCCAGGGGTAGATTAGGGCCTCCGTGTGTGTGTGTGTGTGTGTGTGTGTGTGTGTATATATTGTTTCTTTGTCTGCTGAGTGGATGACCATATTATAGAGGAGGTGCTGTTGAAATTTTGTACAATTAAAGGGACTTAGTAGCATCTTGGGCTCTGATTGGGCCGGGGTGTTACAAGGAAGGAAGGGGACGACGGGAAGTGGCTGACCGACAGGGCCCACGCACCAGCGGGGGATGGGTCGGCGTGGGCTAAGAGACCGACGCGCGGGACCCACCGACAATGAGATACACACGCGCAGGTGAGAGCGAGCGGGGGGGAGAGCTAGGCTGAGGGGGAACTGGGCCGAAGCGATGCCGAAGGCCTAGGCGGAGGAAAGAAAAGAGGAATGAGAGAAAAGAAGGGGAAGGGAGGATGGAGAGAGAGAGAGAGAGAGAGAGAGAGAGAGAGTTTGTTTTCAACATTTTCTGATTTCTTGTTTTTCTGTTTTCTTCTTTAATTGAAAAGCTATTTAAATCACCCTTTAAATACATGAACATATTTTGGTAAGATAGTTTTTATTTTAACCTTTAAATAGCACAACTCTCTCCAAAACAAAGCATGCAAAGATGATGGCATGATTAAATATTTTAATGTTTCAAATCATGCATTTTAGGATTTATTAACGTGCCAAATTGATTTTAAAATTTTGGGATGTTACACAAAAGATCTCCACTAAGCTCGGAGTCTACCCTTCCTCCAAACCATAACCAGCATCGACCCGGTGAAACCACTAGTGAAGTATGGGGCCATCGCCAGAGGATCATACTACCTCCAACACCATTAAGAAAAACAGCGTGAGAGACGGTAAAACTAACACTAATTTGTGACTAACATCGCTAGAACCGACGATAACACCACCTCTAGTCCAATATGACGTCATTTATCACAACGCGAATTAACCAAATCTTAGAGGAAGCCTCAAAACTCACCGCTGCAAAAGAAAGAGAAGAGGACATAGTACATCTAGCGGCACGAGCTTCCATCCCCACCTATATAGATGACCCGAAGGTCTTCATCGACAAGGAAGCCTGTTCGACCCACATCAAAGTCGTTCCCGTGTCTCTTGCTCTCAATTTTAACTTGGGAATGGATGACAGCTCTCTTTGATTCGCGGTTTGGTTTGATTTTGTTCGGTTTAGGCAAAATTATTATTTTTTGTACAAACTATTCAATGTAACATTTTGTAATATTTTTTTAGAGATTTATAGGATTTTACTCAAAAAATTTAAAACATTTTTTTTATCATTTTCATACTTTTTTAAAAGTTGCTAACTTTTAACTCAATCAAACCGAACCGCGAATCAGTCGGTGCCTTAATTTACTTGACGTAAAACTGCTTCGGCTCTCTAAAAGTACTACCTCAAGATCAGATATGAGTTTTCTAAGTTATTATTAAATCAAACATACTCATCGTCGTAGATCGACGAGCCAATAAATCAAACAAAACTGATGCGCCACGACAGTTTCGACGCATCTTAAAACAAAATCCACGGCTGTCGGGATAGACATGCGTGGAGATAAACAAAATCAACGTGTTCCGTGATCCGATGCCAGATTGCTCGATCCATGGAACGGAACGGAAGGGGCAAAAAAAAAAAAAGAAAGATGTGAGAGCTTCAGTGT
The DNA here is from genome assembly GCA_036346415.1 of Raddia guianensis. Classification (NCBI taxonomy): domain Eukaryota; kingdom Viridiplantae; phylum Streptophyta; class Magnoliopsida; order Poales; family Poaceae; genus Raddia; species Raddia guianensis. Next base: position 17,744,791 of record CM070538.1, read on the forward strand.
GCATGCATTATTGAATCCACGACACGACAGAACGCCGGACGCAGCAGATGCAGATCGGCAGCAGCCAAGAGAGAGATCATGGGCACGCATGATGCATCTCGGCCGTGCAGGAGGATGCATCGAGCATGGGCTAACACGAGGAGGAAGAAGGCATCCCAGGAACAGGAACCCCATCGGTGGCAGTGCGAGCTTTCTGTGCTGAGAGAACACCGGTGTCCTCCTCGATAGCAACCAGATTCTCCCCCGTCCTTTTTCTTGTACTGGAAAGCTAGAACAATCACAATCTCTCTCTCTCTCCTCCCTACTCTCTTTTCTTCTTCTTTTTACACCTTTTTGTTCTCATTCAGTCATTCGTCCATCCTGAGATTGTTTGCTTCCTCTTGGCGCATCTCCTCGCATATATTTGTGCGTGTGTGTACAATGATATGGCATCAGGTGCCTATCATCCATGCCAAACTAACTTGGCGGGGAAATGAGAGGAGCGTAGGGGTGGATTCGAGTCGATCCTGAGCGAGGTTAGGCTGCCAAAACTTGAGCTCGGTTAGGTTCGGGCTCGGCTCGAATCAACATCGAGCTTAGGGTTAAGCTTGAGATTGAGCTCGATAAAATCTCGGTTAGGCTCGAGATCGGCTCGGTTGAGCTCGAACGAAGGGATTTATGCTGTTTTAAAGGGAAGATAATACTATATGAGCTCGGTTGGGCTCGATTTCAAGCTCGAGCTCGGCTCGAATTGGTTGAAAAATTAGATTTAAAGAGAGAAATATGCTATGCAATGATAATTATTCAGGCTCAGTTGGGCTCAATTAAGACTCGGGATCGAGCTCGAGCTTGGCTCGAAAAGACTCGAGCTCGGGACCTGGATCGAGATTGGCTCGTTTAGCATTCGAGCTCGATCCGAGCTCGAGTAGCTCGTCGAGCCTGAACTTTTGGCCCAGCCCTAGAGGAGCGTCTGTTTAGCAACTTAGCGTAATAGTCAAGACATGTTGTGCGTTTGTGAGAAAGCTATCCACATAAAGGTAAGGAGAAATTGCTCGCATATAGCTGTGCCCCGATTGCACCTTATCTATGTAGCACCCATCAAATATATTTTAACTTAGTAGTACTATAATCCATGCCAAACTAATTAATCTAGACATGTTGTGCGTTTGTGGAAAACCTATCTACACATAAATAAAAAATTGCTCATATAACACTGTCCCAATTACACCTCACCCACCTAGCACCCAACAAATTTACTTTGCCTTCTGCCACCCTCCTCTACACTTCTCTCTCACACGCACCCTCCGTCTCTCCTAGTTTTGACCATGACGCGAGCCTACTCGCCAGTGTGACGTCCTCCTCCCAATCCTTCCCCTCAACATCCTCAATTCCCCTCCCCAGCTTTCCTCTCCAGCGATGGGGACTGGGCTCACCGGATTGACATGGAGGCACACGTTCGAGGTGACGAGTGGCGAAAGAGGTGTCGGGCCAAAGGAAAGGTCACCATGGCCGTAGGCGATGCCAATCTTGGGTAGCCTAACGTGGTGGCAGAGTCGGTGAGGCAGCGCGCAGGTCACGGGTGGCAAGATGAAGGTGTCGAGGCGATGTCGTCTAGGCCAGAGGTAGTGTTAGGATGGCATGCTTGTGGCTCGAGCTTTGGGCGGCCGATGTGGCGAGCTCTTGGATCCGAGCAACAGCGGCATTCCCAAAGCATATCGATGCTTGAATTCGAGTCCCAAAACCATTCTATATTTTCTTAGCATTTCTAATGCTTTTCTTAGTTTATCCCATAAAAAATACCAATAAATTTGTAATGTCAAAATAGTAAAAAAAACAAATTTCCGTTTAACGTCACGTGTACGGTTGTTTTTTAAAAAAGAAGTAAATGCAATTGGTTTTGTTAGCTTGATGTCACCAATAGCCAAAAAAAAAAGCATGAACATTAACAAGACAGACGCCTCTTTGTCGGCGCCCCTCATGACAAGATCGTAGCTCCTCCTCATGACAAGATCGTGCTCGTCTCTAAACTCGTTCGCACTGTCGAGCTCCTCCGCGCATGGCCTCTGCTCCCGCGCCGGCCTAGCCGAGCTCCACCGTGCCGCCTTCTTCTCACGCAGAGCCACCGCGCTGGAGCGCCGGTGACCTCGCCGGAGCTTCTTTGACCTCGCCGGAGCACCATCACCCCATTTTTGGGTCGTCGGCGTCTTCCCGTCGTCACTGCTCCTGAGCTCAGGCCTGGCCAATCTCCGGCGCTCTGCCTTGCGCGGTGGCCTCCACTCTTCGTCGCATGTGCTCGCTGGAGCCAGGCTCCCAGGCAGTGGCGGAGCTGGTGAATTTCCACGCCTAGGGCCACTATAACAAGGCCCTAAACAACCCATAGTATGGCACATCTAATTCAATGCTTAATTTTAAAACAAACTAGATAAAAACATGATACGGTACAAATTACAAAATAAGTACCTAATTAAAGATGACTTAGTCCATCCTCACTTCGCATATTTTCATCGGCATTACCATGTGAACTTGAACCTAAACATGCAATTTGGACATTTCAAAGATTTAAGGGATGCAATATGAAGTGATGGGAAAACAATAAAATGATGCCAATGTCCTTGGTCGCTTCCTTGTGCACATCTACATTTCTATTATTGTAATCACTAATCAATAATTAGAGTTCAGAGATGTGCTATTGGGATTGATCGATTGAAATTTGAAATAGAGCAGAGAGATCGCTGCAAAATTGGAGAATTCATACCGGTAGTCCCTTCAGTGACCAAAGCCTTAAGCCGCCGTCATCGTTCCCCTTGGCCCTCGGGCCTCGCCGACGCCTTCTCGGTCTTCCTCGGTCCTCGCGGCCAGTGCCTGCTGCCGCTGTGGCCATTGGTGAGCCTCACTTGCCATCCGCCCGACCACCGGCACGCGTCGCGCCTCGCGCCCTCAGCAGGTCCACCTCGCCTCGCGGCTTTGCTCGTCGCTAGCGCCTCTGAGAGACATACTGCTTGCCAAGCCCTCAGCCACGCTTGCCGCATTGCATGCTGACCTCTGCCGCCGTGTCCGTGCCGCCATCTGCCAGGCGGCGAAACCGAAACTACTCCATGTGCCGCATGCCGCCCATGCGTGCCCTACCTACTTGCCGCCGTGCCACGCTTCGGCGCGCGTGCCGCCCCCAGGCCGCCAGCCGCCGCCGCCGCCGCCCCACCGCTAGGGTTTGAGTCTTTGAGGCGTGGGCGTGGTATTGGCCATTTGCATGATCTCAGTCTTTGTTTGCGTGTGTGGACGGGTGGGGCCTGGGGAGAGAGATGGGTGGTGGGAGAGGAGATGGGCCGGGTGGGGGCCTGGGGGGAGAGGAGATGGGCTGAGGGGGAGAGGAATGGGCTGGGTGGCCGGGTGGGGGCCTGGGGCAAATAAATTTAGGGGGGGTATTATACCTTTGTTTTCGGCCCACGCCTAGGGCCGTGGCCCTAGTGGCCCTAGGCCCAAATCCGCCCCTACTCCCAGGAAAACGGCCTAAATGGCTAACGTCACCTCCAATGCAGGTGTTAAAATAGATGCTTACAGAAAAAACCGGATTTTTTGCCACATCAGCAAATAGAGGTATTTAGAGGAAAGAGAAGACGCCTAGGTTGGCATCCACTGCTATCCGGTGCTTGTTAATTTTTTCTACAGTTGCTTGTCTGGATGTCTGGATGCTACCTGGTTGATTGTATTTTTCATGTTACGCTAGGCACTGGTCATTAGAGATTAAAGCGTCTGGTCCAGATACTAACAATACAGTTATAGTTTATAAGCACCTCTGAAAGCTATGATGCATTGGAAGGAAAAGTTTTTTATGCATGTTTAGTGATGTGACACCTTACTCTAAGCACCTTGTTTTTAGGATGGCCTAAATGTTCGTTTCCCTGGCGTCTGGCTGGAACAAATTTTGTGGAGCTTCACATGCTTCAGACGTGTGTGCAAGTAACCAAACAAAAGAGATTTGCATGCACCGAGAGCCTCGTGCAGCTGAAGCAGCCAACCGCACATCCCATTACAACATGTTTAAAATGACTTGTACTTATTTAATTAAAAAGCTAATTTGATTTTTCAATCCAGTTTTTCCCTTGTCACGAAACGGTCTAAAATACTTTTAATAGTTAGATAAATAAATAGACGAACCTAACTTTTTATTTACTCTTATCTCATTTCAGTTTAGCAATTCCCGACCCTTAATCTGAAGAAGTTGTAGTCAGGGGTTCACAAAACTGTCGGTTAAATGCGGTTAACCGCGTCTCCGCAGGGGTCCAATTCGGTAAACCAACGGTTTATAGTTTACGGGTTTAGCCAAAATTCGTTCAAATAAATTTTCAACGTAAAATATTCATAAAAATCCTAAAAATACTATTAATCATTCAAAACATTTTGGCTTAAACAAAAATTTAAAAAACAAAGTTTTATTGTATATTTTAAAGGATTTTATTGATTTTCACCAATTTTTACTTTTTTCCTAGAAACCACGGAAACCGCCGGTTTTACCGTCAAAACCACGGCTAACCGTGAATAAAACCTAACAGACGTAGTTTTGGATTTGGGAAAAAAAACACGGTTAACCGGTTCTGCGCCATGGCAGCTCGATTGCTGGGTTGGGCCTCGTTCTTTTCAGCGTATCGTTGCGTTTGCGTATTACTGTAGCAAATTTGAGAACCCTCAAAATGAGGTCTAAAGATTATAAAAACATAATAAAAAAATAGTTTTAGAATCTTTGAAACGACTACTAAAAGTCACGAAAAAATTGTCGTAAATTATGACAACATATATATATGCTATATAAAAATAACAAAATTTGCTACAGTAATACGCAACGGTACAATATGCTGAAAAGAACAAGCCTTGGTGCTGGGTTGGAGAGCGGCGGCGGTTTTGTGAACACTGCACGCTTAAACAAATTTAAAGAGAGGAGAGAAAGTTTTACCTTTTGGGATGAAGTAAAAGATTCCGATACAAGCATGAGAGCCCTGTGAGATCATTCCGTCCTCCTCCGTCACAGTGAGCACTGGGCACCGAGGTGAGGCGACGGAGAAAGATTCCAACGCTGCAAGGCAGGAGCCAGGACGGCAGACTGCTGTCAACCCCACCCCAGCTCACCAACCCCCACCGCCAGGCCCCCGCCCAGAGAGAGGACGGCCCTACCCTCACGCACACGCCCCCCGACACGCGCGCACACATGGGGGTGGGGCGCCGCGCAGGGGAGGAGGCCATGGCATGGCCGCACAAGAGCCCGCCCCCCATTGACAAAGGGCCGCACCGCGCGCAGGGATCCAGCAATTTGCCATGTGGGGGTGGATAAATCCACCGCATCCCCCCCTCCATCATCGTCGTCCTCCTGCTCCTGCTCCTGCTCCAGCTCCTCTTCTTGATTTCTTGTTCTTGATTGATCGCCAGCCGCCGCCACCGCCTCCTGCTGCGGTGTGCGTTCGTTTCTTGGGGGAAAAATGGGTTCTTGGCTTCTTGGTCCTGCTCCTAGCCACCACCTAGATGCGCACGCGTAGGTCGCTGCATTGCCCAATTGAGGCGCCAAGTTCGGGGAAAGATTTGCCGCCCCCATTGATGAATGCCGGAGCTCTAGCGCGCACTGATCTGGGGGTAGGTCCAGGGGTGGATTGGATGGATTGACCGGGGGTTTAGATTTTGGGGGAATGTTTCTTTGAGGGGTTGCTTGCTTTGACCATTTGTCAAGCGCGGAGCTTGCTGCTTGCTGCTGACGGGAACATCCCCCCCCCCCCCCCACCCCACCCACCAAAACTCTGCAGATTCGATGTCACGGGCACCCGGATGTCACCGCCGATCGCCGTCGTAGCCGGCATTGCCGCCGGTGGCGCCATATTGCTCGCCGCGGTGGCCCTTGTGATCGCGCTGTGGTGTGTGGCGCGGTTCAGGGCGCGGCGTAACCGTAACTCTGAGACCGCCTCCTCCGATCCCTCCACGCTAGGTGAACCGTGTGATTCTTGTTTCCTTGTGCCGTCCAATCCATGAATGGCTGCGCTGCAGCAACTTGTCATTGCGGTGATGATAATATGCGGTGTTCTTGGTGGCATTCAGTGGAGTGGAGCAAGGGTGGCCGGGGTTCCTCGGCACCGGAGCATCAAGGCGCGAGGCAATTCTCCTATGAGGAGCTGGCACAGGCGACCAAGAACTTCAGCGAGGCCAACCTGGTTGGCGCGGGAAGCTTTGGGCTGGTGTACATGGGCTTGCTCCTTGATGGCACGGTTGTTGCGATCAAGAGGCGTATGGGGGCACCAAGGCAGGAGTTTGCTGACGAGGTAAAATGTGGATGCAAATTAAGGGACACTGTTGTGGCTTGCAAACTTTTCAAAGAAATCTACTTTAGCCGAACCCTTGCATTCTTATAAGCAGAACAAAAATGTGTCTCTCAGTTTTGTCATCTGTGGTTACAATTTTCTGTTTTCTGATGTTTCCTGATGCTGACTTGGGAGTTCAGTACACATTGTATCATTATTTGGATTCAACAGTTAACTACTCTGCACTAAATTGTTCCATATTTATTGGCAAAAGGTGATCTTATGGGTCAAATGACCTTTGTAAGGTAGAAGATCTGTCTCTTGTCAGTTGTTGTTGTTTTGTGGTTTAATGGGGTTGGTTTCATAAATTAGATAGGGACAGGCAAATAAATGCATTCGTTGTCGCCTAATAATTGACACTTCCTTCACCTGTTTCGTGTTCGTTGCATAATGCAGGTTAGGAAGCTTTCAGAGATTTGTCACCGTAACATTGTAAATCTCATCGGCTATTGCCAAGAAGGTGGTCTACAAATGATAGTGTTTGAATACTTGCCCAATGGCAGTGTATGTGGCCATCTGTATGGTAATGTGTAGTTCTTATCATGAATTTGATTGTGGACTTCATTTCCTTTCTATTTTTCTGAAGCCTTGCACTATTCACCAGATGCTGGGAAAGGCTCCATGACACGGCTTGAGTTCAAACAAAGGCTCTCAATAGCCATTGGTGCAGCTAAAGGTAATGAACAGTTGAGTTATTCCCTTGTTTTGTGCCATTTAGAAAAAATAAGTATGGCTGCTATTTGACTTGCAGGTATGAATTTTCTGCATAGTCTTGTGCCTCCTTTGATCCACAAGGACTTCAAGACTAGCAATGTATTGGTTGATGAAAACTTTATTGCGAAAGTGGCTGATGCTGGACTTGTTAGATTACTAAGAGGATATGAGGATGTAGGTACATCGCATGGATTTAGCAGCAATGTCTGCCAAGATCCTGAGTAAGTCCTTTTGCCACATCTTGTTATCTTCTTGATTTCATTTGAGACAACAAATATGTTGGCTACCATGTTAACACTGGAGTTTTATATATTATGATAACTTGTAGAAAAATTTGTCACACGCCCTCGGTTATTTTTTAAGAAAAATGTCACCAGTTTATATTATTATTTAATCTTGCGATAGATTGATTTTCTTGCTAATTACAGTAACAATCATTTGTCACTCATTGAGCATGTTTGTCCTTAGGGTACACTCCGTGGCACACTTTTCTGAAAGCAGTGATGTGTACAGCTTCGGAGTGTTCCTGTTGGAGCTAATCACTGGCAGAGAAGCTGCTCGCTTGGTATCTCTAGAAACCAGAGAATCTCTGGCCCACTGGGTAATTTTCATTGACATGTAGCTGTAAATTACCTAGAATGAAAGCTATGAACTTTTTACTTTTCATTTCAAAGAATCTTCAGCAAGTCTTCAGGCTCAGTCTCAAAAATTTTGAGGAATTATGTGGAAAGTATGCTAGCATTTTTTGCTAGGAGAAAGGAACAGAATATTTGATTCATTGATCCAAAATTTACCTAGGATTAGGTGGTCTATATGCTCATTGAAAAAATAATAACTATGGTGGTTTGGTGTAAATATAATTGTTATGGTAATGGATGATTTTGCCAACTTGGAGACAATAAGAAAATGGGAGAATTGATTATTTATCACTCTCAAACATTGGCAATTCATATCTATCACGAAGCATTTCATGCTCTTTTGGAAACATATATGCCAGTTTTAGTAATATACTTCTATTCTTGTTTGAAAAATTTCTACTTGAGTACTAACCCTAGACATTTAATATGCTATTTTCCTACTTCGATTAACAAATAAAATCTAAATAAAAAAAACCAAACAATTCAAAAAAGAATTGCAGTTTTCTATGAACCATCGGATTCCATACACCAGCATCCCACTGACATGCATTTTCATGTCATTTTGAAAGATGGAGGCACATTTCGGTTCGAATGAACTGATTGACCCAAGGCTGGGTGGCAGTTTCACGTCAGAAGGTATGAAAGAATTTGTTGGCCTTACCTTTCAGTGCTTGAACCCATCATCCAGGAGGCGGCCAAAGATGAGTATGGTTGCAGCTGAACTGGACCGGATTCTCGAGACGGAGATGTCTCTGACTACAATCATGGGTGACGGGACTGCCATTATCACACTTGGAAGCCAATTGTTTACGTCGTAAAGACGAAGATTGATTTCATGTCTGCTATTTGATGACATGACAATTGTGCGTAGAGTCTAACAACTGTTTGTTTATGATAAGTTGTACAGGCTCTGCATTGTTGTGAGATGCCATGTATGTGTTTTTAGAGCTTATCATGGTTAGTATAATCTGGTAGGTGAGGTGAGAAGAAATAGAGCTGTATGTATCTTTCCTTTTCTTCCTCCTCTTTGACTCTTTGTGAGGTAGAGAACTGTATGTAATTTTCAGATTGTACGCTGCCCTTTGATCTTTTATCTATGAAAGGGCTACTGTCTTGTGCTGATTTGGTACATACGAACTGATATAAGAGCTATTTTGATTCTCAACCGTTGCATAGCTTGATTGATGCAGCACATCGTTTCTTGATGTCGACAAAAGTTCAATGGATTTCCCTAATTAAGATTTTGAGATTTGGACCCGCATTATAAGTTGAGACAATTATACCAGTCAATTTTTATTCTCTAGAAAATATTTACTAAGCCGCTTGTAAACACTCAGATGAGAGGGTTAGGTTTTAACCGCCATACCTAACAGATCATGGCTCAGCCGATTTATTTATCTGGCTGACTCTTTTGCTGGACTAGCCAGTTTTTCTAAATATCTAAATTCTAGATAAATAAATACTTAGCCATAAGTAAATTAGACATTAGGAAAATTTTCCTTATATGCCACTTTGGTAACCCTCACCAGCCCACCCCGAGCCCAAAATTTTCAATGCTTCAGCCAGCCCAAGGGCCCAACTGATTCAATGCCCTCCCAAAATCCCGAATCTCAAAGACAAAAACAACCCTAGCTCCACGGTCCACGCCACCACGCCCGTGCCGCCGTCGCCGTCGCCGTCGCCGTCGAGCCGTGCGCCGGCCGACCGGCGAGCACCGAGGAGTCTCCCCACCGGGCCGGGAGTCGCCACGCCGGCTGCTGCTGGGCTGCAGGCCGCTTCAGCGCTGCTCTGCCTGCTCCGCTCGTGCTCGCCGCTCGCGCGCGCGCGGTCGCGCCTCACGGGCGGCGCCGCGACGGGCTGGCCGGCCGGGGGTCGATTCGTCGGTCTCTCTCGCCGCGCCGTTTCCCCGCCAATCTCCCTCGCTGCGCCGCCTGGCCGCTGGTCTCCGCCGCCTCGTCGAGCCAACGCCGATCTCCTCTGTGATTCTCCACGTACGCCTCCTCCCTTCACTTCCTCTGCATCTGCACACGAACTCTCGCCTCTCGCCCCTGCATCTGCACATGAACTCTACTGTGAATCCGCCCCTGTGAGATGACAAATTATTGTTGGAATGGGTAACCAGTTTATTGAACTGCTTCAATGTACCATCACCCCCACACACACACACACACATCCCAACTGGACTAACATACACATTGCTGAATGCTGATGACCTTAATATAGTTGCGAATAATAACCATACCAGGACAAGCCGATACATAAATGGATAGTAGATCATTAAAATGTTTTCTTTTTTTTCAGAGTCAGGTAATCTTACCTGTCCCATAAACTTCGATTACAGGAAAGAACTTGAATTAAGGCAGAGTAGGCATTATGTCTTTCCTGAGACTGATGCCTCGAAGGTTGCCCCAACTTATTAGGTACAGACTTGTACTGTCTCACTGAAATTTTTTTCAGCAAGGCTGTCTTATGTCATGGATAGTCTATTTACGCGTCCACCATTACAGTGGAATGTGATTTCTGTTTTGATTTTTCTTTCTTGATGATCACACAGGCAGATGGAGCAAGATGTCGAGACTGTAATCAATGTTCTGCAACCAGGCCCAATAGGAATCGTGGAGCACAAATTCACCGATGCAGAGATCCATGAAGCCCAAGCCACGGTGCAGAGAGCGGTTGAGAATTGGCAGAGGAACAGGACCCTGGAGAGAAACATTGGTGGTAGTTCCTTTGACAAATGGAAGTGACGACCCTCATCATGATATTGTGCAACAACCATACTGAAAATAAAATTGCTGTTATGGCTGCAACTGCTGCTACTCCAATTGCTTATATGGTTTCTTCTTCAGTGGACCCGTGCAACAGATTGTGAAATCCCTTCTCAACGATCTATCGTCGACAAAAGTACTATGCAGTGATAGTTCTGGAAAGTGTTCTCTTATTAACATCCCTTTGATCAATATCTGAGAAATTCATGGCTTAAATATTCAGCTTGTGGTTAGTTTGGAAAGATTCATAACCTTTGTCCTTCTTACTTCATTTACATTTCTTTATCTACCCGCGTTGCGCCGCTAACACAAGCCCCTGCAGTGTTATCTGTAAGGCTGTAACAAATGTGGGCGAGCTCATGTTTAATCGCCATGCTATGTTTCAGGAAAACATTTACTGCAGGGGGAATTATCTTTCTTTCTGTGTTGCATACTTGCATGTACTGAAAACTGATGCGCGCTTTAACTAACCAGATTCCATGAAGTTGATCCACCCTGATGATTCGCCAAGACGAATCCTGCTAAACATTGAATCGGGGCGTCGCCCGGTTCAAGAACAAGGGAGTAGTATGTTTCTAGGCTTGTAGCCCTTGAGTTACATCACTTGCATGAATCCGACACAGCTCCCTGTCTTCCCAGATTGCTATGCTATGGTTAGATTGGTTTCTTTCGGTCCAAAAGAGGTAGTATCCAATTTTGAACTTTTATGCTCTGCACAACGAATATTACCGGTTTCCTACAAAAAAAAAATTCATATAGCTCTTGCAAACGAATCGCAAATACGAGTATACGACTTTGCCATCAGGATGCCGTATTCTGGAACAGATACTAAGCAAATGTATTGTTCTAGTTTGTACTGTAGAATTATTATTGCGTTTCAGCCATCTATTTTAAGATCCAAAAGGTAATATTTGCATCTACATTTTTCCCCTATCGATTTGAAGGCGATATATCTAGTGCTAATGACCATTAGGTGCTAGTATGTTAACATTAAATATAGACCATTAAATTCATGATGGATGGTTCGGATATGGAGAGATGAAAACCCCATTAATTACCTCCTCTTCCTTAAATGCTTTCATACAACCTCCTTAACTTTCTAAGTGGAAAAGGGGCCTCCACATCTCTATGTCTAAACTATCTATCATAGATTTAATGGTCCAGATTTGATATTAGCATATTAACACCTAATGAACATTAGCACTAGATATGTTGCCCATTGGGATGCCCTAGGTTGTTTTTTCGGTCCATCTTTCTATAATGTAAAATAGCTGCCTAAAAATTTAGCCTCCCTTTCAAATAATTTAATTTCACCCTTGTCCCACTTCTGCAGATAAAATGTCACAAAGTTGAACTAAACGTTTCAACTTCCTGAAACCTCAACGGAAATCAAAGTTCCCCCACGCCAATTTAACATGGACGCAATCGGACTGATGGAGAAGGTGGAAGTGCTTCCAGACTGTACGCTGGAATAGCTCAGTTGGTTAGAGCGTGTGGCTGTTAACCACAAGGTCGGAGGTTCAAGCCCTCCTTCTAGCGCTGCTTTTTATTTTTCAATAAAGTTGAGCTGATGTTCAAGCCCTCCTTCTCGCATCTCGCGTTGCGTTTTTTTTTAAAAAAAATTGAGCTGATTTTCAGGTGCAGTAATCACTTATTGCGTTATTTTTTTGTTTTGGCATCGTGTTAAAAAGCAATTGACACAAGTAATATGGTTGGATGCATAGCGACGACGTGGCACAAAGCGGAGCGACCAGTGACCGCTACATCTGCAAACAAGCTCAATTTAACTCTGAAAGTGACAGCCTGGCGCTCTGGTAATTGCAGACTTAGAGCATCCCAACAGCTGCTCTACCTCACAACACTATTCATGCACGTGAGATGGGAGGCTAGTGGGGATGCTCTTACAAAAGCAAGCTGCTGGCCTCAAAATCGGGCGGTACAAGGAAAGTCGGCAAATGGCAACGTTGGTTGTTCTTTTAGCTTAAATTAAAGTTAAAAACAACCACCGCAAATTTGCTACTATTTATGTTTTTACGAAATATGATATTTTAGACATGTCTTAGATCAAAGTATAAAAAATTTATCCATAAATATCTTTGGACACGTAAAAAGCATGCGCATAAATTTATCTTGAAAAAGTAATTCGATAATATCATAATTTTTGTGGATTTTATAAATAATTTGCATTGCTAATTAGTAGTTAAAGTTGCATTTTAAAATCATGTTAATATCAAAACATCATATTTTCAAGAGCCAGAGTATTTTTATATAAGTCAAGCACTGTCGTGCATTTTGTAGTAATTTTTGTGAGGCTTTTAATGGTTCTTCTCGAAACTCCATAGACAGGTCTTTTAAAAAACTCCCGAAACACTTCTATAATATTTTTTGAGCTCTTCAAACTTTCCAAGTTGCAGGCAATAATAACTACGATTTTTTTTGTCAGGCAAATGGAGCTGTTCACTTTATACAATGGCCCGAAACTATTACCCCAGCCCTTGCAAATGACGAACGAATCTTAAAATTACAAAACAACAGCCACCATCAACCCAATATGAAGTGGAAAAAAAAAACACACCAAGCTACGTAGAGGTCATTGACGACTCATTATCATCTACATCATACTTTCATATCTAGTGCTCTAATCTGGATATCAAATCCCGCTTTGTGATCCCATAAAAAAATGCTAGCAAGTGAAATCTGAAATCCCGCTAGATTTCAGGGAAAACTCAAAATCCAAACCGCTAGGGTTACCAAAATTTGACACGCTCTCAAATCTTTGAAATCTCAAGCAAAATATCTGATTCCGAGAAAAATCTACAAAATCTAAAATTTTAATTTAGAACAGTTTAGGGTTCTGGATACTACTGGTCTAGCCCAAAATGGTGAAATCCTGCGGGCTGCGGTATTTGACACACTGGCTCGAGATGACCAAACTGTTCAGTTCACGAGATCAGGCAGATTCTCTCCCTAGAGCAGTGCAACATATTGCAAGCCAAAACCTGCACCAGTGCTACACTATTAGGCTGTTTGGTTGACTTCTCAGTTGAACCAGGATGTATGAGCTGAGTCAGGCTGGTTGGAGCCAGGCTGAGATGATGCAAATGGTTGTTATTTGGTTAGGTGTATGAGATCGTATAGGCTGCATAGAGATGTTGTTTGGTTGACTACACTAAGGAAGAGAATGGTATGGAGAAATTCAAAAGAGGGATAAAACACATTAAAAAATAAATTCTAGAAAATCAAAATAACAAAAAAATAATTACGAAAATAAAAATCAAAAGAAAGTATCATAAATAAATAAATTCAAAAATAAAAATTTTAAACTTTTAGAATTTATATGACAAGTGTGGTCTCGTTTTGTTCGAAAAAATATTAATAACCTATTTTTGAAATCGGATCAGTATTGAAAATACTAATCAAAAGATATAACAAATAAATGAATCATATGTGTCACGCATGTGGTTGTTGCTGCATCCACGAAGCCTGGCTCTTGGGAAACGCCCAATTTGGTCGTATCTCTAGAGCCTGGCCCGGAGAGAGTAATTGCATCTGGAAAATCTGGTTTAGATGGGTGAGAAGACAACCAAACACTCTAGTTTTGTATCTCTAGATACAAAACTTCTTGGATGCAGGCAACCAAACAGCCTATATATGAAACATGCCAAAAGAAAATGCTGAACTAGCGTCTGACAAGAACAACTGAAAAGGCATAATCTAACTTGCTAATAAGGCTTGAAAGAAGATGGATGGGAAAAAACACCAAATTTAACAATAGATTAACAGTACACCGTCCTGATGATAGTACTGCGGCAGAATAATTTCCCCTAAACTGTACTTCGCATCAAGCTCATTGCATAGCAGCAGGCTTTCATAAACCTAAATAACAAAATGGTTATGTGTAGATAATTCGGATAGCCAGTAGTAGGCTAATAGCAGACTAAAAGACAACTGTGTCAAGCATGGTCCCTAGGGTCTGAACTATGTTTGATGACATCAAATTCGAGACATGCTCTTCCAAATGCTTCTTTGCATCTTGCCGTCCCACATTTGCTATCGCTAGTTTCTCAGGTGGTAGCTCATCCTCCTCTTGAACTGCCTTGTTGTACTTGGTGGCTAAGTTCAGCATTTCCTATGCATGATAAAACAAATAAGTGGTTAACAGACAAGGTAAAAACTTAAGTTTGCAGCATTAACTAGAAGGATTTTCTAAGTGAAAGTATAAAGTAGAATACTACACACCTGAACCGTCTGCTCATTGGTTTTTGAATGAGTATCAAACCTCTTCAGAATCAATCCATCAGTCCATTTCTTTTTGTGCAAGTTCAGTAACATTTTTTCCTCGAGCTCATTTTTCCGGTAATTGATTGCAATGGAGTAGTAGTGCCTGTTCAGCCCGTGAATAAGAGCCTGACAACAAAAAAAATCATTTTGGAAACTAATAAACAAGATTATAAGCTCCAGTTTTATGTAGCACTTACCTGAATAGATGGCTTGTTTAGGTGCCCGACATTTGATGTAGTCTGTCGTGGCTCCTGGCCAAGCATCATGGTTTGAGGGTTAATGAGACGAAATGCATCAATGACCACCTTCCCCTTGACACTCTGGATGGGGTCTATGACAACAGCAACTGCCCTAGGGTTTAAAGCTTCAAAACTCTGCATGTTCAATTTTGAAGATATTAGACATATCACATGTTTACTTGAATATTTGCACAAGAGTATAGCATTTTGCACTTTGTGAAAAGAAGAGTCAAATAGAATAGTTTTTGCAACAAATTAGCCTTTGGCATCTTGCAAATCTATCATCCCCGCCCCTGCCCATTCAACTCTATATCAGGTGTACGCAATGATCTAATGAACTTTGGAACAACGATCGACCAATGTCAAGTGTAGTATGACTAGCCACGCTGGCAAGGTTAACTACCACATAGATATTGATGCACAATGACAACAGGATTATTGACATGAGAACTGGAGACAAACAAAAGATAACTGGCAGAAACATATATCTGTTATACTCAGCATGTGGACTTTCAGGGAGACATGGACAACAACAAGGGTGGGAAACATAAGACAATGGGAACCAAGCATATGCTACCATTTACTCCTCCATTTCAAAGATTCACAGGCTCCAGAGTCACATCCCATTATGCTAACCATCCCATGACCCATTCTTCCCAAGGCCCACCAACTCAACTCACCGTACTTCACTGGGTAGGGCTCATCTTTCATACAACCAGGAGACATCTCCAACTCCCAACCCTAGCAATGCAACATGTAGCCAACTCCACTCATCTTTTTTCAAGCAGGAAGCAGCGGCAGCGGCTTTAATATGGAGATCAGGAAATGCAAGGCACCAACTTGAGCTCACGCGAACAAGGAAGATCTGAGGCGGCGATTGCCGCACACGTGGGCACTGAGGTGATGACCTACGTAGAAAGGCATTGAAGCAGTAACATCCTTCCACACATGTGTGTTAGATCCATTCATCTCCAGTTTTTTTGTTCATTAGTTCATTCCATTGCATATTATTCTTGGGTTCTATTCCCTTTAAATTTTAGAGGATCCATTCTCTATGGTTTTTTAGAAGATTTATTCTTGGGTTCTTGGTTGCAGTGCACGGATGTGATAGTAAATCTGGAGTTTCAGTAATGTAAGTATGTAATTTGTATGCTGGCCTTACCTATTTTTTTCTCTCCAAAGATTAAGGATTCTTTTCATATTGATCAGACTGAGTTTGAACAAATATTTTTGTGGCTTATTAAAAAAAATTCGGTCAACCAAAAAACCAAAATATTTTATATAATGCGGTTCGATTTTTTTGACAGAAAAAACAGTTCCAAAAACCGAATTAATTTGAAATCAAATAAACCAAACCGATTTAACCGAATCAACCAAATGCCCACCCCTATCCATATTAATTAGAGAACACAACAAATATCATGATGAAATGCCATGTAGTACAATGGAAATACAGAAAATATAGCATAACTTATGTTTGCCAAGTCAAGTTAACATGATATTAGGATCCTTTTACAATAGATAAAACATAAAACATAGGTGACAGAGGCATATACCTGTTGAGTATTGATGTCAACTCCTGAAAGCCAGCAACCAAAGCCAGGATGAGAGTGGTACCAACCTACCACCATTTCAGGTCTGTAAAAGGAACATGACAATCAATGGAATTGTTTGTCTGCAACATAATTGAGTAAAATAACAGCACATAATCAGACAGAAAGGCGTTGACCAAAGAGTAGTTAACAAATATGCATAACACATAGTAAAAAAATTACCAAAGTATACTGGTCATCCATTCTAAAATCAAAAAAAAAAAAAAATCAACAGCTCTCACTTCCAGTCCTGATCAAAATTTACTCCAATGGGGAGCTTATTATATCTGAAACTATACGTAGTAGTGACAACATTTTCCTTTTTCTCTAGAAAAGGCCAACCCGTTGAAACAGAATGAGAACAATCAATGGGCAGCAATATGTTATATGAGTCATGGCGTACGAGTTACAATTAGCAACTCAAATGAGTCAGAACAAAAAAATGAGTCAGAACAAAAACTTGATTTTTCTAACCAGGGAAACAGACACAACCAATTGGGCTAGAATATATAAATTATCATGCACTAGCATTACGAGAAGTTTAGATTTCCAAAATCAAACAGAGAAGAGTACTAGTGATTTGTATCAGGGGAAGCATTGCAAAATTCAAGCTTCCGCAAGGGCAAGCTAAGGATCCTGCAGTGCCTGACGAAATTAGAAACTTAGACCGGTGCGCGAGTGTACCTCCCGGTCTGCTTGAGCATGTCCAGCATGTTAGTCTGGAAGACATGGTCGACGGCCTCGACGCTGACCCCGGTGCCGCTCTGCGGCATGGCGAAGACGTCCACCACCCTGACCGTGTAGTCGTCGACGAACTCGCCCAGCATCAGGCCCATCACCTCCATCGGCACGCCGGCCCTCCCTACAGCACCACCCACGACACGAGCGCGTGAGCCCAACCGCGAACCCTAACGGCCTTCGCCTTCCCGGGAAGTGGAGAGCGGGGAGGAAAGGGCTAGGGTTACCCGCGACTGACCGTGCTTGAGCATCTTGAGGAGCGCGAGGGAGGAGATGTAGACCTGCTCGGAGGAGTCGAGCAGCGGCGAGTCCGACGGCGGCTGCCCCATCCCGGAGGCGCCGAAGATCCGCTGCAGCCGTTCCATGCCTCCTCGTTCCCCGGCGGCGATTGCTTTGCTGTGGGGGGTTGGAGGTGGAGCCGAGGAGGGAGCGGGTCCTGATCGCCGGCAAGATGCGCCACGACGATGTGGACGAGCTTTTTTTTTTACTTTTTTTTTTTCCAGAGACAAGGGCACGGGAGTTTTCGATTTTCGCCGTTCTTCAAAATTGGTGTTTCGATTCTCGCCATCCAACCGACTCACATGATGCCACATGTCTGTACGCAGAGATGTTAAAAACAAAAACACAAATTTTAAAATATGACAAAAATTTAAAACTCCCCAAGATATTGTATTAATCATCAATAAATAAACTCGCCATACGTAAATAACCCTTATGAAGCACACAATACAAAAGGAATATGTCTACGCTAATTCTTTAAAATTATTTTCGAAATGATTCACATGTCATCCCTCGCTACAATAGCACATGTCATCAGAGTGCTGCACAAAGCAAACCATCGTCTTCGTAGACGTTGAATCCGTGAAACCACTACCCCATGAGCCCACGAGCTGTTGCTAAATTTTGAAGACGACGCGGTGCACAAAAAACCTACACGACGCCATTGCCGTGGTCTTCGACGCCATCGTCGAGCCTATAGTTTAAGGGCATTTCGCCATCGCTTGTGGAGAGAGCTCATAACACCCTTTTCGAGGAAACATAAGCCCACCGAAGGCAAAAGCCTTCTCACTACCTCCGTCGGTCGATGCATCACACAGAGAGAAGCAACAGCAAGGGTTAGTTCAACGTCTCAACTCTACCATAACCGCCACCATCGCTGCCAAAGCTAGGTGTGGACCATTAACCTTTGGTGACCGATAGGAAACGAAGTCATTGACGTTGTCCACGAAAGCTCGACCACCAAGGAACCAAAATACCACCATGGAGGATTGAGATGTTGCATAGAGGGGGTGAATAAGTGTTATAAATTTTCAACCCAAAATTATGTGGAAGTTTCCGACCCCGGACAGTCCGATCCCAAACACCGGATGATCCGATGGTTAACGGAGTATTTGATGGAAAACGTCAAACAATATAGCCTATAAAACATAAGTATAACTGAATCTCAACCTTGACTAACAAATCCGAGCTAAACCATAATACAAAAAGGAGTAATAACACCCAAAGGTGCTAGTCAATCATAACCACAAGTTCAAATCGAATGAAATCAAACTAAGAGGGAAGGAGAGGGGAAACCAAGAGGTGAAGTTTGGGCGCATTGATATTTGTTCCTTAAGTTCGGATCTTTAAAGGGATCCTACATCTAAGTTGAGTCACACTTGAGGTTGGGTCTCTTTTAACCCTTTCCCTCACCTAGGTTGCACCAAGACCCCTCTAGTTCACTCATTGATTCATTCCCTTCCAGAGGTGGAATCAGTCTTTGTAAACTTTCTCAGCACACCAGACAAACTTATGGTGCCTCGAGGCGACGTCTAACCGTCTAGGAGCCCTTAATCTACAAGAGCAACAATCTGGCGAAGAGCGAACTTAGAGATAAATTGAGTGCTCAAAAGATGATGCTAGCTCATGGGGGCACTTGATTACACTTCTCAAAATCCTACCCAAAGCTTAGAGCAAAAGGATTTGGGTGGGGGGGGAAATTTTAATGTTTAGAGTTGAATATCAATGTAAGTGAAGTGCTAGGTGGGGAGGGGTATACATGCGTGAGGGGCTCTGGTAGCCATTGGGCTGAAGTTTTGCGTACATTGGATAATTCGATCCAAAGACTGGGCACTCCGATATAAAACACGCCCAATAGACAGAGAACCCAAATTCTTGAAATTTTGAACATTCCAAGCTTCATGGTACCGAACACTCCAATGTAATCACCATATACTCTGGTGAAAATAAAATAAACCACGGAAGCAACACAAAGAATCTTGTAATTTCGGTCAATCCAATTGCACAGACACTTGATACCCCGATCAATGCTAGATAGCAATTTCAATGGTAGATTGCATTTTAGTTTTGCAATTTCATTTAAAATTGATGGACTGATAGAAAAAAATGTTGCATCTTGAGCTAAAATGCTCAATTATTATGTCTTCCGTCGGTAAATTTAGCTGTTAATTAAGTTGATCGAAACTTGTATGATCGCTTGCTTTGCGTGGATATATTTTATCTAGTTTATGGTACATTTGCTTGATGGCACACGTAGAAAAATTTTAGGTTTGTCCTAACTTTGATTTTTATCAACCGCCCGCCGCTGCTCTAAGTTATGAACTATGTATTTGTGACGATGTAGTTAGAAAGTTGAATGAACTCTCGTACCACTCAATGCTTTTGCCAAAAAATACTTTGCTAGGAAGGCTCTCCACATATACAGACAAAACAAACCCACTGCATTGCTCAACCGTGATGCTAGCAGCATATACCACGTATGAAGAAAAGGCCATCACCAGCACGTCCCTGCTACGTATGTATGTGACTACGACCTCTTTGGTTGCATTCTGGCCTAGTTTTGTACGGGTGAGCCAAAATTTATTATTTTTTACAAAATATTCACCGTAAAGTTTCACTTAAAGATTTCAAAAATATTTGTAACATTTTTTTGTTTTTTATTTTTTAAAAAGCTTTGAACCTTTAACTCAATGCGAACTGAACCGAATCGAACCAAAAGCCACCCATGGGCCTGCTGCAACTCCTGGGTGCCACGGACATGCTAGAGCCCGATCACATCCGGTGTGCCGCGCGCCGTGCGCCGTGCGCCGTTGGCTTGTACCACCGCCTCACGTCACGCATGTCTGCCCGGCACCTGCACCTGCGCACGCGACCACACGTCGACACGTTGCGTGCCCCGGTAGAGCCGTTCCCTCGTACTCTCGGCCCGCCCCGCTGCACCCGCCCCCGCATTTCGCCCGTCGAGGGACAATCCAACGGCGCCGGAGGCCGCCACGTGCGCGCGAGCCCGAGCCCGAGCTGTACCACCCCCAACAAATCCCTGAATACTTCAGGGACTCCAGTACCGAGTACCGACCGTGCTCCCTTTAAAGTCTTTTTCTGTGTACTAGAAAAGAAAAGTATTTATTTATTTATTTTTCTTTCTGTTCCTCTTCTCGCAACTAGATGAAGAGGAGGCGGCGAGGGCGACGGGCGAAAACCCAGGAGAGAAATTATAAATAAAATAGGAATAAAACGCTGAATAGCCGGGGCGGCGGCGATCGCCGGAGGGGCAGCCGGCGGGAGGGGTTGCGGGGATCGCATCCGCCGATTAGAGATGCTGGGCGGCGGGGGGAGGCTGTGGGGGAGGGGGAGCGGCGAGGAGGGCGCGGGGATGGTCGGGGAGGGGCACGAGGAGGGGGAGCTGGAGCTCGAAGAGGGCGAGGCGATCGGCGGCGGCGGCGGCGGCTACGGCTGCGGCTACGGCAGGCGCGGCGCGGGCGGCGACGAGCATGTTGATCCCGACGCGCTCACCTACATAGTAAGAGATGCTTCTCTTTGCTTTCGCCCCTCCTTCCTTCACTCTATATGTGGATTGGATGGTGGTTGAGCTCGTGGCGCCGTCGTTTGCTGATTGGCATCGCAGTAATTGCCCTAGCTCGGTTGCAGCGTTACTGGAATTCGTGTTGATTTTGCCGTGTAATCAGCTTCGGTGTTTTGGTTTTTGGTTCATGACGTGATTGATGATCACTAGAATGGTTTGATTGTTTACTTAATCTCGATATTTTACCTGCGCATGGCATGGGAATTTGCGATTCTGCAGTTATTTTTCCTGCTTTGTCTCCATGGTGAGGTCAAATAGTGTTTAATATGTTCGCCTTACCTGATTTCATGGATATTGCCTATGTGTAGTTTAGAGTGATATCTGGTATGCCCTTCTGATGAATCCCACATCTAAATTTTAGCGCTAGATGCTAGATGTAGTTCGAAAGTGATTGATTGAAGGGAATCTACAAGAGGGAATGGGAATTGAAGGGTAGGGCTGTAAAGTCTCTTGATTGTGTTGGAGGGGATGAGAATTTATTACTAAAAGAAGGGAAGTCATTTCCCTGGGTTGAGACAGGGAATTTTCTTACCATCTGCTTTCCTTCGAAAATGTCACATTATTTTTGGTTACTTGCAGAATTTTAGCCTGAGATTGACTGTTAACTTGTTCCAATGATTGATCATTTGGACATTTTCTTTGGCTGCATTTGTTTGTGGTGAAAATTCTACAGGTGATCATCTATAAATAGAATGAAGCCCCCGGAGTTGCTGTTATGCATTATATATGGAATCTATGGTGCATTTGGATGTTTCGTCCATCTTGCCTAGCCAAGGAAAAAAAACCATCTCATGTATGCTATAGCTCAAACAAGCAACAACCTCTTTGGTCACTTAATAATGTGGTAGAAAATAAGTTTCTCATCGAAACAGAGCCAAATTTGCCCTCTTGGTTCGGCGATGTTTTTCTAGCTCGAGAAGGATAAATATCCGGAAAAGTCAATTAGTTTTAGACCAATCAAACTGCAAGCCTTCAAGAGTGAGGCATGACCCACTCCTACAGATCATCCAAATATGCCTATACCTTTGGATGCAGTTCATGGTTGTTAGCATTATAATAAAATTGATCTTGTGATGTTAGATTCTATGGATTGCTGTGTACATTTGTTAATAGGCAACATAATTAATGCGCGGAAAAGTTTTGTGAGTTTAGCTTGGATATGTGAAGCTGTTTTTTTTGGGCACATTTGGATCCTAGGCAAGGTAGTTTCTAGCCTAGCCTTGCAAGGCTATGTGTTTGATACCATGAAAAAAGCTTGCTTCTCAAGGCCAGCTAGTCCAAGTGGACTACAAATTTTTTGCCTGTTGGAGGCTAGCCAGATTGGCTCTCCTCCGACGGCAAGGCGCAAGAAGCGCATGTCCAACCCCTGCCTTCTTATGATGTGCGCGTTACCTGCTTCTCGCGTTGGCGGTTTGCTTCGCTGGTTATCTTAGTGTTAGAACCAAACAAGCAGCTAGTAAAGTTTGCCGTCAATCGTCAAGCTAACCAAACAGCCGTGTAAAGCAAGCCAGGCTAAGCTCAAATGGGCAAGCTAGCCTAGTTGAGCTATAGCCCAGCTCAGCGTTGGAACCAAATGTGCCCTTACTCTCATAGCATGTACCACCTGACCAACCTAATTAATTTTTAGTATTGATTGGTGGAAAACCATCTTGTATGTTCTAAAAAGTAAAGTTTATCTCAAAGAGTCTTCACATTTATACTTATAAAAGGTCAGACCTATCTTTTATTGTACCGATGCATCTCCTTGGGCTCATGTTTCAGATAATACTTCTTGAACATCTTAAATTGTAATGAAATCGAAACTTTCATGATACAAATTTCTATTTGTTTAGGTGGTCTATGACTGTAGTTGTTTAAATACTTTTAGTTTTGTATAAGTAATGATTTATAGATCTCTGTACTGATGGAATTGATAGTATGCAAAGAAATAATAACACCTCTTTTGCAAGGAAACATACCTGTGTTCATTAGATTGGTGCCATGTGCAGCAAGGTTTGCAAGTCGCAAAGTCGAGTCAAGTTACTAGGGTACCGGCTTGCGGACCAATAGTGACTAGGTGAGAGTAGTCGCTGACTAATCGATAGAAGTCGTTGACTATAATTTCTTATTTCTAAAAATATACCTACATACTACTCAACCAAGGTAGAGCATATTGCTCAGCAGCTGCAGCCATTTGCTCAGTCACTGACTTGGATGAATGATATTGCTCAGCAACTGCAGCCAAGTTGTTGAGACAATTGGTCATCGGCTGCAGTCCTCCTTTTTGAAGGGAAGGGTTAAGGGAGAGCATCGATCAAACCGAGATATAACAGCACAATACTTTTGACATGGATGCAGAGGCATAGCAGGAGCAACAAGTAGAGGCAGAATCAGATGCACCGCAGGGCGCAGGAGCAAGAAGCAGAGGCAGAAGGCATAGAGCAGGCATGTATTTGCAAGGGGCAGAAGACATAGACTTGCAAGAACCAAAGATCAGAGTGCGCAGGAGAGGAAGGACCGAAGGGGATTAGGAGAGATATCAGAGCAGGCATGAGAGTAAGCAGAGAAAATCTAGAGCGGGTGTGAGAGTTATGGGAGAGAATCTTGAGCGGGCAAGAGATAGGGAGAGGAAGGAAGTAGATCAGGAGAGGGAGGATAAGCACCTGCATGGCTGTAGAGGCGTCTACCGGCGGCAGTGGCACTGCTTTGTCCTGGAGGTGGCTGCATCTTGGGGCCTAGGGTTTGCTTTGTGAACGAGGAGGGGCAACACCGGGGATAAAATTGCCTAGGATTTCAGCCGCGTGGGCCCAAAAGTTTCATTTGGTACTAGTCGCTTGACTTGCCAGCCCTGACTAGCCGGTGGGTCGAGCAACTAGCTCCGCAAGTCGAGTCGCAGCCACCGACTCAAGTTGTAGGATCGACTTGTCGACTAGTCGCGCAACTTTAAAACAGTGATGTGCAGAAATCTAAATTGTTTATATGTATGTAGGTGTCTTTAGATAGAACATTAATGAACTACTTTATTTTCATTTTAGTGGTTATTTAGCAATATGTGCTTAGTGGGAAGTGGTTGCGAGATTGATACTTGCCACTTCCCACTTTATGTTGTTGCTTGAAGTGCATGTGTGTGTGGTTAGTAGTTTCTTGTATCAAAGGTTCAAAAACACATGCCACTATACCATTTAGGTGTTCATTGTTTGCATTCTGGATTAAATTTTCATTACTGAATGGTGAGGGAGACAGGGAGTTATTGCTACATGACCACATCTGGCATATGAAAGACTTAACTGCTATGAATTTGTTTGGATCTGGGGATTTTGTTCATCAGTTAAATTAAGATGCGAAATTCCAGACTTCTGGTGTCATTACCTTCTCTAGATTTTTGGATTTTAAGGAATTTGAAGAGGATGAATTATTCTTGATACACTATGACTGCTGCTAATGAACACCAGTCCTCCAGCAATTAGGCCTTTTGACTTAAGTTTGCTTTATTATATACTCTTATGTACTGGCATTCTTTTCACTGATGCTCCTTATGTTTCACATATACCCATTAAGAAGCAGGTTTCTGTTTTATGGAAGGTAAACTTCTAAATAATTTATGTTTTATGTTGTACAGGATGAAAAACTTCAAAGTGTGTTGGGTCATTTCCAGAAAGATTTTGAAGGTGGTGTACTTGCTGAGAACTTGGGTAAGGGGAATACAAGCTGCCGCCCTATTTACTCTGTAGACTTGCTGTTGTATTGATCTATGCGGAAAACTGTTCACACTACATAGGATCACAGTATGGGGGTTATGGCTCATTCTTGCCTACATACGAGCGTTCCCCTTCTGTCTTCTCTCAATCTATAAGCCCTGCAGTTCCACCAAACCGTGGCAGTGCCTCTAGATCACCATATATGCCAGTAGAGGTACACTTCTACACATTTCTCCATGACATGTCGACTTATTGGGTTACTGCATGGATATTATAACCTTATTAAATTGTTATGTTGAACTTCCAGCATCCGCAGAAGAATAATTTTGTCAAGACTGCAGTAGATAGCAGGAGAAAAAATGATTATTTTCAAAGAACACTGAATGGGATCGGTGGTAATCCTCCTCAACATACTTTGAACAGAGCAGTCAATGGACAAGAGCCTAAGGCACAGAAAATACGTATCAAAGTTAACAATAACAAAAGTTTGGCAAGAAATACTGCAGCTATATACAGTGGCTTGGGGCTTGACATTTCTCCCTCATCATCTACGGATGACAGCCTAGATGAAAGCACTGGAGCTCCTGAGCCGACACATTTACCTGATGAATCACCAAGTACCATTTTCCAGGTTAAGTTTTGTCTCATAAATTTGTTTATCTTGGCAAGACTTTTGATCATTTATTTTAGAGAGTTAATGCATTTGTTGTTTGAACAGATAATGACCAGTTATCCTGTTCCTGGAGGGCTCCTGCTCTCACCCCTTGCAGAAAATGTTCTAAAATTGAGAAGGAAGCTAACACCTGTAGCAAAAAAACATGAAACGCCCGCCCTTGATGGTAACAAAGAAGAATTGAACAGAGACTGGTATCATATGACCTCTGCTGCACGAGATAAGGGAATTCAGATGGAGGAGAAAACTAAGTATGATAAAAAGAAAGATCATCTTCCTGATTCCAACAGTTCAAAACTCAGATATAAAAAAACAACTGTTATGAATAAGGGAATTAAACCTGAGTTGCAAGATACTTCAGATAACATAGATTCAATCCTCGTATCAAGAAGCATAAAGACAGAACAATGTTCTGTTGAGGAATCAGCAAAATATGTGGCCGAGGTTTCAGATCACCTCAAGGAGACAAAGAGTGGTCCACTGAAGGTACAAATTAGTGATAAGAGTTCTACCGGAGACATGGAGTCAGTGGTAGATGTTAAAGCCATTAATTTAGCAAATGATGATGAACATCCAGCGGGTAAAGCAAATGCAAAAGCCAATACAGTGAGAGATGCATTTGTAGATTGGAGCAAGGACAGTAAGTCAGAACCTTTACGTGATGATGCATGTTTGCGCAAAATCAAATATGACTCTGATGAATACAATGATGAAAATGTCACCACTTCAAATCGACTGCAAAATATTCCTCCTAAGAAAACATCACTTGACAGAGAGAAAAGAAAAGTGACACATGCAAAAGGTGAACCATCACAGTACGAAATGAAGGAAATAGGAAGTGTAGTCAATTCAGAATCCATGGGTATAATCGTAGATAATTTAGGCAAAAATTCTTCTGGAATACTGAATGGGAAGAAAACATCCTCTTTGCAACCTTCTATGCCTGGGAAGAAACTCAAGGGCAAGCCACATAAGCAGTTGAGCAATGGCATTACTGGAAAATCTTATGATGACAATAAGAGTGTGAAGCCGGAGAAAGAGACTTTGACATTTGGAGAGACTGATAAGGACATTTCAGGCAATGGTAATGGTGGTGACCGCAAGATCTCTCCCATATTTGTTGATAAATCTGTTCCCGTGCCATCATGCAAGAATGGGAGTACAGAATCATCCATGTCAATACCTGCTCCTGCATCTGTTTTAATAAATGACCAATGGGTGCGCTGTGATAAGTGTGACACATGGCGCCTTTTACCCTATGGGACAAATCCAGATGTTCTTCCCGAAAAATGGCGATGTAGCATGCAAAGCTGGCTGTAAGTTTCTGCAAGAGACAATAGATCCACTTTGTAGACATTTAGATCTTTTCATGCCTTGTCTTGGTCCCTCTGTTTGTTTGTCTCTTTGAACTGCAAATACGCAGTGGAGCAATTTCTTCTTGCACTATGTAGAATCATCCATGTCAATACCTGCTCCTGCATCTGTTTTAATAAATGACCAATGGGTGCGCTGTGATAAGTGTGACACATGGCGCCTTTTACCCTATGGGACAAATCCAGATGTTCTTCCCGAAAAATGGCAATGTAGCATGCAAAGCTGGCTGTAAGTTTCTGCAAGAGACAATAGATCCACTTTGTAGACATTTAGATCTTTTCATGCCTTGTCTTGGTCCCTCTGTTTGTTTGTCTCTTTGAACTGCAAATACGCGGTGGAGCAATTTCTTCTTGCACTATGTTATTTATAATTCCTCTGTGCAAAGTGATATGAACTTGTCCAACCGTTCCATTACCTTAAAGATAAACAAACTCTTGAAATTTTTAAAATGGTCCAATTATGGTTTATTTGATAATCTCTGGGTTCATGCCTCCAGAAATTTATGGAAAATTCTGTATAGGCCATATAGTTTGATGACTTGCAAGTACCGTTAAATATGCTGTTTGCTATACATGTGCTCGATTTGTCTTTAATAGACCAGTATTTGTGATTTTGTGTAGGCCTGGAATGAATAACTGCAAAGTAAGTGAGGATGAGACCACAAAAGCCCTTTGTGCCCTTTATATGGTCCCTGCACCAGAAAATAACATGAGTTTGGGTGATCATCATGATAATTCTACGCTAGGCAGAGGCACAGCTACAAAACTTCCAACTTTTGATGGCAATGTCAAGTCCACTACGTCTGGGAAGCTGAAAGTTCAATCCAGTGATGCAGCTGGTGTGTCAAATAATTTAAACTTGGATGAGATGTCAAAGCCATCAAAGAAGCTACGTGCTCCTAAAAATAGAAAATCAGACGGTGTTGACTGCTTCCCTAAACTTAAGGAAAAACGGAAGCACATGGGATCGTCAGATAAAGGTGCAACAACTATTTTTTTCTTCTAATTTCATTTGTTAGTCATTTGATTCGAATAGTTTCCATCTCTGCAGGTGGTATTGTTGCAAAAGATCTGGTTTATCCAAATTCTAAGAGCATTATTGGTGCTAATCACGATGACTTGAGAGCATCAAAGAAAATGAAGATAGAATTCAATGAGCCTGCAAAGCATCATCCCTCTGAGTCTGAAATAAGCAAAAGATGTCCTTCAATTAAGGAATCTCCAAAAAACTCACATAAACATAGTAGCATTTCACCTGTTGTGGGAAAGCATGGTTCATCTTCATCAGTTGAAGATAAGATCTACTCAGATAGGGACATTAGAACATCAGAAGGAGAACGATCTGATCTTCCGGACTCATCCTTTAAGAGAAAAAAATCAAAACACAGGCAAGTAAGCCAGCGTTGTCCTGACCCTTTGTCAAGCAATTTCTCTGTAAACCGTGTTCTCAAAGAAGCTTTAAGTGACAGTAATGCTGCCAAAGAAAATCCCAGGCCAGAGCTGAAGTTTTCAAAGACTGCTGACGGTAGTAAAGTTGCCCATGCCAGAGGGCCCATTTCTGGAATTGATGGCGATGGAATAGGTACTGATAAAGAACGTTCAAGTGACCAACATCAACAGAACATCCATTCCCAGTACCCATTGCTGTCTGAAAGCTTATTTTATCCACAAGCATCTGTGGCTGCCACTTCCAGTTCATCTAAGGCGTCTAGTTGCCGCAGGAGTAAAGCCAACTTTCAAGAAACAAGGGCCTCCCCTGTGGAATCAGTTTCTTCTTCACCCTTGAGATCTTTCGATAAGAATCTTTTGGATCAACATAGAAGTTATTCAGGTGCAGTTGCAGAAAATATGCATTTCCAAGAGTCTGGGAAAAGTGGTTCTTTATGCTCCAAGGAAAAATATGGCTTTGGATCTGGTTCTGGTCATGGCAAAGCACATGTTTCTGGTTTCTTGAATGCAGACACGCATAATCATGTTTTGAAGGGTGGGATATTGCAGAAGGATAAACAAGGCTTGTTGGGAAACGAATGCCTTAAAAGTGAAGACTCTGGACTTGGTAAAAAGAACGGCCAATTGAATATTGCAATGGGACAGAAAGTTAAGTCACATGCCTTTTCAGTACATCACTACAGTGATCACAAACAGACACAATTCCAGCAAAATGGGAAAACACCGCCTCGTTTCAATTCAGGCCAGAGCGATGATGCAAGGTTGACCTCTGGAAAACATCCAATGCAGGCTAAGCTTGATAAAGTGGATGTAGAATACAAGGATGTGAAATTGAATCCATGTACTGTTAAAGGAAGCAAGCGACAGCCATTATCAAACAATACAGCAGAGGAAGGTGCCTCTCACAAGGCAAAACAATCTAAAAAGGGTGTTGTCGAAAACATGAAGCAAGTAACTCTTAATAATGATGCTTCAAGTCTAATAAATGCATCTGTTCTGCTGAAGGAAGCTCGAGATTTGAAGCATTTGTCTAAACGCTTAAAGGTTCGATTTTGTGATATATTACTCAAAACCCTTTTTACTATTCTTTTCATTCAGATACCATTGCCCCTTTTTTTGCATCACTTGTTGCAGGAAAAGGGGGATGACCTTGAGAGTGCGAGTATGTGCTTTGAGGCGGTCCTGAAATTTCTTCACGCCGCATCACTTTGGGAGGCTCCAAACATTGATAGGTTGAAACAAGTGGATTCTATACAAACTATGAAGC
Source organism: Raddia guianensis (assembly GCA_036346415.1). Taxonomy (NCBI): domain Eukaryota; kingdom Viridiplantae; phylum Streptophyta; class Magnoliopsida; order Poales; family Poaceae; genus Raddia; species Raddia guianensis. Next base: position 17,774,376 of record CM070538.1, read on the forward strand.
TATATTCTGAAACAGGAAACCTTTGTGTGTAAGCAAAATTCTTACATAGTCATCTGTTTAAGAGGCATGCAGCATGTGCATGTCAACCTGTTGATAGTATTTCATGGTTACCCTTTTGACATTCTTGAATGCTTTCAGGGTAGCATTCACTTAATATTTCTTTTAGACGGAAACTTGATAGTTTGCTTTGGTTCTTGCTACTTGTTCCTGCAACTCTACTTTAGTATATACATTAGACATCCTTTCTGAGCATCTATTCATTCTGTTGCTTTTTATGGACATCAGGGTTATAAGATGCTTTAGGTACTTATGCTGGTTGCGACCTAACAGGCAGTGTGCACACACTCCTGATTGCATGGTTTGACAGAAATGTATAAACATCCAGAAGGTTGACAAAATAGAGTGATGCATAGCTTACTTTCCAATAGAGCAAACATCCAGATTTTCATGGTCCTCTTATCTTCAGTTTGTCATAATGAGCATTTTACATTATATTTATGCACTTGTGACCTCTTAGTCACCACCTAGACCTAGCACTTAGCCTGCCGACTGTGGGAAAATCATGACGTCATGTTCTTGCCTAGTGCCTAGGCGATCATTTTTTATAATACAGGACATTCCTTTTTATTTAGTTTGGGGATTCCTTTTTATTTAGACAGTTGATGGTAGTTTAACTTGTACATTTAATCATTGTGTACATTTTTAATATCGTATGATGCTTGTGTGGAAGGAACTATACTTATATGGCATATTGGCATTTTTTTCAATAGATTCTGTGCTCGGGAATTTGAGCGACTAAAGAAAATGGCAAATGCTGCTATGGCATATAAATGTGTGGAAGTGGCATATATGAAGGCTTCCTTTTACAAACATCCTGGTGCAACTAAAGATAGGCATGCATTGCAGGCAGCATCTCTCATGGCCCCTCCAGGTTTTTCACATATGCTTTCTCTGTTAGTCTGATATTATTATAGTTTTTGAAACTGTTGTCACACATTAAGGGCCTGTTTATTCTGAGGAATTGCCACTTTATAATGGGTTGGTCCATCATGAGGTCCCCACACAAATGTTTATGGAGTGACATTATCGCTCAGTTATTCAAGTGGTGTTGGTGGTCATATGGAATTGCATGGTGATTGACCAACGCATTCATTTTCAAACCAAACATAAAGATCAGTGCTGGGAGCTACGAACATCTTCCTTGAATTAAATACCTCATATAGTGAGATGCTTCAAACTTTTGAGGGTCCAATCATTACTGTTCTATCAGTCTATCATAAGTGTAGCAGCTTTTATTGCAAGAACATGACTTGAGAGGTTATATTTCTCATTCTCAAACAATTAAGAACTTAAGCATTGTGTAATGTATATGAAGTGAGGTAAGGTTGCTAATGGTTGTAGGATTTCATTCTCCCATGATCTTGGCGTATCTCTTGTGTCAAATTTTCAATGCATCTCTTGTCAAGAAAGGGGAGACATCTAAAGTGTATCTCACTCAGATTTATTAGAAAAAGCAAATGCAACCTATGTTTCATCTGGTGATATGGATGCAATTTCATCATCCATATTTTTGTTACGATGATTGACCTTCTGATAGTTCAAATTCTCTCTTTTTTTTGCTAGCTGAGTCACCATCATCTTCTGCTTCAGATGTTGATAATTTGAATAACCAGAGTATAGCTGCTAAGGTTATTTCTGCCGGAGGCGTATGCTCTCAAAGTGTTAGCAATCCTATATCTCGGAACAATCACCACTTGTCGAGCTTGCTTGCTTATGTAAGTTGCTTGTTTCTGGCAATGAATATTTATCTGACATGTTCATCAGCTAATGCTCTTGATATAAATGAAAATTGACTTCAAGGTTTCCCATGAGACCATGACATCTGCAATTTAGCTTTGAACATTTAGCATTTCTTTGTTCAATGCTTGAGTACTCAGTTTAGAGTGAAACCATATATTATGGCTACTGAAATGTGATAGTCTCATGGAACTCATTGACATGCAGGTTTCATCATTTTCCTCGTGATAGAATATTCTTGTACAATCTACATGGTGTGCGCTAGTTTCTAGTATTTAGAGATAATTAGATCATGGAATTACCTAGCTTGTGAATTGATGATAAGAAGTCTCTCTTGTCTTCTCATCTTTAGCAGATTTTGTTTTTTTTTTTCAAAGAAAAACTTTTGCACTACAAATATCATTTAAAACCGTTTATGGATTGCTACAATGTAGAATGGTGATGCTAGATACTTTAAATTCAGATTTTTTAAATTCAAAACTGTTAAGATCTTTAAGCCTGTAGGTTTTGTAGGTATGAATGGTTGTAATTTTTAGGCTTAGTTATCTAATTCTCTGTAACTGCTCCACAACCGAGATCCCATTATCCCTTGCACTTGGGTGAACTTGTTATAATTCACTGCAATGGATCATGATATATCTTGATGAGAATTTAATGAAATGTCTCTTTGCTCCTGTATCTATTGCTAAAGTATATATTTTATATTGGCTGTGTTTTTTTACAGGTGGAAGACATAAATTATGCATTTGATGGAACCAGAAAATCGCAAAGTTCGTTTGCTGCTTATCTCGCTGCTATCGGGAAGGATCAAGTTGATGGCATTGCTCTTGTAAGGGAAGTCCTTGATTTCAGTTTCCATAATGTCAACGGGCTGCTGCAATTGATCCGACATTCATTGGAGACTATCAGCCATGAGAGTGTTAAAAAATTGAACAAACATTCTCTCTGTGAATAGAGATGTATGATGACAAGGTCTCTTTGGAAATTTTTTCTACAATGATACATCCCATAGGGCTGTATAGGGGCGTAGTCAGCAAATCAGTGTGAATGGAGAGGATTCACACTGCCCTGGTTATCACGTGGAAGTATTCTTTGTGGATGATCATTTTGACCTGTGCCAAACGGGATCTTATGAAGAGTTAGCGATTGCTACATTCGGCAATATCAGTTTTGATGTCGGATGAGTTGCCAGATGTAAATTATAGGCGTCAAACCAGTAGTCACCTGTTGTGCCGGTAAGTATATTTTGTTGTTTGGAATCTTGCGCTTCCATTTGGTACGCCTGAGTGCTAATCTATGGGCTTGCTATGCCTGAGTGCTAATCTATGGGCTTGCTCTATATTCTGCATTTCATTTTATTAAATTCATGTTCAAGTCTAAATAGTTGTCCAAGTAAGAGTCCTTTCCCAGATGTACTCTCCTTCTCAGTTTTATATCTAACAGATATACATGTTATGTTAAACAGATAGAAGATGCAGTTGAAGCCTTGAAGGACGTAAAACCTAACTATTTTTTTCCTGAGTGCCTACAGAAGCTTTGCTCAGGACTTAATGAACATTCAAAATTTTCCCACCTTATTTGTCTTTTGATGAAGGTTCCAACAGGTAAGAAAGAATGTTTACCATCTTTTTATCCTTCAATCTTTATATTATATTGGAAAAAGTCTATTTACACATATCTCTCCCTCCCCGAGACCATCTTCTTAGAGCATCCGAAAGTCATTCTAAAATATTGTACCTTTCAATAGAGTAGCTGATGGAGGGAAGGAATTTTTATAATATAATGTAAAATGTAAAGAAAAATTAGAGGGAAGGATAGAGTGAGTAGCTAATAGTGAAATGGAAGGTAGGTGATAGTGTGTCAGATGAGGATGCTCTTACCCAATGGCATCCTCCTGCTTCCTGGTGCACTTGCTGGGCTTTCCATTTATCTCCAAGCTAGCCCATGATGCTCTCTGCCTATTCTGACCATGTTCCATATCATCCTGCCACTCGTCATCTTTACCCAGGCATCTAGGCTGTCACATGCTGACGGTGAAAGATTCGCCCGGTTGTGACACAATCTGCATGGTGGAGTGGCCTAGATGTGCGAAGACGGCTGGATCCACTTGAGCGGTTGGAGGTGAGGCAGAGGGAATGCAACTGGCCACTTTGTTCGCTGCCCCCTCCCTCACCCACTGCCGCGCTCTCGGTCAAAGTGGCGACCAGCTCATGGGGTGGTGCAAAAGCGGTTGTAGAGATGCCGGAGCAAGAGACATAGGGTGTATGGGTTTTGATGTGGCGGTGCCAACCAATCCGGCGTGGCTTCGTTGTTGTGTTTGAAGTAGATGTGGGTGACTAGCAAGGGCTCATGACAGTGTTAAAGTAGGAGGCGGTGGTCACCCAGGAGGGAGGTGGCCGACGGGGAGGAGACTGGGAGGTGGTGGTTGTTCCAATGTGAACAGCGGGAGAGGGAAGAGGAGAGGGAGGGGAGAGAGATAAGGGAAGAGAGATGGAAGAGAATGGTTTGAGTCCCTTGCGTGCCATGTCATAGCCACACCCCGTTGCTGCCACACAAATGCCACTTCATAGCCAAATTGCAAACCAACCTCCAGAGCTGCTTAAAGGGGTTACTTGTGCTGGCTTAATGTTTTGCGGGCTAGAATATTTAGGCCCTGTTCTTTTGAGCTAATTTGAACAGCTGAACGGTTGAATGACTGAACTTCGAGAGCTTCTCAAGGTAGTTTCAGATTTGGATCCATTTCGTTTGACTTGTTTTTTAAAACATTAGGACCTACCTTCAAAACAGCGAAAAAACGGACCTAAAAAAAATCAAACCATATGTCCTTTCAAAACAATAAGTTGTTAAGCTGTTAAGCTGAAAAGAACTGGGCCTTAGTTTTATAGTTCACGGCCTGTTGTGTGGATGGAGCATGATAATTAAGAGCGTAAAATAGAAATTTTTGTATTATACCAGTCATGCTCTTAGAAACTTGAAATGTTTGTGTCACTGCAACTAGTTTATGCAGTAAATGTGCCTCCTATATAGATTACCATTGACTAGCACGATGATAGAAAAAAATGGGTACGTTTTTTTTAAAGATAAGTAAATCGACCAGGAGAAAGGAAAAAAAAGGAAGATTAATTTTAATGGTCAAGGAAAAAAAAGGAAGATTAATTTTAATGGTCTGTCTGTAACAACTGCAGTGCAGTTATTAAGAGATGAACTGTCATTTAAATTTAATTGAAATCACTTGTAGATCCATAGTAACTTGACTGCACCTTAGTGAAATCAAATTCGATTACATTTTTTTCGATTTACTGGTGCTGAAAGAACCTTATCCTTGCTACCATCTTTTATGGTTTTGACAGCCAACTCGACAAGAGCCTCCGTTGCATTCTTGGAGGCGCTCGAAGATTCAGCTCCGCCAATGAGAACTTGCAGTTGCAGAGGTTCGGTGAGGACGTCGGTTATCATCTCTGAATCTAATGTTGTGTGTATATATGCATATAAACCTTAGTATATACACTTGCAGAGGTTCGATGAGGACGCTGATTTTAAATCTCGTTGTTTATTTGTATATAGACTATATCACCAAATAGGGGAAATTTTTTTATATAATTTCTGTCGAGTATTTTTTTGTGCTTATGTAAAAACACTCATGATTTTGGTGGGCTGCTAATCTGCGCGTCCAATAACTAATTATGTTGTGTCCTTGTCCTACATGATTTTCAACACACACTTTCTTTTGAGGAAAAGCAAAGACCACTTTTGGTTGACCTAAACAAAATATTGTTGTCTGCCAAATAAGTTTTGAGTCCTTCATCATTGCCGTTGTTGACTTAAAATTGATGTAAATGTACATAATGCTTTTTAAAAAAAGGTGATTCTGTGCTTTTCATTGCTGTCATTGTCAGGGTTCGCATATCGCTTGAAAAACCATGAGAGATCACGAATAAAAAAACTATATAGTTTTATAAATAAGTTGGGGGTATTATTTTTAGCTCTTACGTTTAAAAATCGGGTAAAAGTGATCCAAATTTCTTAAAACTGGACAATCAATAAAGTGGTTTTGAGCCGGGTCCACACAAGTGCTATTTTGTTGATGCGGTATACCCGTAGACACATATAGGCCTTGTTCTTTTCGACGTATCATTTCGTTGGCGTATTACTGTAGCAAATTTGAGAGCACTTGAAAAGAAGTGTAAAGATTAAAAAATAATTAAAAAATAGTTTAGAGACTTTGGAAGGACTATTAAAAGCCATAAAATAACAAAATTTGTTACAGTAATATGCAAGATATATAATACTGAAAAGAACAAGCCCTGCCCTCTCTTTTCTCTTTCTCCCTCTCTATGGCTCTCTCTTCTTTGTCTTTCCCTCTTCCAAAGGCGCGTCGCACCACCTTTCCAAATTGTTTTGGCTCAAAGTTGCTGACATTTTTAATTTAAAAAGTTGTGACCCCTCGAAATACGTCTTAAAAGAGTTCAAAAATCATGAAAAATTTATTTTACTAACTCCAAGGAAACTATCTGAAACCTCACAAAAATGACTACAAAATATTACATTATTTGGTTTATACAAGAATAATAAATTTTTATTTAATTTAATTTAAACTGAAACAAACAAGCCCATAGTGTCCCTCAATGGTTGTCTATACCTTTTGGCCTCCTCTATATCTAGCATTCTTCACCTTCCATGCCGGCACCACCACCACCACCTCCTCCCCATATCCAATGCCACCCCTCTCCTCCTATGCTGGCCTCACCACAACCATCACCTTCTCAAACTCAACACCGCCTCTCCTCTTTCTTTAATGCTGTCGGAGCCATTGCCACCTACACGGATCCAACGTTGTCCCCTTCCTTCTTCTCCATGTTAGGCCTGCGTCCGCCACCACCTCCTTAGATCTAGCGCTGCCCTCTCCTTTTTCCATGTCTCCTCTCCTCCCATGCGACGTGGAAGGCGATGAGTTCCAATGTTCTAATGGGTCTTTGCTTGTCTTCCGAGCTGAGCTAGGCTCGTACAAGCTAACTAGGCTAGTGGGAGCTATAGTGAGCTCATGCAAGGGTCCACGTTTAGTTCTTTGTGACGTCTACACCATAATAGCACGTCTTTTAGTTTCACACGTATATGTATAACAAAAATGAACATTTCATTGCACACGTGTGTGATAAGTATGCATTGGCAATCACAAGCCGTGCCATGGCTGTGCCCCAACCCCAAGCATGGTGGTGCTCCCCCTGACCAGCTGACCTTGACTCGGAGCAACGCCGCAGTTTTTTGTTCACAGCCAATCCACATGGCTCATGACTATTGGGGGTTTATACATCGCTAGGCCCATACATTACTTTTGCATGAGCAAAGCCTGGCTCTAGCGCCAAAACAAGCAACCAATCATCAGTTTGGTGGTTCGTGCGAGTGAGCCTGGCCAGGCTCGAGTAGCAAGCCTAGAACTTTGGCTTATGACTCACTTATAACTCATTTGGTATTTGGTTTGACTTGGCTTGTTTTGTAGCTTGTTTATTTTAACGAGCATGAGATGAGCTAGGTTCAGCTTGTTCGTGACTCACCCATAGTTTTTTTTGTAGCTTGCTTATGGCTTGACTCACATAGGTTTGTGAGGTTTTCATGGGCTTGTAGTACACTAACAACAACCAACCCATCTACCCACATATGGGCTAAGGCCCATGGCCCCACCCTAGCCATTATATCCTTGCAACCTTAATCTTCTCTTAGCCATCTCAGCCCTGACGTTGTTGTCCCATCACATACTCACATGCCCCTCTTCTTCCTAGACAACGTTGTCGCCTTCTTCCTTCCATCCATCGGTGTCGCACCTCCCCTTCTCCCGTCTGCCACTGTCACCCACCCCTCCCAATAGACCTACCGCCATGCCCCTCTTCTTGTCTAGTGCCGCTAGTCGTAGTTCTTTCCCTCCTCTATCCTAGCGCTATTGCCCCCTCTCTATTCCTCTCAATAGACTCTTCACCCTGCATCCTGGTAGACGATGCCACAACCTCCTTTGGCCGACAAAGTCCTCATCCATCAGCCATGTGGCTCTCTTCTCTCTGAGATGACAACGACAATCTTCAGATCTAGACGATTGCCGTTAGATCAATGGAGCTCATGAGCTAGCTTGAGTTTTTCGTGAGCCTGAGCGAGCTAGATCGTCTCGTTTCCACCTCTAGCTAGGCTTGAGCCACCCAACCAAATAAACCATAAATCACTACTAGAGAACGAGAGAATAGGGAAGTGTGGAAAATAGAGAGATGCTTATTTAGTGCCTATTCAGTTAGTAGGATTTGAAAGCGTAGGAACGGGAAATTGAACGAAATTGCTTAAGCATGTTGTTTGATCGTACCATTGAAAAACAAAAAAAAAAGGAAAGGAGTTTTCAGATCACATACTAATTTAATATAAAAACTACATTGAAATCATTAAATAAAATAAAAATAAAAAATATTAGAGCTCATGTTAGAAATTCTAAAAAGATTCATGGGAAAAAAATGTTAGTATCTTATGAAATTCCTTCCGAGCAATTCCACGCGCCAAATACTCCTAATCTTCTGACGCATAGGCCCATTTCGTTGCATGGCTACTGTTTTCCGAACCTCCCATGGGAATTGGGCCGGACGAAACAGCTAAGCCCAGCATCCAATCCCCCGGAAACCCTAGCCCACCAATCTCCACTGTCTCTATATAAGCTCGCATCCATATCCCGTCTCCCTCCCTCGCCCAACCCGCTGCGCCGCCCGCAGCAGCCGTTCGAATCCGATCCTTTCTTCTTCGCAGTGCAGAGGGACGATCGAATGAGGTCTCCCTCTTCGTTGGTTTCTCGATTTTTTTTTTGCCCCGTTGGTTTCTTGATTTTGTTTTCTTGTTCGTTGGGGCGATCTTGCGGGGTGGCTGTGATGCGCAACGATTAAGGGATTTTCTGAAGGATGGGGGCCTTGCGGCCCCCTCTTCCTGATTGAGAGAAACCAATGGATCCTTCTGAGCCCTCCCGATCCAACGACCTTCTTTGTTGTTGTTCATCTGTTTGATTTCTTGGGGATTCTGATCCCTCGCGGTGTTGTGAGTTGAATCCATCCACAGATAAGCCGATTTTCCAGGAGAGGAAGGAAGCATGGTTGTTCGCACGGACACGAGCGTTCTGCGTAGCTGCTCGAGATCTCTACCTTTCGTCATATCTTCATGTCTATTGAGCACTTTATTGTTCAATCGTGGCCGCACAGGAAAAATATCGACCACAAATAATTAAACAACGAAATGAAATGAAATGCTCAGTACAAATCAAGATTCGGCCATATTTTTCTGCTAAATTGCTTAAAAATCACACATCTCAACACTATCCAAACATCGAATAACACAACCGAACATGGGCTTTTAGGGTGATTCCCATCCCTCCATTCCGAAGACTTCATACAAGACTTGTTTAAGAAGGGCCTTTTTTCACATCTGTCCTTGTTGATTGCGTGTCTCGAATGCAAGCAGTAAAGATGTTTAACTTGGTGCAGGATCCTTTGCCTCTTGTCATTGAGGTCTTTATTTGAAATATGGACCTAAATTGGAATGTTCATGCTGCTTCTTTGGAAAGGAAAAAATATCTTTTAAAATATGCAAAAATTCCTATTACGATACTAGTGCAAGCATTATGCTGCACCTACTGTAAATGCTTAATTTTAGCAAGAGGTTGAGCAAGAGGAGGAATGTAAATTTATCTTAATACTGCATAAAGTAGGCATTGCATTTTAATAGTTTTTCTTATGGGTATAATTCTTGATTGATTGATGATTTAATGGAAATTCTATTATTTGAAAAAAAAAAGCATGTTTGCTACGATTTTTAATCTAGTTGTAGATTATAAACTCAAAACTTTTGTGCTTTATTTTGGATTCTTCGGGAGATTACGACCATGCCATGCATACATAACACTTGTATTTTGTCGTTTCTCCCTAATGTATATGGAATAAAAAAGTACAAGTAATTTTTATGTGTTCTATATCAAAGATTACGACCATTACAAACAAATTTTTTCCTAGATTGATACGTTCATTGAAGAAAGTAGTAGCAGGGGCGCGACCTAGAGCCTTCTAACGTATTATACTATAATCAGCTTAAGCTCCCTCAAATTTCTTCCGGGCACAAGCACATTGAACTTTGATTATTATATGTCTATGGAGGCTGGCGTCTTTGACTCTTGATCAACTGTACGTTCGTCGAGATGGGTATCACCATGACTCCATAATCTAGCTCCGATATCAAATCGATGGGATATGACGTGTATAATTTATAACCATTGGTAGATTTTCCTCCTAATTCTGAATGAATTCCTCTCTACGTGGACTATTACTTATGGCCCCTAATTCTAATAACCTTCTAATTGCATTTTTGAATTCTTTTATGTCCTTCGATATATCCTCTATCGGACAAGCTGTATTGTATAATATGGACTATTATGTTTATGTTACATACGATGGAATTTTTATCCCAATATTTTTTAGGTATTTCTATAATAATTTGAATATAATCTAATCTCTAAACCACTTTCTATGTCTTTCTTAGATTTTGTATCTCCATATTAATTTGGTGCAAATGATTGTAACCCTTATAGAGTCACGGGAGTGCTCTACTTCTTTTCATATCTCTATACCAAGTAAGCATATACATCTCTTCCCCCATTCTCCTGTGTTGGGCTTGCCTCTACCACCACCTCCTTGAATTTAGCGTCGCCCCTCTCTTCTGATGTTGACGACACCTCACCTCCTCCTATGCGACGTGGAGGGCGACAAGGCATAGGATAGATTGGCGTCGAGGATGAGGCATGCACAGGAGAGGCGATGGCTTCGAGGTGGAGAGAAGTGGGCGGTGGCGCCAAGTTGTAGTGAGGTTGTTGATGCCCCTCTCCTCTGTTCCCCCTTTGACGCCCTCTCCCCTTATCTCTGCCCCCTCTCGCCTCTCTGTACCCCTCAATCTCTAGCCCTCAATCTCTCTCACCGTACCGAATTAATCGCCCCTCTTCCTCACGCACTGGCTGCCACACCCTTCTCCCTCTGTGATGGTGAGCTTCTTTCCTCCCCCAGCTTTTCTGTACCCCTCAGCCTCTCTAGCCCTCGATCTCTCTCCCCATACTGAATTGGCCTCCTCCTCACGCACTAGGCGCCACACCCTTCTCCCTCCGTGCTAGTGAGCTCAGGGACCTCTGTTGGCCATTGGAGCCACCTGCTTGGAGCGGCTACCAGCTACCATCATTCAGTTTGTCGATGTCGTGCTTCACCTTGCGCCTCGTTAAGGAGCCTGTTGTTAGGGCTGGAAAAATAGCTCGTGGCTCGCGACTCGGCTCGAGCTCAGCTCGGCTCCGCTCGGACAGGCTCGGGGGTGCTTCTGGGCTCGAGCCGAGCCCACTTTTGGGGCTCGAGAAAATAGCGAGTCGGCTCGGGCTTGGCTTGTTTCTGACAGAGCTCGGCTCGTGGCTCGGCTCAGGCGTGTTACTGGGCTCAAGCCGAGCCCACTTTTGGGGCTCGCCAAAATAGCGAGACAGCTCGGGCTCAGCTCGTTTTTGACCGAGGCTCGGCTCGGCTCGGCTCGTTTCCACCCCTACCTGTTGTGATCCTGTCATCTTATGGCTCAACAACGATCCAACTCCTCCAAAAATCAACACTTGGTCTTGGGGCCAAGTCTTCTATATCCATTGGCCCAATTGAAGCCAGAATCGTAGCCCAACTCAACCCCCAAAAACTAGCCCGATGGATGAGGGATGCCTTCATACTTTAGTTTTGCTTCCCCCTTTATTAATATCCGGATTAGACCCAACAAACTTAAGTTTTCAATTCACACATGGACTGTTAAACTGATCTTTCGATAATTAGAATGAGGAGTACAGGGTACAATATATAGCCTGATAGAGGGGACTGGCTAGGCGAAGATTAGGCAGGCCATTAATGGCATTGATGCACGCGTAATCAGGGGGATTACGCGTGGCACATTCTACGGCATATTCTAACACTCCTCGCAGTCCGAACAACAAACGCCGTCATTTGGACTGGAACAAGAAAGAAACAAGTACTAGCAAAGAAATAAGTACTAGCACTCCCCCGCAGTCGGAACGGCAGTAGCACAGACGTTTAGGCTGGACCGGAACTCGGTGAAGACCGAAGTAGGCAGCCCCTTGGTGAAGATGTCCGCGTACTGCGACGTCGTCGGGACGTGGAGAACGCAAACCTGGCCGAGAGCCACCAGCTCTCGGACGAAGTGCAGGTCGATCTCGATGTGCTTGGTGCGCTGGTGCTGCACTGGGTTGCTGGAGAAGTAGACCGTTCTGACGTTGTCACAATAGACGATGGTGGCTCGAGAAAGGGGACTCTGAAGTTCCTGGAGAAGCTGTCGTGCTGCAAGACGCCTCGCCCACGCTGGCGTTGGCGGCAACGGTATTCGCCTCGGCCACGAGCGGAGACGATGTCTTTGCCGTTTAGAGGACTAGGAGATCAAGTTGTCGCCGAGGAACACGCTGTAGCCTGAGGTGGACTTACGAGTGTCAGGACAGCCAGCCCAATCAGCATCCGAGTAGACTATGAGATCAGTAGACGCGGTGCGATGCAGAAATAGACCGAGCTCCAGTGTGCCCTGAAGATAGCGGAGGATGCGCTTTAGAGCAGCAAAGTGAGGCTCCCGTGGATCATACATGAAGAGACAGACCTGCTGGACAGCATACGTGATATCTGGCCGGGTAAATGTGAGATACTGAAGAGCACCGGCTAAACTGCGGTAGAGAGTCGCGTCAGAGACAGGAGCTCCAACAGCAGAGAGCTTGGACTGAGTGTCCACCGGAGTGTTCTGAGGCTTGCGATCGACATGCCGCTCGGTCCGAATATCCAAATATCTTGTCATTGCGAGAGATGCATGCCATCGGTCGTGGTGAACTTAAACTCCCAAGAAGTGATGCAGAGGCCCCAGATCCTTGAGGGAGAACTCACGCTGAAGGGTAGCAATGGTCTTATCCAGGAGAGCAGTCGAGGAGGCAGTCAGGACAATGTCATCCATGTAGAGTAGAAGATAGACAGTGTCAGCGCCACGGTAAAAGATAAACAATGACATGTCCGCCTTTACTTAAAAAAAGCCCAAGGAGAGCAGATGAGAAGCAATCCTGCTGAACCATGCGCGGGGCGCCTGCTTCAGACCATATAATGACATGTTGAGCCGACACACATGATCTGGACAGGAGGGATCAACGAACCCGGATGGCTGAGCACAGTACACTGTCTCTGTCAGGGTGCCATGCAGAAAGGCATTGTTGACGTCCAATTGGAGGATAGACCAACTGCGAGAGAGCCAGTGTGAGAACAGTCCTGATGGTGGCCGGCTTGACAACTGGGCTGAAGGTCTCGTTGAAGTCAACACCAGGGCGCTGGGTGAACCCACGAAGGACCCAACGAGCCTTGTACCGATCGAGAGAACCATCTGCATGCAGCTTGTGCTTAAAGATCCACTTGCCAGTAACAATATCGGCGCCATGGGGACGTGGAACAAGGTCCCACGTGTGGCTGCCCTGGAGAGCCTCGAACTCCTGGCTCATAGCGTCGCGCCAGTTGGGATCTGACAACGCGCCACAGTATGTCTTCGGGAGAGGAGACAACACAGCGGCGTGAAGATTGAGATGCTCCCGGGGTCGAACAGAGTGTCCGGCCTTCTGACGGGTGACCATATGATGAGCATTGGTCACCGCGGGAGGGGGCACATCACTGGCAATAGCCTGTGGAGGAAGCCCAACAAGGGCGGCGACATGCATAGGCGACGATGTAGCTATGGGCACCCCACTGGCAGCAACCTGAGGAGGTGATCCTACAGGGGCAGCAGGGTGCACTGGCAACCCACTAGCAGCAACCTGAGGAGGAGATCCAACAGGGACAGCGGGGTGCACAGTCGACGTAGGCGCCGGAGCCGATGGGGAAGCCGGCGGTGGAGAGGATGGCGTGGCCGATGTGACCGCCCGGAGAGGGGAGGCCGACGTGACTACTGGTGGGGCAGAGGATGTCGAAGTAGGGGCGGCCGACGTGGCCGTCGGCGGGGCAAGTAGCAGCGGCGCAGGCGGTGGTGATGAGGTACCTATAGAAAAAACAGGAGCACGAGTCCCGGGAGAATCCTCAGGGTCTGAAAGAAAATCGAGGCCAGAGGTGGTGTGGGATGTGGAGGAAGCAAAGGAAAAGCTAGACTCATCGAAGACGACATGCCGCGAGATGATGACGCGGTTGGTCGTGAGATCGAGACAACGCCACCCTTTGTGGTGGGAGGGATACCCGAGGAAGACACAAAGAGTAGAGCGAGGGGCAAGTTTGTGCTTGGCGGTGCTAGAGAGATTAGGATAGCAGACACAACCAAACACACGGAGATCGTCGTAGGTCGGGTGGGTGCCTTGAAGGGCAAAGTAAGGGGTGGAGTGAGAGAGGGTGGAGGTGGGACGAAGATTAAGAAGGTGAGTGGCAGCGTGGAGGGCCTCAACCCAGTAGGAAGGGGGAAGGCTGGCCTGGAAGAGAAGGGAATGCACGACATTGTTAGTGGTACGAATGGCGTTTTCGGCCTTGTCATTTTGCTGGGATGTGTATGGACATGACTTGCGGAGCGCAATGCCATGTTTAAGAAAGAAGGCCCTAGACGCTGAGTTGTCGAACTCTTTTCCGTTGTCACACTGGATGTGTTTGACGATGGCGGTGAACTGTGTGCGAGCGTAGGTGAGGAAGTTGGTAATAGTGGGGAAAGTCTCAGATTTTAGGCGCAGGAAAAAGTCCATAAAAAATTAGAACAGTCATCAAGGATAACCAGATAGTATTTGAAGCCAGAAACACTAGGAACAGGAGAAGTCCATAAATCACAGTGCAACAAATCGAATATCTAGGTAACTCGAGAAGTAGAAGACGAAAAGGGAAGGCGAACATGACGACCGAGTTGACAAGCATGACAAATCAGTCCGTGGTCGGTTTTAGTACATGAGATTGCGGACGACTTGGCCAATCTAGAAAGCGACTCGTGACCAGGATGACCAAGACGTCGAGGAGGGGATGCTGGCGACGAAGGCCTGGGCTGAGGCAGGACCCGGGGTGAAGGAGTAGAGATCTCCAGAGTTATTGCACCTGGCGATCATGCCCCCCAAACGAAGATCCTTCACAGAGAAACCGGCAGGGTCAAACTCGACAGAACACTGGTTATCAATAGCGAATTTTCTAACGGATATGAGGTTCTTTATAATGTTGGGTGTAACGAGGACATTATGAAGAACGAGAGAACCGTTAGTGGAAGGAAAAGACATATAACCAGTGTGTGACAGGGAGACGAGACCCGTTGCCAATAACAATGTTGGTCGGGCAAGAGCGAGGGGGAGGGTGGGCAGAGGAGAGAGTACCAGCGTCGGAGGTCATGTGCGAGGTCGCACCAGAGTCCATGTACCACTCCGCATCAGTAGGGGGCGGAGTCAAGGTCATGGTGTTGAAGGCGTTGGCCAGCGACTGTTGGTCCCAGCCTGCACCCACCATCGGAGTCCAAGGCCCCTCGGTAGTCGAGGAGGGTTGATCGCTGACTGGTGCAGCCGCGCGACGTGGCATGAGGAGCCTGGCGAGGCGGCACCGAAGGCTTACCTAAGATCCCCAGACCCTGATGAGGCCACACCGGATCAGTCTTGTCCAAGATTGTCTTGTCGGGCGACATGGGCATCCCCACCGCCTGTGGGGGTAGAGCGAGGGCCACCCCCACCACCGGAAGTGGGAGGGCGACCTCCACCACCGCCACCGCCGCCGCTGTTACCTCCACCACGACGACGAGTGCGCCGGAGATGGGGGCGGCGAGTGCGCCCATGCCGCCTGCGCCGGAGATGGGGGCGGTGGGTGTAGCCTCGCCGTTGGAGGTCGCGCCGGGGATGGGGACGATGACCCCCCTGGAGTTGCCCCGCCAAAGCCTGCAACGGCGAGGAGCGCCTGCGCGTCGACGGGGAGGGCGGCAAGTACGGCTGCTGCACGGGAGGCAGCGGCTTGTGCGGCGACGATTTGTGCGGCCGCAGCTTCGGCGAGTTCAACCGCGGAGGGGATGACCGTGCTGCCTCCGTGCCCGGCGAGACTTGTCGTAGAGGGAAGGGGGGCATCGGCGAGAGTCGACGTGGGTGGGAGAGAAACGTCGGCTTGCATCTCGCCAGAGAAGGCCACGGCGAGGTCACCGGTGGAGGCCATGAGAATTAGGGTTTGCGGAATAGGGTGAGCAATGGTTCTGATACCATGTTAAACTGATCTTTCGATAATTAGAATGAGGAGTACAGAGTACAATATATAGCCTGATAGAGGGGGCAGGCTAAGCGTAGATTAGGCAGGCCATTAATGGCATTAATGCACGCGTAATCAGGAGGATTAAGCGTGGCATATTCTACGGCATATTCTAAACATGAAATGACAGGTATCCATTGACTCGACGAGTATATATTCAAGTTCAGTGACCGAAAGCGATCATGCCCAGTCCATTGTTTTCGGCTAGTCGTTTTCACAAGCATCAGAGTCCGATCTCTCTCCCCCACACATCATGAATCACTTATTCAGAGTCTCATTGAACGTATGGCTCATTACGACCACATCTTTAATCTGCATCAATCATAGCACGATGGCCCAAGAACTGCCCAAGTCATCTTCCATGGACGCCAAGGCGCAGCACAAGCAGCAGCAGCACCACTTCGTGCTGGTGCACGGGCTGTGCCACGGCGCGTGGAGCTGGTACAAGGCGGCCACGGCGCTGCGCCGCGCCGCGCCGGCCACCGCGCCACCGCGCTCGACATGGCCGCCGCCGGCGTGAACCCAGCGCGCGTCGACGAGGTGCGCAGCTTCGAGGAGTACTCGCGCCCGCTGCTGGACGCGCTGGCGGCGCTGCCTCCCGGCGAGCGCGTGGTGCTCGTCGGCCACAGCCAGGGCGGGTTCAGCGTCGCGCTCGCCGCGGAGAGGTTCCCGGAGAGGCTCGCTGCCGCCGTGTTCCTCACCGCGTCGCTCCCCGCCGTCGGCCGCCCCATGGCCGCCACCACCGAGGAGGTATATATGTGCTTCTCATTATTGTTGCTTGACCTTTCTTATTATATATATCGGATTTACTAGGTATCAGTCGATTTTCATTTCTAAAAAACTCTCAGTCGATTCCGAGATGTCTTCTTCCTTCCTCGCTCCTCCACGCCACCATCTTTTTTCCTCCGACGAGTTCCTCCGCTCCCGCCCTAGCTGTCGTCATTGAGGGCTCGGGTTCGTGTTCGGGTTCGGGGGCTTCGTGCCTCCAAGCCTTAGAGGGGCCGACGGGAGGCCGTGGTCTGGCGATGCATGGGTGAGGGGAGCACTGAGCCACGAGGAGGGGTTGAAGGTGATCTGGGATGTTGGGTTGGTCCAAAAATTAAATGAGCCAACTGATAACTAGCCCGTCGTCCCTATATAAATAGCGAGAGCTGTGCTATTGATCGATGTTATCAGCGGATACGTATAATACGAAAAGATGGTCTCTCAAGTACTGAACTGTGTCCGCGCTGACCGTTTTTGGTAAAAATGGTTCCATACTTGTCAACTACTCACCTATAGTTCTTTGGTCGGATCAATAACGGCTGTGATTCAAGCTAGTGATACATGTTTGGCCTTGATTTTTGGATCCCAATCAAATTCCATATTTCATGTCGCGCGCGGTGGCTCTGCACGCTCATAAAAAATCTTGAATTTCATAGCATTTTGTAAATTTCGCCAATTAATGTACTGCGTTCCCCGTATTAGTCTAGAAACTAGAGAGAGAATGGTAGAAAAATATAAGAAGAAAAATTCAGGAAAGTTTTACATGGCCCTTTTTTCTCGAGAGAAAAAGTTTTACATGGGCTAAATAATTGGCCGCGCGTGCCTGTATGTATGTAGAGGTCGAAGAGGACCTGTATGTGATAGAGGCATCCAAATTGGTGACATGCCAAGTCAAGCTGGTGCAAGAAAATGATGTTTGATTGTTAATTTGACGAGATGGCGATCGAGACTGCGTACGTACGTACGTAGCTATCATGCTTGATTCTCAACTGCGAAGAGATGGCCTATTCTAGGATATGAGGCTACCTTTAGTTCGGGTTCGTGTGACGAATCGAGACTAATGTGTGCCCGTGTCAACTAGCATGTACGTACCCGTCTGCCAAACCACTCTTCTATCCCGGTTTGTAACACAAACCGGGACTAACGTGTGTAAAAAATCGAACTTTTGTCTCAATAGCCATTTATCGGGACTGATGCAACTATCAGTCCAGATTTATAGCTAATCGAGACTGATGTGACGGAATAGAAGGCCGTTCGTTTGCACCGTGCACATGCATGCATAGTGCCATAGTGGGCCGGATGATTTGACATGCATCGCACGTCCGTACGTTGGGTAGGCGTCCAGGGGATCAATTCGCCGGCCGGCATCCGTCACATGCATGCTGCAGCTGCCTCCGGCTCTGTTGAGCTTGCGATGGTCGACGTCCCTACGTACCCAGGCAAATTTGGATGTTAAGGAAGAGTATTCAAAAGTGCTCCAGATGTTTCCCCACGAGGTTAGGTAATTACAAAGCGCGCAGCCTCCCAAAGGCGCAGGCGTCGCCAAAAGGTGATCGAAAAAGACCGAGGTTGGGTATTTCGAAAATCCGGCGCTCAACCAGATGCTCGGGCGCAGCGCGAGAGTGCATTTCGGAGCCCAAATTGAGGATGTCGGCCACCAATGAGTAAACAATCGCTATGGAGCCACCTCAAGGGTTTAGTTGAGCCGCATAAGAAGAACTTGCATTTCGAGGTTCCCGCCGCAAGGGCGTTAGCCGCTGGGAAGCCGACGATTTAAGCGCGTTGGAGGCGAAGACGCGGCGTAGCAATGTCCATAAGAAGAACTTGCATCCCCACGCTTCAAGAGCGTTGGAGAGCTTTTGGACCCGCAAGAAATATATGTCGACCAACCGAGAAAATTTGATTAGGGGTGAAGCGCCAAGGGAAAGCATCAGGCTCTTCCGGGTTGAGATGAAGGGTAGCCATCCGTGCTAAGAGCAAGGAGAGCTCGGGTAGCAGCTGGGGCGTGAAGTTTCGTCGGAGGTCCGCTATCCAGGCAAAGTTGGAAGTTGCATCGAGTAGTGATCTGTTCTTCCTGGAGGAGGCCTTGTAGAGTCCTGGTGCAAGCGTCTTTGGTGCGAAACCGGAGAGCCAGCGGTCCTCCTAGAAGGAGATAGAGCCCCCGTTCCCAAGGACGATGTCGGAGCTCGACTCGAAGGAGGTCGTTGTCCGGACAAAGTAGAGGTAGCGAGGCCCAGTGGGTGCAAGATCTCACGGCTCACCAAAGCCACCTAATCCTCAAGGCTCGGAGAAACGGTGAAGGTCCGAACCCCAAGGCCACCGGCAGGGAGGTGGGTGGCGGACCACACTCCAACTGATCCTGCGCCGGTCGTTGAGAGTCTGAGCCCTTCCAGAGCTGCCTCCAAGCAAAGCGTCGATTTTTTGATGACCGAGTTGGGGGCTCTGGATGACGAAAAGAGGAAAGTGGGGAGGCGCTTAGGATCGCTTTGTGAGTGTTAGGCGGCCGCCTTTGGACATGAAAGGGCCTCGCCACCACCAGACGGGAAGCCACTTTGTCGATGATGGGTGGAAGTGGACATGCCTAATCCTGCGGGTGGAAAGGGCATCCCGGTATTTAATTGGGAACGTGGTTTGCTCACCGGTAGGGCTTACGAGGATGGGTTGGAGGTGGAGGTTTGAGCAACAAATTGGCACCACTTGACTTTTAGAGAAGTTGGTGTGCAAGCCCGTTATGCTTCAAAGGTTTGGAGAATCTCGGCGGCATGAGACGTTATTCGCAGGGTGTAGGAAGATGGCGCATCGTCGTGACAGAGAGATGTGAGCCAGGAGGCGGGCCACCGAGCTGTTGGAGAACAGCGGAGGTGATGGCCTTGTTGAGCAGATAGACCAGAGGCTCTATGGCTAGATTGAACAGAAACGGAGAGAGCGAGTCTCCTTGCCTCAGGCCTCGTCGGTGCTGTACGAGGGATGTGGGGTGGTTGTTGAGGAGTACCCGAGAGGAGGAGGTGGCGAGGGACACTAGTTATAGTTTGGATGTCACATCCCTCGTACCCGAGAGGACCAAATTTGGATGTTATAGTTTGCAAGTGACACTAGTACAGGTGTGCACGTAAGTAAGAGACAGCTACGGCACAGAGCTGGCAAGCACAATCGCGCGCAGTACGAGAGGCACTGCACGTCTCTAATTAACACTGGCACTGCGCGTGTATTGTTTTTTTTTTTTTTAAGAAAACTGCGCGTGTATTGTGACCTACTAGCTAGTACAGTATTAACTACACCAACTACTTTGTACGCATGGTCTCGATCCGATCCGGTGATTGTGACCTATACTAGCTAGTACTCCCTCCGTCCAGTAAAGACCTACGCATTACGTTTTTTGTTTTTTCCAGAATTCATCTACGCATTGTTGTATTGGTTTGCGGCCGTATTGAATGGATGGCAAGGGCGCGTATTCAATCTGCATGCATGCAGTTTCACACAGGCGCTAGTAGTACATGCGCGCAACGTACGGGGGGATGGCCGCCGAAAACGAGGCGACGTTGCAGCCAGCTCGATGAAGATTAAATGGATTTCGGCATGCAGCTTCATCGCGCCGTTCTCATGGGGCCACCATCGCGCATGCATGCATGCAGCGCGCGCCGGAAAAACGAACGGAGCCATTAAGGCTAATCGCACTAGAAAAACGAGGCGATGCTAATAAATGGATTATGCTGTGATTCATGTCCGTCTTGGTCTTGATGCCTAGGTCTAATACGAAGCTGTTTGCTGGACGGAGGGAGTATTAATCTCGTCAATAATAGATGGAAGATTTTTCTGGGGATTATAGTTGTCGGTATCTTTATGGCCATCGAAAACATTGTGTTTTCTTGTGGCGAGATGACCCAGCTAATGAAGGAGAGATTAATATGCTGACTACCGTGTACTGTCAGTACCTGAGCTATGTGGTGTGGGCCCGGACTTCTTCCTCGACTCCAAAGAGCTCGAGCAAACGAACCCAGGCATCCCGGGGAAGCCCATCATCTTCGGCCCAATCTTCATGGCCCAGAAGCTGTACCAGCTAAGCCCGCCAGAGGTAAGCTTAGCCATCACAAAATTCCAAGCCAGGCACACATCACACATCACACATCACACATGCAATAATAAAATTAAACACCTGAAAATTGCATTGGATTATTTCTTTTGCGAAAAAACTTCATTGGATTAATGGTGTTCATTGAGCTAGCTGTTAATTCTTGACGCGCGCAGGACCTGACGCTGGCGCTGTTGTTGCTCCGGCCGGCGAACCGGTTCACCGACGACGCACTCATGAGGGACGCCGGGCTGCTCACCGCGGGGAGGTACGGGTCGGCGAGGCGCGTCTTCGTCGTCGTGGAGGACGACGGCGCCATCCCCGCCGAGTTCCAGCGCCGCATGGTGGCGGAGAGCCGCGGCTTGGAGGTGGAGGAGATCGCCGGCGCCGACCACATGGCCATGATCTCCAGGCCGGGGAAGGTCGCCGATGTCCTCGTCAAGATCGCCGATAAACGGGGCACGTAATGTGACGTGCGTACGTGAGCCGTACCACATGGCAGCACGCCATGAAAAAAATACTATACTAGATTACAAATAAACAACAGAGCTGTTGGAAATTACTGCAGTATGAGCATGATGAACTATTATTCAAATAAATTACAACAATAAGATAAATAAGAAAACAATGCCATGAATCATGAGAAAATCATGTATTCTCCATAAATATGTACTTAAGCATATAAACACATGATTGGCAACAAAATTAGATCCATGGCAGCAAAAAGACAAGTATATAGCCCAATTATATTGTCTCATTAAAAGTCTAAAGACAAGAGTTCTGCATAGCTAAAAGCTAACTCGTGTTTTACTTAGATTAATGAAACAACCTTCTAAACCAAAGTTATCACTTAAACAACAACAAAACTCAGTTTAAGTTGAAATAAACTAGCACAAGCTCAAGTTTATTTATTGATGATTGCTCTCGACATTACAAACTAATGGGTTGCTAAACAAGTTTAGCCTTCCATCATTAGTTCTCAGCTTGATTAGGCTCAAAATCATAGTGTTATATAATCTGAATTTAGGTCTTTACACACTATATCGAGATCGCTCAAAGATAAGTCAAAGATCATGTATCAATGAATATAACACTATGCACATAGGAGCAAGATCAAGATTAGCCCGAAATGCTAAGGGTCGGTTCAAATGAACCAACTCAAATCATTCAAAAGAGTGAAATGATAACAAGAATGCAGACCACTCGGAGACAAAAACTAGTAGAAAGATTAATCAAACTAGTTCTCCAATTAAAAGATTCTTGACCAATATGTTCTTTGATCCAATGGGCAACATGTGCATAGACTTATACAGATCAATATATCACAAATAAACATTGAGCAACACTTCACTTTGTCTAACAAGAACCTAAACAGATTATATACCTCATATATTGCAATCATCATCGAGCAATATTTAAGGATTAAGCCACGGCGTTATTTCACCAGATTGAGGTGAATGACCCCAATGCCCATGGCATGGTCCCAAGTTCACCAAAATCGGCCAAAGACACAATCACAGAGAGGGAGAAGAAAATCTCACGATGGCACCGGAATCAAACCGGGAGCGGTGTAGCGCGATTGGATCATTGTCCTAGAAATCTTATCACCGTGCTACACACACGCCACCGCAGAGAGACCCGGAGATACGATGCCGTCGCCTCAACAATGAAGGCCACGGAAGGAGCCCGAGGAGCGGAGAGACGCGGCGAATGAGCTCACGACGACCACCCGTGGCCACCGGAACCAAATCGTGGAAGATCACCACAAGAAAGAGCCTTCCATCGGCGCAACGACACGACAAACGCCGGTGAAATGATGGCAGCGATGGTGATCGAGGAAGAGGAGAGGGAAAACGAGTGACTCCGGCCACCAATCGGCGAGAGAGAGAACCCATATAGGCGGGTTAGGCGCCACGACTCGAAGAAGCCGCCATCGCGCCCACATGCGAAGGCCAGAACGACCGGGCCAAAATCTGCTGCCGCCGCCTCTCTCATTGGGTTCGGGAGGAACCCTAAGCACGGAGCAAGCCTCGGTGACAAGTTGCCCTTCCTCTCTAAGTGGCCAAAATGGGCCAAAGGCCCATTCTCCATTGGTCTGTAGCTCAAAAAAGGGCAAAAGCCCAACAAGAGCTACCATGGATCGGACATCGATGCGAAAGTTAAAATATCAAGCGTTTGCCTCAAACATTGCTAACTTATTCAAACATATATAATATACCACCGAACGCACATGAAACGCTTTGGTTGTAATCATAGTATGCTGTTGAAACTTGATGGTCTATTGATGGAAAACACAACATGAAATCATCGGTAAAATCAAAATGATTATTGAAACATGTCAATAAGACTATTGGAACATACCAAAAAGTTGATGGAGCATGACAAAGAATTGATGGAACTTGTTAAAATATTGTCGACCAATGTTGAAATATGCTAAAAAAACTTTTGAAACATGCCGAAAAAACATTGGAACATGTGAAAACAACTGCTATGCGAAATGTGATGAAAAAAAATTGTTCATGCATGAATCATGTGAGCCGTACCACATGGCAGCACGCCATGAAAAAATACTATACTAGATTACAAATAAACAACAGAGCTGTTGGAAATTACTGCAGTATGAGCATGATGAACTATTATTCAAATAAATTACAACAATAAGATAAATAAGAAAACAATGCCATGAATCATGAGAAAATCATGTATTCTCCATAAATATGTACTTAAGCATATAAACACATGATTGGCAACAAAATTAGATCCATGGCAGCAAAAAGACAAGTATATAGCCCAATTATATTGTCTCATTAAAAGTCTAAAGACAAGAGTTCTGCATAGCTAAAAGCTAACTCAGGTTTTACTTAGATTAATGAAACAACCTTCTAAACCAGGTTATCACTTAAACAACAACAAAACTCAGTTTAAGTTGAAATAAACTAGCACAAGCTCAAGTTTATTTATTGATGATTGCTCTCAGATTACAAACTAATGGGTTGCTAAACAAGTTTAGCCTTCCATCATTAGTTCTGCAGTTGATTAGGCTCAAAATCATAGTGTTATATAATCTGAATTTAGGTCTTTACACACTATATCAGTACTGCTCAAAGATAAGTCAAAGATCATGTATCAATGAATATAACACTATGCACATAGGAGCAAGATCAAGATTAGCCGAAACAGCAAGGGTCAGTTCAACTGAACCAACTCAAATCATTCAAAAGAGTGAAATGATAACAAGAACAGACCACTCCAGAGACAAAAACTAGTAGAAAGATTAATCAAACTAGTTCTCCAATTAAAAGATTCTTCGGCCAATATGTTCTTTGATCCAATGGGCAACATGTGCATAGACTTATACAGATCAATATATCACAAATAAACATTGAGCAACACTTCACTTTGTCTAACAAGAACCTAAACAGATTATATACCTCATATATTGCAATCATCATCGAGCAATATTTAAGGATTAAGCCCACGGCGTGCATTTCACCCAGATTGAGGTGAACAGCCCCAATGCCCATGGCATGGTCCCAAGTTCACCAAAATCGGCACAGCACACAATCACAGAGAGGGAGAAGAAAATCTCACAGTGCACCGGAATCAAACCGGGGAGCAGTGGCAAAGCGCGATTGGATCGCTGTCCTAGAAATCTTATCACCGTGCTACACACACAGCCACCGCGCGAGAGACCCGGAGATACGATGCCGTCGCTCCTCAACAGCGAAAGGCCACGGAAGGAGCCCGAGGAGCAGAGAGACGCAGCAGCGAGCTCACGACGACCACCCCTGGCCACCGGGAACCAAGTCGTGGAAGATCACCACAAAGACAGCTTCCATCGGCCGCAACGACGAACCAAACGCCGGTGAATGATGGCAGCGATGGTGATCGAGGAAGAGGAGAGGGGAAAAACGAGAGTGACTCCAGCCACCAATCGAGCGAGAGAGAGAGGAACCCATATAGGCAGTTGGCGGCGCCACGACTCCCGAAGAAGCCGGCCATCGCGCCCACATGCGAGCGCTCGCAACGACCAGGGCCAAGTCGCTGCTGCCGCCGCCTCTCACTGGGTTCAGGAGGAACCCTAAGCACGGGAGCAAGCCTCAGGCAGCAAGTTGCCCCTTCCTCTCTCTAAGTGGCCAAAATGGGCCAAAGGCCCATTCTCCATTGGCTGTAGCCCAAAAAAAGGGCAAAAGCCCAACAAGAGCTACCATGGATCAGACATCTGATCTGAGTTAAAAATATCAAACGTTTGCCTCAAACATTGCTAACTTATTCGAAACATATATAATATACCACCGGAACGTACATGAAACGTTTGGTTGTAACTGTTGTAACTGTTGAAACTTGATGGTCTATTGATGGAAAACACAACATGAAATCATCGGTAAAATCAAAATGATTATTGAAACATGTCAATAAGACTATTGGAACATACCAAAAAGTTGATGGAGCATGACAAAGAATTGATGGAACTTGTTAAAATATTGTCGACCAATGTTGAAATATGCTAAAAAAACTTTTGAAACATGCCGAAAAAACATTGGAACATGTGAAAACAACTGTTGCGAAATGTGATGAAAAAAAATTGTTCCGCAGTGAATCATCCACCCAAAACAAAATTAGATTCTCCACGAGAACAAAAACAATAATTTTATGAGCAAACTCGAATGTTCCATACATATAAATGCAATGTTCTAAAAGGGCAAAAATTATGGCACACCTTTTCTTCTTCATCTTCTTTCTCAAATCCGACAAATCCCCATCGTGCTCGTCGGATCTAGCTACTTAGCTCGTCGGGTAGGAGATGGATCAAGGGAAGAAGAAGAAGAAGAAGAAGAAGAAGAAGGAGGAGGAGGAGGAGGAGAGGAGGAGGGAGGGAGAGAGAGGTGAAGGTGTGGCTGTGGTATTGTGAAGTGGTATTTAGAACTTTTCCAGCTACTTAAGCCAGTTTTTCTACGCCATTTTATTGTGAAAGTCATACATACTTTTGTTAAAATATTGTAAGTTTGCATTTGTTAGAATACCTATATACAATAAAATTTTTAAAACAATGGCCATTGTTTTCGTTGAGAAAATTATATTGAATTATTTGTTTAAAACAGAATAGATGGTTCATTGTGAAGTGGTATTTTGATTGTTTTTAGTTACTTAAGCCAGCTTTTTCATACTATTTTGTTGTGAAAATGATACAAACTTTTTTTAAAATGAATTGTAAGTATGCATTTCTTAGTGTACATATTTGCGATTGATCTTTTCCAAGCAATTAATATCAAATGAAAAGATATTAATAACTTCAGTTTTAAAACTTTGATTTTGTATATCAAATGACAGGTACATGTGGCCCTATGAGTATATCAATCAATCAATTCAATATAACAAGGGCCTAATCAGCTGGTTCCTAGTTTGGCCACGTCATCTTTTTTCCTGGGTGAGCCACGTCGCCCTTTTTCCTGTGTGAGCCACGTCGCACCAAATCATGGCTATTTGTTCTAATAGGATGACTATGTTTCGGAAGATCCGACCGTACATATAAAACTAATATATATATATAGTAAAAATAACTGGGACTCCCTGAGGCCTGGGCTCTCCACGTTTGCACCCTCTGATTTGCATCAATCAACATTTAATAACATTTAGTAGCACCTTCATTTGAATGAGCCATACCAATGAGATGGCTAGCTACACATTCAAATTCAAATTGTGTCATTAATACCTTACTTTCCCATATCAATACGTCTTTGAATTGTCAAATCTTGATGCAATCCAATGATGATGAGGTGGGAGCCTAGGCCCCGGGAGTCCCAATTCAAGGTCCTATATATATATATATATATATATATATATATATATATATATATATATATATATATATATATATATATAGAGAGAGAGAGAGAGAGAGAGTAGCTAAGCGTACTCTCGAGTCTGAATCTCTCGTACTCGAGTGGTTTTGAAATTGAGATGTCTAACAACCGATCCGAACCGTTGATCTTGTTCGTCTCAAAGCGTTGTCGGTGACCAAGTTTCATTTTTTTGAATTTTTTACTATTTGTTTCTTATGTTCGAAAATCAGCTTTTTGAACGCACCACGACTAATTGGATGGCTGATTTTCAAAATATGAAACAAATAGTAAAAAAATTCAAAAAAATATGAAACTTGGTCACTGACAACGTTTCAGTGAGACGAACAAGATCAATGGTTCGGATCGGTTGTTAGGCATCTCAAATTTTGAAAACCACTCGGGAGTACGGAGAGATCTGTACTCTCGAGAGTACGCTAGCTATTCTCTATATATATATATATTTGCGCGGGCTAGGCGACGAGGCGGATGCTTTGGCCAGTTAGTTAGTCGCGCTACCTATTGTCCCTGTGGTCTGCGGTTCGAATCCCGCCTCGTCCACTGTTTCTCCCGTTTTTCCAGCGCGTAGCCCTCTCTGACGCACTCTCTCTCTTCCGCTCTCTCTTACGTACAGTGAGCTTAATTTCTAGCCAGCTTTCTTTTTTCCCCTTCTATTTCCAGCCAGCTTTATTTTTTTTCCCATTTTCTATTTTCCTTTCAGCACGTCGCAAGAAAAAGAAAAGAAAATCAAAGACTTCAAAAATAGAACCATGAAAAAAATAGCATACTATAACATACCCAAAAATCACCCATTTTTAACACAATTTTTTTTCGCGAACATCATTTTTGAACCCCTAGAAACTTTCCCTAATTTTCTGAAGATTTTCCAAAGCAATTCCCATTTTACTCTATTTAATAAATCTCTTCTTTTATTTATCCAAAGATTTTCATCCCATAAAATATCAACTTTTATTACACCATTTGGTTCTCCTCATTTTTATGGATTTTTAGAAACCAATTTCATATTTTTTCCGAGCTCCCTACAACTTTCTATGAATTTCCAAAGCCCAAATCCAATTTCTGGAAATTCAGATAAAATCTTTCCCTTTTTGGAAATTTTAAAAAACCGCCTTCCCTTTTTGGATTACGCCTCCGGCGTGTCCCTCTCCCCGGTGTGATAAGTGGCTACGGACGACCAGGATTATTCGGTTTTGATCCAACGGCTCAGCATGTGCCACGTCACCACCTCGTACCGCTTCGGTTATTGAAATCCGACAGCGCCCGTTGTTTTTCTCCCCAAATCCAACGGCGCCCATGGTATTCTTCTTCCCCGTCCGCGCCGCCACCCCCGAATCAGCCGGCGCCGTCGTCTCTGCCGCGGGACTCGCCGGATTAGGACGCTGCCAACGCTCCCGAACCTTCCAGGCCACGTCACAGACCTCTAGAGAACCACCACGTCACCGCAAGCCTGATCGGGCACATCTTCGCCCACGTATTCCCTTGGACCGTCGCCGATTTCTCGCCGGAATCCGCCGTCACCCACTTTTTTTCTCCTCCTGCCACTGCCGTGCCCCCGTGCCTATAAATAGCCCTCCCCGGCACCCAGCATCCACAAGCCACTCTCCTCCACCACCATCTTCCACTGGCGATCACCGGAGCTCCCTCCTCCGCCTCCATCCTCAAGCACCGTCGCTTAGCCTCGCCGCCCGGTCTCCTCCTTCGCCGCCGAGCATCAACAGCGCCCCCATCGAGCTTGCCATCTCCAGAAGCATTTTCTCCGGCCACCACTCGCCGTTTCCGGCAAGCCTCGCCACCGGTGAGCCCTTCCCGCCGCCGCCCCTCTTTCCTCTCTCTCACTCTCACTGCCGTGTAGGTCCCCCCTATCAGGGCCTGCGCAACTCATAGCCCGCACAGCCCCTTTGCCAAGTGGGCCGGCCTAGTTTCGGCCGGTTAACCCTTTTTCATTTATCCTTTTCATTTTTATTTTCCAGATATAGTTTACCATTTTTGATAAAATAACAAATCCCATCCAAAAATTCTGCCAAAATTTCTAAAAATCCATAATTCAATCTAGTATTTTATAAAAATATAAAATACCCCTTTTTCAGTTTTAAATTTCAAAAATAAATGTTTTCCTCCTCTTTTCTATAGGAAAATGCTTTTAAAATTCATTTCTGTTTTCCAAAAATCCCAAAATTTCAAATAAAAGTATTTCATCCTATTATTTTATTTAAAAATATACTTTCAAGATTTCTACTCTATATCCTCAACAATTTTCATCTCGGAACTTCGATAACTCTGTTGTCGTCGACCCCGATCTCTGGAAATTTGTTGATCCACACTTTTCCCACGTACACGTGCAGAAATTCTTGCTATCCGGAGATCTACCAAAATAGTGCCAAAATTAATCTCCCATTTCATTCCATCTGAAATAATGCCAAAATTAACCTTCCATCTGGAGTAATGCCAAAATCCCTATCACCATTTCCTTTTCTAAGAAAATTTTTCCGAGATTATCAAATCATACAAACCATCACCATCTTAGCCAACCCTAACCTTTCCCCAAAAATATCCTTTTTAAAAATAATTTCATGCATTCATGCTCCTTGAATTTTTCTTCTTCTTTCTATTAAATTCCCCTTCTTTCCCCTCTCTCCAACGTGTAGAAAACGAATTCATTGCCCCCGGATCAGCCGAACAAGAATATCAGGGCAATAGTGCGGATATTGAAGATTTAGCCAAACCAGGCAGGTTTCCCTATCTTTAATGCACATTAATTTTCCTATTGTCATATTTCTATTTAATTATTGCATTACTTTTTAGTTATTTAATTGTATAAATTCTCCATATTTTATTTATATATTTTATCATTTTTGTAGAATAGTTACCGCAAATCCACTGCCAAAAGCCCTCCTAAAATAATCATCTTGTACACAACACTAGAATAAGAAAAATTAAATAATACTACCTCCGGTCACAAAAAGAAGTCGCCGTTGACTTTTAGACACGCCTTTGACCATTCGTCTTATTCAAAAATTTAGTTCAAATATGTAAAAATATAAGTTATACTTAAAATATATTTAATAATAAACTAAATCATTACAAAATAAATAATATTTATATAACTTTTTTGAATAAGACGGATGGTCAAAGACGTGTCCAAAAGTCAACGGCGACTTCTTTTTTTGACCGGAGGGAGTAATGTATTTAAAAAGTAGGATAGCAAATCATTGTCTATATGATAAATTCATTTATTGATATGGAAATGAAAAGTGGATAAAAATGAGAATTTATAAAAAGTTAAGTCATTAGCAAGGTTACCGTGATGACTTAAAAAGGCGAGGCATTGTTTTAATTTTTTTAATGCCTGCGTGGTTTTCCGCAATGCTTTAAGCGAGTGAATCACTAGCAAGGTTACCGTGGCGATTGTGCGGAGCTTAGCATTGTTGTGGTTATTTTCTCAATATCTGTGCGGTGTGCAAGATATTGAAAAACCTTGGGTTTTATTGAATAAAAATGACACGTTTATCATCCAACCATATAAGAAACTGTCATATGGGTAAAGTTGGATAGGTTCTGCAGAGCTGATAACAAAAACATCGATGGACCCTATCTCGAGTATATGAGCTTATGTCAACTGGGTGATGCCTATTTATTCATAATTCTAATGATTTTTTTAAAAAAGAATAGACATCTGAAAGAAGATGTGTTAAGGAATGGTGTATTTGGAGATAGTATTTGCAAATGTTTTAAAATCTCTTTTTAAAATGTTTTAGAAAAGAATTGACAAAATATAGGATTTTTCTAAAACTATTTTTTAAAAAAATATGCATCCAGTCTATATTTAAATCTCCCTGACAATTTTTGCTAAACCCTTGCATATAGTTAATAGGCTTGCATATGGAAACCTGTTAGGACGTAAGTGCTTACCCGTTCTTTTTCGGGCTACCCTTCTTTTGGGTAGGTCCTTTGTTTTCAGCAGAAGATTATTCATTTGAAGACCTGGATGAGTTTGGTGTAGATTTTTAGTTATCCTACACTCGAGCCATGCTTGTGGTTTTGAAGTGTAAATTTTGGAGGTATATTAAAAATTGTAAGCCATATTGTAAAAGAACTCTAGTTATGAAATAAAGTTTGGCTGTTTGTACTATTTTGAAATGCAATTGAAATCCTGGACAGTTGTATTTTCGGGGATCTCCCGGGGTCCCCACACATACATACAAAGCTATTTTTTATCTTAGGTTTAGAATTTTCTTTCCCCACATTTTCCATTTCTTTTTGTAGGTCATAAAAAATCCAAAAAATTGAAACACTTAAAAAATTGGAACCATGCTCGCACAAAGAACATACAGGGAAAATCCAAAACAAACAAAAAATAACAAAAAAAATTCGAGATAAGGGTCCATAAATAAATTTAAGTACTACAAATGTTACATTCTATGAAATGAATTAAGAAATAATAGAAATAAAAAACTTTGAATAATATAATCATGCAAAAAAGAACATAAGTACAAAGTCATTTTTATCTTTTTAAAGTTATCTTTCCTCATTTCCATTTTTTTGTATGTGACAAAAAATCCAAAAAGATGAAAAACTCAAAAAATGGAACCGCACAAAGAACATTCAGGAAAAAATCCAAATTAAATACAAAACAAAGAACTTTCATGATAAGGGTCCATGAATGAATTTAAGTATTGAAAATGTAAAATTATACTAAATGAATTATGAAATGATAGGAATAAAAAATAAACTTCAAAAAAATAACTATAGCTAAAAGCATACAAATCATAATTCCATGTGGATGTCCATAAAAAAAATTATCCATTTTTTAAAATGTAAGATTCACAAATAATTGAATTAAGAAATAATTTATTCTTTCCTCATTCTAACTTTTGTGGCCAACAAAAAATCTTGAAAAAAAACTTTATAAAATGGAACTGTGATATCATGATAATGGCCCATAAAAAGATTTAGCCAATAAAAAAATTTAAAAATAAGAAATAATGGGAATAAAAAACAAAACTAATGTCTAACTTTCCTTCCATGAAATCACACACGTTTGTGCCTTAGAGAACTTCGTCAAGGGCGCGTCAACCGTGCTAGTATAATAACAAGAGTTCACCCACCAAAAGCCATTGGCCGCTGCCTGGTCCTTGTTTTCAGTTCGTCGTTTCCACAACCATCAGAGCCCGATCTCTCTCTCCCCCCACCACACACATGTACGCATGTATTACACATACTGGCGGCAGCTGTTTGAGTGAAGATAGGCAAATAGCGTTGGGTGCTTGGTGCCACTGACCAAGGTCGGAAAGGTTAGGGACTTAGGGTTTGGAACTTGAAAATGGACTGAAACATGTAGATATTTTTAGTTGAGCCTAGTTAGTATTTACTATAAACGGGTGGGTTTTTATTACCCATAAGTTTGTGGTTTGTGTAGTACATGACCGTACCGTACTTGCTGGGTTTGTGTTTTGACCCATTAGTAAATCCATGGGTAGAGAAATTAGCTCAAACCCGTACCCTAATTATAGAGCAAAACCTGTCGCATCCTAATCAATGGTTATGCAGGTGTTGGATCAATGGGTGGCGTTATATTTAAGTAGTTTTCTTATGGGTATAATCCTTGATGGATTGACGATTTAATGGAAATTCTATTATTTGCGAAAAAAAAAATCTTGTTTGCTACGATTTTTAATCTAGTTGTAGATTATAGACTAAAAACTTTTGTGCTCTATTTTGGATTCTTCGGGAGATTACGATTATGCAATGCATACGTAACACTTGTGTTTTGTCTGAATTTATTGTTTCTTGCTAATGTGGGAATAAAAAAGTACAAGTAATCTTTATGTGTTTTATATCGAAGATTACGACCATTACAAACAATTAATTTTGCAATCCTTTTGCCCTTCCCTCAAAAAACAATTAATTTTTTCCCTGGATGGTACGTACATTGAAGAAAATATAGTAGCTAGCAGGGGAGCGACCTAGAGCCTTCTAACGTATCTGCTTAAGCTCCCTCAATTTCGTCCGGGCACAAGCACATTGAACTTTGATTATTACCCTCAGGTCAAAAAAAAAGTCACCGTTGACTTTTGCATACAACTTTGACCATATGTTTTATTCAAAAATTTTATGTAAATATCATTTATTTTGTTTCGATTTAGTTTATTGCTAAATATATTTTAAGTATGACTTATATTTTATATATTTATAAAAAAATTTAAATAAGACGAATGGTCAAAGTTATATGCAAAAGTCAATGACGAGTTCTTTTTGTGACCGGAGGGAGTATATGTCTACTGAGGCTGGCGTCTTGACTGTGTACGTACGTTGAGATGGGTATGCACCATGACTCCATAATCTAGCTCCGATATCAAATCGATGGGAGATGACGTGTATAATTTATAACCATTGATAGTTTTTCCTCCTAATTCTGAATGATTTCCTCTCTACGTGGACTTCTACTTATGGCCCCTAATTCTAATAACTTTCTATTTGCATTTTGAATTCTTTTATGTCCTTCGATATAGCCTTTATCGGACAAATTCTTTTACATACGATGGAATTTTTATCCCAATATTTTAGGTATTTCTCTAACAATTTGAATATTTTATAATCTTTGAACCAATTGCTATATTTTTCTTAGATTTTGCATCCCCGTATCAATTTGCTGCAAATGATTGTAACCCTTAGTCACGGGAGTGTTCTATTCGTATCTTTATACCAAGTAAGCATATCCCTTTCCCCTTTCTCCCATGTTAGACTTGTCTCTACCACCACATCCTCGAATCTAGCGTCGCCTCTCTTTCCATGTCAATGCTGTCTCACCTCCCATGTGATGTGGAGGGCGACGAGGCATAGGACAGACTGGCGTGGAGGATGAGGCATGCAGAGGAGAGGCGATGGCTTCTAGGCGGAGAGAAGTGGGCTGTGGCACCAAGTTGTAGTGAGGTTGTTGATGCCCCTCTCCTTTGTTCCCCTTTGACGCCCTCTCCCCGTATCACCGCCCCCTCCCGCACTCTGTACCCCTCAGTCTCTAGCCCTCGATCTCTCTCACCGTATTGAATTGGCCACCCCTCTTCCTCACGCACTGGCTGCCACACCCTTCTCCCTCTGTAATGGTGAGCTTCTTTCCTCCCCCGGCCTCTTTAGCCCTCGATCTCTCTCCTCGTACTGAATTGGCCTCCTCCTCACGCACTAGGCGCCACACACTTCTCCCTCCGTGCTGGTGAGCTCAGGGACTTCTGTTGGCCATTAGAGCCACCCACTCAGAGTGTCAGCTACCAGCCACCATCATTCAGTTTGTCGATCACCGTCGTGCTTCACCTTGCGCCTCCTCAAGAAGCCTGTTGTGATCCTGCCATCTCATGGCTCAACAACGATCCAACTCCTCCCAAATCAACACTTGGTCTCGGGCCCAAGTCTTCTACATCCATTGGCATGCGCTGCTGCGATAGCTCCAATCAGCATGATACCATGATGGCGTGTTCCCTTGCGTAGACCTTGTACCCATTCCCAACGATTGGCAAAGTGATCTTTGCGTTCATAACGTTACCATATTTTGCATGCAGTTTTGCGTTGGTGAGTCAGCGTCTTGACACATGGCGATCCGTTGCTTATTTGTCAATTGTCAACTGTGTCCCGGCCACTCGCACGTACGTGTTCCATTCGACTTCACCCGGAAGCCAAGCAAGTGAAGCAACGGCATTGACTTCGTGAGCGCGAATTCTTCGTCTTCCCTACCTGCATGCCGAGAGCATCACCGAGCTGTGCCACGCCATTTGTGTACAGTGTACGCTGACGCTAGCTGGTTGTCCACTTGCCGTTGCCACCTACAAGGTGAAAATGCAACCGCCGAGCTAACCATACTTATCTACCCTTAAATTATAAACTGGGCCAGATACATTTCCCAAATGTCTCCGAGTGCAATGAATATACTGACGTTTTTTTCCTCGTATAAACATGAATTGAGCAGCTTTGAATGCTGAAGCATATGAAAGCAAGGGATTCGATCTTTTCTGAATGAGAATTGTAATTACAATGTAAACCTGAAACACCACCGGCCAGTATGCTACGGTCCGTGCCTACACCTACACGTACAAGCATCGTGCACGCAAATGCTACGAATTGAACACACATGCACGCACAAAGTACCAGCACGTACGCCGCAGCCTGCAACTCAAACCACAAGTACAAGAGCGGTGCTTTCGTGCGGGGAGCAAACACTTCATGTTTTTCGCGCGTATACAACTTTGCTTAGTCATAGACGGACAGGTAACTTTATAGCACATCTTTATTATTTTTAAAATCTGCATGATTAGGAAGTCATGAACTGGATGTTGGGAAACATCAGAACCATATTTATGAGCTGAACTGAGCAAAGTTACAGGCACAACGTTGCATCTGATGAAACCTACAGTTGAGTTGGAAACTAAACCTTTTACACATACACAACATGCAGGAGATAAACATCTACAACATACAAAATGAGGACACCAATTATTTTGATTTACAGCAATGGCGTCAAGGCTGGAGGTTTCGAGCTCCGCGCAGGGGATGGTATCATCCAGCAGTTTTGTGGGCTAATCTCATATGTGAGGCCCAGTTTTTGGGTTGGAAAAGGAGGAATGGCCAGCCTTCTCATCATGGAAATGCGTCGTCACGTAGCAGAGTTACTGGCATTTAGAGGATTTGCCATGTCCATACAATCATCAAATGGATCGAAAAAGTCAGAGTACCTCACATTGGCTACTGGTATCTCTGGCAGAGAGCTCAGTATTCCATCAAATATCTCATAATTCTCGTCACCTTGTGGCACAATACCAGATATATCAGCTTCTTTTTTTTTTCGAAAAAGGAAGCTTTATAAAAACGTTCAAGCACAATACATCAAGAAGATACAAAGTCTTGGCACAACTTCCGGCCTCTGCAAACACACACAGCCAGATAACAAGAGACACAAGCACACTCTAGTGGCCCTTAATCCGAAGACTAGACCGCCACCCATGTGCTTGGGAAAAAAAATCCTTGGCCATACGCACCAAAAGTCGCGAACCCTCCGTAACCGACTCTTGTAAGTCCACCCTCTGGAGGATAGCCCAGCTCGTAAGCCAGTGCGTCGTTGAAAGAATAACCTGCAATGGAAAAAAAAAGAGTTTTTTTTTGAAAAACCAAATCATTTCTGCAAATCCAGAGTGACCAACATAACGCGGCAGCTTCTAGCAGAAATAAAGGTCTCAGCCTTTCATCAAAACCCTTTAACCACGAACCAAACATCATATCCACACCGGTTGGTTGTTTAATCCCAGT
Source organism: Raddia guianensis (assembly GCA_036346415.1). NCBI lineage: Eukaryota > Viridiplantae > Streptophyta > Magnoliopsida > Poales > Poaceae > Raddia > Raddia guianensis. The sequence goes on from CM070538.1 coordinate 17,810,438, forward strand.
GGCGGCAAACAAAACACCCCAAACCGCACGAGCAAAACGGCAATCAAAAAACAAATGCTTAATTGTCTCATTCTTGTGACAAAAGCAGCAAGTCTGACTTCCATTCCAATTTCGTTTGGCTAAATTATCTTTTGTAAGTAAAACCCCACGCCGCAAGTACCAAAGAAAAATTTTTATCTTCAAAGGAGCCTTTAACTTCCATAAGTTTTTATTTAACTTTGGGATATCCAAAGATATTAACGTAGAATAATGTGATTTTACCGAGAACTGCCCGTTTGATGTCAGATTCCAGTAAAATAAATCATGTTCATGGGTTAATTCAACTCCGTCAATGCGAGACAATAAATTGTTCCAAGCAATCAGCTTTGGACCAATGAGGTTTCGTCGCCAGGAGAAGGTTGGAGGTGAAGTGCCCAACACCTCCGCTAATGTTACGAATTTAGGTCTGGCAATGTTGTAAAGGGAAGGGTATTGATGCATGAGAGGGGAACCTCCCAGCCAAGTGTCCTCCCAAAATCTCACTTGAGATCCATCTTTCACAATAAAGGATCCAAAACGGAAAAAGTCACGTTTTACCTTCATTAAACAAGACCAGAAATGAGAATCTCCACTCTTCCAATCCATTTGAACCAACGGTTTAGATCCCATGTATTTTTTTCAGAGGATTTGTTGCCACAACCCATCTGAAGTAACCAACTAAAACAACCACTTGCTCAGTAAGGCAATATTCTTCATGTTCAGATCCTGAATCCCTAAACCCCCTTGGTCTTTAGGCTGACACAGAATACTCCACTTAGCAAGTCTATATTTCTTCTTATGTTCATCTCCCTGCCAGTAAAATCTAGACTGAAAATAATCCAATTTCTTTAGGGTCCCTTTTGGTAAAGAGAAGAAAGACATCATGTACATTGGAAGGCTACTAAGCACCGAATTTATCAAAGTTAAGCGTTCCCAATTGAAATGTGCTTTCCTTTCCAACTACTAAGTCTTTTCTCAGACCGTTCCTCCACCCTTTTCCAATCATAATTTAATAGTTTCCTAAAATGTATCGGGATGCCTAGATAGCTAATCGGAAAGTCCCCGACTTTATATCCGAATATCCGAATATATTGTTCTAAATGATTCATAGCTTCTCCAAAACAAAACATTTCACTCTTGTGGAAGTTAATTTTGAGACCCGAAACTTGCTCGAAGGCACGAAGAAGTAACTTCAAGTTACAAGCTTTGTCCAGGTCATGATCTAAAAAAAGAATTATATTATCAGCGTATTGAAGGATCGAAAGACCCTCGTCAACCAGGTGAGGAACAAGCCCACTAAATTGGCCATCTAATTTTGCCTTGTTTCCAGTGGAATGGAAAACATAGAATCATCGATTTCTGGCACTGGCAAAGTAGCAGAAATATGTTCATGGACTTGTGGAATTGTTGCAGCTTGATCATTTCCGGCCTTCTTTGCTCGGATGACCTTCATGATATAAAAATGCAACAAATAGTAAGGAACTACTAACTTCATGTCACAAACGACTAAAATGATTTAATAATAGGACGGAAAATCATGTACAAATCGGTTATTCTCATCATCTTTGTATATCATGATGAAGTCTCCGGGTTGAAGGTCATGGGTTCTGACATAATCCCCTGGGATGTTTAAATGAAGGAAAGAAATATAAGAACATTGATCTACAGAATGTAACAGAAAGATGAAGAGTACTAGAAGAAAATATTTTCACCAGTATTCTCAAGTAGATACATCCTGCTCTTGTTATTAGGCCAGTATCTGCATGAAAGATGCTAAATATGTCACTCAAGAGAATATGATAGACCTTAACACAGATTAAATGCAAGAATGACAGAGCATTTTCAAGAACATCAATAACAATTCATATTCACAGTTTGTACTTCTAAGTTTTAACAGATTTACAAAATCTCTTCCTTATCTAATACAATTCGTTTCTTGTTAGACGATGGCAGAAAAAAGCACCACCATGATTATTAGATTTTGCTTCTTTCAAGGAGCCTTTCCAATTCAATTTGGTCGCTAAGTGATAACAAAAATTATATCCGATCAATTTGTAGAAACAAAGATGAAGGCACTTTTATTAAAAAAAATGATGAAGACCGATTGGATTAAAATTTCTCCGACCTGTACTTGAACGTTCAGAGTTGTGCATTTAACAAATCATGCATACATAAACTTTTGCCATCCTTTGATATCAGAATTGGGAGGTAAGCCTCCGCCTCCTTATGCAGAATTAATTTATTGGAGACAAGTGTTAATGTATAATTTATTACGAGAATTAAATGTATATGGAAATATGCAGGAAAAAGGATGTACGGGAGAGCTATTTGCCAAGAACTGACCTTTGGAAGAACAATTCTTCCAAGTTGGCTTACGTAAATATTTCGGAGTTCCTTCTGCAGAATAACTCTCAACCCAGCAACTTGATGCTACATAAATATTGGGGAATATTTTAATCCATAAAATAAATTAGTTTTGAGTGCCTCTGTTCTCTTTCTCAAAAAAAAAGAAAGAAAAGAATTTATCTAGTTTCTGCATAAACCTTACATCTGGATAAAGAACAGCTCTATTTAAATCCAGATCATTTACCTGTCATCAAAACATTAATTCATTTAGATAGCACAGCAAAAAAAGTACAATATGTATGGTTTCATAAACCTGATAATCAGAAAACAAAGACAATTTTCGATCAAAAAGAAAACAAAGACAATAACCCAACAGTTCTTATGTAGGAACATTCTTTTTGCAATACTGTTTTCTCTATTTGCAAATAATTCCACCATTCTTGCATGCGTTGTAGATAGCTAGAATAATATCATCTATTTCTATTATATTATTAAATTAGCGGACAATGGAGCCACCAAATTGCGCCACGTCGTCTGAAAATCCTCCACCATCCGATCAATGTCCACCAAATTAGATAATCGTTCAATTGTTGTCCACCAAATCAGATAAAAAAGATAAATAAATAATATCTATAACAAACTACTAAAGTTGATATAATTTATTAGAGATAAAGCCAGAACCGTACTAGCTCAACTCAACCTCAAAAAACTAGCCCGACAGGTGAGGGGCCAACAAACTTAAGTTTTCTTGCTCAAAAAAGAAAAACTTAAGTTTTCAATTCACACATGGACTTCGACGAGTATATATTCAAGTTCAGAGTCCCTCTCTCCCCCACGCAAGCATCAGAGTCCGATCTCTCTCCCCCACACATCATGAATCACTTATTCAGAGTCTCATTGAACGTATGGCTCATTACGACCACATCTTTAATCTGCATCAATCATAGCACGATGGCCCAAGAACTGCCCAAGTCATCTTCCATAGACGCCAAGGCGCAGCACAAGCAGCAGCAGCACCACTTCGTGCTGGTTCACGGGCTGTGCCACGGCGCCTGGTGCTGGTACAAGGCGGCCACGGCGCTGCGCCGCGCCGGCCACCGCGTCACCGCGCTCGACATGGCCGCCTCCGGCGTGAACCCAGCGCGCGTCGACGAGGTGATCAGCTTCGAGGAGTACTCGCGCCCGCTGCTGGACGCGCTGGCGGCGCTGCCTCCCGGCGAGCGCGTGGTGCTCGTCGGCCACAGCCAGGGCGGGTTCAGCATCGCGCTCGCCGCGGAGAGGTTCCCGGAGAGGCTCGCCGCCGCCGTGTTCCTCACCGCGGCCCTCCCCGCCGTCATATAACCTATTTGGTGTAATAATTTGTAACGATTTTTCTCGGGCTTTTAGTAGTTCTCATAAAGATCCTAAAACTATTTTTAAATTATTTTTTATAATATTCGAACCCCTTTTTAAATACTCTTAATTTTATTTAAACGCTACACTACGCTATGTTAAGCTGAAATGTACAAGCCAATATGTGCTTCTCATTATTGTTGCTTGACCTTTCTTATTACGAAACTGCTACTTCGCAGGCGCTTGCGCGCTGGCGAATCGCGCAGGCTCTGCTCTCGTCCGTTGGATCAAACACAGGCTTGATCTCTCCCGTTCATTTCTAATACATGCGAAATGTCTTTAATGTCCATGATACACGCGAAATATCATAAATGCCCATGGTGACTCTCATCTATCTGCTCCTCATTTCTCACCTCTCTCTCCTGTGTGTTCATCTCTCTCTCAATCTCTCTCCCATGTGTCTCCCCTCTCTTTCACTGTAGTTTTTTTTCTTTTTTTTTCCTCTTTGTGAATGTGGATTTATGTTCTTGATATGGTTTTTTTTTCTTTTTTCTTTCGATGTGAATGTGGATCTATGTTTGTTTTTGTGAGGATTTCCCCCTTTTTTACCACTGCGGAGCTCAAGATAGCCCCAGATCTAGACATGTGGAGGATTTTTTTCACCATCTTAGAGTGTGTTTTTTTTCCCAGTTAGTATACACGTAACTTCCACGTTTTCAGTTTGTGGAATTTTTATTCTTTCTTACTGGAATTTTTTGTTTTGATTTTTAATCTTATATCTCGGCCCCTTTTTATTTTCTTTATTATAGTTTTATTTTGTTTTTTGTTTATTATAGATTTACTTTGTTTTTTTTGTTCATTATAGATTTGTTATGTTTTTATTCATTATAGATTTATTTTTGTTTTTTGTTTGGGATTTTTCTTTTTTCTTTTCATGTGAATGTGGATCTATGTTTGTTTTTGTGGGGATTTCCCTTTTTTTGCCACTACGGAGCTCAAGATAGCTCCAGATCTGTACATGTGGGTATTTTTTTCATCATCTTACAGTGTGCCCTTTTTTCCAGTTAGTATATATATATAACTTCCACGTTTTTTAGTTTGTGAAATTTTTATTCTTTCTTACTGGAATTTTTTGAGTTTTGATTTTTAATCTTATATTTCGGCCCCTTTTTATTTTCTTTATTATAGATTTATTTTGTTCTTTGTTCTTTTTTTTTTTTGACTTTTTGCTTTTTTTGAATCGTCGCACTTTAGTTTTTTCCATAAAATTAATTGTGTTTTGATACTTGGCGCAGGCGCCTGCACAAACCTTTAAAGTGCAGGCGCTGCTGCATAGTCTCTCCCTTCTTATTATATATATCGGATTTGCTAGGTATCAGTCGATTTTCATTTCTCAAAAACTCTCAGTCGAATCAGTCGATTCCGAGATGTCTTCTTCCTTCGTCGCTCCTCCACGCCGGCGTCTTTTTCCCTCCGACGAGTTCCCCCGCTCTGACGCCGCCATTGAGGGCTCGGGTTAGTGTTCGAGTTTGGGGGCTTTGCGCCTCCAGGCCTTAGAGGGGCCGGTGGGAGGCCGTGGTCCGGCGATGGGTGAGGGGAGGGGTGGTTCGACGGTCTGGTTGGGGAGCGCCCGCTATGTCCTCGCCGTCACCTATTTCGGCCCCCCTTCCCTGACAGAGTGGTGGTGTCCGGCCTCATTGCCCCCCCGCCTCCCTCCCTCTATTGGGAGGCGATGGTTTGGGTAGCCTCGGCAGCCGATGGGTGCTTCCGGCTTGCTCGTGGGAGGCGATCCCTTTTTGTTGGTGGCTTGTTCTGTTTGTGAAACGGTGGCGCGAGTTGGTGGTGGTTCCTGCATCGCTGCGGAGGTCTTCGGCGATGAAAGCTCGGTACTCCTTCCTGGCACGTCGGGCACCCTGGGGGCTTGTTCGGGCTGGCTCGGAGGTGGGTGTCTCCTCTGGCTCCACTCGAAGGTCGCAAGAGACGTTTACCCCTGGGCTGGGGCTCGGCTCCCCTGGTGATCTCGAGCCTGGACAACCTGCAGTTTGGCTTCCGGAGTTGATGTGTCAGACGAAAGCCTTGCCTTGGCTCCTCGCTAGGGCCAACGATGGCGCTGTTTTGGCGTCCTTCCCCTTCTTGGACGGTATTCCGTTGGGGGCCCAACCCGACGGGATAGCCTCCCACTCCCACCTCTTCTTCCCCCCCGCCTCTTCTCCCCATGCCGCCACCTCCTGCTGCCGCCAGATCCCGCCGCCGCTCCCGCCGCCTCCACCACCACCACCCCGTGCGGCGGCGCCCGCCGCCTCTCTCCTCCTGCCCATGCCGTGCCACCCGCCCACCCCTAACAGACGGGACGGCGTGGTCCCCCTCCCACGACGCTGCCCACCCGCCTCGCCTCCCTCGGCTCGGCGACGCCACCGCCGCCTCCTCGACGAACCCCACCCACCGCCGATCCGCCGCCTCCCGACCTCCTCTACAACCCGAGAACCCAAATATTCCTAACCCGAACCCTAACCCAATGACGGCGAAGCTCGACAATGAGGGGCGACGGCGGCGTCGAGGTAGGCCTCCTCCTTCCTCCTCCTCTGCACAGCGCGCGCGGCGAAGAGGAGCTAGGCGCGGGGTGAGTCGACATGTGTCGCTGGGGGGGGGGGGGGGCAATCCGGTCCGGGACGGGATCTCGTTGTTAGGAATTCCTGTATAGGAATTGTTATTTTCAGCGTATTGTTGCGTTGGCGTATTACTATAGGAAATTTGAGAGTTCTTAAAAAGAGGTTTAAAAATTATTTTAAAAAATTAAAAATAGTTTTATGATCTTTAGAATAACTACTAAAAGCCACGAAAAAATTATTACAAATTATCACAGCATATATGCTATATAAAAATAACAAAAATTGCTACAGTCATACGTAGCAATACGTAGCACAAAAAAAAACAAGGCCATAGCATGCATGCAAGTGGCAGTGTGGCACTAGTACAGGTGTGCACGTATGCAAGGGTACCCCGTATGCAAGAGACAGCTACGGCACAGAGAGTTGGCAAGCACGATCGCGCGCAGTTCGACAGACGCTGCACGTCCCTAATTAACATTGACACTGCGCGTGTACTGTGACCTACTCCCTCCGTCCAGAAAAGAATGTCCTTTAAGGTTGTTTTAAAGAAATTAAAAATAAGTGTATGTAAGTGAAAATCTATAGTATTTATAGTGGTGGGAAGAGAATTTAGGGGTATTTTATAGTGGTGGGAGGAGAATATAGGGATACTTTATAGTGGAGGAGGAATCTAAGTCTTGTCGCGGTGAAGAAAGACTTTTTTGAGACAAATTTAAATCCTAGAAGAGCATTCTTTGAGGGACGGAGATAGTACTAGCTAGTATTAACTACACAAACTACCCTGTACTGTACGCATGGTCTCGATCCGATCCGGTGATTGTGACCTACTAGCTAGTATTATCTCGTCAATAATAGATGGAAGATTTTAGACATGCATATATACTATAGGCTAGAAATCAGTGTTTCTTAGGGTACCTATAGGCAATGAAAGATCGGTACTGAGAAGCTAGGCTCTTTGTACGGTTCCCAGCAAAGAATGCTCTTTCTAATATTGTTGTTGGTGCCATTTGTACCGTGATTTTTCTGGGGATTATATTAGTTGTCGGTATCTTTATGGCCATCGAAAACATTGTGTTTTCTTGTGGCGAGATGACCAAGCTAATGAAGGAGAGATTAATATATGCTGACTACCGTTTACTGTCAGGTGAGCCCGGACTTCTTCCTCGACTCCAAAGAGCTCGAGCAAACGAACCCAAGCATCCCGGGGAAGCCCATCATCTTCGGCCCAAACTTCATGGCCCAGAAGCTGTACCAGCTAAGCCCGCCAGAGGTAAGCTTAGCCATCACAAAATTCCAAGCCATGCACACATCACACATGCAATAATTAGTAATTAAACACCTGCAAATTGCATTGGATTATTTCTTTTACCAAAAAAAAAAAAACTTCTTTGGATTAATGGGGCTCATTGTGCTGTTAACTCTTGGCGCAGGACCTGACGTTGGCGCTGTCGTTGATCCGGCCGGCGAACCGGTTCACCGGCGACGCACTCATGAGGGACGCCGGGCTGCTCACCGCGGGGAGGTACGGGTCGGTGAGGCGCGTCTTCGTCGTAGTGGAGGACGACCGCGCCATCCCCGTCGAGTTACAGCGCCGCATGTTGGCGGAGAGCGGCGTCGTGGAGGTGGAGGAGATCGCCGGCGCCGACCACATGGCCATGATCTCCAGGCCGGGGAAGGTCGCCGAGGTCCTCGTCAGGATCGCCGATAAACGGGGCACGTAATGTGACGTGCGTGAGGCGTACCACATGGCAGCACGCCATGAAAAAAATACTATACTAAATTACTAATAAACGACAAAGCTACCACGGATCAGGCATCCGATCTGAGTTTTAAAAAAATCAAACGTTGCCGACTTATTCGAAACATATATAATATACTGCCGAAACGTACATAAAACGTTTGGTTTTGGTTGTAACAGTTAAAACTTGATGTTTTGTTGATGGAAAACACAACATGAATCATCGGTAAAATCAAAACGATTATTGAAACATGTCAATAAAACTATTGGAACATACCAACAAGTTGATGGAGCATGAGAAAGAATTGAAGGAACTTGTTAAAATATTGTCGACCAGTGTTAGAATATGCTAAAAAAACTTTTGAAACATGCCGAAAAAACATTGAAAGATGTCAAAACAACTGATGCAACATGCGATGAAAAAATTTGTTCCGTAGTGAATCATCCAACACAAAACAAAATTAGATTCTCCGCGAGAACAAAAACTATAATTTTACAAGCAAACTCGAATGTTCCATACATATAAATGCAATGTTCTAAAGGGCAAAAAATATGGCACACCTTTTCTTCTTCATCTTCTTTCTCAAATCTGACAAGTCCCCATCGTGCTCGTCGGATCTAGCTGCTTAGCTCGTCGAGTAGGAGATGGATCAAGGGAGGACGAAGAAGAAGAAGAAGAAGAAGAAGAAGAAGAAGAAGAGAGAGAGAGAGAGAGAGAGAGAGAGAGAGAGGCGCAGGTGTGGCTGTGGTATTCTGAAGTCGTATTTAGAACTTTTCCAGCTACTTAAGCCAGTTTTTCTACGCCATTATTGTGAAAGTCATACATACTTTTGTTAAAATATTGTAAGTTTGCATTTGTTAGAATACCTATATACAATAAAAAAATTTAAAACAATGGCCATTGTTTTCGTTGAGAAAATTAGATTGAATTATTTGTTTGGCCACTAGTGTACTCCCTCTCAACCTTCATGGGGGTGAGAGCATTATTAATCGTGTATCGTCCATCGTACGGTTTATGTGGGTCTGTAAGATGATATGATGCACGCTCGCCGACGCTGTCGCTTTCTGCGTCCTCGGCCGCCGCTTGTTGACTAGTCTGCTGCGTGTCTCCGCCATCGCCGCCACGCGCCGCCGCAGACGCGACCATCGTTAAATCGCCGGTGACGCCATGCGTCCCCCACCTCCACCGCCGCTGCGCATCCCCCGCAGTCACGCACTCGTTGCCCGGCTCCACCATGCGTCCTCAACAACACAATGCGCGTCTCCTCCACCATCGCCGCCTCGTTCGCCCACAGACTCGACCGTGCGTTAAATGCGCTCGGCGACGCCATGCGTCCCCGCCTCCACCACTGCTGCGCGTCCCCCGCACAAGTTGGGGCAAGAGAGTAACTAGGCCTAGGGATACTGTATTTTGAGAATCCCTAGTTCTATCCTCAAACTAAGATTTGTTTTGTCGGTAGTGGTTCAAAGGGCTGGCTACCAGTACACCAATAGGGATGAGGTAGTATTTATTTATTTATTCTTTTGTTAATTTGAATTGATTCTTAATTGATTTGATTCGATAATTTAAAACTACCAGGCTAAGATGTCAGGAATCTTGATATCCAAAGGGCTCCTAAAGGGCATTCTTTTTTTTTTTCAATCTAAGATTGAAGAAGGGACTCCACGGAAGAATACCCATATTTCGGCCGCGCACTCGTCGCCAAGCGTCATGTGCTCGTCGCCCGACGCTGCCATGCTTCTTCGGCCCCAACCACCGCTGCGCATCCCTCGGCAGCCGCACGCTTGTCGCCCTGCGATGGCATGTGTCCTCGCCCCCCAACGCCGCTGTGCGTCCCACAGCGGGCACAACCGTGTAATTGTCGACCGGTCCAGTTGCCGATAAAGACGTGGGAATGAGCGTCTAATGGCGGCAAGCATCGACGAGGGCGGCAAGCGTAGGCGGAGTCTTCATTTCGCAAAGCTGGCAACTACAACGCATGGTCGTGCGTTCACGTCCTTACACATCGGGAATAAGCCATCGAAAACGGAAAAAGTCATAAAGTCAAAGAAAACGTGGTGGGGTTGAGACCTCATAAATACCATTGGATTAGATTAGATCAATTGTTAAAAACAATTGGGTGCGCGTTAAAAAACTCTTTGTTTAAAACAGAATAAATGGTTCATTGTGAAGTGGTATTTTGATTTTTTTTTTTTAGTTACTTAAGCCAGTTTTGTCATACTATTTTGTTGTGAAAATGATACAGACTTTTTTTAAAATTAATTGTAAGGATGCATTTTTTAACGTACATATCTGCAATTGATCTTTTCCAAGCAATAAATATCAAATGAAAAGATATTAATAACTTCAGTTTTAAAACTTTGATTTTGTATATCAAATGACAGGTGCATGTGGCCCTATGAGTATATATAATAACAAGAGTTCACCCACCGAAAGCCATTGTGGCCGCTGCCCGGTCCTTGTTTTCAGTTCGTCGTTTCCACAACCATCAGAGCCCGATCTCTCTCTCTCTCTCTCTCTCATTCTCTTCCCCCCTCTCTCCCACACACGTACGCATGTATTACTTATCCATAGTTTCATTCAACATATGGCTCGTTTCAACTGCATCATTAATCTCCATCTACCATGGCACGATGGCCCAAGAACTACCCAAGCCATCTTCCATGGCGACCACGCATGAGCATGGCGGCGCGCGCAAGCAGCAGCAGCGCCACCACTTCGTGCTGGTGCACGGGCTGCGCCACGGCGCGTGGTGCTGGTTCAAGGCGGCCACGCTGCTGCGCCGCGCCGGCCACCGTGTCACGGCGCTGGACATGGCCGCCGCCGGCGTGAGCCCGGCGCGCGTGGAGGAGGTGCGCAGCTTCGAGGAGTACTCGCGGCCGCTGCTGGACGCGCTGGCGGCGCTGCCGCCCGGCGAGCGCGTGGTCCTCGTCGGCCACAGCCAGGGCGGCCTCGTCGTCGCGCTCGCCGCGGAGAGGTTCCCGGAGAGGCTCGCCGCCGTCGTGTTCCTCACCGCGATGCTCCCGGCTCTCGGCCGCCCCATGGCCGCCACCGCCGAGGAGGTACGTACGAGCTTAATTTCCAAATTGCTCCATCGATCACTGAGGTTTGAGGGAATCACACGAGGATGGAGAAGGAGAACGAGAGCTAGTTCTACACGTTCCATCGTTGTTAATTTGGTCGTTAATTCATTTCAACTGCCCGGTAAATCACACAGTCACGCAGTCTGATCGATGCAACCGTGTCACCGGAATTTCGTAGTGCATCTTCAATAGCTATGCATCTCTGTAAATAACTAGAGCGACACCTAAATCTCATCGTGGCCTTTGTAGCTCGGATTATCTTCTTCGTGACACATATAAGAATCCACATTGTAACCTCTATCTAAAAGAGCATGAGTGTGTGAGATCGGTGTCATCCAAATAGTGTCATATGTAAAAGAGTTTTTGTCAATGTTCAGGGCATTTCTATAACCAATCCAACCATCACCACCGACCAATTTCACCAATGTATCAAATCTTAACCATTAACGACCTACCGACCAATCCAGACCAAACACACTATCACAGACCAAAGCATCCATAAGTCACCATCCAATCTCAGTTACCAATCATAACTGTCATATGTCATCCGTTTAAGTAAATGGATGAATATCTGGTGAATATCGGTTCATCATTCCGTGGCATTACTACCTAAAAGTTAATTTTGTACCAAGCAAGTATATACATAAAGTAGGTTTAAAATTGTTACTAAGCTAGATTTAGGTTAATCAAAATATATGACACCCAAGACAACCATGTACTTATAGCACTTTTTAAAATTTTTTGTTCTTCTAAAAAATCATAAAACTATTTTATAGCATATTGTTTAACCTCTAGTCGCTTTCCGATGGTCTGATCAACTTTTCTGAATATCTAAGTCTGCCTTAAAATTTCAGCCGGATCAAATAGCTAGTGCCAAAATATATAGCGTAGAATATCATTTCCGATGTGACTAGCTAGGGTGGAGTATGGTGAGTGGTTACATGCTTGCAAGTCGCACCGGTAGACATCTACCCAACATATATATACAAGAAGAGGTGACCGAACGCCCTATGCAGGTATATGTATGGTCTCGGTCCAACACACAAATGCACAAACAGGAAGGAACGTACACATGCATCACAGGATTCACACCTGTTAATTATTTTTATTGAGCTATTTCGTGCTTGCGCGTAGCTAGCTGAACACATCAACAAAAATTAATTACACACATTTGACATTTGAAAGATACTAGTTTATATGATAATGATACGTGGACCTTGGACCAGCATATATCATTCAGAGCCGAGCGACATTTCTCCAAAGCGAACCATTAACATAGAATTATCTCTTTCATGGTTCAGTTTTTTTTTTCTGAGAAAGATTCAGTTTATTTTACTTTCTCCGACAGACAATGCAGCTATGAACTCTCCCCTCTTTGTTTTTCGTACCCAGTGGCCACTGTGTATATTAACATAACTTTGTCTCTTTCATGGTTAATTTTTTTCCCAGAGAAATAGGTAATTAGTTTATTTTATTTTCTCCGAAAGATAACGCAAATAACAATAAGCTCTCCTCTTTGTTTTTCCTTCCCCACTGTGTACTGCCAGTACGTGCGTTTCGTTGGGCCGGAATTCTTCGAGGGCTCCGAAGACAAGCAAGACAGCCCAGATATCCCTCGACAGCCCACCATCCCGGGGCCCAACTTCTTTGCCCAGAAGGTGTATCAGCTAAGCCCTCCAGAGGTGAGCGCCACATCGCATGTTAACCTAGCCTGCCTGTAAATGAATCCATGTCATAACACTTGTAAATTGAAAATTTCAGACGTCCCTCGCACAATCGTCTGAAAATATTATTAAAGTGCAGTTTAATATTATTAATGTGCAATTTTAGATTGATTGAAATAAACATGTTGACTTGAAACATAGGAAGGTAAAAAATACGTGAGCATGTGTATTTACCAAATTTACATAGTAATAAAACATAAAAAAACCAATGAATAAAAATATATAATCGATAAATATCAAGTCTATAGTAAAAGTGCATCCGGGTACAACTTTAAGTGTTATCGACGTGACGTACAAGTGTTAATAAAATTCAGGCGCGCGTCTGAGAATTAGCAAATATGATTGATTAATCGTGTGCACTAATTATATATGATGTTCTTCATATAGGACCTGACGCTGGCGCTGTCGTTGCTCCGGCCGGCGAACCGATTCACCGACGACGCACTCGTGAGGGACCCCGGGCTGCTCACCGCGGGGAGGTACGGCTCGGCGAGGCGCGTCTTCGTCGTCGTGGAGGACGACCGCTCCATCCCCGCCGAGTTCCAGCGCCGGATGGTGGCGCAGAGCCCCGGAGTGGAGGTGGAGGAGATCGCCGGCGCCGACCACATGGCCATGATCTCCAGGCCGGGGAAGGTCGCCGAGGCCCTCGTCAAGATCGCCGATAAACGGGGCAAGTAACAGCGGATGTGTTTGAGGCGTATATTGTGCATAGTAGCACGCTATGGGGTCTGAGTATAAATATTTTAACAAATGAATGCGTGCACAAGATTTGTCCTGATACTATTGTCTAATATAATAAGGCATGGTTACATATATAGGTAACTTGTTATTACGTACAAAAAGTTGTATGATAAACCAAATTAATGTTTGTTTGATCTATATGAGATTTATGATATTAAAAGTATCAATCTATGCTCGTTCGAGCTCTGCCGCTGAAAGTCCTACCGTGAACTCCCTTTGATCTTTCTAATATACATTGAAATAAATATATTCCATTTACACTTGCACAAAGCATTAGAAGTGTTTTCTATTTATTTATTAGGCCATGAAACCTTTTTATTGCCACTCTGGAATAAACGGAGCAATGTAAAACAGTATGGTTTATGGAAAATTGTGAAGCGTGTAATTAAACTCCCTGAAGGTCGCGTGATATGTATTTATTAAAAATACAACAAATCTGATATTTACAAGGCGATAAAAAAAGATAAACACATAAATAAATATCAGAAATATCAGTTAAGCTATCGTATATCTAACATGGTTTCCTCCATCATCTCAGCTACAAGAGTACATGGTATTGGCTGAATTGCCTGAGCATTGCTAATGCCGCAACATGGAATGAAAGCACATGTTGAATTTATACAAGGTTTCTAGAGTACAAAACGAGATGTGTGTGGTCTCTGTCACACAGATACATTGCACCAATCATACATGACTTGTCTGCCCAACTACTGAGTTTCACAAGGTAGGACATGCATTTAAGCTAATAACATAATAACAGCATGAATATATTGAACATGAGGAACAGCATAATTTTCATTTTTTTTCTTTCTTCTAGAATCGGCTCATGGCTATGTGTGCATCACGCAGCACGTATTAATTTACCAAAAGCAATAGTCGAAAAGTAAATGCACAACAGATGCTTTTCGTATACTAAAACTTTCTAGGCTGTTTGGTACCTGCATTCACAGAGATTTGCATTTACAGATGCAGAATCTTGCTTTTTTCTTAGAAGTGTTTTCTACTTATTATGCCATGAAACCTTTTTGTTGCCACTCTGGAATAAACTGAGCAAGGTAAAACAGTATGGTTTATGGGAGATTGTGAAGGGTGTAACCTCCTTGGAGGTCGTGTGATATGTATTTACTAGCAGATATACCCGTGCGTTGCAACGGGAGAAATACAAATACACGCACGCTCCTAGAACCATGCTTCTAGCGAAATGCGATTCCGCTAAGGCCGAAATGACATTTTATGTGGCGTTGCTTGCGTTTCTTTGCTTGATGGTGATAACGGTGCATAGTGCCGCGTAGGGCACCGGCCATCATGCTTCCCGTGTGTGGTGTTCTATTGGCAACGGCTTGGCGAAGATTTATCATAGCATGAGATCTTTTGTGCACACATGAATGATATATATGTATAATATACATGTGCACGAGCTATCCATATAGAATGTGCTCTTCTTCTGATCCAACAAAGCGTCTTCTCATTAGCAACTCCAATTAGTAGCTTCCAAACTCTGATTTGGCCTGGAATAAGCGTCCTTGTTGATAACGAACTCCAAGGCATTAACTTAGCGTGGTCTTCCTGGCAGCAGCTTCTTGACATCGCCGTCTTCTTCTTGACTTGGTTCTGTAAACCAGCTTCTGGGCACAAGGTTTCTACTAATTTTAGGACTTCGAACTCAGTAGCTATGTCGGGGTGGCTCGGCGGTGTTGATGACAAAACAAGGCGCAGATAAACTGAGATGGAGGAGGGCGCCGTCGACAGGCCCGAAGCCGAGGTTGCGGCCGCAGATCGAAATGTACTTGCGCCCATTAATGCGGCGGCCGCCAGCCCTGGTGGCGGTGCTAGCTGTGGCTCCTCGCCGCCCGCTTAACCTCGGCCGCAGATCGAAATGTACTTGCGCCCATTAATGCGGCGGCCGCCAGCCCTGGTGGCGACGCCGTCCGATGGCTACCGGACGCAGTCCGGTGGGGCTGAAATTTTTCCACTCGAGTTTTTGACTATACCGACTTCGTCCGACGTCACACCTAGGGTTGTTGGCCTATCTTGTCGACTTGTGGAATCGGCGGAGGTTTCGCCTAAAAAAAATATCGGCTTTGAACTTGGCGGCTACGAAAACCTCGGACACCGTATTCTCCCGAACTCTCTCGAACCACGGACACTGGCATCTCTAGAACCCGCCGAACTCACTCGGATGGATGGAACTTGTGCTCGATGGGACCTACAACCGAGAGATGATCTTGCGACATCAATGGACCGGATGGACCGAAGCGCAACCGCACACAAGGAAAATAGAAGAACTAGAAAATAACATCCTTAGCCTTGATGCGATCCGTCGAGGCCCAGTTGGCATCAATTACCAAAACATTAAGCCCAATGGAGGCTTGATCTTACAATTGGGCGGCCGCCAGCCCTGGTGGCGGTGCTAGCTGTGGCTCCTCGCCGCCCGCTTAACCTCGGCCGCAGATCGAAATGTACTTGCGCCCATTAATGCGGCGGCCGCCAGCCCTGGTGGCGGTGCTAGCTGTGGCTCCTCGCCGCCCGCTTGTAGAGGTTTCAAAAAAGCCAAATAATATTGGGGGAGGTGGGATTCGACCTCACCCCTCCACGTGACTCACACCTCACTCAGCTAGCCAACCCACACGCGCGTGATCTCTGTTGAGATAGGGGGAGCTTTCCTTTTATCTATTTTAAAACTAGGCCTTTAGAAGCGGTTCGAGGCACGAACCGCTGCTAAAGCCCAAGCATTACAAGCGGTTCGTGTCCCTAACCGCTTGTAGTGCTTTAGAAGCGGTTGGGGGCATAAACCGCTGCTATTCCTTGACTTTTAGAAGGGGTTCGTGTCCCGAACCGCTTCTAAAGATGCTCTCCTAGTTTTGTGGCTAATAAACCGCTTCTAAAGGCTGACTTCGGGTTTTTTGAACCGCTTGTGAATGTCCATTCTCCAGTAGTGGACCTTGAGGCCACTTGCTTGGATGAACTCCTTCTGCGGGCTGAGTTTCAGCACCGTGCCGATGCTTCAACCCTAGCTCGTCAACAATGGCCTTATCTGATGTCCGGCGCGGTTCACAACGACGTGCACGCGAAGCTCGCCGTGCTTCTTCCTGGGACTCTCGCTGCCGTGTTGATCGCCGGAGTCGAGCTCGTCATTCTTCTCCGGCCTCTTGCCGTCGTGTTGATCAGCGACGAGGAGATTTACAAGGAGATATGGAAAAGATAAACTCAAATATATAATTATTAGAAATATCAGCTAAGTTATCATTTATCTAACATGGTTTCCTCCATTATCTCAGCTACAGGAACATGGTATTGGCTGAGTTGCCTCAGCATTGCTAGTGCCACAACATGGAAAGAAAGCACATGTTGAATTTATACAAGGTTTCCAAAGTACAAAACGAGATGTGCGCGGTCTCTGTCACACAGATACATTGCACCCATCATGCAAACTACAGGGTTTCACAAGGTAGGACATGCATTCAAGCTAATACCATAGTAACAACATGAATTGAACATCAAGAAGCACAATTTTCATGGTTTTTTCTTTCTTTTGGAATCGACTCATGGCTATGTGTGCATCACACAACACGTATTTACCAAAATCGATAGTCAAAAAGCAAATGCACAACAGATGCTTTTCATATACTACACTTTTCATGTGCATGTCGTGTGAAATTTGGGATCTATTTGATTCCCGCCGCACCATGCCACGCTGCAGCTGTGGCGGCGCCGAATGTGCGGCGGCCGAATCGAGCGCCGCAACTTAGGTGAGCTGCGGCAAAAAAAATGAACTGCGCGTGTCTGAGAGAGATGTGGCATGCCGAAGGTACGACAACCGACCAACCGACACCCAAGCAAACGTGGCGTGCCGCAGTTGCAGTGTGGCGGACTGCGGCAGTCAACCAAACAAGCTCCAATACTTCATCCATACGTGCTTTGTCCTTGCGGCGTCAGAAGAATGAAATGTGTGGCGTGTCGCAGTTGCAGCATGGCGGACTGCGGCAGTCAACCAAACAAGCTCCAATACTTCATCCGTACGTGCTTTGTCCTTGCGGCGTCAGAAGAATGAAATGTGTGGCGTGCCGCAGTTGCAGCATGGCGGACTGCGGCAGTCAACCAAACAAGCTCCAATACTTCATCCGTACGTGCTTTGTCCTTGCGGCGCCCAAAGAATGAAATGCATGAGTGAACGCCTCGATCCTAGCGAGGTATGAGTGAAATGCATAAGTGAACGCTCAACCCTAAACCCTGAATAAGGCGTACGTATACCGTATACGGCAGTGATATATTATTTTCTTTCTTTCTTCTTGGAGGTATGTGAGGGATAAGGAAAAAGAGGAACTTTCTAATTGATAGTCTATTAAAAATTGTTATTTTTATTTGCTAAAAAAAATTTGTGATTTTTCAGTAGATTAGGCAAGGCAGGGCAGTCTCGGTCGTCGATCAGACTCTATGATTCAGCATAAATCACATTATGGATCGCAGTCCACTTAATACAGGTTTTTATTCTTGACCACTTAAAGATACTCCTTGCTAGCAATATATATTTGTCTCTCAAAAAAAGGGTAATACTCCAATATATGTACTCAGCCAGAATACTGTTTTTGAGAAAAGGATTGGCGATTAATCTATGATCTATCACTGCATCTAGCATGATAATAGTTATTGCAATCCTTTTGGTTTATGCTCTCCGGTGGCTACTGATGGGCTTCCATGGTGCGATGGGAATTGAAGAAAAATGGCGAAGCAAATTAACATGAAATCTGCTTTCCTAATTAAAAACATGGAACCTGCTTCCCTCTCGAGCCGACCAAAAGCATTGGCTACCGGCGCTCCAACAAGAAAGAAGGCACCGCACCATATCTAAGGGTCAACGATGCCCCCACTTGATAAATGGACGGCCTGGATACCACGTGTGACGCCCTTTCATGGGTGCAGGCCATGGTTATGAATATGACTAGGATGAATTGCGCGCCCATGGCGCGCCGTCATGAATTTGCATTGGCTATATGAATAATCAGTTGGTCCGTGAGTATGAGTTCAAAATTATTTGCTCTCATTTTTCAATATATACGCAGATTATAGAAAGTAAGAGAACACATACATACATTATAACACCCATGTTGTAGTGTGTAATGCAATAAAAAGGAAAAAAGAAAAGCTAATTTTAAAAGTCAGGAACCGCTGAAATCTTTTGCAGCTATGAAGGCGGTAGACCCCTCGTCGATTGACAAAGAAGGCACAATCTCCTAATTAATAGCAAAACAAAGAAGGCACAATCTCCTAATTAATAGCAAAACAATTGATGCACAAACCTGTTTTGTCTGGTCTAGCAAAACATACAATGGATAAAATAGTATGAAAACCTGCTATGCCTACTTTGGTGGAAATCATACCTGTATGCTACACAAAAATAAATAAATGAGTAATTTGGCACTTTGTAATATAGAGAAGGCAACGAATTCATGAGGCAAGCTAAAAAATGACATTTTTACATGCTTTGCTCTAATCTAAAAAAGGCAGAAGCAAATATACTTCTTTCTTTGTCAAGTACACTTGGACTCTAGGCTATTTCTCAGCTCAGTAGATATGGTGGCATCTTTCTGATTGAGTGACTGAACAAATACTCTAAAAGAACTGATCCAACCCTAGACTTTCTCTTCACGGCTTATACTAAAGAAAATATGTATAATTAAATTATGTTGTTCTGTGTCTTTCAAAGCAACCTAAGGATCATATTAGGGACAGATCTAATTTACCTTCAATGGCTTTTGTAACTTTTAAGAACCTTGACTGTAATAGTGAGCTGGACATAACCATCATCAGTGTGCATGTTGATCATATGCATCAGCACAGATCTCCCATTTTACCTAAAAGAAAGTTCATTGGAACATTTCATTTAACCTAACAAAAGATATCGCAGAGGTAAATAAACAATGTAACCACCTAAATTGGTTGTCGGTAGAACTCTCAGATCTCCAATCAACTCAAGGAGATCCAAGTAAATACATATAAGTGATTACAATGTGAAATAAAAATAAACTTGGAAGCTAGATGCTTGGTTTTAGAGCTAGCCCTAAGTATGCCTAGAATGGAGCTTTATCAAATACGTAGCGAAGCTCCTAGATGACATAACATTAACATTGGTTCACTAATCCTAACTGCAATGATATATCTTTAAACAGTAAGAAAAGGCTTGGCAAAGAGCAAGAAAATATCGCATGGGCAAATCAGATATTTAAAAAAACAGAGCAAGAAAAGCTTGTAACATCTGGTAGTAAGCAAAAGCAGTAATGCCCTCAAAGGATCCCATAGAAAAGTAAAGCAGTTAAAAAACTCTTTAACATGCAGCCCAACTAAACATACATATGTTGATCACAGCAATCAAAACAAACGGCTAAGTTCTAAAGTGATCAGTGCCACCAATTGTATGACATGAAAATATTCAGTGGGATCTGTGGCCCAAAATATTTCAGTGATCCATGGTATGCTCGAGTGACCAGTGATCCATGGCGCGCTTGATGGAGATAGTGACCAATGATCCACTTTAGATTGTTTTTTGTTTGTGCCACTGATGACTTTACAACTTCAGTGATCCATGGCGCGCTCGAATTGCATCTTCAGTGTACCATTACCCAATATGAATGATAAAATGCATGGTAGTACATGCATGTCATGGCCACAGTTGATGCAAGCATATAATTAAGGGCCATCCATGTATCCCAATTCTCCAATTGGCTATTTATCTTCTAATATGTGTAGAACCATGTATGACAATACAAATAATGAAATAAAAGAGTAAATAACAGTATGAAACATGCAAGAGAAACTATAAGTGGGGGGATAGATTGTACAATGCATGCGGAGTTGGCACTATTAAGCAGCTTGTCCTGATTATGAGGGTCTGTCCATCAGAACCGTAAGTGACAATAGATTGCGGTTAAAGGAACCAACAATACAAAGCAAAAGGTTAACAAAACTAAATTTAGAATTGACACCAGTAGAAGGTTCAACATGCTGACCACACGCTGCCTGACGGTGAGTGGGAGTGAGTGTTTGCGTGCTAGCATATTGAGAGGGACAGAAGGGTGAGATTAAGAGAGGCAAAGCACAAACAAAAGCGATCAACTCATATATATGAAAGGTAAATAAAATAAGCTTATGCCAAATTGATGAGTTAGTGAGTTACCTTGGAGAAGCCACGGGCCACTGCTCTTGGAGGCATCCATGGACTTGAGGACCGAGAGGCCGAACCGTCCCTTAATCATATCAAGAAAGCTAATTGAGGCAGGCTCTACCCATCCTGACATAGAGCTTGCAGAACAATTTTATACCCTTTTTTTTCTTTTGCAACATGGAATATCAAAAATGGCATTGCCCAAACTGTCATATATGATGTCTTTTATATTGTTAGATCATGACCTTTTAGAAGGCATTGATTATCATTTCCAACAAAAGAGAAGGATAGCACATGCATGCTACAAAATTCAAAAAGACCTCACCACCGGTACAAAACGCAAATAAAACTATACATGACACAAACTCTAGCCTGCAGCGCATCTCCAGCGTTGAAACAAAACAATAGTATGAGCCAGGGGCCTACATATATTGGTGACCAACAAACAGTCAAAGAATATGCACCGTGCACAATAATATGCATGAACCTTCTAATACATTTAGATGTTGAAATTAAGATCAAACAAACGAATAGATTTAGTAACCAATAATATGCTACTGGTTTGACTAAGGGAGACAATCTACCATAACGCATTATGGCTCGATTAGCCAAGTACCGAATTTCAGACAAACATACCTATAGGGCCAAGTGATCGATTGTTGTCTTATATCACGAAGCGCAAAACCGTCAAATCCATGGCCTTCCATGGAGCTGGCAAAAAAAATGGACGGAGCCATATATGGTGCTGGCTTGTTTAAGGGAGACAATCTACCATAAACCTACCAGTTGTGCACAACAGTTCTGCGGTCCAACTTGTCTCCAAAGTTATTAAATGTTTCTTCCCTGCAAGGATGACATGCTGCCTGTTAAGGGTTAGGAACTCAGGGAAATCAGTGAAACCTGCAACTTGTGTGCATACCAATTAATGGCATCGTAGCCATGAGATATTGCTATCTTTTGGGATCTTAATACAAAATATCTGTATGCATCTGACACATTCGTGTGGTTATTATTCAACCTGTATACCATTAAAGAAATCACTATTGGATTAAATGATTGATACCAGAGAATGAGCAATTTATATTGTAATCATAAACAACAAAAATTGTGAAGGCACATCTGATAAAATACCATACGATGAGTTTTTTTTTTAAAGAACATACCATTCCTTAATGTGGGGTGTTGCAGCCCAGCAGCCTGAAATTCAAAGAAAAGAAAATGAAATTAATATCTATATTCATTGTATAAATGTATAGTATACTACAGCTCATGTGAGTCGATGCTTCGCTTACTTGTATTGACTTCATCACCACCTAAGTGCAAATTTGAACTTAAAACCTTGCTAAAATCTGAAAGGCATAAAAATTTAAGAAGCTCGTTAGTCTACCGAGTATAGTTACTATTTCTATGAACAATATAACTGAATCTAGATAACACAGCCAAAGATATATGATGATCACCTGAAAGAATTCCATCAATGACTTGGAAAGTAAAGTTGTTACTGACATCAAGTGGTTCTTTGCAGCTATCTGATGGCCATAATGATGGGTAGTCAACACCCCTAAAAAGGTGCGATGCTCACAATTTTCAGCCATGATTACTGCCATGTATTCTATATAAACTAATATGCATGTTGTGAATTCTCCTGCAAGGTTTTTTGACTTTGGAGCACATTTTGTGCTACAAAATATTCCATGTAATTATGGGCCATAGTATTCATTTATTTCCGTAAGAATCATTGAATAACATAAAATGTCTTACCATGATAGAGCATGGCCAGAACATCAACCTCACCAAGATGTTTACACCTCGTTTTTCAAAGATATCCGAAAGGTATGGATAAGTTATCTTAACTTTGGAAATTCTTGTTGCACAATCAGAACGTAGATTGCTATCTGATTACACTGCTTTGCCAAAGCGCATATCCAATTTAGCGGCGGTTGGGCTGCTGTGTGCGACCACATGCCGGAGCCGGTCAAGACAGAGGAAGCGGCGGCGGAGAGGAGGCGCCCGATGAAGAAGAGGAGCGTCGGCTGGCCAGATCCGCCATCGTTGGGAGGCCAGATGCCAAGAGGAGGAGGAGGAGGAGGAGGGGGGAGATAGATGGAGGCACTGCCGACGAAGAGAGAGAGGCGGCCTACCTTGCGCCACTGATGAGGAGGAACGACGGCACCGAGCGGTGGCGGAGCCGCCCCGAGGAGGAGGAGAACTCCCAGATCCAGCCAGCCCAGGTCCCGCCGTGACCGGATCTGGCGCCCGCACGGCGGGGGGGGGGCGGTGCCGGCGGACGGAGGGGAAGGGCGGCGCCATGAGGAAGCTTGGCAGCGTGAGTCGGCTGGAAGCTGCGGAGAGACGGCGGCGGTAGGAGAACCCTTGGCTCCTCTCTCTCCGCGAGAACGCCGGCCGCTGGATGGATTCCGCTGCTCGATCGTACGGGCGGAAATAAATGGAGCGACGTGGCCGAAACGGGCAGAAAAACACGCCACGTGGCCAGCAGGGGCGACCTCAACCCGTGCTTGTACTATAAGATGATGATGATGATACGGCCCAAAGGAAAAGTTGCTTGATTATGGAAACATATCATGCAGAGGACTACAGTACAACCTCCATGTCATAAAAGGTAGATATTTTAGACAAATTATAAATCAAGGTTTTAAAACTATCTTTGCAGTTTTTTTTTTTTGACTATTTGGATTGGATACATGAAAATCAAACATATAGTTTCGTTCCGAAAAGCACTTCCATAATATCATATTTTCTGGATTTTATAAATAAATTGCAATATTGGCAATCAATGGACGTCATAGTTATATTCTGAAGACTATGCCAATGATCAGACCGTCAAGTTTTTATGATATGGAGGGAGTAGCTAGTGATTTTGATGTTGAAATAGTAAGGTAGGTAACAGCAATTCGCTACACACCTACACATCAATTATAAGTTGTGGCCTTTCTTCGATCCAAATGCTTTCACTTCTAAAATATCTTGAACCTGCTAATGAAAGCTTTAGAACTGTAGTTAACCAAACGTTCTACATTCTAGAAGTTGTTTCTCCAAACTCTTGAAATCTATTTTCAAAATCAGTGAACAAGTTTAACTGAAAAGTAATATAAGTTTCTTTAGTTCAAATATATAATTAATGTCACATTTTGAATTTTTAGCAACCTGAAATTAGTTATGGATATTTATACTGATAACAGGACAAAAAGCTATTTCATCTCCATAGTGATCAAGGTAAAATCAAAGAGAGAAATTGTAGAGTCTAATCTCTTTTTTTTTGCTTATTTTTGTTCAATCTATGTGGAGGCAAGCGGTTGTGCTCAGTGTCTGTGTCTCATGCATGTTTAATTGGTTGGTATCCCCTCCCCTCGAAAATGTAAGGTAATTTAAATGATCTTGTGTAGATATATAAAACATGTATGCTATATATCTTAATGAAATATTTCCTAATACACTCCTATTTATTTATTTTTCAACCATTTACATTTGTTCATTAGTACACACAAAGTCTTAATTCCCTCTCATCTTTCCAAGAAAATTATACAGGGACATATTAGTTGTTCGCTCACTCTTCTTTTTCAAATTCACCATCACAAATCCTTGTTCTAAATTAAAATACGTCTTATATTTATCAACAGACAAATCAATAGTATTTATTAATTTACGCCTGTATGATTAGTAGGAAACTTAGTGATTCTCTATCGATTGTAACCCAATAAAATAATTCGTATTTATAGCTTGATCGATAAATGTCTATAATAGGATGGTGAAATTCCTAGACATAGTTCTAGGTATGTTCTCTCATTCTTAGAGAAATTAAATTCATGTGTAAAGTCAAAGTATATACTAAGCAAACTCAAGGTAAATCGTGTCCTTATAAAAAGGTTGAATAGGTAGTGAATATTGCTATGATAAGCAGGATAGGGCCAGCAATAAACATACCCTTAGAAAAAGGTTAATTATGTAAATCGCTCCTTTCAACCCTGAAATCTCTAGTAAATTTAAGATAATTTAATGACAAAATAAATAATCGCATCACCGTAAAATTTGCTGTAGTTTTAATCAATTCATGGGTGGAAAGTACACTGATGTTACGCAGTTACTTATAGTCGAAAAAAGAGCTTAAATGGGTTTAGTACATGTCAGTAGGAACTAGATCAAAGAACTGTATGGTTATTACCCTTTGGTTCGTAGAAAAGAAAAAAAATCATAGTGTATTCTAGATGCCTTTTGGCTTCCCTTTGCTGACGTGGCGGTCCCAGCCTCACGCGTCCTCCATGTGTCCACGAGGTCCTGGCGATCATCTCATCGAGTCTTATATGGCTCACCACCCCGCATTACGTGGGCCCAAAATTTCATATGTGAGATGTCCTCTTTTTTTATTTAAAATCGGATTAAAGGTACAACCTAAATTTCTTAAGTCATAAATATTTTATATATTTTTTTTGTATTTTCAAACTTTTTCATATATTTTTTGAACCTTTTAAACTACAAGCTCGATCCATAGAATTTCATTCCAATCAAACAATGATAACTTATTCTCGAGTTGCGATTTGCATCGACGTACCGGTATGGCCGTATATAAATTGGGAAGCAAATCCTCTACTGTTAAAGGGAAAAGAAAGGGAGTACTGTAGCAAGCAGGAAAAAATGCATGAGTACTGTATCAAAATCACTGTTCAATGGCACTGTTCACGGTTACTGTACTAAACTGTTCACTGACACTGTTTATTTCCCTGTTTGACACTGTTCATAGGTAAAAATACAACAACATTGTTCACTCTCTGCCTTTATGCCGAACGGCAGAGGATAAAAATCCATATAAATTGCGCGCGCGACCCCGACTTCGCAAATCGCAATCCGCAAGGCCGGAGTGATCGAGTGAACCAGCTCGGCGCCTCGGCGCGGCGTTAGCACTTAGCACGAGCACATCGATCAATGGCGTGCAGGACGCTGGAGCTGACGCTGGTCTCCGCGAGCGACCTCCGGGACGTCAACCTCGTCTCCAAGCTGGAGGTCTACGCGGTGGTCTACCTCGCCGGCGACCCCAGCTCGCGGCACCGCGTCGCCACCGACCGCGCCGGCGGTCGCAACCCCGCCTGGAACGCCACCGTGCCCCTCACCGTCCCGGCCTCCGGCGCCGGGAGCGGCTCCGTCCGCGTCCTCCTCCGCTCGGAGCGCGCCCTCGGCGACCGCGACGTCGGCGAGGTGCTCCTCCCGCTCCCGGACCTCCTCGCCGGCGCCGGCGACGAGCCCACCGCCGCGAAGCTCGCCTCCTTCCCGGTCCGGAAGGTCGGCTCCAGCAGAGCCCACGGCGTGCTCAACGTCTCCCACAAGCTCACCGGGGTTATCTACCCTGACCTCGCCGCCCACCACCCCGTGGCGCACACCACCGGCGGCGGCGATCCGACGGCGGCGTCACACAAGGCTAAGCCACCGACGCAGAACGGTTTCAGCTGGTACCCGCAGGCGCCGCCGACTCCGCGTCCGGTGCGGCCTATGGGATTGGCTGGCACATCCGCCCTGGCGTGCGCACGTAGCAGTGGCCGGTGAAGCAGCAGCCCACGAAAGATGTAGCTGTGACCTTTGTAAAAAAGAGTGGTTTATGTCGATCGTGCCTAGCTAATAATCCCAATGAATATGTATGCATGTACAATGCATCATGCTATGCATAATGTTATCGTAATGGCATACGGCATATATATTCCATTGACGAGATCTGTCGGATGAGAACACAAAAAAAAGGGCGAATTTAAACAAATTTTATCTAAAATACAATTAAAATGTAAATATAAACAAATTTTAGCCGAAACATGATTGAATTGGGCTCTTTCGTCCTAAGCCGTAAAACCCGAAATTTCTGATGTTTCGGCGAAATTTCGCAGATATAAAAATCCCTACTCGTGATTAAATAGCAGTATAATTATTACTACGTATATACGCTACCGCGCTAATATATAGCAGTACTTATCATTCGCTTGCTAGCTGGCGGGCTATCCTCACGAGGAGCTCGACGAGCTCCTCCGGCCGCGAGAGCATGACCATGTGGTCGGCGCCGGCGATCTCCTCCACCTCACCGCCGCGGCTCTGCGCGACCATGCGGCGCTGGAACTCGACGGGGATGGCGCGGTCGTCCTCCACGACGACGAAGACGCGCCTCGCCGAGCCGTACCTCCCCGCGGTGAGCAGCCCGGCGTCCCTCATCACCGCCTCGCCGGAGTTGTTGGTGGTGAACGCGTTGGCCGGCCGGATCAGCATCAGCCCTAGCGTCAGGTCCTGCCATCAAAGTGATTTTTTTTTCCTTTCTCACATATTTATGGTTAATGAATGAATCGACAGGATAAGCAGTTCGAGAAATTGATTGTTAGCGGATAGAAAACTACGTGGAACTTACCATGCTTATAACATTAATAGACAATAGTTTATCAAGTTCTAATCATCCAAGCCATCCATATGGAGTAGTAATTTGCTCATTGCTTTTCAATCATCACATAATCTCACGTACCCACCAATCTCCCATTGTCTAGAAACAAACACCGCGGTGGGCGCGCCGGTGCCGGTGCCAGTGCCGGCGGTGGCGGCGGCGGAGGCCGCGGCTTCGCGGCCGTGCCCCTGTCGGCTGCCGCCCGGCCTCCCCAACTGTCAGATCTAGAAGAGGCGGTGGCCAGCTCAGGACGTGGCAGTGATAACAGTTTCACGAAGCTAGGGAAGCGGGAAGCCCAAGTGCCCAACATGTCACTTGCAACCATTTTTATAACAAGGCAGTGATAACAAGTTATGGAAGGAAAAAAAAATGTGGTTTAAACTTCTTTTATCGTAGTATGTTCCATTAATAGGGTATACTAGCCGCGTAGGCGCGCCGGAAGGCAAGGCATGCCTACGCGTGCAGCGTGGGAAGGCGGCGCCATGCTGTGGCTGCGCACGTCCGGAGAAAAATGCTGGGAAAAAGAGGAGAGCCCGAGAATCAAACAGTGGCCTCCCAGGCGACAGCTTGCTGAGCTAGCCAACCCACCAAATCACCCACCTTGTTGAGATTTGCGGCAAAAAAAAAACGTTTATATGTTAAAAATAATGGACGGCCAGATCTTCCTACCTCGCGCGATCGGACGGCTGCGAACGAACGGGCGATGTGGCACACGCGATGACGCGTGGCAGCTCGCTGTACCGAATGTTCGGGCTTGTACTTTTAATAGATTAGTCAAACGAAAACGCTACGTCCTGGCCCCTTTTCATCGCGCGCTTGGCTCCATGCTCATTCCTCGCTTCTCTCTCTCTCTCTGCATCCAGACGTCGAACCATGCCGACGCCGCCGCTTAGCCGTTGCGCTCCTGCTCGCCAGCGCCGCCGCTTAGCCGCTGTCCTTAGTAAAATCGTCGGGGTTTTTTTTTATGGAAAAATGGGTTGGAACTTGGAAGAAAGTGCTGTGAAGTGTGAAAGGTTGGATGGAAGTGCAAGTTTTTGGTGGTGTCACCTCCGGTGGGCTGAGATGGTAGAGCTTCGCAGCCAT
Organism: Raddia guianensis; assembly: GCA_036346415.1. Classification (NCBI taxonomy): domain Eukaryota; kingdom Viridiplantae; phylum Streptophyta; class Magnoliopsida; order Poales; family Poaceae; genus Raddia; species Raddia guianensis. Next base: position 17,838,696 of record CM070538.1, read on the forward strand.
GAATTTGGGCCCAAAAATGAACGGTTTGCCCTGGATCTCGGGGTTCTTCTGCTCCACCTCCTCTGAGTCCATAAAGAAGTCTGGGCCAACGTATGCCAGTAACTGAAAACAATAGGGACACAAGATCAAACACTACTTAAGAAGAGTATATATCCGGTGCAATCAGAACACAGTGCAATCACAAGACTTAACTAACAAAAGTCATGAAAAAATCCAAAAAAAATTTTAGATATACTTCATTGTTTAGTCTACCTATGTATGAAATTTCAAGACCTCATTTTATATTAAGAGTTATAAAAAAGAGAAAATTCTAACAAATTTGAAGGGTTTAAAATTGATAGAATTTTATCTTTTTTGTAAATCTTACTATAGGATGAATTTGACCTTAAAATTTCATACATAGATAGAGTAAGTTCAAGAGTACATCTATAATTTTTTTTGGATTTTTTTATGATTTTTGTTAGTTCGGGTGCACGGTGATTGCACCGAAAACCTGATTGCATCGGATATGTACTCATAGAGACACTACTATGAATAGCAACCAGAAAATCCACACTCCATCTGGTCACAGTTTATTATTGTCGGTTCCTAAGTCTTGCGATATATTCCCTGCGTATTTAAACCTCATGATTTTAACCAACTATTTTTAAAAGATATATAAGATTTTGTGTTACAAAAATGATATAATTAACTCGTATTTGAACCTACTTTCCAATGAATATAATTTTTGTTATATAAACAATATATTATGAGAGATATTAAGAGCTAAAGTATAGTTTTATAGGATGTGCCAAGTCAAATCGCGCCTTATAAAATTGGACAGAGGGGGATCTTGCTAACATGTGATAAATATCACCTTTTAGAGCATACAAGAAACAAATGCGTAGATAATGGCATGAAAACATCAGCATAACAGCAATTAATTAATAGTATGGATGCAACTCAACAGACAACAGGCACGTTGTGACAAAAGCAAAACTAGTAGAGAAAATCGCGCCTCACGTCTGAATCATGTACAATCCAAGATATTATATAAATTAACGATTAGATGCACTATACAATTGACAAACTTATAGTGCCTTAAATTAGTGATAAACTAACGTTGTGCTACAGATGCAAGGAAAGTAGCAGCAGGCGTGCGTGTGCAAGGGATGAAGGCAGCCGGTGCTCCGTCACGCACGCACATGTGGTACAGGCGTACACAGCCCGTGTTCATGCACGGTGGCCGGGGACTAACTAATTAAGCAGCGGCTTTTAATTTGGGCGTCAGTAATCCGTCTGCTACGACCGCTACAACAATGCTTGCCTGTTGGCAGGTGGTCCTTAATTAGCTTAAATTCGATCAGATCGTATATGATTTTATCGTGCCAAATTGATCTTTTTACAGAGCAAATACTCTAATGTTGCTATGCTTTAAGATTTTGGTGCTCCTTCCCGAAGATTCTGTTCTCATTCTTTTCGGCCAAAATTAGTGGAAATGTTAATCTAAAAAATTATAACCTTCGAAAGAGACTTTAGAAAGTCTAAAAAATTATAATAAAATTATTTTAGCAACTCTACAAAGAAACATTTAAAACCTCACAAATAAGACTACAAAATACTACATCGTCTGTCTTGTACAAAAATGATAAATTTCCAACGTTAGTTTTTAATTTTAATTTAAAATGAAAAGAACAATGCTAAATACAATTTTAAACGGTATTATAGCCTCTCCAAACCCTAAAAAATGTCCACAACCAATTATATTATAATCTATGATAGCTTTCTAGCGGGAAATATGAAAAGATCACATCCACGCACTACTACATAACTCACCATCAGTTTCAAATCATTGTTAGTGTTAGTTTATAAATGGACATAGAATAATATATTGATGTGTCCAGTCATCATGTTGATTTCCACCATTCGGTGCCGGTTTATCGCGTGAATTAACAAATATATATCTTAAAACATTTTTATTTTTCCGGACAAGTTTAGCACCCCACCTTGCTAGGCTAGATACTAGCTAGCTATGTTACCCTAGCTATCAAAATGTAGAAATCCTCATAATCGTTGTCGATGTCTCGGGTTGAAGAAGCCATCATCGTCGAAGGCACGATGGGGTTTTGCAAGGGAGGTGTTCCTATGATTGGACCCTCGCATCCATTCACCCACCTCCTATTCCGATGGTTCCTTTACCTCCTTGTGCTCATTGTCCTCCTCCAGCACATCAACAGCATCGTAGCACACACCGAGGCTTCCGAGGACATAGGCGACAACGTGGACCACTAGCACCACCGTTTGGGCACTGCTCCTCCTTATAATGCTTCTCATCGGAGAACTTTGGTTGTTGTGCTCCTCGCTGCCCAACTCCTTATGGAATTCTCGATCATCGACCGACAAAGACGACCATGATAAGGCGGGTGGAGTGGTCACTTGAGCTAAAGATGGAGACAGGGGCAGATCCAAGAAAACAAGTAATTGGGGTCATCGGGGTCATTTTAACCATCAATCACTGGTTTTTAACTTTAAACTATAGGTTTATAGAGAGAGAGAGGAAAATAAAATGGAACTGAAAGTGCATCTAGGCCCTATGTGGGTTTTGGTGATAGATGATAGGCAAATTAAAGAGATAATTTGTTTTATGAAGTCTTGGACAGATTTTAATATTAAGAGATGGATTTGAAAGAAATTTGGAGACCTTAAAGCTAAAAGGAGAAGACGGTGTACATTTTAAATAGACTTAGATCTTTTCTTTTGAATTGAGTCTAAGGACATGCCGTGCTATTAAGAGGGATGCGACGGAAAACCACTTTTAAATGTTCTAAGTGCTTTTGGTAGAAGAAACTTGACATGTTCTATCCACCAATCAAATTTGAGTGAGTTTTGCTTATAAACATATCAGATTATCCGATGTTGAGCCGGAATGTTCTGATGTATATCGGAATATCCGATCCTCGGTCCGATTGACCCCTCTCTGTCTCCCAGTGGCAAAAACATCGGACCATCCGATGATTTGTCCGGAATGTTTCGATATGGATTGGAACTATCCGATGATAGGTTCGATTGACCCCTTTCTGCCTCCAGTTCCAGAAATTATCGGACTATTCGATGATTTGTCCGGAATGTTCCGATATGGATCAAAACTATCCGATGATAGGTCCGATTGACCCCTCTCTGTCTCCAGCTCCAAAAATATCAGAACTATCCGATAATAATATCAGACTATCCGATATGAATTGTTTCCTATTTGATTGATCCTTATTTGAATATTCTCAAAATCATTCCAGGAATCCAAAGATAGCCTTTGCGTCGGGTTGTGCTCATTTTCATATCGAAGTGTCCGATATGTAACATCGGACTATCCGATGTGTGTCAGCAGCAAACGGCTACTTTGTGGGTGATAATATTTATTCCCCTCCTCCTCTCACGGGCTAGGGTTGCCTTTCACATTCATTTTAGCTGAGCACTTATTGCAAACCCTATCTCCCCACCTTCCATCTTCACTCCAACTTAAATTCCATTGATTGCATCTTTGTGTGAGTGAAGAAACTAGATCTAGAGGCTTTGTGTTGGTCAAGCTTCAATCTTGAGCACTTGGTTCATTCTTCAAGTTGGTTTTCCGCCGGATTTGTTACTCTTTGAGTTTGAGAGCTCCTAGACAGCTAGGAGTCGCCCTAGAGCCACCCGTGCTTGGTGTGGTGACCGGGGAGAGTTTGTGAAGGCCGGATTCACCTCCGAAAGGGAAGGATCCAAAGAGTGAAATCAGGAGTGCTTGGCGCAACCCGAGAGGTTAAGGGTTAAGAGGGACCCTAGCTCAAGTGTGTCCGAGCCGCCTCAACGGAGACGTAGGATCTCCTCAAATATCTAAACTTCGGGAACAATTTCTTTGAGTCTCCTTGTGAATTTGGTTTTACTTTACTTACCTCCTTATTGTTTGTTCTCTAATACTATTTGGTGCAGGTGATATCCTTGTTTTACCTTTGTTTGTTAAACTCTAGTTTCAACAATATCGGATAGTCTGATTCTATATCAGATAGTCTGATTCGTATCGAACTATCCGATATAACATCGAAACATCCGATATTGACTTCCCGCTGTGCGATTTTTAGCTGTAATTTTTGTAAAGCCTATTCACCCCCCTCTAGGCTACATCTCGATCCTTCAGGGACTCAAATAAGCGACAATGGTTTTGTGAAATCTTCTAGGATGTTAATTGGTAAAAGGATTGGAGTTGGTTTAATATATTTCTCGAAATAACTCGACCCTTTTTGCTAAGACCATATAAAAATATGTCACGATGTGAGTAAAGCTAAAGCAACAATAGTATTTATATCATTTATAGGCGCCTAATTTCTCATGGGTAATCAGATAATTTTCCAAGGTAAAAGAGCACCACCAATTCAAACAAAATAAAAGGAACATAGTTCCAATAAAGGGAACCCAGGGACCATATTCTTCTCCAATCTAGGTTTTGCTCAAGTCTCGAATAAACCCAGGGACAATTAACTGTTTCCAAACTAAGTACGGAGCACGGACTCCATGGAGTCCCAAATATTTTTACTATATATATATAGTCGGTGTATTTCAGCTAATAGGTTTTTTCCGGGAACTGATCCGGTTGTTTCAGCAGTGGGGGTGTGCGTAGCTAACTCGCTCCTCTCTCCTCTCTTGGGCACCATAACACACGAACAAACACCAGGTTTTACCTAGGTTCGGGCCCCCTGAGCGGGTAACAGCCCTAATCCTGCTCGAGCTTCTTGCGATGTGTGAACTGGCTTATTTTAGGGAGTCCGATCTCAGGATCGATCTATTAACCCCCTTTACAGATACACCCCCAGCCCCTATATACTTGGGCTGGCGTGGGTTACAACGTACTACACAGTGTGCATTAGATGATCCTACCACTGTAGCCATCATTCCTCCGGTGCTAATCTTCGCCGCCCTCTTTCTTGCCCCTGCCCTGACAACGGGACAGGTTGGATAGGACAGAGCGGCCCGCCTGCCCCGAGCACCTTTCTGTCACACCGTAGCTGCTGGCGCGAACGGGATGGCTAAGGAGATGGCCATAGTGTAGCTGACATCACTAGTTGGGCGGGGGCAATCATGCCATCAGACCCCGCCTACTCTGTCAGACTGGATCCATCGCATCGAATGATTCGGATTCAATGTATCCCGGAGAAATCCTTAGCAAGGAAGCTTCCTTGCACCTTCGTCCTGTATCCCTAAAAAAATGGGACCGTGCACCCCTGCTGCCCTTGCGTGTATGCCCATCATCCTGCTCGCTGAGCGCCTCGCGTCCTGGTCGCCCGCCTGTGCATCGGACGCCATGTGTCCTGGTCGCCCGACGCCTGGGGCCTGATCGCCCGCCTGTGCGTCGGACCGTCACGTGGCCGAGACAAACAACTTTGAACTTTACTTTATATGGGTCCAACCCTCGATCCGCTTAGGCCCGATGTTGCTGAGTATGGGGCGCTCCCTGATTGGACTCTGGCCCCACATGGCAGCGGAGAGGGAGCACACCCCGATGTAGAATACACCGACATACACACACACACTAATAAGGTAGCAATAGAAAATAAGGGATTGTATATTGTATGACACCGGTCCTAACCAGGGTTTCCAAAATTGCCGGTTAGCCGCGATTTCGCGCCTCTGCGGGGGCTCAGTTTGGTAAACTGACAGTTTAGGTTTAGGGGGTTGGTCAAAATTTGTTCAAATAAATTTTGAATGTAATATATACATAAAATTCCTAAAAATACTATTAATCATTCCAAGCATTTTGGCTTAAATAAAATGTAAAAATTCAAATTTTTCACATATATTTTAAAGGATTTTAGCAATTTTCATCGATTTTGATCTTTTTTCTCACAAACCACGGTTAACCGTCAAAAATCGCGGCTGACCGCGAACAAAATCGGTGAGCCGTAGTTTTGCATTTAGGATAAAAACGGCTGAAAACCGTGGCTAACCGCGGTTAACCGCATCCGCACGGTAGACGGATTAGAACTCCTCTGCAGTTTTGTAAACACATTAGATCCGTCCCTGGACGGCGACCACAACAATAATGATGTTGGCAGCTAGACCATGGCGAAAACGCAAAAAGAAGGCGATCAAATTTTTTAAAAAAACTTCCTACGGATGCATGTTATACAAATTAAGAAAGAGCATTTCTAGCTACAGTACGCTGCCACTGCACGCAGGCAAAATAAATTGGAGTCTAGAGTATCATAATTCTGCAGTAGAAGAAAAATATATCGAGGACTTGTACTGTTGTACAAGATTCCTAGTACTCCAGTGAACAAATAATCAAAGATCGAGGGGGATTAACCAATCAAAAGGACATGCGCTAGGAGATCGAGTACGTAAACGTACCTCGTCGCTTGTGGCGGCCATGGGGCGGCCGACGGCGGGCATGGAGGCGGTGACGAACACCGCCGCCGCCACCTTCTCCGGGAACCTCTCGACGGCGAGCGCGACGCTGTAGCCACCGTGGCTGTGCGCGACGAGCACGGCTCGCTCGCCGGGCGGCAGCGCGGCCACCGCCTCCAGCAGCGGCCGCGAGTACTCCTCGAAGCCGCGCACCTCCTCCACGCGCGCCGGGCTCACGCCGCACGCCGCCATGTCAAGCGCGGTGGCGCGGTGGCCGGCGCGGCGCAGCGCCGTGGCCGCCTTGTACCAGCACCAGGCGCCGTGGTTCATCCCGTGAACCAGCACGAAGTGGTGCCCCGCCTGACGAGTCCCCTCCACGGCGCCGGCAATCATCCCCTCCATGGCGGCGCCGCCGTCGTTCGCCGTGCAGCTGTGGTTCTTGACTCGGACGAGGACAGTCAGGAGGAACAGAATCCAAGAGGCTCTCAAGATCAACTGTGAAAACCCCATGAGAGGAACAGAACTGCCTGGCCTCGTTGCGTGGATGAGCATATATATACACACACACACAATCCACTAGGACATTTTTGGTCGATGTGCGAACTGCTAAGCTTGTCAAGAAATGGCATGTTTACCACCACCGACAATAGTTGCCATTTGTACCGGGAGGTCCATTTCTATTTTCGGATTGAACCTTGAAAATATACGTGTGAAATTTATTTATTTTTTGCCAAATTTTGTTTTTTGCCTTGTGAAAATATACTTGTGAACCTTAAAAATATACGTGTGAAATTTTGAAAATTTATGTGCGAAACTATCTGGATTAGACACATAAAATTATTGTACATATAGTTTCTCGTTGACAAGCACTTCCATCATATCATAACTTCTATGTCTTTTATAAACAAAATGCAATGGTAATCACTATTAGAGTTGTATTTCGAATTTCGTGTTAATATACAAAACGCCAAGTTTTTAAAAAATAAAAAGTGCAGCAAAAGGTTAATTAGATCCATGCCATTATTAGATTCTTTTTTCATATTTGCCAGTAAAGTCAGTATTGTCGCTAGTACCACTATAATTTTAAAACAATTTCATCCATGCCAGTTTCAACTTTGATTGTCCTTCTATATCTTCTTCCCCCCATCCTCTCTATCTCATACTCCTCCGACGAACTCTCTGACAAGCCACCAATGCCACTGCCGTCGTTGGATTTAGCCTGCGCCACTGTGGTCTAGCACTATGCCACCATTCTCCCGTGTCGCGGTCAACCCCAACCATTCCACCATCGCCCCTAGCCGGCACGTTGTTGTTTCTCCAACCTACACTGCTGTTGTCCCCAAAGCGCGACATCGTCGCTATCCATAACCCACACTGCCACCATCACCCCTAGTCGTGCTGCTACCTGAAATCATCCCGTGCCACCATCATCCCCAAAGAGTGGCGCCACCATTGCCCCCAGCCCGTGTTGTTGCTGCCACCTCCAACTTACGTTGTAGCTCACCGAAGCTAGGGTAGAAGATAGAATAAGATAAATGAGGAGGAAGATAGGGGAGTGATAATTTCTTACCAATTTGCATAGAATAGAGGGTACAAAAATCTATTTTCACTGGTCAAAGCTAAAAATGGCATGTTTGCAACATATTAAAAATTATAATGGCACCAACAATAATATCGTACTTTATAATGACAAATATGCTAAAAACATTAATAATGGCATGGATGCAACTAATCCAACAAACTATAAAAAAAGTTGGTAAACTTCAATAAAATATGATAATGTTGGCCACCAATAAAAACAAAGCCAGCCTATGCCTTGATTAGCTATCTGACCCTGAGTTCTCATGTGCTGGAGCTTGGACCCAGGGGCGGACCCACCACTAGGGTACCCTGGACCTAGGCCCGAGGTAAATTTTTTTGGCCCACTTACTATCAGCTAGGAGTATAAGGAAAATCCAGTATAAATTAGAGCTATCTAAGATCCAACTCCAGCCGGCCCACCTCATCACCCAATAAGGCCACCTCGCGGACGCACCAACCCATCCCAGTTGGCCCACCCCGAGCCACTTTCCCTTCCTGGCCTCCTCTCCTCTCGGCCCCGACCTGAGCCCCCGCTCCCTGGCCGAATCCCGCCCTATTCCCCAACCCCTCACATGGCCAAGGCTTCCCCCCGCCGCCGTCCTTGCCTCCACGCCCTCCACGGCCGGTTAGCCGCATCCCTCCACGGCCTCCTCCCCTCTCTGACTCTCTTCCCATCGGCCGTCATGGCGGGTCCTCGAGCGGACGGCTAGGGCTCCAGGCCGGCAGTCCCGGATGGCTAGGGGCTGGGCCGGTTAGCGGCGGCCGAAGACCGGAGCCGGAGGCCAGGACCGGGAGGCCAGCCAAAGAGCCACCGGCGTCCAGCCCTGCGCGCGGCTGCGCCCCTGTCGGCCTGCCCACTTTGTGTGTTCTTACTATTTGCTTAATTGCTTTCTTGCATTGTTATTCAAACTTAATATGTGTTTCAATGTTTTTCTGTGAACATATATCATGCTATACTAGATTACTTGACCATTTGTGAACTTAGTATATTTTACGCTTGTCCTACCTAAATTTTCGTCTTAGGTCCGCCACTGCTTGGACCCTGTCTCCTCCAATCAGCTAACGAAATCTCTAGGGAATTGAAGCATTCTTGCTCCTACGGTGAGATTGGATACGTTGATACTTGATACTGACTTAAGGGTTGATATATATGTTCGTATACATCTCGTTTTCACGTGGTACACGCGCTAGCTGGGCTAATTAACTAATTAAAGTGCCTAGGTAGCTTAAATTACTCAAATTGTTAGCACACACAGATATGCCGACACCCACATGCATATTGATAGCCCGAACATCTGGCTTAATTTCCACCTCAATTTGTACGGGAGACGCGTTTGACGTATGCACGTACGTTTGTATGTTTGTTTTCCACTTGAAGAAAGAAACTAAACTAAACAGAAGGTGGGATGATGTTAGCAAGTTATTTTCAACTAAAACAAGTGGTACAACAGTATAATTAGAAAATTTTGTGAGCCCTTAATTTTGATAGAGAAACTTGTGTTTAAAAATTGGTTTTAGGAAATTTGTGAGAAGAACTACTATTTTTTTTAAAAAAACTATATATAATATTATAAAGTCTAACTTTTTTAAAAAATAAATTTTTAGCGGTTCCCTTTAATTTAAATTTAAGCCTTCATCAACTCTATGGTCCACATTCTTTGACATCGATGTTGTGACATAAATACGGACCGATAGTTATGTGGTTTAATAATTGAAAGAAAATGGGCCTAACATCTGACAGCAATGTTTCTACTAGTTACTGGCTCCGGCCTGGTTGCTTGGCCCGATTTTTTCCGAGAAAGGAATAAATTATTTCATGTAGATACTTTTACGCAAAGACTCCTATCCGATAATAAAACTACAGTGTCAATTTTTAAGAACTCAAATATAAAATGACTAAAATATTCACGGTTGTTTCTAATCCCATCAACAAGAGAGATCTATGGTCTAATGAGGCTACTATGAAATATTTCAGTGAAAGCATCGCCGAAATCCAGCACCGTCGCCAACACTGCTTCCTCCTATGTCGTCCACATATAGGAGTCAAATTCGGCAAGACAGCTTGTAGATCTGACTCGAGGTCGAAGAATATCATATTAAAGGAGCAATGCGAAATCTATCACCCATCTCTTCGAGACCACGGGCATAGAAAAGAATCATAACACAAACATATGAGATGAGTCTTCTCCCCTTTTCTAATATCAAAATTCTACCTTGGCTAGATCCAAAAGGTCAAGTAAAAAACCTGCTCCAACCCGAAGCTCAAAGGCTCGAAGTACCTTGATTCCGCTGCCATGCTACATGAACCCATATGAAGATTGAAGACGAACAACGTCGTCGCCGCCCTAACCAGAGCCTATGCTAAATCTCACCAACATCCTCCGTCGGGCTCGCATGGTGAGGTTTTTATTTGCTAGAAAACAATCAAGACCCTATTGCTATGCTTGTACAACGATAGATGTACACCACCAACTCTCGCTGCTGCCGATCCACCACCACTGCTTTGTTGACTAGCCATAGGAAGGAGTTAAAATATTGTTTACAACGGTTTTCAAGTCACTTCAAACTCCAAAAAATCTAAATAAGAAATAGATAGAAAATTCTAAAAATAGTGTAACGATGATGTGGTTGGAGTGTTTGATGTTTTTCTTGAACAAAAATCAAAGTATTCATTCAATTTCTTCTAAATCTCTCCTGCACTATTTAGTCATTTCCTCAAAAGTTTTTTAAATATTCCTCCAAAGTATGTGGTTGCGCACACCCCTCACCCTCGATGACAGTCCGTCTTGCACCAATGTGTGTAGAGGCCCTGCTAAATTTATATTTGATTTAATGGAGAGATTACTCGTTGGTTGCCCAATGGCAACTAAGCGAGTATCCTAAATTGAAAAAGGTAAATCGAGGTGTCTGGATATATATCTTGTAATAGCTCCTAAGATCAAGCACCATCACGCACATACCCTCACAAAGATTGATATCGCATCACAAACAGAATAGAACATAATTTACATAAAGCAAAGTGCTATGGAGTGTTGTCCATGCACCAAGTTCAACAGAGTATTACGGCGACGGAACATAAGGCCAATAACATAGCAGAAGATTTATTATAATCAAAGCTGAAAGGAAAGTCAGCGTGTATGCTCATAACCCCGGGGCAACTAATTGGCTTTGTCATACCATATTTGATAATAGTATTCAAGTGTGGAATACTAGGATCGCCTTCACGTGAAATTGAAGCAACATCGCTACGTACAGAAGGTATTCACACAAGTATGTGAGGCATGTAACAAAGGAAGGCTATAAAGTTATTTCAGCATAAATAAACATTTGCAAGACGCAAAAATAAGTACACTGTAAATTTCATTTAAGAAAAACATTTTATAACCACATCATAATCATCATTATTTTCTCATGATCATCCATAAATTCCAGATTTCATCATATCATACATTGGACTTCCTATCCATAGAGCTCCCTGTTTTTATAGCAATAGCACGAGCAACCCTATTATAAGCGAGGAGCCCAACAACCAAAGTTCTCAAATGAGAAACATTATAAGGAGGAGCAGTGCCCAAACGGTGGTGCTAGCGGTCCACGTTGTCGCATATGTCCTCGAAAGCTTCGGTGTGTGCTATGATGCCGTTGATGAGTTGGAGGAGGACAATGAGCACAAGGAGGTGGAGGAACCATTGGAATAGGAGGCGGGTGAGGTAGGTGGACACGATAAAAATAAGTACACTGTAAAATTCATTGAAGAAAAACATTTTATAACCACACCATAATCATCATTATTTTCTCACGATCATCCATAAATTTCAAATTTCATCATATCATACATTGAACTTCCTATCCATAGAGCTCCCTATCTTGATACCAACAACACGAGCAACCCTATGCTTGAAAATGAATCATGAACATTCTCATACTAACCCGACCAATCCTAAATGCTAACAAAAGTGGGTCAACTCAAGTATTTGTTCTTAACCATGGATGTGGTTGTTCGAACTGTTTAAACTTTACCAAGACTCTTAGATGTACATGCTAGCCCACTAGGCCACTTGGCTGACTTTACCCCTTTTTACGGCCCTTCATTTTAAAAGGAGCCAAACCATTGCTGTGAATTTATCTAGCAGGCACTCACAGACTCACCATGGATGAGGCTCTCGAGCCCTCCCTCCCACACACATAACCCCTTTGTTACCCAATGGCCATAACATTAACATACGCTAAGTGTCCCATAAAACATGTGTGGTCATACCTATAGTAACTTGAAAGACGAGGTTGATGCTCGGTTCTTCAAACGGGGCTACATCGTCGGAAGGCCTTCTCTATCACCCATTCGAGTTTAATTTGGCTCTCACACGTGATCCAATGTACTACTATAATTCATCATTCCAAACTGATTATCTCATATATTAAAGATTGAAGTTGCAGCGACCAATGGACCAGAATACATTGATCACCTCCCCGCTCTCTGACTCTAAACATGGCTAAACAAATCGATGTGCAATAATTATATCAATAACCCTCTTTAGACTACAAATCAATAGGGTAGGAAGTACGAACAACTCATGATGCTAGTCTAAATAGGACATAACTGTAGTTTACTCATCAATCAACGTACTTATGAAATAAGAATGCAATAAGATACATGATTAAATTTTAGCTGATTCTGATCCGATCTATTAAGGGCATATTTGGTTGGTGACTAAGGTTATCACAACTTGCCACACCTTATATTAGGCAAGTTTGGTCAGGATAGGCATGTGTTTGATTCATAGCCACACTAGCTTGTGGCAAGATTCACTACATGAAACGAGACTTTTGTGGTCGGCCTATGCCGACCACAAAAGTCCAAATACCGACGACAAAACGTTTTGTCGTCGGACAGCCGACGACAAAAGTTCGTTGACAATGAGTCGACGACAAAAGTCACTTTTGTGGTCGGCCGAACGAAAAACCGACGACAAAAGTAGGTCCTAGTGCGAGCTCCCAGGGGAGATCTTTGTGGTCGGCCATTATTCGAGCCGACCACAAAACTATACCAGACGGCATGGGCACAGTGACGGCGCTCAGCCATGTGGGTAATTTATAAAAAAGCTCAATTTTAACCTGCAAAAAATTGTATTCCCCACAATTTACATTCCCAATTTCCCATAACAATCACAATATATATAGCGACCGCATTTGTCAATCACAATCACAATCACAATCACAGACGAATGCAAACCACAATCACAATCACAGACCACAATATCAATAACAAAAGTGCGTCATCATTACAAATTGTCCAAAAATTCACATTATCGATCGCATCGTCTAGCTCACAAGTTCATTATCGATCGATCGCATCGTCTAGCTCACAATTTCATCGGCTAAACATGTCTAAGGATTCGAACCTGTGAATGGATCGGTAAATTGTCCTCGATTTAATTGCTCCTCGATCGATCTTGTGGCACTAGAATCACCTCCCTGCGGAGCATTTGTCGCGGGCGCTGGCGCCGCTGAACCATAAACCTGCAAGATTAGAGGAAACCGTAATTTTCATAACTTTTATGCATTTGTGTGATAATTTAAAAATGTTTTATAAACTAGAGAAAAGCTTTACCCCCGGAGAAGCCGCCGGTGCAGAGGCAAATTGGAGCATGGGAAACGATGCTGGCGGCACAAATGGGGGAAGAGTGCCGACTTGTGTCGTTGGGGCCCCCGGCGGCTGCGTGAAGATGACCTGCGGCTGGCCGGAGGTCCCCGCTCCCTAAAAAGCCTGCGGATATTATATGTTAGTGTTGAAAATTATTAAGAACAACCTAACTACATGTACGATCATAATTACCTATTGCATATACTGCATCATGAAGAGGTTCTGATCTCGGATGGCTGTGATCCGCCATCTTTTCTCCTCTCGCCTCGCCTCGCCACCTCCTGTTGTTTTCCTCTCGCTCCGCCAGCCAACGCTGCTCATCCGCCACCCTCTGTTGTTGTATCTCCGCGATAAGCTTGTTCTGGGCTTCTAGCTGGGCACAGGAGGAAGAGGAGCCCTGATGTCGACGTGCTCTGATATCAGCCTTGTAGGAGTCGGACGGCACCACGGAGTCCATGAAGCCGTATCTACCTTGACTTCTCCCACCGAACCAGTCGTATATGACCACAGGGTCGACCGGCATGTCGATGGGGTCACAGTCGACACCGTGCTTCTCTTTCATGGCTATTGTATATATGTCCTACGAACAAATGAGATATTAAGTAGATTAGTTTGAAAACGATAGAAATGGTGTAGAGAAGAGAAAAGAGCTAGTCACTTACAAGCGTCTCCTGCGCAGCCGGTGGCATCGGTGACTGTGTGCCGTTAGGTTGGAAACGGAGCATGTGTGCAACCCTCCACAAGGTGAACCCAGTGGGCTCAAGTCCCGTCTCCGACTCCTGTAGGTTAATATATGCAATGTGAAATGACCATAAAGTTGATTGTAATTATAAAAGATAAGTGGACTTACGATATCCCGCGCGACGTGACCCATGCCTCATCCTCCTAGGTAGGTGGTGCAGATGTCGGGGTTAGAATCCCTATTGCCTCTATTCCTCCTTGACCACTCAATCCACTCCTTAGAGGCCCACATCCGGCAGAGGTCTCTCCAGGCGCGTGGACACTTATTTATCCAGTCTGGACACCAAGGCTTGTACTCTTGAGCCTTTAGATACTCTAGAGCTGCCCTTGCCATCGACATCTTTCTAATCCCCCTCTTGCCATGGTGCTTCAACACCGCATCCAAACGAGACAACCTGATGGCGTCCCTAACCTTCCTTGTCGCCATTGTGTCGAGCACATGGCGGCAAGCTCGAGTCCTCCCGGGTTGCCCCAGAAAAGCCGTATCTCTCCGAAATGAAAGGAACACATGACCAAATTCATAAAGCTATAAACACAAAACCATAAATAAATGAAATTTGAATGTTACCCGAACTCGTTGATGACGAATTGGCGATACTTCCTCCTCATCGCCCTACACGAGCGAAAGGCCGCTCCAATTGATCGCCAGGCCGATCATCGCCTTTGCCTACTCGCCCGGTAGAGCTGTTTGAGCAAAGACCCTAACAAGTGGCCGGCCTCGCAGACCCTTGTTGACGCAAACCAAGCCCCGCACATCAAATTCAAAAAGTATTTATCAAGTTTGTGGTTAGCAATAAGAGACATCGAGGAATCACCTCGAAAAAGTAGTTATCAAATACCTCACCAGTGGCAACCTGCACCACTATCCTCTTGCTTGGATCTCATGAGGGCTTTTTATAATTTATTGCGCCCGCGACCTCTCTTGGAACTCGAGGAGGACTCAGCTCCAGAGGACGTAGGTGACTCCCAGCTTGTCGCCCCTCCTCCTCTTCCACATCGGCTTGCCATCCAAATCCTCCTCCAATCCTCCTCGAGACCTCCTCCTCCTCGTCCTCGCCGGTCTCCTCCACCTCAAACTCCTTCTCGTAGCCTCCAACGCCTGGCCCACTCGTAGTCATCGGCCCCACCCTCTCCCTCATCGTCGGCCTCCACGGACCCCACCTGGGAGTGGGGGGCCACCACCTGGGAGTGGAGGGCCACCACCTCGTCGTCCTCCCCAACTGGGTGTCGGTGGCCACCACCTCGTCGCCCTTCCCCAAATGGGGGTCGGTGGCCATCACCTCGTCGTCCTGGTGCTCTGGTGCACTATGCCTACCCCCTTTCCCCAGACCTTCTGGGCCCTTTTAGCCAACCTCTTCAAAGATCCAGTCATCCTGTAAAAATCGAATTAAATGACATGAATTAGAAGTATATGAATCGAATGAAATGAAATAATATAAAATAAATAAATATCTTAAATGAAAGAAATTAGATGTATATAAGTATAAACCTATAGATTTGAATAGCTTAAAAATCTTCGGCTTCCTCTTCCTCATCTTCCTCCTCGTTTTCTTCCTCTTCCTCTTCCTCCTCGTTTTCTTCTTCTTCCTCATTTTCTTCCTCTTCCTCCTCTTCGTTTTCTTCTTCTGATATCTCTTGAACATCACCAATACCGACGTGTAGCTCTCCTGTTAAATCTTTTTCTTGGAATGGCTCCATGTCTAGACGAGGCTCGTAATCTTCTTCCGTGAGGTCGGACAATCCACCAACAGGATGACATTTATGGACAATCCACCAATCTCTGCAATCCGGGTGAGCGTATGGCAGATAAAACACCAGCTCAACCTGTTCGGGGAGAATAAACACGTCGGGTTTCTGATACAGCTTCTTATGATTGATCTCAACTAGTCCAAGTTCAGGAGTAGTTCGCACCCCACTTTCAGGATCAAACCATCTGCACCGAAATAGCACTAGCGAGAGATCGTTGTTGCCTTCGTAAGATATTTCTATAATCTCCTCAATGATCCCATAATATTCTATGTCTGGACCACCAAGGTCGTCTGTGACAACTCACAACGCCGCTATTTACCGTAGTTGCATTTGGACGTGCAGCCTCAGCCACTTCGGATCAAAATCGATAACCATGGCAATCATAGCATCCATGCACCTTAATTCTACGGCTGCACCCACATGACATTTGTCGGAGATCGTTGTGCACGCTGAAATGTTTTTGACACTGCACAATCATGTGCGACAAGATTCTTTAAGTATTTGAAATGCTAATGAAACTTTACCTTATATAAAAGGAAGAAACTTACGTAGTAATGGAACCAGGTTAGAAAGTTCGGACGGTTTTGTCCGCCACCTCGTCGTTTCAGCTTCATAATTTGTTCGCCCAAAGGATCACTTGGTCTTCTCCACTCTTTTTGAATGAATTGACTACAATATTTTCTTCAATTATTTATAGCAAAAGTATATATTTATAATTTAGTTAAGACATTTACTAGCTTACTCGATGTACACCTTCACTTCATCCTTGTTGTCGTACACGTATAACTGAATCGCAATCTTTTCCTCTGCATCCAAGTCACGTGTGGTGCTTTTACCAACATTGCATCCGGCTTGGTCAAGAAATACCTCAAGAGTGGAAGTAATTCTACGACTTGCCTTCTTATACCTCGGCTGTGAGACATGAACTTTGTTCTTCGTCGCAAAGTACTTATCCGTGAAGTACGCGATCTCCTGAGTCAGCCAAGCTTCGGCAATACTTCCTTCGACTCGTGCTTTGTTTTTCACCTTCACTCTAAGACTTTTCATCATGCGTTCCACATAATACATCCACCTGTATTGTGCTGGCCCCCGACTTTAGCTTCATATGGTAGATGCACTAGTAAATGTTGCATGCAGTTGAAAAAACTAGGAACATAAATCTTCTAGAGCTTTGTCACCAGCACAATAATCTCCTTCTCCAATTCTTCCATCCTCGATGTGGATAGCTCTTTTGCACACAGCACTCGATAAAAGAAACTAAGCTCTGACAATGTGATCCAAATAGCGTCGTCAACATATCCACGCCATACGGCCGAAAACAGACGCTCTATGAAAACTTTGTAGTCGTGAGCTTTCATTCCATTTAACTTGCATTGCTCTATATTAACGGCATGACGAATGCTCGCCGCATACCCATCTGGGAATTTAACTTTTCCTTAATCCAAAGTAAAATCTGTCTTATTTGCCCACGCCAGAAGACAAGATTTTTGCCCTAGGTTTTGACCCATTCGATCGAGGTTCATGTCCGCCGATTATATATCAAAGCACGATCCTCTCGAGCATTTTTGTTATCTCTAGTCTTTTGTGGGATGTCCCAGCTTGTGTTCACGATCGCCTCGCACATGTTTTTTCTTGGTGCATCGATCGAGATTGTGAGGTCGCTTCAGATCTGTTGCATAAGGAAGGTTGTAAATGTTGCACTTATGAGTCCAATGATGCTCCTTATCATAGTTTGTGTCGCACTTTTCTCCTCGAGATCGCCATGCCATTCGATTATGTCTTGCACTTCAAACCGCTCGTGGCCCTTCTTCGTCACATCGTACCTTTACGAAATGCATTTCTTTGCTTCCTAAATAGATGGTTCGGCTCCAGTAAACAACGGTGACAATCAAACCAACAAGCCTTACCACCTTTTTTCAGCGTGAATGCATTAGTGTTACACAGGCATTTTGGGCACAACA
Source organism: Raddia guianensis (assembly GCA_036346415.1). Taxonomy (NCBI): domain Eukaryota; kingdom Viridiplantae; phylum Streptophyta; class Magnoliopsida; order Poales; family Poaceae; genus Raddia; species Raddia guianensis. The sequence continues at coordinate 17,856,720 of CM070538.1, forward strand.
ACTTTCCATGCTTGCTCCACCCCGAGAACATGTCATATGCCGGAAAATCGTGTATGGACCATAGATATGCGGCACGCATCCTAAAGTTCTGTCCCTTATAGATATCATATGTCAAAACTCCTTTGTTCCACAGGTCGGTTAGCTCTTCTACCAGTGGTTTCATAAATAGGTCTAATTTTTTTCCAAGAGACTTAAGCCCAGGTATGATAACCGAAAGAAACATGTACTCCTCTTTCATGCAGATTTGAGACGGCAAGTTGTACGGTTGGGCGGTCATATTGAAAGGCGTGAACCCGTCGGTGGAGAGTCTGATTCGCACATTTCTGGGCTCAATGGCGAATTCAGGATGTTGTTGATCGAAGTGCTTCCAGGCTTCTGCATCTGATGGATGAATCATCACGCCCTCCTTTCTGCGTTTGCCCTCTTTGTGCCATCTCATGTGTCGTGCCGTGGACTTAGACATGTAAAGATGCTGCAGACGTTGAGTTATCGGAAAGAAACGAAAGGTTTTTATGGTCACCTTCGTCTGTCTTAGTTTACCATCTCGTCCTTTAACTTCCACGTACCGACTCTTATCGCAATGCTTACAATGAGTCAGCCCTGAATCGGTCTTCCAATAAAGCATACAAAAATTTGGACAATAGTCTATCCTCTCGCCCGGCATACCTAACACGCTAAGAAGTTTCTTTGACTCATACAGATTTGAAGTCATCCTATGTCCACTCGGAAGCAAGCAATCCAACAGTTTGCAAAGGTCATTGAAGCAATTTGCCGATAGGTTGTATTTGGTCTTCACTGCCATTAGACGCGACACCACAGAGAGCACGGTCATATCGGTGTACTCATGCAGCGGCAACTTGGCAGAATCAAGTAGCTTCTCAAATTGTTGGCGAAGTGGCTTTGACTCTTACTCGGGGGAGAGATCGTAAGCCTGAGCCACATCATTGGGGAGATCCTCCAATCTGTCGACTTCGACTTCATCATAGCCCTCACCAAAATCCACAGGGCTACACAAGCCGCCGGTCGCTTTCTCTCACCATGAGCTATCCATACAAAATAGTTTGGCTTGAAACCATGGCTATAGAGGTGTTCACTAATATCCCTTTTGGTCCTCTTCTCGGTGCTTGAAACCATGCATCTTCCACCAAGGTTGTTGCCTTTTCGAACCACTCTTCCGTGTGACTTCCAGACTTCATCCAGCCATCGTACATCCAACGCCGATCTCCCATTGCTTACTAAATAACGTCCATGCCTGCATTCAAAATTTAGGTTTAGACGGCTTAATACTAACTAAATAGGAGGGCTTACCCACCCACGGATGTGCGTTTGAGTGCGGTACTCGCGACATGAGAGTGCACGGGACGAAACTCCGGTAGCATAACCCCGCAGTTCCCCTAGTGCAACGACGGGTATGGCGTACCGCTTATGTTTTACACTAGAAGAACGTCAGGTTTATGCCGTCGGAATTCCAACCCATACACTGCCATGCCACGAGCACCGCACTCAAACGCACATCCGTGGGCTGTCCAAAACGTGGATAGTTCGGGACCGCAACACCTTTCGTAATAGAACACAACGAATCACCGTCCGAGTTCTTTACGAAAATATGCATTGGCCCCGAACGGGTTTGACGCTGGCTCGGTTAACGACACAAATGAAATGTATTTCACAAACGGACTGAATAAGTATCAACTCACTAATTGCAAATGTGCTAAAAATATTGAAAATATACCAAACGTACCTGCGTCCAAGGCGGAGGGGGGCACGGTGAGAAAGAGGAGACCCAAATAAAAGGCGGCGACACGGGAATTACCGATGGCGGCACCGGGGCGACGGAAGCGGCGACGGCGGCGCTTAAGGCGCATCGGGCAACGGAAGCGGCGCTGGGCGGCGTGGAGGTGGCGGCGTCGGCAGCAGCGCGTGGACGAGCGACGGCGTGGACGGACAGCGTGGAGGTGCGGCGGCGTGAGGTGGCGGTGTCGGCGAGGCGTGGACGGGTGGCGGCGTGGATGGGCGGCGTGGAGGCGCGGCGGTAAACGCAGCGGCGTGATGGCGCGCAGGGAGGCGGCGCGGCGGCGGCGGCGGGGCGTGGCGGCGCGCGCGGCGGGGGCGCGGGGTGGAGGCGGTGTGGAGGGCACGGCGTGAGCGCGCGCGTGGAGGGATGCGGCGTGGAGGTGCGGCGGCGTGGAAGGCGCGGGCGGATGGAGGGCGCAAGGCGCCAGCGAAGTCGACGGTGCGGCGGCGGAGGAGCGCGCGGGCGGAGTCGAGGGCGTGGCGGAGTGGCGGCGCGCGTGGGGGCGGAGGGAGGGCGGCGGCATGGAGGGGCGGCGGCGTGGAGGCTGTGTGTGAGTGAGTGTGTGAGAGAGGAAGAAACTAACCTAAAGGACTTAGTGCACGCGCTCCAAAATTTCAAAAAATTGGGTTCTTTTGTGGTCGGCCCCTTAACTGACCACAAAGGTTGAGTATTGTCGTCGGCCACAGAAGAGGCTGACCACAAAAGTTTAGTATTGTCGTCGGCCAAATTCTAGGCCGACCACAAAAGTGACTTTTGTGGTCGGCCTCACTTCAGGCCGACCACAATACTCCCCCCCCCCCTTGGCCGCTTTCCGGCCACACACGGCCGCCCCTCGATATACGCTGTCCTATGCGCTACGTGAGGTTCTAGGGCATTTCCAACACATCCAAAGTCGATCCACGGGGCTATATCGTCATGAGTTGCACAGTCGGCGCATTCTCCCTACTTGCCGAGACTTTAGCATCATCTTTCGGTCCACGAACGTTAAGGTCGAACTCAAAGTTACGGAAATGCAACGCAGGCCAATGTAGACGCTTGAAAGAAATTATAATATGTCGTCGATGTCTTAAAACATTAGATGACGAATAGGACAGTGTCGACCGAGGGGCGGGACGACCGGAAATTTGAGCCGAGGGAAGGGGGTCTTTGTGGTCGGCCTCAATAATTGCCGACCACAAAGGTAGAGTAATGTGGTCGGCCTGAAGTGAGGCCGACCACACAAGTAAAGTATTGTTGTCGGCCAAATTCTAGGCCGACCATAAAAGTGACTTTTGTGGTCGACCTCAGTAAAGGCCGACCACAATACCCCTTGGCCCCCCTCGGCCGCTTTTCGGCCACACACGGCCGTCCCTCGATCTACACTGTCCTATGCGCTACGTGAGGTTCTAAGGCATTCCCAACACACCCAAAGTCGATCCTCGGTGCTATATCGTCACGAGTTGCACAGTTGGCGTATTCTCCCAGCTTGCCGAGACATTAAAGAAATTCTTTCGGTCCACGAACGTTAAGGTCGAACTCAAAGTTACGGAAATGCAACACAGGTCAATGTAGACGCTTGAAAGAAATTATAATGTGTCGTCGATGCCCTAAAACATTAGATGACGAATAGGACAGTGTCTACCGAGGGGCGGGACGGCCGGAAATTAGAGCCGAGGGGAGGGGGGTCTTTGTGGTCGGCCTCAATAATTGCCGACCACAAAGGTAGAGTAATGTGGTCGGCCTGAAGTGAGGCCGACCACACAAGTAGAGTATTGTCGTCGGCCAAATCATAGGCCGACCACAAAAGTGACTTTTGTGGTCGGCCTCACTTCAGGCCGACCACAATACCCCCCTGGCCCCCCTCGGCCGCTTTCCGGCCACACACGGCCGCCCCTCGATCTACATTGTTCTATGCGTTACGTGAGGTTCTAGGGCATTCCCAACACATCCAAAGTCGATCCTCGGTACTATATCGTCATGAATTGCACAATCGGCGTATTCTCCCAGCTTGCCGAGACTTTAGAGAAATTCTTTCGGTCCACGAACGTTAAGGTCGAACTCAAAGTTACGGAAATGCAACGCTGGCCAATGTAGATGCTTGAAAGAAATTACAATGTATCGTCGATGCTCTAAAACATTAGATGACGAATAGGACAGTATCGACCGAGGGGCGGGACGGCCTGAAATTTGAGCCGGGGGGAGGGGGTCTTTGTGGTCGGCCTCAATAATTGCCGACCAAAAGGTATAGTAATGTGGTCAGCCTGAAGTGAGGCCGACCACACAAGTAGAGTATTGTCATCGACCAAACTGTAGGCCGACCACAAAAGTGACTTCTGTGGTCGGCCTCACTTCAGGCCGACCAAAATACCCCCCCTCCCCGGCCCCCCTCGGCCGCTTTCCGGCCACACACAGCCGCCCCTAGATCTACACTGTCCTATGCGCTACGTGAAGTTCTAGGGCATTTCCAACACATCCAAAGTCGATCCATGGTGCTATATCGTCATGAGTTGCACAGTCGGCGTATTCTCCCTGCTTGCCGAGACTTTAGCGTCATCTTTTGGTCCACGAACGTTAAGGTCGAACTCAAAGTTACGGAAATGCAACGCAGGCCAATGTAGACGCTTGAAAGAAATTACAATGTGTCATCGATGCCCTAAAACATTAGATGACGAATAGGACAGTGTCGACCAAGGGGCGGGACGACCGAAAATTTGAGCCGGGGGGAGGGGGTCTTTGTGGTCGGCCTCAATAATTGCCGACCACAAAGGTAGAGTAATGTGGTCGGCCTGAAGTGAGGCCGACCACAAAAGTAGAGTATTGTCGTCGGCCAAATTCTAGGCCGACCACAAAAGTGACTTTTGTCGTCGGCATTAGAAAAGGCCGACGACATTGGTAGGACCATCTCAGACGTCTGCGTTGTGGGCCCGCTTTGACGTGGTTTTGTTAGTCCGTTGTCGCTGCGGACTGGTGTTTCTATGTCGACGTCATAAACTGTGCCGCCGATAATGTTTAGAGGAGCGGGTCCAAATTTTAAATTTTCATGGAGACGGGAGACTAGGCGTGACTATTGTGGTCGGCCTTTTTTTGGCCGACCACATTGGTGAGTTATGTCGTCGGATTTTCTTTTTGCCGTCGACATAGAGCGAAAAACATTATCGACGGTGTTTTGGCCGATCACAAAAGATTTTTGGCTAACCACAAAAGTTTCGTTTCCTGTAGTGATTCTCCCTTTTATGTGGATCCAACACGTAAGTCAGTGAGAAAGGTGTGGCAAAATTCCCTTAGACTAGCTAAAGTTTGGCTAAGTTTTTCATAAATTATGCTTAGCCAACTTTGATAAGTTAGTTGTGGTAAGATGTGACATTGTTAATACTCAAACAAAACAGACCATTAGACCTCTAGTTATCCATGAGGTATGGCTGCGTCCTACCCGGCCATATACCGGTTTCTAAAGTCTAAACACTCCAAACTTATGTGTAAGAGACTCCGGGTTAGGTCTTCGCCATGGCTCTGGCGATAAAATCTACCTAGTGAGATTTAGGTTTTGTAGCCTTCTAAGAGGTCGATTTCAACATACAGTTGGAGATCGAATCTGTCTTTGGTGTTTAGTCCTTCCAAAGGATTGGGGGTCCTCACAACTCGTGTACATCACTATTAGGGCTCGGGACGAGTCAACCTCAGACTGTGTTCTAGAGGTCGTCCTTGGTTCTAATTCTGTTGCATACTTCCAGATTGCGTGAGTGGTGTGTTTCCCAATGGAGATTTGTGGTGTTTCAGATATGAGATCTCAGGAATCCAGTTCACAAAACAATCTAATGGTGGACGGGAGGCCAGTGACGGAGAGATTAAAGGTGGATGATCATCTTGACAATCTTGCTCTTACGGAGGAAGAAGAGCAGGTGATGGCTTTTGAGGAGGATGACGAGGAGGGTATATTTAATTGTTCTTGGGCGTTAATCGGCAAGGTTCTATCGCCGAAAATCTTCTCCACCCAGGTTATACTCAATGCCCTTAAGTCTCAATGGATGATGCCAAGGGGCTACAGGAAAAACTCTTGGGGAAAACATCTTCCGGTCACTTTCCGAGTAAACATGAGATGAATCGAGTGTTGATGGTGGTCCTTGGTCGCTGAATTTTAATGCAAGTGGTTTTGCAAAGATTTTGACAAAAATAAGACTCAAAGCAGAGGTGTCTTTTACTAAATTAGCTTTCTGGGTTAGGGTATATGACTTACCCTACAAATGGCTGACAAAGAAGTGTGCGAAGAGATTAGGTGAGATGATGGGGGATGTGTTGGATGTCGATGTGGATGATGATGGTGTGGGGTGGGCAGAGTATCTCAGGTTCAGAGTGTCCATTGATATATCTAAACCACTCCGGCGTGTCTTTCCCGTGAATTGTGGGGTGAAGGGGGAAAAGAGATGCAGAATAAAATATGAATATCTCCCTTCTATTTGCTTTGTATGTGGTATTGTTGGCCATGACTATAAATTGTGTGATCTGTTCGACGGATCTAAGGAGAATCTGCCTTATGGACCTTGGTTAAGAGCGTCTACTGATGGCCGCCAAAGAAGACAACTTTTGGGACAATGGAGTATCCCATTGGATGAAGTCAAACATGTTCATACAAGGATAAGGGAAGAGGAAGAGGAAGAGGTGGCTTCACTTTTGAATCCTCGAGGCAGAAGAAACACAATCCTTACAGGTGCTAACCTTACTTTTTTAGGAGAAAAGCCGCGACAGAAACTTCTCCAAACTAGTGCTATATCTGATGATAGTTCTTCTAGTAAGAAACAGAGGATGGAAGATGACCCGTTAAATTTGCAAAGTGAGGTCGGGTTCCACTTCACCAACCCAATGAATCTCTTCACCGAACTGCTGCGCTTGGGGTCTGACGACGCGATAATGGAAGTTATGGATCTCTTACGATCCCAACGACCCCGAGATGGTGTTTTTATCGTAAACTTTAGCTTGTGAGAGTGTTATGCAAGTAGAGCTCAAGCCCGGTTTTAAAAATCAGATAGTCATGTTGATTGCCAAGGAAGAAGTGGAGGTTTAGCGCTGTGGTGGACTGATGAAGTGTTTTTTTCTCTCTGGTCTTGTGATACTTCTCATATTGATGGGGTCATCAAAGAAGAGGAAGGGCCAGAGTGGAGACTGACTGGTTTGTATGGTGAGCCTCGCCTCGAAATGAGGACTAGAACTTGGGATTTGTTGACTAATCTAGAAGCTAAATCATATCTTCCTTGGCTAATATGTGGGACCGGAATGAGTGTATGTTTCAAGATGAGCATTTTAGCAGATCTCATAGACAAGAGAGTCAAATGAGCAATATGAGAAGTCGCTAACAAGATGTGGGTTAATGGATGCAGCTATAAGGGTACCCATTTACTTGGAATAATAAACAAAGAAGATCTAAATAATGTGCAAAGTGAGACTAGATCGTGTTTGTGTGAATATTAATATGTACTCTTTATTCCAAGACGTGGAGGTGGAGCATGTTTGGACCGAACATCCGATCATTACATGCTTATCATTCGCTAGCTGTGCAATCTGTGAAGTGAATACCCATTGTAAAAAGAGTTTCGCTTTGAAGCAATGTGGTTGAAGGATGAGACCTTGAAACCGCTCCTTGAACAAACGTGGATCGGTCAGAATGAGCGCTTCGGACCAGTGTTTTTGGGTGTTAAACTAGCTACCCTGTCCAAAGCTATGGTCGATTGGGAACGAAGAGTGTTTGGGTCTGTTCGAGAGGCTATTAAAAAGAAGAGGAAATTTGTGCACTCTTCGATTCAGTCAGGTGTCGCTGAATCTAACCCGATTTTGCTGAAAACGAAAGAGGAATTAGTGGAATTGTATAGAAGAGAAGAGGTGATGTGGAAACAACGGTCACACCAACTTTGGCTGCAGGAAGGTGATCAGAACACTAAGTATTTTCATCATAAAGCTTCCTCTCGTCATAGTAAAAATAAGATTAAAAGACTTTTACGAGATGATGGAAGTTAGGCGTGATGTAGAAGATGTTAAAATTTAGCGACCAAATACTATGAAAAACTCTTCAAAATGTAAGGTACCCTAAGCTTGCAAGTGTTGCTTGAAAGCATACACCCAAAAGTAGATACAAATATGAATGAGGAATTGTGCTGCCCTTTAACTATAGAGGAGGTGAGAATTGCTTTGTTTGCTATGGGTCCCTTGAAGGCTCCAGGACCGGATGGGTTACCGGCCATCTTTTTTCAAAAGTTCTGGTACTTACTCAAAGATGAGATTTTTGGTGCTGTTAGAGTTTTTTTGGAAGGGGAAACATATTTAAGGGAGTTTAATAAAACTGTTCTAGTGCTTATTCCTAAGGTGAAAAATGCAGAAGACTTGTCACAAGATCACCTCGATCACCTTTGTAATGTAATATACAAAATCGGCTCAAAGGTCCTAGCAAACCGGTTGAAAGCAATCCTTGGGGATATAATTTCTCCTGAGCAGAGCGCGTTTGTTCCAGGAAGATTGATAACCGACAATGTTCTAATTGCATTTGAATGCTTGAATGCAATTAAAACTAGACGTAAAAGGAAAGTTCCTTTTTGTGCGATTAAACTAGACATGATGAAGGCTTACGATCGGGTAGAATGGTCGTATTTGGAAGGTATTATGCTGAAGTTGGGCTTTAATGCAAATTGGGTGAATATGGTTATGAGATGTGTGAAGTCAGCATCTTTCAAAGTTAAAGTTAATGGGCAATTAATCAAGAGTTCCACCATCTAGAGGAATCGATTGTGGTGATCCTATTTCACCTTATCTCTTCGTGCTATGTGTCAAGGTTTTTCGCTCTTTTGAAACAAAAGTAAGAGAGGAAAGATCTACAAGGTATTCGCTTTGGTAAGTCGTGAGGTTGTCAATCACTTGATGTTTGCCGACGACTCTATTATCTTTTGGAGGCGGACCGAAAAGGTTTGCATGCACTAAATTATATTCTGAATATTTATGCTAGTGGTTCGGGACAAAAAGTTAACAGGTAGAAGTCAAAATTTTTCATCGCCAACAATGAGTCGGACTCTACTAAGGAGTTGATCAGGGATGTTATCCGTGTGGATAAACAGGCCCGAAATGAATCGTACTTGGGTATGCCGACGATTGCTGGAGTGAGGAAAAATGAGGCTTTCAAACCGCTCATGGAGAAGGTGCTCAAGCGGGTGAATGGGTGGACTGAAAAGTTTTTGTCTCGCGCTGGAAAAGAAGTATTGTTGAAAGCTGTGGTGCAATCTATTCCAACTTATATTATGAGTTGTTTACGATTACCGGTGAAGATTTGTAAGCAAATAGAGAGTGTTTCAGCTAAATTCTGGTGGGGGAATGGCTCAAAAAGGGGAGTTCACTGGAGCTCTTGGGAGTCTCTCAAAAAGCCGAAAGAGGAAGCGGGGCTAGGCTTTCGGGATATTATATCTTTCAATCAGGCAATGCTAGCAAAACAAAGTTGGCGTCTTTTGACGAAACCAGAATCCTTCTGTGCAAAAGTTCTAAAAGCAAGATATTACCCAGATGGAGACTTCTTGGAGGCAATGATTCCAGTACAATGTTCTACAACATGGCGGAATATTTGTTATGGCAGAGATTTATTGCAGAATAATTTAATTTGGTATGTGGGTGATGGCAAAAGGATAAAAATTTGGTCTGATAGGTGGATTCCTGGACCGGAAATGCATGCTCCAATGGGAGGAGGAGACTCTACGTTAAGAGTAAAAGATTTATTCATTGCTGGAACGAGAGATTGGGATGAACAGAAAGTTTCATCTTCGTTTTTGCCATGCGATGCTGAAGATATCTTGTCTATACGAACTACAGAAGACCCTTCTCCAGATTTACTGGCTTGGAGTGCAACCAAAAGTGGCCATTATACGGTCAGATCAGGGTATTATATAAGTATGAAGAACCGTCAAGCAAATATAGCTGACTCTTTTAGAAGGGCGCATCAATCCGGCCATTACATAAGTAAGGGGTGGAATCATATTTGGAAGCTCAAAATACCTGCTAGAGTGCGCCATTTCATATGGAGGCTGTGTAGACAAAATCTTCCGGTTGGGAGGAATCTTGTGATCAGAAAAATTGCGGTGAGACCAAGATGCAGAACCTGCAATTTGGATGAAAGTATTGAGCATATAGGGTTCCAATGCCCAATTGCTGTTCTATTGTGGGAATCCCTTAATAAATTGTTACCTGAGATAAAAATACCGATTTGGCGAGGTTGTCTGCAAATTCCAATGTCAGAATGGATTTTAACACAAGTTAGCCAAAGAATTAGTAATGCTTTTCTGGTCCTCATTCTTGGGATCTTAGAGCTATGGAGACGTCGTAATTTGGTTCTCTTCCAAGGGAAGCCAGAAGGAGTGGATGGGATGGCTCATAGAGTGAAACATCAGTATGAGGAAATAATCAAGCTTAAAGCTTCAAAAGAGCAGGAACAGGTGAATAAAAATACAGATTTAGCTTACCCGGAAGGAACCATTTGCATGTTAGATGCGGCTTTTGACCCATTGACCAAACAAGCTTATGGGGTCATTGTAATTTTGCCGAGTCTCAACAAATTGGAGCTATCCGAGTAACAAATCTAGGAATGACAACTGATGCTGAAGCCGCGGAAGCTATGGCCCTCAAAGAAGCATTTCATCTTGCAAGCAGATTCACTGGTGATATCAAAAGTTTCTTCTCAGATTGTCAAACGCTAGTAAATAAAATTACCCGGGGAGTTAGACTGTTCCTCAGAAGCGTCATTTGGTGGTCGAAATGAGAAGAAGCGAATGTCCCCTTGTAGCAGTGAGGTTCCACGGAAGGAAGGCAAACATTCTAGCGCACACGGTGGCTAAGTGGGGAAAAATGAAACTTAAGGAAGGTGAATGGCATGGGGATGTGGATGTTACAGTTCCAGAAGACTTGTGGAGACTTATCAAGAAGAACATGCCAAATATTAAGTGGTCTGTGCCAAGTTTAGGCTTATCTAGCAAACCATGTTGCTCTCACGTATTATGTAACTCATGTATAAGTACTGATGTCTAATAAATAAAGCCCACATTCCCCTAAAAAAAAAACACTCCAAACTTGCAAGCTGCCATAAAAAAAAATAGAAAAAAATTGCGAGCTCATCGCGGACGTTGGATTTTATAACGAACGGTCAGAGGCCCACAGAATCGCGAAAACGAATAACCAAAGCCAATGCGGCAACGCGGCCATGTCCCGCTCGGACTCCGTCCTCCACTTCCTCCGCCACGTCTCCTTCCCCCCTGACCCGCGCCTCCTGCCCTCGGCGCTCAAGTCATGCCCCGCGCTGCCCCTCGCCCGCGCGCTCCACGCGGCGGCCGCCGTCGCCGGCGTCACTGGGGACCCTTTCGTCGCCTCCTCGCTCCTCCATTCCTACGTGCGCCTCGGCGCCACCGGCGACGCCTGCCGGGTGTTCGACGGAATGCCCCACAAGGATGTCATTGGCTGGAGCGCTCTCATCGCCGGGTACGCCGCCCTCGGGGACGCGCAGGGCGCGTGGGGCCTCCTCGAGCGGATGCGAGGCGGCGGCGTCGAGCCGAATGTGATCACCTGGAACGGGCTGGTGTCCGGGCTTAACCGGAGCGGGCGTGCCTGGGATGCGGTCACGGCGCTCGCGAGGATGCACGGAGAAGGGTTCTTGCCGGATGCCACCGGACTCTCGTGTGCGCTGTCTGCGGTTGGGGAGGTCGGAGTGGTCTCGGTTGGAGAGCAGGTGCATGGTTACGTGGTGAAAGCAGGGTGCAGGTTGGATGTTTGTGTTGTTACCTCGCTCATCGATATGTATGGGAAGTGTCGGAGGGCTGATGAGATTACTCAGGTGTTTGACGAATCCAGCCATATGGACGTTGCTTCTTGCAATGCGCTCATCACGGGGCTCTCGCGGAACGCTCAAGCCTCCGAGGCGCTAAGGTTATTCAGGGAGTTTGTTGGCAGAGGAATTCAGTTGAATGTCGTGTCCTGGACCTCGATTGTTTCTTGTTGCGTGCAGAATGGGAGAGATTTGGAAGCTTTGGATCTTTTCAGAGAGATGCAGTCAGAGGGGATCGAGCCAAATTCAGTCACGATACCTTGTGTGCTGCCAGCATTTGCCAATGTTGCAGCTCTTATGCATGGGCGATCAGCGCACTGTTTCTCTCTTAGGAAGGGATTCCATCATGAAGTTTACGTGAGCAGTGCATTGGTGGACATGTATGCAAAATGTGGAGGGGTGAGGAATGCGAGAATGATTTTTGATGCAATGCCATCTAGGAATGTGGTGTCATGGAATGCGATGATTGGTGGTTATGCTATGCATGGGGAGGCAGGAAACGCTGTGGGGTTATTTGTTTCCATGCAAAGATGTGGACAGAAGCCTGACCAAGTCACCTTCACCTGTGTCCTTGGTGCCTGCAGCCAAGCGGGCTTGACAGATCAGGGGCGTTGCTACTTTAATGAAATGCAGCAAGAGCATGGCATTTCCCCCAGTATGGAGCATTATGCATGTATGGTTACTCTGCTAGGGCGGGCTGGCAAGCTTGATGAGGCATATGATCTGATAAATGAGATGCCATATGAGCCAGACGGTTGTATTTGGGGGTCATTACTGGGCTCCTGCAGGGTTCATGGCAATGTGGACCTGGGTGAGGTTGCAGCACAAAGGTTGTTTCAATTAGAGCCAGATAATGCCGGTAACTATGTCCTTCTTTCAAACATTTATGCCTCTAAGAAAATGTGGGATGGGGTCAATAGGGTGAGGGACACGATGAAGAATGTAGGCTTGAAGAAAGAAAAAGGATGTAGCTGGATAGAGATTAAGAATAAGGTTCATGTGTTGTTGGCTGGCGACAACTTACACCCCATGATGACTGATATCATGGAGAAACTGAAGCAGCTTACTATTGAGATGCGGAGGCTGGGCTTTGCACCGAGCACAGATTTCGTCCTACATGACCTGGAAGAGCAAGAAAAAGATGATGTCCTCTCTGTGCACAGCGAGAAGCTGGCTGTTGCATTGGGTCTTATAAGCACAAGCCCAGGAACACCCCTTCGGGTGATAAAGAACCTCCGGATCTGTGGCGACTGCCACGAAGCAATGAAGTTCATATCACGTTTTGAGGGGAGGGTGATATCTGTTAGAGATACAAACAGGTTCCATCATTTCAAGGATGGAAAGTGTTCTTGTGGGGATTATTGGTGATTTTTTCTGTCCTGCACTGCTCTAGAATTTGTAGAAAATCTTGGTGAGGCTGGTTAAGGCAGTATATTTTGCCAATGATTTGGTCATGCGGTGGGATTATCATGAATAATTCATCAGCATGATTACAAATAGTTTGAAACCAAACACACCCTCAAATGTCTGGGTACCCTAGGGTAGATATTTTTTGAGGTAATTATTTAATTTCATTATCAGCAATGTCATATATTGAAAGGAAGTACAGAAAACAATTAAATGTATTATGTAGAGTGTAGTTGGCCAAAGCCGAAATCAACTTGTGTTGTGTTCTGTCTTCTGTTGCAATATCTGTCCAACGTTTTTCTATTTAGTTTTCACCAATCTCAGTTTAGACTGCTAATTTTTCCGGTTTTTTTACAGCACGCCATCATCATAAAAGAACCGTATCATTTCAATGCCGATCTCTCTCTTTTTTTTTCTAAAAAAAATAATAAATAAACCTAGGCGATCTGCAGAGCTGCATCATGTTTTTGGCCTTGTTCTTTTCGGTTTAAAGTTGTCGAAAATTTTAGTTTGAAAAAGTTATGACCGCTCGCAAAAAGTTTCGGATAGTTGAAAAATGAAGAAAAAAGATACTTTAGTAGTTCTAAAAATACTATTTAAAACCTCACAAAAATAACTACAAATACTGTACCGTTTATAAAAAACTAGTTAGCGTGTACGTGCAAGGCACGTTGGATAATATATCGTAGGATAGAAATTGTAAGGTTGTACGTAAAATACTTATCGCGGCTTGATGTAGTGCGGTGTTGAGTCAGCTTAAAAATCGTTATAAATAATAAAAAATATTAATTTACTAACGGAAGTCTCAACAATATGAAATGTCAAAAGATAAACTAAAATAACCACCATGGCATTAAAATTTGTTCTGAAGTACATGAGGACACGAAATAGCTGTAATGTTGTAATGTGATGTTGTAATGTTGTGCGTGTAAACTATATGAAATAGCACACAGTTGGTGATGTGCTGCCCTTTGTAAACTCAAGAGTACATTTGACAACTTAACATAAAAATTGTTGCTGAAGATTCCTTCACATATGCATGTTATTATTTTCAATAGAATGCTATGCTTCACATATGCATTAGCAAGGATTTTGTTACACTACAAGTTTACAGCCACCATCGATATGTGAATATGCTTTATGTTGTAAAACCTGGTACATCAGAATGGCAACTGAACTTTTAGAACACAGTGAGACAAGGGTGTAAGTATAATAACACAGCAATGGCTGGCAAAACACTATTGGCCCTGCACAACAATTAGAATGAGCATCAGCTCTTCATGCCATCTGACAGGCATGAACAAACATGTTGGCTTCTGGTTTGAATGTGGACATAAGCAAAGAAATAACCTAACAGGCATATCACTGACCATTGAACAATATCCATTTAAAAACCATTTATTTTCATGGTATCTCAATACGTTCCTTCCCATTTTAGTTCCTTTTTTTGAGGTGAACATGCTCTACAGATAAAAGAATTAATTTACACCTGAGATGGATGAGGACATCCGTAACTGACAAATTTTTAAAACTGAAAATCATGGCATTGTGTTAACATGATACAGTTTTCAGAAAATGAAACAAGATTTATAGAACACTTTCCATGATTGGACCTTCCTTTCTAAAAGCCATACAACGTCTGCAACTCCTCTTACTAGCAACACATCCATCTGCAGAGTTCTACCATTTCTGGAGGTAACCATACCAACAGATGGTAGTGAGGGATCCGTAACTGTCTCAATCTCAATAAATCTCAATTCCAGTGACCCTGTACGCTTCAAGCTCAAGACACACAAGCACAATCCATCCAAGCATGGTGATCGCCCAGTAGTTATTCATCCCATTAATCAAGCCCGTGCAATTGAGTAACCAACGATGATCCCCGACAAGTGGCCAATGAAGCTCGCCAGGAACCATAATAGATGTGAATATCAATGACTCAAATGGCGCAAAGGTGATGGGCAATGAGAGAACGCCGACAAGATTCAACGATGAAGGTCGCTTCACGCTGTAATTTTCATCCACCCAAATACCACACAAGAATACCCGACAATGCAGTAACCCTCTGAAGTACTCCACCTTGAATTTCGGATCATCATATGGTAGATCCCAAGAACAAGCAACCCGGACAGCACCACAAGCACAAGCGTGTAATGCAGGTAGCACTCCACCCCAAGCCCGATTCACCCCACCGCCGACGGTACCAAGGCTCCACAATGCACTCATGTTGAACACCAAATGCAAAGACGCTGATGTGCGAAAAGGAAGAGGTGATGATCCTCCAAGATCGCCCTCCTTCCATGGCGCCTCATAGCTTAGCCCTACATCTCGCATACCCAATATTCCTCTTCCGAGAAAGAACTAGATCAAGGAGCAAATGCCTATGATGTCGCATCGTGGTTTCTCCAATACCTCGTAGATTAAAGGTTTCCCATATCCAAAAAAAACTTTTTGGCAAGATTCTAGCCCTCGATGACCAAGTAGATTGGTGGATCAGAGCAAAAGACTTAACAAAGACCCAGCAAATGGATTGGGAACTCGATGGTCGCAAGAAGACAAAGCGTGAGCTAGCTCGATCGCGCAAATGACCGCCGTGGCTAGTGTCCCGTGGTTTGAATTGAGAAATTTGAAGGGTTTCGCGATGGATCGCTGACTCTCACCTGTGGATTTTGGAGGATTCGAGCAATTCTCTACGGGAGCATCCATGCCCTAGACGGAGATTTAATTTTTGCCCTCAATTGAGGGCAAATATTCATGCCCTCAATTGTTCTCTTTATTATTTGCCACTAGTACATCAATTCTTTTATTTCTTGCCACTCCACCCTTTTAATGCCTTAAAAAATCATAAAATATTCAAAAAATCTTTAAAAATTCGAAAAATCATAAAAAATCTGAAAAATTATAACAAATTCATAAATCTTAAAAATCACAAAAAATATTCAAAATTTAGAATAATCTAAAAACCAAAAATCGTAAAAATCCGAAACCATGAAAAAAATAGGAAAAATTAAAAATTCAAAATAACTTAGAAAAATCATAAAAATAAAAATCTTAAGAAACCCAAAACTATTTGTAACCATTACTCAAAAGTAAAATTTAAAGAATCGTGAGTTACAAATTTAAATTTTATCAGATAGCAAGGGTTACAAAAGGCTTCGATTTTCTTAAGTTTTTATTTTAAATCATAAAATAAAAAACTTAAAAATGAGAAGTGTTTCAGAACCTTGCTATACAAAGAAAATTTACATTATTCTGAATTTTTAATATTTATGATTTTTATAATTTTTTAGATTTTTAATGATTTTTAGAATTTTTAAAGATTATTTTGAATTTTTATGATTTTTAAGGCATTAAAAGGGTGGAGTGGCAAGAAATAAAAGAATTGATTGTACTGGCAAATAATAAAGGAGAACCCAATTGAGGGCATGAAGTATTTGCCCTCAATCGGGGCAAAATGAAATCTCCCGCCTAGACCGTTCGACTGCTGGTTCTCGCTTAAAAGGAGAGTGGATGGTGGATGGTTGATGTTGGCGTCATGGGCGGGGCGGCACGGCGTGGTCGGGTCGAGGCTGTGGCTGCACGGCGCATGGCGGCTGCTGGGAGAGGAAGGGACCGGGCGGTTGTGGCGGTGGGGAGAGGAGAGAGAACCACACCGCCGCTTGAAGGATCCACGCCGTCGTCGTCGTCATGGAGGTGAACCGCGACCGCTTTGAAGGGAACCGCGTCGTCGGCGCGAGGACGTCTTGCAACTGCTGGTCCTAGTCGCCGAGACGGCGACGGCGATGACGCTGCTTGACCGAAGCGGGGGACACAAGCTTGACGGACGGCGGCGCCTTTGGCAGGTGGGATTGGAGGGAGGCGGCGTGCAGGGACGACGGCGGATTGAAGGGGGCGGCGGAGGAGGGCGGAATCACGGTGGTGGCGACGGCGACGGCTGCGTCAGGTCGAGGCCGAGTGGGAGATGGGAGATTGGGAGGCAAGTGAGTGGGGGTGCGGTTCGGGGGGTGAGGCAGCGCGTGTTGAGGCAGCGGATCGCGATTGGGGCACCGCAAGGATCCAATCGCAAAATTGAGCCGTTAGATGTAAACAACCTGCGGTTGAGATGAAGTGTGTCTTCCAAGGTAATTGAAAACTGGTGCTTTTAAAGGAGTAGAGATAATAAAATTTAATTTAATCTAATTTAATTTAAACCAAAAAGAACCAGCCAACCAGGCCTTTGTTCGAGTCTGCGGTCTGCCTGTACGAGCGCATTTCGAGCCTGGCCCGAGCCGATCGAACTCGAGCTCGAGCTCAACTCAGCCAGGCCAACCCACGCATCTGGCCAATCGTTCCCCGACTCTCTCTGTTCCATCTCCGGCGACACCTTGCCGCCGGCGAACTCCTACTCTCCACCAGAGCAACCCAAACAACCGCGTCGGCGATGGTGCTCATCCCTCTCGTCCGCGACTACATCGACCGCATGCTCCATGACATCTCCGGCATGAAAGTCCTCGTCCTCGACCCCCACACCGTACGCCTCCACCCCACAAAGCCTATACCTATGCAGCCCTCGTTTCTACCCGAGAGGCCCGATCTTCCCTGACCAGACCCGCGGGCTCGTTCCAGGTCGGGGTGGTGAGCGTGGTGTACAGCCAGTCGGATCTGCTGCGGAAGGAGGTGTTCCTCGTGGAGACGGTCGACAACGCTTCGAGCTCCAAAGAGGCCATGGCGCACCTCAAGGCCGTGTACTTCCTCCGACCGTCCTCCGACAACGTCCAGAAGCTCCGCCGGCACCTCGCCGCGCCGCGATTCGCCGAGTACCACCTCTGTGCGTGATCAATTCCCCATTCGTGACAATCCAGTCGAGGGCTGGTTATTTCGTTCAATCGCATCTTATTTGCGTTTGTCGTGATAAATCTGAAGAATCGGTAGGGTAGAGAAAGAGGTGTAGACAATTTTGTAGATAATTTAGCCGCTATAATTTTGTAGATAATTTAGCCGTCGTAGTCTTGTAGGTAATTTAATTGTTTGTTCCGTTTCAGTCTTCTCCAATATATTGAAGGTTCCACAGATTCAGGTGCTGGCTGATTCTGATGAACAGGAGGTTGTGCAGCAAGTTCAGGTAAGTGTTTGCTGTACGCACTTATTGAAATGAAGTGTTTGAGGATCGAGAGTGATAATGGAATTGGTACATGTGAGCTGTTCCGTTTTTGCAGGAATTCTATGCTGACTTTTGTGCCATTGATCCCTACCATTTTACTCTGAACCAAAATCTAAACCACATCTACATGCTACCAGCGGTGGTAGATCCTCCTAGTATGCAAAACTTCTGTGATCGGGCTGTTGACGGCATTGCTTCTGTCTTCCTGGCTCTCAAGCGTCGTCCTGTTATTAGATACCAAAGGACATCAGATGTTGCAAGAAGGATTGCACAAGATACTGCGGTGGGTCCTCTGCCCACGCTAAACATTACTATTCTGGATCCTATGGACATATATCATCATTCATTAAGTTTAAGAGTTTTAATTTATTATGTTCATTTCTTAGACTTTAGAGAATTGTATACATGCCACCCCTCCAGACTTAAACTTTCTGAAATGCCACCCCAAAACCTTAACTCTTATATTTTTGAGACCCTGGCATATATTTGGGTACTAAATTACTAAGAAATTAAAATGTTTGCAGTTTATGTCCATATACTAGTCAACCCTCTCACTGAAATTTTACCTCCTATTCCTCCTGATTATACTATTCATAACTGCTTCGTACAGAGGAATCATGTTTCCTATTCATACTAGTTGTGCTATCCCTAACTGCTTCACATTCTGACATCCCCTACACCCTCCTTATTGACACATGCACCTGAACGTGTTGTGTTTATCAGACTCCCCACTGCAAGCTAGTCATCAATGGATCTCTGTGCAGTACAACTCTTTTATGTACTTTGTGTGCTTAACGTGCAGTACAACTCTTTTATGTGCTTTATGTGCTTGATGGCACGCACACTAGTTTTTGTCAACAGTGTGTTGCTGAACATGAGATATATTGTGAATAATCCAATGTTTTTTTGGATGCTGCAACATGTTTTTTCTTGGATGAGCAGTAGAAGGATTGTTAATGCTGTTTGTGAACTGATTGTTAATATTATCTCAGAGAATCACTTGGTAGTGTGTATGACTTTTACCTGTTGAGCCAACACTCTAGAAGACGGCGTAGAGCAATAGACCCAAAATGGTATATACGTATTTTTCTAATGTAAAAGGGCGGAGTGGTATATAAATATAAAAAATCTGTAGTTTTGTGCTTATTTTTTATTGCTTGGTACTTTAGTATTGATTTAAATAAATGATTAATTTCTGTATGTTATCTTGGTAAGAGCCATGGGTAGAAGTGTTTATTTTATGCATGTAGCAAATGCATTTTTACCATCCTCTTCCCATCCACAAGTAGTGATGGGAAGGAGTGCTATTTGTAGAAGTAGAGGAAGGCTAAGAAAACTTGTATGTTGCTAAAATGGGTATGTGTCCGTTGTCATAGGCTCACAGCTATCCCTGTTTTCATTAGAAAAAACTATCATGACAGACATTGTGGCATCTATTCGGCATACTGACCAATACAAAACTTGTCTGAAGAACTTACAATTTGAAATATGCAGAGATTGATGTATGAGCAAGAAAGTGGTTTGTTTGATTTTAGACGAACTGAGAACTCTTCCTTGTTGTTGGTTATTGACAGAAGGGATGATCCTGTTACCCCATTACTCAACCAATGGACATATCAGGTATTCTAAAAAAAAGAAAATATTTTTTCATGTTTCAAATGTACTTTTCTGTTAATATTCTTGCAATTTTGGATACGCAGGCCATGGTTCATGAGCTTATTGGAATTGAGAATAATAAAATTGATCTAAGGGGATTTGCTAATATCCCTAAAGACCAGCAGGTTGATATATGATAAATTTCATCTGTTTATGCTGGTAATGCATGAAGTCTTTGTTTAGTGTTGATCCATGTGAAATACACTTGTGCAGGAGGTGGTTGTATCATCGGTACAAGATGATTTTTTTAGAGCTAACATGTTCGAGAATTTTGGGGACCTTGGTATGAATATCAAAAGAATGGTAGATGACTTTCAGCATCTTTCAAAAAGCAGCCAGAATATTCAAAGTATAGGTAATTTGGACTTTTGTCTTTCATTGTTTCTGTAAAAGTAATGGATTGTTGTGATGTTATGCTGGCTGAGCCCATGGGCCATAGCCCATGCCACTTGAACATTTGGATTTTGAAGCATGTGCGTTCTCAACAGAAGGAGCTTTCCTTTTCCAAAAATTGCAGCAGTTAAAAATATCAAATATAATAAAGCTCTAGTGGGGGAACTGCTTATGCTTGTCCCTTTCAGCGTTGCGCAAATCTAAAGCACAAATGGATGGTGTATCCTATCTAATAGTTATTATGGGGATAGTGATAATTGACACCAAATATAGCATAAATTAGGTAAATACAGGAGGGGTTGCTGGTGGAATGGAAATAGCAGTAACAAAGTTTGGGATGTGACAAGGGAAAAAGTTTTTTTTACCCCACTACACTTTAAGCAAAGTCAAATCCGTTTGTTAAACATCCCTGAAATCTTAAAACCTGCTAGATTACCCCCTTTGCCAAAACAAAAGTGCTTTCGTTGCCATGGCATGAAAAAATTATTCTAGAAACTATAATTCAAATAAAATGTCAAACATGCACAAAAATATATGATTTTTTGTACAATTAAGAACGTTATAGATCTAAATAAATTATTGTCATGTATTATCTAGTCCCGGGTTATTTATATAAAATAAACAAAGTTCTAAGAACAATAATTCAAAGATTAAAAACATAAAATGCACTCCAATAGCTGTGAATTTTTTATAACATGAATCGAGAATATTCTGGATCTAAATACATTATTCTCATGTATTGTGTAATCGTTAATGATGTATGTAGAACCAACGCGTAAATAAAAATTATAATTCTGATGAGAAAAATAGCGAACCAACTCCAAATTTTTTGAATTAATGCTAAGGTAACCCTAAAAAGATTCCTGTGTTTTATGTTTGATATTTTAGATATTTCAGTTAATGCTTCAAAACTATCTGTTGATTTATATAAAAATATGGGACTGGATAATACATGGGATAGTTTATTTAGATCCACAACATGCTCAAATAATTCTGCAATAAATTTCAGATTTTTTTAGAGAAACATTGCTATTTTTAATATTTGAGTAATAGTTTATAGAATTTTTTTAGGCTAATTAGATACATGCCACTGCTTACTTTTGAATTGAGAGAGCTGCCACCGCTCTCATTAATGTTTGCGAAAACGCCACTGCTCAAATGCGAAAATTGGATCCATGCCATTATACTGATCTCAAAGCACCTTTGCACGTTGAACGAGGGTGTGACCTATTTTTCGGATGAAAATGCCCTTGCCTCCTTTCTTGTTCACCTCTCCACTATCTCCCCAATTTCTCCCCTCTATTCTGGACAAACTTCGCCGGTGTTCACCACAAGGTCATGGCCAGGTTCGTGCTCACCGCCGCCTATGTCGAGGGACTAAGCTTCCCTCGATGTCCACCAGCATGCAGCATGCCCACCCCTCGAACCCGCCCACGTACCCACCTAGCAGCACCACCATGAATGGCTCCGATACCCCATCATTGCACGAAGCATCACCTTGTTTGCCTCCCTGCGCACGCTGCCCCACCGCCACCGCCATCAATCCATCTGCCTTATTCCTGCAGTATCAGTATTGGTTGAGAGGAGTCAAGACGTTGGTATTCATGCAGACGAAGGTTTCAGGGCTGGTGGGGTCGAGCATGGCCTCATGAAGGCGTGACCAGGTTAGTAGTAATGTGCCCCTGACTGGCACTGGTGGCTGCTCAAATCCGTTGCCTACACCAGGTTGCCACCTGATTCTGCAGAGGTGATGGGTTTCGCGCATTGCTTCTGAAATACCGGAGGTGTTAGACCTCGATATCGCACAGCCTCGGTCAGCACCTTCTGGATGGTGAGTTTGTCTTGAGCACCTGGTATCTCTGTGGTTAAATCGTAGCTCGAATCGTTGTCACCTGACGAGCTATAGCTTGGAGCATAGCAACTCAAACAGTTTTGAGATGTGGGATTAGGAAATTTGGCTTTTTGAATGTTTGGTCCTAGTTTCCTCTAAGCATTCACAATTACGGCAAAACAAGGAAATATCGCATAATTGTTTCATTTGTTTAAAAAGTTTAGTGGCTGCCTTTCGGACGACCGTTTGATTGTCTGTAGGGAGAACAGTGGTGACGGTAGCAATGACAGAGTATCATGGTGCTCAGGCGAGCTAGAGAGGAAGTAGAGAGTGTGGAAGGAGAAAGAGACGGGTAAAATGGTCAAGAAAATGCCAAATCCGTGTCCTAGTTGGAAAAATGCTTTGAGATGCGCAAAATCGCATGGATCCAATTCTTTTGACCGAGCAATGGCATTTTTCGCACACATTAATGAGCAATGGTAGTTCTCTCAATGCGAAAGTGAGCAGTGGCGCAGATCTAATTGATCCTATTTTTTTTCATGCGACGTCAGCTGCCAACCTGCCATGTCAGTGAAACCACTTTTAGTTGGTGAGGTGGTGTAATGTAGCTGGTTTTTAGATTTCAGGGGTGTCAAATAGCCGGTCTTGCAGTTGAGGGTGTTTGAGGGGGTGGGGGGGGTAAAATAGACTTTTCCCAACAAGGTAATAGGAGGGGAAGATATTTATGATTGTCAAACATCACGTTGATAGCATTTTGCAAAATATAGTTCTGTGCTGCTGTGGTTTGTACTAAGCACTGAATGTCTGATTTGCTAGGTGATATGGCTAAATTTGTGAGCAACTACCCTGAATACCGGAAGACACATGGAAATGTAACAAAACATGTCGCTTTAGTAAGTGAGATGAGCAGAATTGTGGAAGAAAGGAAGCTTATGCAAGTTTCGCAGACGGAACAAGAGTTGGCATGTACAAGTGGACAAGCAGCAGCATTTCAGGTTTTCATTTGATGCACAGGAAATATTTCATGCACTTGTGGTCTTGTTCTTTTGTACATCCTATTTTCAGTTTTGTCCATGTACAATGGTATTAGGGGTCCTTCTCTTCAGCTTACCTTATTTCCTTGTCTTCTTATTTTTTTATAAGCTGAAGTTCAAGAGCTTCCCAAGGTAGTTTGGAAAGTCAAATGAACTTTGTTTGATTCATTTCTTAGAGCTCTAAGATGTGGGGTTCGAGCTAGAAAAAGAGGACCATAGAAGTCAAAATATTTGACTTTTCAATTCAGAGATAAGTAGATAAGTAATAAGCTGAAGAGAAGCACATGCTGTTCATTTGTTTTTGTAGCAGATGACGGTTTTTATTTTTAAATTGAATACATGGGTTCGCTCTAATAGTTTAAAAATATTTGAATTCAGTGCACTTAATCGCCCTCGGTTGATTATTATTTCTGACAATATTTCTTTCTGTATCTTTAGTGCCTTGTGGTCTATTCCGCAGTTTTTTTCTCTCATTTTTGTTCATTCCATGAACTTGGAAGAAAATTGAGGCCTATGATCTCCTTCTCAGTGTATTGAACGAACCCATTCTACTAATCTGGTAGAATCACGTTGGTCATGTGTGTCTAAGGCATGCTTAAAGGTGTATTTTATCTTGCATTGTGTTATGTTTGCCAATAATTTTATTCTTACACAGTTACATGCCGAAGATAAGCATGGTGGGTGTGGCTCATGTCCATGAGTTCCAGAAATGGCAGCAGTTGGTAGCCCAGAGTTGATAAGAGGACATGATGATGTTGTTGCGTTATGTAGAAGAGGGCCAAAGAACCCAATGAACCAAAATGCGAACAGTAGCCCATGCATCATTAGTTGACGTCGCAATAGTAGCGTCATTTGATGCCGTAGTAGTCGCCTTACAGTAAAAACAACCAGTGTGGGTAGCGGTAGCATCCTTATTGTCTTGAGATTCAGCAGTTGTGGGGGAGAGGCAACGATATTGCTGACCTTCTCTTGGCAATTGCTACACACCTTCAAAGGCACGAGAAGTTGCCTCTGAAACTATGACAGTGTTCTCCTTTGGCAAATGTATAAATGGTGATTCCAATGGCAGCGCTGCTGAAGAGGCTTGGTCAATGAAGTGGCAGTGGACTGGGTGTTGACACTGGTGCCAGCAATGGAACCAACACTAGGGGCTCAATGAAGGAACCCTAGTTGCTGAACGTTGTTGCTGAACATTGGTTGCTCTAAGAGCAAAGCTAGCAGCAGCTTTAAAAGCTGCTGCAAATTCCCATGCTGCAAATTTATAGTTTTGCTGCAAACGTTCTTTCAGACTTTACACTACACTCTAAAAAATTCTCTCAGCTACCAGACACTCTATACGTGCTGTAAATTTAAAACACCATTTGAAGCTTCTCCTAGCCATGCTCTAAGCATGCGAGCCACATGTCATGGTTGTCAAGAGGTTATTGATGATTGGAAATTGTGCCACTCTCTAATATGACTTAGCGCTCATCTTCTTGATCTCGCTGCTTGACATGATGATAGGGGTAGTGACTGGCCTTGATACCAAATATTGTGGTATGTGTTGGTTAGTTACGGGTCCAAGGACTGGGTAGGGTACTGCATGTCCATAACAGTATTTGATTGGACGACCTGGCTTAAATTCGATTCTCTGCTGCTGAAATTCACTGGTTAAGTAGTTGAGATTTTTTTAAAGGAAATATACTATACTTTTTCTTTATTTTCTACCGTTAGCTGCATGAATCAAGAGTGCACTTCTATTTTGTCTTCACCACTCACGAGTTTAGTCATTTATTTCATATGCTCATTAGTTTTTATGCTCATTGAGATGAATACAAGTAGGATTTACTCCACTTTTTTGTGTTTTTTTATTGCAGAAGTTAAACTGTTGTTTGTATGCAGGCTGTCACTTCCCTGTTAAACAATGAAAGGGTATCTGACATGGATCGTTTACGACTTGTAATGCTCTACGCTTTGAGGTATGAGAAGGAGAGTCCAGTTCAGTTGATGCAGCTTTTCAACAAATTGGCCGATCGATCTGCTAAATACAAGTCAGGGGTATGCATGGTTAACTAGTTCTTGTGCTATTCTCTAATTTTCCTTCTTGTTTATGTTTTGCTGTTGATTGTCTTTCTTTTTTCTTATAGAGAAGCTAGTTTTCATTGCCACAACATAAAAGGTGTAACTGATTATGGTGTTGGTACCATTGAACCGTGCCT
Organism: Raddia guianensis; assembly: GCA_036346415.1. NCBI lineage: Eukaryota > Viridiplantae > Streptophyta > Magnoliopsida > Poales > Poaceae > Raddia > Raddia guianensis. Next base: position 17,881,988 of record CM070538.1, read on the forward strand.
ACCATGCATAGAAACTATCTTGTTCTTGCAAACCAATGGGCTCCCCGCATGTACACTATGGTCTTGTTTGTTTCAGCCTAAATTAAATAAAATTAATTAATACTTTGTTATTTTTGTATAAGTCAAATGATGTAATACTTTGTAGTCATTTTTTGGGGTTTTAAATAGTTTTTTATAGAGTTTGTGAAATAATTTTTTCATATTTTTTTAACTCTTTGAAACGTCTTTCAAGGGGTCACAACTTTTTCAGATTAAAGTTTTCAGCAACTTTCAGCTCAAAAAAATAAGGCAAATTGGCTATAGCTCAGCTTTAGATAAGCATCATCGATTCCACGTTATGTACTAAAGCACTAACTCCTGTTGGATCTAGTTCCTGTGCATTGAATGTCCTGAGAATATTAAAGGCTAAGGTGTCCTTTTCATCTTACCCTACCCTATCTTTCCATCTGCAAAGTCAATGATACGAAGACAAGATAAGTTAATATAAGGCAAAAAGAATGGCACCTAATCCTTGTTTGGAATATTAGTGTTTTCTAGAAAAAGATGGTTTACATATGTTTGGTATTTTGCCACCGCTATTGTACAACACGTGAACACGTAACAATTATATTGTACTATGTTTTGTAAATGCTTCTCATGGCTGCCTTGTTTTGTGAACTCCATTATACAGCAGATCTCTGGTATTCACGATACACTTGGTTTCTCATTTTCTAGGAAATATAATTTCTTTAGTCAAATTGCAATTGTCCGTTAGGTGAATTTAATCTAGTATGTTGTTTTGGCTTGAGTTCTAAAATTCATCTCTAGTTTTCCCCACAATGTTCAAGGAACAAATACACAGTTTCTAGGACCTCTTTCACGTGGTTGCTTTTTTCCTTTATACTGAAAACAAAAGATGTAACTAGGTTTTCTTTACTAGAGCTTTTATTCGTCTAATCTATGGTCCACTACTTTCCTATGCAGCTTGTGCAATTTCTCCTTAAGCAGGCTGGTGTTGATAAGAGAACCGGTGATCTGTATGGGAATCGTGACCTATTAAACATTGCTCGGAACATGGCTCGTGGGCTTACGGTTTGTACAAAAGTTTGTCTATGCAATTATGCTCCATGATATTTAGCGTTTTTCTTATCTGCATGCTGGTCGCAGGGTGTTGAGAACGTATACACCCAACACCAGCCACTTCTTGTCCAAACCATGGAAGGAATTGTTAAGGGGCGATTACGAGATGCTGACTATCCACTTATTGGCAATCACTTCCAGCAGGGAAGGTTAGTTGGATGATGTGCTGTGTCAAGTGTTTGTGAAACTAATTCGTGTAATTCAGAAACTCCTTTCAAATCAATACATTCACTTTATGTCCCTTTCCCCTGCCTTTTTTGGTCAAAAAGGGATATTAACTTGGAAATGTGATGGGGCTAATTTATAGAAGTGATGGCTGAGAATATTACTTTCTGCACAGGCCACAAGATGTGGTGATTTTCATCGTTGGAGGGACAACTTATGAGGAAGCAAGATCAGTAGCCCTTTATAATACAGCAAATCCTGGAGTCCGTTTCATTCTTGGAGGTTCAATAGTTCTAAACTCAAAGAGGTATTCACTATTCACCAGTGTTTTTCTTTCAATGCTTCATAATTAATGCAGTTTTTTGTAGAGTTTCTTATGATACCAATAGCTTGGAATTTAGATGAAATTTGGGCTTGATTTATATTGATGGGTCACTGATGAACTGCAGATTTCTTGAAGACTTGGGAGAGGCGCAAAGAATATCGAAATCTAGCACTCTAGTATGAGCAATCTGTTGGGGTTTTTTTTTTCAGTTTGAAGCTACTACATATTTGCATGGAGAATCAAGTTTTTTGTAACACTCTTCATACCACATTGTTGATGGGGATTGTATTGTTTGATAGTATGAATCGCATCCTTTGTCTAGAAAAATTGCAGTTTTTTCCGTTCTCTCTCCAGCTGCACTTTATAAGTCATTGCAGCCATGGATTACAAAGCCGGCGGAGACCTCCGAGCCTGGAAAGGCGTGGAGCCGGTTAATCGGCGGTTTTCCGTGGTTTTGATCCTAAATGGTTTTAGAAATTTGCTGAACGTTGGGCTAATTAGCCGGCCGTTTTTCATAAGTGTTTCAAACGATGTGATCCTCAGATAAACAAGGAAGTGGCTTCCTTCAAGAACGGTTAGCGACTACCATTTGAGAAATAGCTTGATGGGATATTCAGTAGGTTCAGTGAGGATCGGGCCTATCAGTGTTGGTGGTCGTGAAGGTGGTCACGTTGGCGTGCCTACGCACTCCGAAAACGATGACGACGATGCTGCCATTTCAATTAGTATCCCTGTCGTAGCTCGTGCAATGCCATATTTGATCGTGAAGGAAGCCAACATTGTCTTCTAGGAAGCGCAAACAAAGGCTCTGTTTCTTTCAGCTTATAATCAGATTATAAGCTGCAGCTTAAAATTTGTTATTTTTGTAATGGTTATATTTTGAAATTTTTGATAGTTATTTTTTTGAAACTTTGCACAATTTGTTTCAAAGATCTCAAAAATATTTTTTTCATAATTTTTTTGGCCCTTTAAATCTTCTATAAAACACCACAACCTTTTCAGATTATAATCTTAACCGCCAAAAGAAACACAGCCAAAGCTCTAGTCCTAAACTTTGTCCACGACATTCTAGAGAGAATACGCACGATCCGAATCCTCTGCCATTGCAAGCAAAAATGCAGAGGGGCGCTATAGATTTTAGGTATAAACGCACGAACACCAGAGATAACAATGAGCATACAAGAGAAAACACTGTTGTATACGGTACTAAATAAAGGATTTTGAACGAAGATTAAATAAAGTTTTCAAGACAAGATGCACAATCACTGTTCATCCTCTGCCTTTTGAACCAACGGCAGAGGATCTGAATCGAAATACACAGGGTTTAGACAGAATGGCGTGTGAAACATCTTTACATAAGGTAATCCCTTCGGTTCCGTAATACCTGTCGTTTTAGCTTTATGCTAAGTCAAAGTTTTAAAACATATTGTATAAAAATCTTTTTAACTATTTAGATTGTGTACATCAAAACCATACATATAAATTTGTCTTCAAAAAAACTTTCACAATATCATATTTTTCCAAATTTTGTAAATAAATTTTGTTAGTAATTGATGGTCTAAGTTGTATTTCGAAAGGGAAGTAAATCCTCTGCAGTAACCGCCCTCTGCAATTCTGTCACCGCATGTGGGCCCATAGGGTGGTGGGCCCATGTGGGGCCCACATGTCAGTGGCAGACTGCCTTCTACAGTATTGCAGAGGATACACTTCCGTTTCAAAGGCCGCGTCAATGTTCAAAATGACGAGTATTATGGAACCGGAGGGAGTAGTAGAGAACACCCAATACTACAGTTTGGTGAAGAAACTCCTGGACGGTGGTATCTAACAACGGACAGAGTTGTACTAGAGAGTATTTTGTATAAAGGTGCATATCAAAGAAGTGGGTCTCTGGAAGGGTAAATAACCATTTTTCTCAATTCTGAGCATCCATATCAGGTACTCTAAAATATTGTATCTTTGAATAGAGTAGCTGATGAATGAAAGGAATTTTTTATAATGTAGTGTAAATTGTAAAGGAAATTTAGAGAAAATAATAGAGCAGTTAGCTAAGAGTGAAATAGAGTGATAGATCGTGGATACTCTTAACAGTTTAAGACTTAATAGTCATTCAGCAACAACATGGATGAGGCACCGTTCAACGCATCAACAATTTTGAACCTTGGCAATGGAGAAAAGGCCAAATTCTGGACTAGCGCCTGGATTGATGGACTATCACCAAGGCCATTGCCTCGGAGTGCCATAGATTGATCCCTAAAAGTAAAAAGGGTTCGGTCAGACAAGAGTTAACGGACAATAGGTGGACGGCGATTGCTCATAAAATCAATAATGGAGAATAGTTAGAGCAATTCTTCAAGCTCCTTGCTCAAACTCTTAGCGTTGTCTTGCAGCCGATCTCTCAGGACTCCATCTCTTGGAAATAGACTCTGAATGGTCAATACTTAGTAGTCTTAGCTTACAAAATCCAATTAACAGGAACGATAACCGATGACAACACTTTTTTCAGGCTTTAGCAAGCGCACGTGGAAAACAAATGTTGTTTCTTTGCTTGGATGACTATGCACAACTCCATCCCACCAAATAATCAGCTTTGCATGATGTGTGACTTGCAAGATGAATCCCAGATTCACTTACTTCACACCTGCCTCTTTGCCAACAGATGTGGCAAAGACTAGCTAATCTCTATAACTTCAATTGTCAGTGAGATCAGGAGAGTGACATTGTAACCATTTCCAACCACTATCGTAATTTTTTTGACAAAGGATAGATTCAAGGAGGCTAGTGGGCTCTAATCTATGTGATCTGGAATATCTAGCTAAAGAGAAATTCTCGCATCTTCGTAAGCAAGGCATTCTCTTTCTAGGAAGTTTAGGATAATATCCAGAGAGACATTTCGGCAAGGAGATTAGGCATACCACGACCCCTTATTACTAGTCCAGTTATTCCATCCCTCTTGCATATTGAATTTCTATTCTTTGTCGTTCTATATGAATATAAAGCTTATAGCTGCCTTTTAAAAAAAACACTCAGTACCAGAGACCGGTACGTTTTGGGTTCCAGATAGGGAGTATTGCCAATTTGTGGGGAGACGGAGAGACTCGTCGGCGGCCTCTTCCTCTTGCTGATTTGATCCAGGTGAGAGCCCGACTCCTAGCTTTCTTTAGTGTCTCAATGGTTCCCCGTCGCGGTTGCGCTGACCTCGTCTCGTCCATGGTTACTGCTTAGATATGAAGAGGGCGGCGCCGCTCGACATCTCCTCCTCCGACTCCCTGGGCTCGGATTCCGACGACGAGGACGCGAAGGGGGGAAGTGACGGCGCCTTTGTGTTGCCCAACTCGCATAAAGCCACTGGGACATCGGAAGGTAAGACCTATTTCGTTGATTCGTTCCCTTCATTTGATTCGCTCCTCAAGAGCAATTGAGCCAAGACTGTCTTTCATGTTTGACTTGATGTTAGGATGTCGATGCCAGCCCGCTATGGTTAATTTGAAACGAGTAATTTTCGTGAGGTTTTTCGAGTGTGAAATGTTTATTATGAGTATGTAGGTTTTATTTCTTTTTTTTTAAAAAAATGACACGCAGAACTTTGTAATGGATACAAGACTGATACAGAAATCAACAAGATGAGAGAGGAATTGGAGATTCAGATTGGGGGAAGTTGGGAAGAACAGGACGAGAGAGGGTTGGATTGGAACGGATTTCAGTTCTTTTATTCCATACCCTTTCTGGATAGCAAACAGTCTTACTTAACACCCATACCGCGAGTTGGATCACCAGCCCACACACACGACCTCACATGGCCTAATCGGCCCAACTATCATTTGAATACAGACGACGCCTTGCGCCAAATAGCCTTGCAGGGCATACTCACTCCTTGAGAAACTTGTCAATCTAGGCTACTAGAAAACCTTAGTGTTTGGCCGTATACATCATGCTAGGCATGTATAGGCTGAATCTTTGTTCAATTATCTAAAAAGGGAAAACCTTAGTGAAGGTTTAGGGAATTTTTCCTGAGTAGTATTACCCTTTGGGTAGAGAGTATATGTATTACAAGAGGTGGGCCTAGAGAGGTCCAATATACTCTAACACTCCCCCGCAGTCTGAACGGCACACAGGGCGTTGAGACTGGTACAAGACAATCACAGAACAAACACAGAGCACTCTGAACGGCACACAGGGCGTTGAGACTGGTACAAGACAATCACAGAACAAACACAGAGCACTCCCTAATGGTCAAAACAAAGACCAAATAAACAAAACACTCAATCACTCCCCGCAATGGAATGGTCGATCGCGGACGTCGACCGGACTGAACTCGAGGAAAACAAAGCTAGGAAGGCCCTTGGTGAAGATGTCGGCGTCTTGACGACGTCGGACGTGCATCACACGAACATGTCCGAGAGCAACGCGCTCGCGGACGAAGTGAAGATCGATCTCGACGTGTTTGGAAATAAAAGCCTGGTTTCTGTTCGCCAATTCACCGTTGATAACCAGTGCTCCGTCGAGTTTGACCCCTTCGGTCTGTCAGTCAAGGATCTTCGAACTGGGAGCATACTTGCCAGGTGCAATAGCTCCGGAGGACCTCAGGTGGCAGGTGGGTCAAGGCAGCGACCACGGCTTGGTCGGCGGGGGCGAAGTCGCGAGGAGATCGAGGCGCTGCCTTTGCTGCCTGGGAAGATTGGGCAGGGTGGCCCTCACCGGACGGCGTCCGACGCGCGTCGGACCCCGTCCGACAGGGGCGTCTGCCGGATTTGGACAGCCGTCGGACCCGGTCCGACGGGCGTCGAACCAATCCGACAGAGGCCGACGGCCACAGGTGGACCTCACCGGACGGCGTCCGACGCGCGACGGACCCAGCCGACAATGGCCGTCGGGCCACGGCGGATTCTCCGGACGGCGTCAACGCGTCGGACCCAGCCCGACAGAGGCCGTCGTCGGGGACGCCATGGGGCCGGAATGACGCCGTGACGCCGCCAGGCCGCCGGAAGCGCCAGGATGGGCGGTGGCGCGCGCAGCGCCGAAGTCGGCCATGGCGGCGTGGATCGAGCGGGGGAGTTAGGCGGCGGCGGCCCACGCCGTCTCGTCTGGCGCGGCCACACCAGAGCGTCTTGCCCGCTGCGAGGACGTCGTTAGGGATGACGCCGTGGGCCGCGACGACCTCGCGGGAGGATGCCGAAGGGAAGCCGGGCGGAGCTGGGCGGCGGGTGTTGGGAGAGGCACGGCGGAGCGGCTCTCGGCGCGAGAGAGAAGAGGGTCGCCGGGGCGGTCGGCAAGGCGGAGGAGGAGACGGACGCCATGTCGGGGCCGCCGTCGGCGGCGCAGCGGAGAAGAGAGGGAGGAGGAACCCTAGAACCTTCCATGCTCTGATACCATGAAGGTTTAGGGAATTTTTCCTGAGTAGTATTACCCTTTGGGTAGAGAGTATATGTATTACAAGAGGTGGGCCTAGAGAGGTCCAATATACTCTAACACTTAGGAACTCCTTTTAACCTTCGAAAAGAAGCAACGTTGTTTTGTATTCACCAATAATCTACAGAGAATTTTTTCCAAACCTTCTTTTACAATTCTTGGAAGATTGTCAAGAATTTGTTCGCTTCTTTGATAGTGTGGTTCATGATAGAGGAATCAATACAACAAGATGTTGAAGGAGCTTGCATAGATGTTCCATGTACACTGTATAGTAGTAGTTGTTTAAGCTGTACTACTTAGCTTCTTTGTTCCATACAATCATCTTAAGACTAAAGCGGAGCATCATGAGAAACTTGATTGCACAGAAGAAGCTAAGTAGTATATCTTAATATTAATCCCTTGAGTTTAGGAAAATAAGAGGAGCGTACACTAAGCTCCGCCACTGCCAAGGAGCTCAGGGACCTACCTAAGCAACATGTTATCATATCTAAATTTCCTTTATACATATTCTATGTATTTGAGTACTTTTCCATAGAGTTCATTCCCCTGTGTGAACTTTTCATCGTGCTGAAGTACATGAATGTTTTATAGTACCATGTATGTCCTGAATTTTTGCAATTGTCATTGAGGAACTACCTGTTTATCCAATATGTTAATTTTATCTGTGAATTATTTAGATAGTTGAGGTTTGAGCTCTGAAACTGGTGGTTTTTAATTGGTTTAGCTACCATTATCAAAAGAGTAAACCACTGTTTTCTTGAAGATAAAAGTGTTCTGTTATAGACTATGGTACATGCTAAATAGGTTCACAGTATCAGACTCCAATAGTACCTGGTTGCCACTATTACTCGTTTTGCTGGTCATGACCTATATCTAGTAAACCGATCGATTCATGCAATGCGCTTTTAGATTTTAATATTTTATCTAGAGAGTTTTTTTTTGCAACTTAATATGCTTTATGATCATTCTAGCCAACTCTCAGTTGTTGCAATTAAGCAAGCAATGCTGCGCTATTCATTAGGAAAAGAATCTTCAATTTGATTTTTTATGGAAAATGGAAAGCTACTTCACAAAAGAAACTTGGATTGTTTACTGAACTGGACATCTTCAAGGTGGGGTTGAGGCTAGTCTTGACCTTCAGTGTCATGATTTCTGGTACCTAGGGTTAAGAAGTCCTGCATCACTCCGCAAACTCAAATCTCTGATTGAGTCCTCATGCTATACGCTCGACGCCTCCCACTGTGAACACTAGGAATATGCATTGGATTAGCTCCTGCAGTTTTAAAAATAGATGTTGTCCTGTCTCCATAGAATTTCATATTCCTATTCTGTACCCGAATCATGCAGGTACACTACTCAGGAAGGCCAAAATGTACCAAGAGTACATGAAGCACATTCCTGTTCCTGCTCGCCGCTGTTCCGTGATCCCCTCCAAATCATGGCTGGGTCTCGGCAGATCGGTGAAGCAGTTATACGAGCAACCCTTGCATTACCTCACCAACGTCCTGTTGAAAGAGTGGGATCAGAAGAGGGTGGGGAGCGAAGATGAGCACCGGCCACTGGACGCCATCATCCACCCTGTGAAAGCTGAGGCCCTCATCTGGGTCACTGAGGAAGTTCATAGGCTGACCACCTCTAGCCACCACTTGGCTAAACTTTGGGCCTCAGACCCCATGTATCATGCTTATATAGATCCAGTTTTTCCTTCCATAAAGCTGGATTAGGAAACACTACCAGTTGGCCTGCCCTGCACATTTTGGTTTAGTTGTACGATATAGTGGAGTGGGGGATTTGACGATTTGCCACTCTCAAGTCTCAACAATCTCAAGTCTCAACAATGGTTCTCGCTAAAATACCACTCTAGTCCACTGTCATACACACAGATGGTTCCACGTGTAATATGCACAGAGTGAACCAATGTTGAGAGTAGTAAATCGTCAATTTTTTTCTAGTGGAGTAGCATGTTCCATGTATCACTCGTTTTAGCTCTCTAAGAACAGCAGCCATCTCAAACAATCCTAGCGGAGATGATGCAGAGCAATTAGGCGCTCTACAGCAACTACGCAATGCTCTCTTTTTAATTGGACGAAGAGATGATAGACGATACAGATTTGAAAGCTGAAACAATCATCACCACAATGCTCTCTCTTTTTAATCTCAGAGATTAGGCACTCCTTTCCACGTTACTATGCATATGGACCCAGCCGCCGGCGCAATCAACTGTGCGCAATGCGAGCGTCCGCGACGATCGGGCTCCGCACAACGTGATGCCGCGACACCCAGCGTAGGCTCCCCTCCACAACCCGCCGTCCGGCGCCGCCCCCGCCGCCGCCGCTCACCGTGACCTTGAACGTCTTCCTCTCCATCACCTTCCTGAACTCCAGCTCCGCCGGCTCGACCTTCACCACGAGCCCTCTCGGCGCGTCGACGTGCGCCCTGTACCTCGACCTCGCCGGCCCGACGTTCGTCGCCGTCCGGCGAACCGTGAAAGGCTGCTTCCTCAGCGGCACCAGTATTGCTGGGTAGTTCAGCTGCGCCCCGGCGATGGCCCCCACCGCCGCGCACGTCAGGCTGCTGTTTCCGGCGATGGTCCTCAGCGCCGCCTCGCCGAGGAGCGCGCAGATGTAACCGCCGTAGTCGCTGGCGGTGAGGTCGTAGACCAGGCCGGGGTCGACGGCCTTCGCCGGAAGCACGTGGCCGGCGCCGGCGGAGTAGAAGCCCGCCTCCCGGTGCTCCTCGTCCATGATCGGCCGCCCGGCGTTGTCGGCGGCGCTGGCCGTCGTCATGATGGCCGACTTGATCGCCGCCGGCGACCAGCCCGGGTGCACCTTCCTGACGAGCGCCGCTATGCCGGCGACTTGCGGCGTGGCCATGGACGTGCCGGAGAGGACGTTGTAGCTGGAGGACTCGCCGCCGCCATCGACCGGCACCGCCGGTGGCCACGCGGCGAGGATGTTGAGCCCCGGCGCCAGAACGTCGGGCTTTGGCACGTCAGGGCAGGCGGCGCTCGGCCCGCGTGACGAGAAGGCCGCCACCACCGGCGCCGGCTTCACACCGACGACGGTGCTGTTGAAGACGATGGTGGCCGTGTGGCCGGCCGACGGCGGCGACGGCGACCCCGTCATGGCGTAGCCCATGATCTTGGCGCCGTCGGCCATGCTCACCTGCGACATGGGCAGGCCGTAGTACTTCTCCACGACGATGGTGTACCCGAAGTCGGCTTCGTTGACAAAGACTACTCCGGCGCCGCCGGCCGCCCTGACCGCCGCGACCGAGCTCGTCGGCGGCAGCGCCGTCTCGGTGTCACACACCACAACCGCGCCGGTGATGTTGACGTCGAAGTAGTCGCAGTAGTTGGTGCCTTGGGAGTAGTACAGGGGATAAGATTTGGAGCTGAAGCGCTTGTCCTGGGTGAGCGACTCGCCGGCGAACGTCTCGCCGTCGCCGAGCCGGACGGCCGCGGGGAAGCTCCGGTCCACCGAGCCAGCCGCCACCGTCAGCATCCACGGCGCCTCGTTGGTCACCGTCGAGGGCATCGGGCCGTTGTTCCCGGCGGCGCAGACCACGACGACGCCCCTCGAAAGCGCCCCGAACGAGCCGATGGCGATCGGGTCCTTGTCCAGCGGCACGGAGGGGCCCCCGAGGGAGATGGAGAGCACGTCGACGCCGTCCTTGACGGCGGCGTCCATGCCGGCGAGGATGTCGGACTCGAAGCACCCCTCGCCGTCGCACACCTTATACATGGCAAGGTGCGCGCCGGGAGCCGTCCCGGCGGCGGTGCCCTCGCCGAGGCCGAACGCCGAGGCGCCGCCGACGAACCGGCCGGCCGCCGTGCCCGCCGTGTGCGTGCCGTGCCCGACGCCATCGCCGGTGGTGTTATCGTCCCCGAGGAACGACGCTGCGCCGACGAGCTTGTTGTTGCACCTCGCCGGCGGCGCGCACGCGCCCCTCCACCTCGCCGGCGGCGGCGGCACGCCGTCGCCGCCGAACGACGGGTGGTCGCCGGCGATGCCGGTGTCGAGCAGCCCGACGACCACGCCCTCGCCGTAGCTCGCCGCGCTCCACGCGCCCTCGCCGGCGCCGGAGTCCAGCCCGAGGAACCCCGGCGTGCGCGTCGTCATGAGCTGCACCCGCCGCTCCAGGAACGCGCGCACGAACCCGCGCTTCCTGGACACGGCGACGAGCTCGTCGGCCGTCAGCCTTGCTGAGAATCCGGACAGCACGTCGGTGTACGAGTGGCGGATGCGCCGCCGCCGGTCGCCGCCGGAGACGCCCGACGGCAGGAAGGACTCGTGCCACCGGCGGTGTGCCCCTTCGTCGGCGTGCGCGTGCGGCGGCGGCTCGACGAGCACAATGTAGGTTTGCGCAGCGCCATGGGGCTGAGGGTTTACGCCGCTGCTCCTCCTCGTCCCGGCATGATCAGTGACGTAGCACACCATGGGAGCCGCACTGAAGGCGACGAAGACGAGAGCAAGCACGCATGTAATGGGTAATATCGTCATGGATTCCATGGCCAGATAGCATGTTCGCATTGTCGTACACAACGTTTTGGTGTACAAAGCGATGCTTATATATGCTAGATTAGTGATTAATTTGGTTTGTTCATTTTGTTCATGCATGCGCGCGTAATCCCAAGATACAAGGCAGTTCATCCTTAAAAGCATGGACTTGCAAAATGTGTGTGCACTGTTTGTTGCTTTCTGGACTCCTGATGTAGCTGCATTTGTTTAGGTTTGGTTTCATGCATGTTTGGTGTGATGCGCCAGCCATATATGATTATTGTTCCGTCGGTCTATATACTCCGTATGTTCTATGCGCCAATGCCATCTTGTTTTAGCGTCTCCATATATTTATCTCGTTTGCTTGTGAACACATTGGGATGGCGTGTATATGATTTGATGGCTTGTTATTCATTTTCACTGTGAAATGGAGTACTAAAAAAACCTCAGAAAGAACTTTGTATGTAAGGTCATGTTATTTTTTAATAGAAAATTTCACTTTAGAATGTTAAAATAAATATATTGAAATACCAGTTGAAATAATTTTAAATATACTTTCAGCCATTAAACTTTGTAAATGTTTTAAAATATACATTTTTATTATATGTATCCACCAATTTTTTTATATTTTTCCTAGATTTTTAGGGTTAAAATTCACAGATTAAACTGCAGTGGCATAGGCAAAACCAAATGCCACGTCAATAAACCACTGTCCTAAGCCACATCTAGGTGTATAATGGACTTTTTATAGTGTTGTCGGGTTTAATTTGGACCAAATTGTGAAGTATAAATTTGTTTATGGCATGATGATCAGATAATGAGTTGAACTAGAAGACAATAGGTGCATGAGATTTTTTTTTTGAGCAAGCAATAGCCACGGAAAGCTATGTGTGGAATACATGGGCACCAGCTATCTGCATGGAAGACCGTGAGAACTACCCAACAGGGAATGAGCCGAGTTGGCTACATGCGCATGGAAGCCACCTGGACTGTTATTTGCCTTACACGACGAGGAAATGGTAAAAATATAAGTCTATACCAAATAGAGGAAATATAATTGTAATCCCGAATATCTATGTATTCGGCAAGGAAGGATATGGATAAAAATCTTATCTCATAACCAATCAAAACTATACTTTATAACCCTGCCCCCCACTATATATAAGGCGGACACGGGACCCTAATTTGGGAGATCTAGAGAACATTATACGATACCTCGATCATCATCATAATTTCAGAGCACTAGACTAGGGTATTACCTCCACTTTGAGGGTTTGAACCTATATAAACACCTGTCTTATGTTACCATCGAGTTTGGATCCAGCGCCTAGCCCTATAAAATATAAGAAAAATTCTACATATGCCATTATAAAGTGGCCGGATCCAAGATATGCCATTTCTTAATCGAAAATCTACTACATGCCATTATAAAGTGTCGTTTCTCCAAAATATGCCATTACGACGTTGTTAAACCTAATATTGTCCTAATCCTTCTTCCTTCCTAATCCTTCTTCCTCTCTAATCTTTCTTCCTTCTCTACCTCTCCTTCCTCAGGTTCTCCCCGCCACAGCCGTCGTCCTTCCTCCCCCCTTGGATTCCCCACCGTCGGTCGCCTCTCCTCCTCCCCCGCGCCGTCGAGCGGCAGAGAAACTCATCGAAGCGGAGGAGGCGGCGCCGTGAGGAGGCGGTGAGGGGAGGAGGAGTGGCGGCTGACGGCGGGGAAGCCGAGAAAGGGAAGGGGCGGCTGCGGCCCGGGAAGGAGAGGAAGGAGAGAGAAAGGAGGATTAGGGAGGAAAGAGAAGGATTAGGGCAAGATTAGGTGTTAACAACGTCATAATAGCATATTTTAGAGAAACGACACTTTGTAATGGCATGCAGCAGATTTTCGGTTAACTAACGGTATATCTTAGATCCGGCCATTTCATAATGGCATATATTGAATTTTCCTAAAATATATTGCCAACAAAAAACATCAACACTACATATTAACTGAAGTTAGGAAAGAAAATAGTTACGATTTTTTAGATAACGGAAGATACAAGATACAGGGTAGAAAACCAACAAAAAAGCTGAAAAAAAATGAAATAATCAACACATAAATCAAAATACATAAAATAATCCACAGTTAAAAGAAATACCCGGTCTGGCACTTGCTCCCATGACCCCACATGGCTCCCACCACTCCGCACGGCGGGAGCACCTGCTCCCGCCGCCCCGCACGGCGGGAGCTTCCTGGATGCAACATGTGGCACAAGCAGAGCAACAGACCTAGCTGCATGCAACACATCATAGCAAAACAATGGAACTTTTAGAAAAGAACTAGTTAATAAAATGGGGTCACAAATTTTTTTTAAAAAAATTCACTTTCATAATTTCTAATTCAAAATTATTTACTTTCTGTAGCATAAAATCATTTTCCATAGCTATATTTTTTTTCTGTAGCATAATTTATTTCGTGTATTTTTCCCCAAGCCAGACACAACATAGAAAGCTAAGTTGGTTGGGGACAGTAGCAACTGCAAATAACCTTGCTACTCATCACTATGCATCTGAGTAGTAGTAAATCATCCGAGAAATAGCAAAAGTTTATCATTATATTTAAATTCAAAAAAACTGAAACTTTTGAACAAATCATCTTCCCATTTTTAAGTAAAAAATGATGATAAAAATTACAAATCAAATCAAATTCAAAATTATTTCAAATTTTATGATAAATTAAAAAAGGAACTTACCCTTCCCATGAACTTAGGAATAGGATTCCATTTTTCAAAGTTTCAGTGTTTTTATGTCACACGAGTTTTAAAATATTGATAAAGTTTTGTTAGATTTATGAGATACGTCACCGAGCAGAGCTAGTTAGCTGCTGGGGTTATCAAATGCATGTAAATTTAACAGACTTTATTAGATTTTTAAAAAATTATGTGATACTATAACACAATGAAATTAGGGAAAATGGAATCAAAGGCTCATAGAATTGGTCCGCAAGAAGTTTCACCTTTTTTGAAATTTTTAATTGACTAATAAAATTAAATTCAAATGAGAAAACTTTAGCTAGTTCTCTGGTGATAGATGTACACTGCTAACTTAGCTAGCTAGCTAGTTCTTTGAATAGACACTTTGCTAGCTTTGCTATGATGTGTCGCATACAACTAGGTCTGTTGCTCTGCTTGTGCCACGTGTTGCATCCAGAAAGCACCCACCATGTGGGGTGACGGGAGCAGAGCTCCCGCCACGTGGGGTGGCGGGAGCCATGTGGGGTGTGGTGGAAGCAAGTAGCAGATCGGGTATTTCTTTTAACTATGGATTATTTTATGTAATTTGATTTATGTATTGATTATTTTGGGTATTTTTCTCGAAAAAGCAGAACAACATGCATGTACGCCCTTACCGGAAAAAATTACTGCTCGCTCTGACCGAAACGAAAACGCTCGCAAGAGCACCTTTGTTCGTCATTACCCAGTTTCTGAGATCTTTCTTGAATTGCTGATGGACTTATTGCTCGCTGTGTTGGACCAACCGGAGAAGATACGACGATTTCGCTCAAGCCATATTTGGCAAACAACCAGCATAATTAGCATACTTAGTGATCTGGGCCGGCTCAAGAATCGGAGCGTCCCAGGTTGGACAGAAAATCTGGTGCAGACACCAGCTGCATGCCTGCATCTGCATCTGTATTTTCTGCATTCAGTGCATGCCATTGCCTCTCCAGCAATCGTAGGAAAGAGTTTTGCAACCTTGCTATGTCTTGTCGTCACCATTTGATTTGAACCTAGGAGGTCACTGAAGACCAAACGCTTGAACAGAAACTGCAGTTAAAGAACAGATGAGAGAGAGTTTGTGCCTGAGGCGAGAGCATAGGGGACAGACTGAGTGGTGCGCACACCCCCGAGCAGCAAGTTTGTTCGCTCTCTGCATAGATGTGGCCTTGAAGCAACAACCAGGAGAAGAAGCGACAGCTTGCTGGCGCCCATGGTTTCTAAGTGTAACTTCTATTGTTGGTGTGACTCCCTTTTCGAGGAGTGAGGGTGCATTGCGCTAGCACGGCACTTTTATATATACTCCTTCCAGTTTGATAATTCCTGTCGCTGGAGCGTTTTGTGTTTAGTTGAAAAATTTCTGTCATTCTAAGATGCATTGATTGCAAGCAAAACTTTACGTGGTCCTAGAACCATTTGTTGGGTGTGCATGTAAATAAAGTGTAGCATCAAAATTCGAATCTAGACATGCAACTCATGGCAAAGTGGGAGCAACCACTAAGCTACAAGCATTTATTTGACCATATGGAGTACTACGAGATATTTAATACTTCCTTGGTATATGAGATCATGTCTAAAACGATAGGAATTATCAAACTGGAGGGAGTAAAAAAATTACTGGAATTATCTTATAAAAGCATCAATATTATAGATCCATTAGTATTCAAATACAGTGTAGCGCAAGTTCAACGGACTGGATAAACCAAATAATGCCATACCAAAATGGATCTTTGACTGGAGTCCGATTATGCAAAAGAAGAATATAAAAAGTCTTCAGGGTTCCAAGGGCTATGCCATCCACCTAATAGGTAAGCAACCGGAGTCTCGCCTAACAACCAACTTGATAGTCAGCCTCTGGATTCTGACCTCCCTCATCGTCATAACAATCGTAGGGATCCTCTTCTCCTTTTGTCATGACCTAAAAGAGTAGCATGGGCGAAGGTGAGCGCACAGTCAACCGTGCTCGCGAGCCATTTTCCTTCCTCCTAATGCAATTTATTGTACAATCTTTTTAGTGGAACTAGGTTATTTTATTTGCGTAAAAGTATAGCTTAAATATATAGGACTTAGCCATTTTAACAAATCAGAGATGTATCGTGCTATTAATACGAAGAATTAACATCATAACCGGAGTTTCTCAAAATTCTCCGGACAAGGCTTTAACATGACTCTAAACCATGAACCTTGCGTTAACAGTTTTAAAAAATAAGTCATTCGCAGGATTTTCGTACACGGGATTAGCTTTCACACAGCGTTTTACCTTCGCGACGTTATCCTTCACGGAAAAACACATTCTTCCCAACTAGACCTATGATCATGTGCAGCCCGCCCCGGTGTGCCCGGCCTAGCCTGATCGGTGCATCGGGCCGAGCTCGTGCCTCGGTCTGAAGCCCGGCCGCTGGGCCGGGCCAGGCTCAGGCCTAGAAAAAACGTGCGTGGAGTTGTGGCCGGGTCGGGCTTTAACCTGAATCGAAGGCCCGAAGTGTCAGGCCGGGTCGGGTTAGGGCTTGGTCCTGCGGGACCGAGCTTTTCAATGTCCGGCCAGGCCCGACCGATGATCAGGCCTATTCCCGACATGGCATGTCGTTGGAATCCAAATTAAGCGACTTGATGTCTCCCATTCAACACTAGTCCATGATTATTTTTAGTGTGCATAAACAACTTCATCAATGGTATTCATTACAGTGCTCTTACAAGAGTATTTATTTAACAACAAATCTTATGAATGAAATACCAACAATTTGCCACGTATGGCCAACACGAATCACATTATAATTTATTACAGGTTAAGCTAATATAAATAAATAAGATGTCTCATAAAAAATCACAGATTACTGAAAGGGAAGAACGCTCAGCTACTCGCCTCCAAGAAACTCATCCTCGAACAAACGGGGATGTTTTGTTGTCTTCATAACATGTCGAGATTGAGTCGACAACCCACAAATAGAAACCAGCAAGAATGAGTTCATTGAAAAACTCAGCAATTCACACAGTGGCATGATGCAATTTATATCACTATGTTTGGTTTGGTACAAAGAACATGTTAATGGTTATTTTGCATAAATGACATTTAACAAAGACATATATAATAGATGTATTCAAAAGCAAGTGATAAACAAAGTTGTAAATAATATTATCAACAATAAGCATGCATGGGCACACGACCTATCGAAATGCACGCAGTTTTATACCATGAAGCAACCACCATGTGGTATTGAAATTTTTCTCTCTCCTCTATATAAGCAAAATGTTGAGTTAGCATTCTTATAACTAGCTTACTAAAGGCATCTTCAATGGGTATAGATGGTTGCTATCTATAATTGCATCCATTTCAACTATAGATAGCATAAAGGTCATTCCAAGGCATCTTCAATGGTTATGGATGATTGCTAGCTATATTGGCATCCATTTCAACTATAGATAGCATAAAGGCCATTCCTCCAACCATCTATCTTTAGCACAAATCCCAAAGATAACATGGGCCCACATCTCATTGAGACAAGTGCTCCCTTGGGGATCGGTTGACACCATGCTGGCCTTGGCTTATCCGATGAGCCTCAGGCGGGTGCTTACCCTAGTTTACCATTGGCCCAAGCTGGCCTCGAGTGTGTTCCTTATCGAGGAAGCCACTCTGCCCGAGAGGGTATGTGTCGATTGGCCACTGTAGAATTCCTTGCCCTTGGCGCACAAAAGTCAAAAGACTGGTGGTTAGCATGACAACGGTCAGTTGCTTGTCACTTATGCATGGTGATTGTTGGTCTGTGAGTTGTGCACTTCGCAGAAGTCCTATCTCCCTGATATAAATAGGCGCTCGGAGTACATGAGAAAGAGATGTGGCAGTTATGCTCGATGTTGACAAAGAAGACCCGTTCTCG
Source organism: Raddia guianensis (assembly GCA_036346415.1). Classification (NCBI taxonomy): domain Eukaryota; kingdom Viridiplantae; phylum Streptophyta; class Magnoliopsida; order Poales; family Poaceae; genus Raddia; species Raddia guianensis. The sequence goes on from CM070538.1 coordinate 17,900,133, forward strand.
GTGTTGAATATGATGGTACGATCACTAGCTATGTCGAGGCAAAACAAAAACAACCTTGTTCTCAATGATGTGATGACTCATGCTCGTAGATGGTGGGGATGGTGACTAGGGCGGTGACTAAGGGCATAACAACGTCTAACGCAACAACGGCCGGCTATGCAGTAGGGCTAGCATGGCGGCTGCGAGTGCACGACGAAATCATACGCAACAATGTCGGTCGCATGGTGACGTCAGGCGCATTGGCAGCGGCCTACGCGATGTGGTTAATTAGCATGGCGGCGCCTTGCGTAGCATCGGCCAACAAAATAGTGACGAATGGGAAGAGATGTTGAAGGAGCCGTTGTTGAACAAGTGTTCAGAACCAAGGAGTCATCAATAGATTGGCGAGTCGATGCAAACCAAATGTATGATCGAAAAAATGATCTTGCTATCACAGACAAAAAAAAAACAATCTAAAGATACAAACTCTAATTGGAACTAATTAATATAATGATCGATGACTCTAATGATCTAACTATGGGGTGTATGGTCTCCAAGAGAGATCACCATGATGAGATCATCCCCAAGGGGCGGCGCGACGAAGATTTTTGAGCGATGACTCAGAAACAACGCCGCTCTGATGCCATGTAAAAGGATGAATATATGAATAATGATTTGTATCAGGCCGTGCGTTTATATAGTACACGGTGGATTAGATCACCAGCAATACTAGAGGTAAAGATGACATTCTATAAGAGATGTTACAGTAAGTCAATTATAATATATTGTATCCTACCATAATCGTTGGATTCTTTCTGATAGTACATGTTCTAACGAGAAAGAGCTGCTTTCATGTGGTTCTACCATAATCGTTGGACTCGTCGCCTCCTCGAGCTCCAAAAATTCAATATTTCAAGCCGGATCTTAGCACTTCTGGGAGAACTCAATGTGATCGAGTCTTGTTGTTCTTGGATTGCCAAATGGATGTTGTGTTGTGCCCCCATTTGAAGCAGGCGTTCTAAATATTCTCGATGCATTCAGGAGTTTGGATTTGAATTAATAATGCAGAAATGAAGGGCTATTTTCTGTCACCGATGAATATTAATTATCATGGTCAATCAAAATCTAAAATCTTTTTATTATGATTATATCATGGTAAATGACAAGTACGACAGAAAAATAAAATTATTTATTAATCCATGCGCCACACCACACTTGACCGTTCGGGATTCAGGAGGCCTGACGCTGGTCCTCGCCGTCGCTCGCGTGATCGGCGTCCGCGGCCGGCACGGTGGCGTAGATGTCCAGCTCCAGCACCATGTGGTCGGGCGACTCCAGCTTCGCCGTGCGCCACAGCACGTGCCCGGTGGCCCTCCGGAAGGCGCCGGTGCCGCCGGCGACGGCGAGCTCCCTCACCGGCGCCGATATGTCGTCCCTGCCGACGACGACGACGGTGCTGCCGTTGTAGTCCCCGGCGGTGAGCGCGACGGTCATGGACACCATCAGCGCCGGCTCGCGAAGCGACGCCAGCATGTACGCCCCCTGCGCCCGCCCCACGGCCCGCGACGGCGCCGCCGCGCCCGGCCCGTCGGTGAGCACGTCGTCGATCACCGTCGTGTCGCCGAAGTGGCCGCCCGGCATCAGCGGGTGCGCCGGCCCGGGCCCCTTCACCAGCTGCATCGCCGTCTGGCCCGAGCCGCCGGTCACGTCGTGCATGTACAGGTGCAGGTGGATCTGCCGCCCACGCCCCCTCCCCCGCGCCGCCGCCGGCGCCGCCGCCGCCGCGAGGACCAGGGAGACGAGGAAGAGAACGACGACGTCGCGAGGCATGGTCATGGAGAATTCGTTGCCGAAATCTTTACTGATCTTGATGAAGAGATCGATGGCTCACGGCACGTGTACCATCGATCGATCGACGTAGTATTTGTAGGCTGATCGATCTAGCTATCATCTATATATAGCGTGTGTCCTGGACCGTACGTGAAGACGGAATATGCCAGCGCATGCACTCCGGCCTGCTGGTACGTATGAATATGATCGACACAGTCATCAAAATTCATCTTAATTGTTGCCACTGCAATTTATTTATAAAGTCCAAAAATATGATACGTACTATGAAAGTGCTTTTCAAAATGAATCTACACGATTTTTATGTATTCAATCCCAAATAGTTTAAAAGATTTTCATAGATTTAATTAGAACATGTTTAAAACGTCTATTTTTTATGATACGGAAGGGAGTACGTGCTTAAACGAAAAGTTGCTTGAACCTGTGACTCTGTGAGTTGTAAGTGCTTGCACGCGCGCGGAGAGTATGGAGACTTATAGACCATTAGTCCATGCATAATCATATGACGTGTCGGAGTGCTTGCTAGCACCACCCACTCTTAACCAAAAGTTGACAGTGAGAGCGGACGGATGCAAGATTTCTGCACCGGAACCTCGCTGATAAAATTAATTATTTCTGTATGAATTAATTATTGTTTACCAATAATTTTTGGTAAAATTAGTCCCAAATCTTTTTTTTTTTGAGGATACTAGGTGAGCTGCCTAATTCATTCAAAAGTACAAAGATGAGAATACAAAGTTTCCAACAATTAGCTAAGGATCCCCAACATGAGTGAAAACAAAATCAACAAGCTACACAGCATTATGCTCGAAGGAATACACTAGGCCACATCAATAAGAATGGTGGAAGCTACATCCGCTAGCCAACGACCAACATTATGAAAAATTCGGTTGCTCCTCTCAATTCAAACATGCCAGCGAACAAGTATTATGATGCCATCCTCCCTTCGCCTGTCGGAGGCTCCCCTCGTAGAGAATCTCACCAATCTCCCAAGGACGGAATGGAAACGACCGTAACAGTTGTGGGCGACAAACAATGATGCATGAGATGCCATATCTACCTAATAAATTAAAGGGCATTTTCATAACAAATGTTAGTGCCAAATCCGTAATCGTGCCAAATCTTATAGAGGGCTACACGAATTGAACGTCAAAGAAGGATGTAGATATTGTAAAGGTTAAAAGAACTCGCTGGTTGTGCTCAACCCTAGCTTAATGTTTTCCCTTGATTTGCATGTGGTGAATCAAAATCCCTAATCGTGTCGTCTTGCATATAATTAAGTTTGTAGTTTGTTTACTGGTTTTTAGTGCCTTTGCAGCAACGTATAACAAGGAGTCAAGGAGGGATCCACGTACCTGAGCCATACATTCATACAAGTCCTATTACATGTCTTGTACGCCAATCATGCATGAGTTTTTCAACTTATTTAGCTCGATCTTTTCTGAAGATGAGAGATCTTGACGAAGAAAATGCATGGTAGGTAGTAATTCAGCTAGAGTAACGTACACGTAGTCATCGATGATCATACATACCAGCAGGCCGGAATGCATGCGCTGGCATATTTCATCTTTACGGTCGACGATCACTGTGATAGGTGATCGGGACCATGCATACGCGGCTTCAAATTTTCCATCTATTTGGAACACGGATTTGCTCACCGGCAGTTGTCTGCCTCCCTTGCTCTCCAGGCAGGGCCGTTCCTGAGTTTTTGGGGGCCCGGAGCGAAATTATAAACGAAGGCCCCTAACACAAGTATCAAATATTTTTATACGCGTTTGTTTACGCCGTCTACCATTTTATCTAAATACTCTTGATCCATGCATGAATGCAATCACACACACGACTGCAAAGCCCATTTTAGTTCTTGTGGCATTGAATCAGGTTGCTTAATTAAGAGGAGGGCGAGCTAGCATGTACACAGAGAAGGACATGTTTCATTAGGATTATAATTTGAGCTGAAGGTCCAGATCTTGTGGATCATCTGAGTTCATACTCATCGATGAGTCTGTTGATTGGTTTAGGTCGTGATGTCTCTTCAAGGAAAGCTCCTACGATTAATGGACAACAATGAATTACATACAGAGTAATTAACACACTTAAAAAGGTAAGTACTCTTACTAGAGGGTGGGCCCCTGGGGTTGGGGGGCCTGAGTTGCAGGCACCGCTCGCCCCCCCCTCGAGCACGCACTGCCTCGGGGAGGGAGGAGTACCTGTGATCACCACACCGTCTTTATCTTTGTCGGCGGCGATCGCCGTGCCGGGTTAGGGTTCGGGGTTGGTTGGGGATGGAGTGAGGACGGTAGCGGAGGCCACGGCGGCGTTGTCGGAACCGTGGGAGGGGGTGAAGGCGGTTGGGGCGGTAGTGGTTGGGGGTGAAGGCGCTGGCCGGGTTAGGGTGAGCAGGGCGGTACGACAGCGGGAGGGAGTTGGGGGCGGAGCGAGCGGTGGCGGGGGGTGGAGGAGGGCGCATTCGTGGGTGAGACTGGGAGAAAGAGATGCAGGGAGAGACGCGGGTGGGGAGGGGGAGAAAGAGAGAGGAGGGAAAATCTGGGCCGTTGGATCTCAATCCAACGTTCCAAAAAGTCGACTGGCGGCCCTATAAGGACACAGTTACTTGTGGGGAGTCAATCCCTTTGGAAAAACGAAACAAACTGCAAAATCAAATGAAACATCTTATTTTTGGTCCTTGTGGAGATTGAAACGAGACAAATAAAGTCGATGGTTCGGATCGACAGTTTCCCTCTAGTATTTTGCAAACATAAAACAAAGAGTATGAAAGACATCCATGCTTTACATACATACACTCTCTTTGCACGCGCACAAAAATGGTTATCAGCTTACAAAACTGGGTTGTGCCATGAGCCCTCTCTTCAAGATAGTAAAGATTTCGCAAATGGCTTTCACCGTGATTAATGCATCAGTGTCTTGCATACATCTTGAAGAATTTTGGACATTACAACAAGTGACATTGAAGTACTGTTCGACTCCTGTGGGCGGAGTCATGGACAACAAATAGGAAAAAACGAGTATGGTGTCGTGCGTGTCTCAATCTTTAATTTTACATGAAACTTTATTTTTATTATATTTTATATTTATGTATTTATATATATTTTTGTGTATCTTATAATGTAATATGAACTTTATTTTTTATTATGAATTTGGCGGCGCCAGCGTCGGACGTCCGACGCTTTGGCCTGTGGTCCGACCTACTGGGCCGTTCGATCGTCGGCGCCGCGCCAATCCAACGCACCCCCCGCGCTCCGCGTGCAAACGCCCAGGACGACTAGGTAGCCATACATAGTTGACCACGTTTCTCGTTTAAACTTCTGATTTTTGTAAAAAATTCAAACAGTGCTCAAAATGCGTGGGATAAATTTCATAATTCTTCTAAAATCGAGAGTAACCCATTTTAAATACTTTTTAAATTTTTTGATTTTTTTCACTTTTTTAATTTTTTTGATGTGAAACTAGGAGAAGGCACTTATGAAACTTATATCTATACTAGCAAAACTTGGCCGTGTACTGATAAAACTTGTCCAAGTGCTGATGAAATCTGATGAAACTTGGATGAAACTTAGATGTAACCTGATGAAACTTGAATTGACCTGATGAAACTTGAAGAAACTTGTATGAGACCTGTTGAAACTTGATGAAACTTGCATTAAACCTGATGAAACTTGGCATTTCGGCAAGTTTAACGAATATGAAATCCAAGTTTCAGTAGGTGAAACCCAAGTTGCAGTAGGTGAAACCCAAGTTTCACCGGATAAGTTTGAAGAGTTATATGGCAACTTATATCTTGTTTTGTTCATAAAAACGTAAAAATACGAGGAATACGTTGGTGCAAACGGTTTTTGGATTAGAGCACCCAGACAAAAATTATGGTCGCCGAAAGAAAAAAATGATGTGGGCCCCACCTGCATGCCGGCACAGTGCCTGTCCCCCGCGCGGAACTCGCGTGCACCGCGAGTCCGGACCAGCCGGACGTATGCATGCAAGTGTTACCCTATGAAATTTTATATTGTTTTGTTGCAAGGGATATAATTTTTTTCTTTTAATCTGTTATGAACTTTTATTTTTATTATTTTTATTCTAAATTGAGTAAAATGCACCGAAGGTCCATTAACTTATAGCGTGGTGTCATTTAGGTCCATTAACTTCCAAACTGCAGTTTTGGGTTCATTAACTCTTCAAGTTGTTTACTGCAGGCCCGTACCCCTTCGTTTTGTGTTTAGATCCGACGTGGCATGGACATTTAGGTCCATTAACTTATAGCGTGGTGTCATTTAAGTCCATTAACTTATAGCGTTGTGTCATTTACATCCATGCCACGTCGGATCTAAACACAAAACGAAGGGGTACGGAGCTGCAGTAAACAAGTTAAAGAGTTAATGGACCCAAAACTACAGTTTGAAAGTTGACGGACCTAAATAACACCACGCTACAAGTTAATGGACCTCCGGTGCATTTTACTCTTCTGAATTTTTATATTGTTTTATTGTACTGTTTTTTAATCTGGCATGAACTCATTCATATTCTTTTATTCAAAAATTCTATTTTTTGTTACATTTCATATATGGCATGGCATGGTGTCTCATAGGTTTGAGCGGCTAGAGTTGTCTCAATCTTTTAAGTCGACATGGGCTATTATTCTTACTATTTCTAATCCTAAATAATGTATTTTTATAAATGAACTCATTTTTATATCTCCCATGGATTCTTATCATTATCATCATAATTATTATGATTTTTTGTTATTATTTTGTTGTAGCTGATACAAACTTTTTTTAATCAAGTTTGCACTCTTATTTCTTTGGAATAAGTCCATTTTAGGTACACAAACTATCACTAGGTCCAACAAACCCCCTAAACTATGATTTGGTCTACTTCCCCCCCTGAACTTTCAAAACCGGCTCAAAACACATCTCAATCCGGTTTTGCTCGGCGGTTTTGCTGATGTGGCGCCACGTAAGCGTGGTTTGGCTGATTGGCCGGCCACGCAAAAATGGTTTCGCTGATTTGGCGGCCACATATTTGTTTTCTTTTATTTCTTTTTTCTTTTCCTTTTTCTTTTATCTCTCCTCTCACTCTCTCCATTCTCTCTCCCAACTGCTTCTTCCTCTCCTCTCTCTCTCTCTCACCGGCGCGGAGGATGGGGATGGGGCGGCGCCGGATGGATGGGGATGGGGGCGGTGCGGCCAAGCCAGCGCCTCTACTCCTCCGCAGAGGATGGGGATGGGGCGCCGGTTGAATGGGGAAGGGGCGCAGCCGGTCTCGGCGCGCCTCGTCTCCTCCGACGCGGATGGGGATAGGGGCGGCGCGCCGGCCGGCGCCCTCGGCTCCTCCGGCGGATGGGGATGGGGCGGCGCCGGTGGCATGACGGCATGGGGATGGGGATGGGGCGGCGCGCGGCCAGGCAGGTGGCGCCTTTGGCTTCTCCAATAGCGGATGGGGATGGGCGGCACCGTGGGATAGGGATGGGGTGGCGCGGGCGTGGGATGGGGATGCGAGGCCGCCGCCGAGGCGCCTCCGCCACCTCCCTCATTGCGGGCGTGGAGGAGGAAAGAGAGAGAGAATGGAGAGAGAGAGAGAGGAGAGATAAAAGAACAGAAATACGTGGCCGCCAAATCAGCGAAACCACCTTTATGTGGCTGCCAAATCAGCAAAACCATGCTTACGTGGCGCCACATCAGCAAAACCACCGAGCAAAATCGGATTGCGATGTGTTTTGAGCCGGTTTTGAAAGTTCAGGGGGAAAAGTAGACCAAACCATAGTTTAGGGGGTTTGTTAGACCTTCGTGATAGTTTGGATACCTAAAATGGACTTTTTCTTATTTCTTTTCAACTTTATTTTTTTTTGCAATAGCAGTTGATATGATTTTTTAATGTAATCTGTTATAACATGAGCTTGTAACAATAGACAACATAGATAATTATTTTTTATGATTAACGTAAAAATTTCTTATATTTTATAATTAATGTGGACTCTGTTTCTGTTATATTAAATTAATAGATAATCGATCGATCGATGGACAGGTAGATCGATAGATCGATCGACTGTTTTTAGTTTAGAAGCAAATTAAGCAGTGTTCACCTAGTCGGCCGACTAGCACGACTAGTCGGCGACTAGTCGCTAGTCTGTGGCAATCCACACTGATCAGGGCCTGATCGGTGAATTAGTCGGTCAGACCGACTAGTCTGTCAAAGTCGGTCAAAATCAGACTAGTCGGTGCTAATCGGTCGGTCCAAGTCGGCGACTAGTCAGTTAGTCGAGCCGACTAGGATAATGAAAGTACACGGTCATACACTAGTTACTAGTACACCAAATAGTCTAATACACTTACTTGAGAGAAACTAAGAACTATCAACTATGTGGCTATGACTGTCTATTAGTATCAGACTATCAGTCTATGTCATTGCACTGAGAAGTGAGAACTATGCTTATTGATATTTAATTATTTATCAGTTGTGACTTGTAAGTTGTAACTTGTGAGTTGTGAGTCGTGACTCGTGAAATTTCAAGTTGTAATGATTGACGAGTTGGTGTCTATTTGCTGTCTTATGTGTGTCAGTATGTGACTTATATTATTAATTTATTATTTTCTGTATTTATGTTTATCCTTATTTGTATAAATATTTCTTGCTGGTCATATTGGAGTCTCCGACTAGTCGTTGATTAGTCGGCCTAGTCGCTAGTCACTAGGTAACCGACTGACTAGCGACTAGGTGAACACTGAAATTAAGTAAAACCAGTGTATGCATTGTTACACAGGTATGTATACGTACGTACTCCTTTCGGTCATTAAAAAAGTCTCCGTTAACTTTTAGACACGTCTGTAACCATTCGTCTTATTAAAAAAATTATATAAATATTATTTATTTTGTTATGATTTGGTTTATTATTAAATGTATTTGAAGTATGACTTATTTTTTATATATTTGAACTAAATTTTTGAATAAGACGAATGGTCAAAGACGTGTTCAAAAATCAATGGCGACTTATTTTTTGAACGGGGATAGGACCTTATTTACAGAACTCTAGAGGCAGCAAACACAGCAGGAGTGCATGCGTTACACGTACGCACGTTACTTTACAGGCTTCTAGAGCGAGCGATCGAGCAAGCCTGGCCTGGCACGACGCCTGCATGGTTTGGTTCATGCTTGGAGGCCACGTCGCCACGCCCAACCAGCGTCGTGTCTCCACGAGTCCACGCGCGATCGAGAGCCTTCACCGCTCTACATATACACTCGATCGATCGAGTTCTTAGCTATTGTGAGTTGAGCTGACGATCCTCAAGGAACAAGCTAGTACTCATCCGCAACCTCCCGTCGATCCGTCCTAGCTAGCTAGCTTGGTAGCTGCTTGCTAGTAGCAGCACGCAATGGCGACGAGCAAGGATGGCATCAAGCACGGCGCCGACTCCCAGCCCGTCGACCTCTTCTCCGCCACCGCCACCGCCGCCGCCGCCGCCGCCGCCCCGGCCAGCAACAGCAACGCCTCGTCGCAGGAGCAGCCGCGGCGGGAGGCTAGGAGGAGGCCGGGAAGATCGCCGAGTCGGAGCCCGTCGACCTCTTCTCCGGCGCCGGCCGCGTCGGCGCCGCCGCATCTCCGGCCAGCGACGCTCCGGCGCCGGCGCAGGGGCAGCGGCGCCAGGGGATGGCCGGCCAGACCGGCGGTGGCGGGCGTCGCTTGGGGCGCCAAACCTAGTTGCATCACGTCCTTACGTAGAAGATTAATTAGTTCGTAATCACAGTACGTATTATCGCCTGTGCTCGTGTATGCCTACAGACTTTACTACTACGAGTAGTAGTGTTCTACCGCTAGTAATCAATCTCTCTGCAATATCAATCACTGTAATGGATCGAATAAATATCGTTACTGCTGCCAATGGATTTGTTCTTTGAACTAAACCAGCTCAAAACCAGCAGTACACTACTCCGTATAATGGAAAAAATATAGATTGTAATCTCGAAAAAATGATGTTAATCTAAAAATTTGAGCATCTCGAGGCGGAAGAAGTTTTAAAAGATTAAAGCCTAGTTCTTCTTTTCAGCTTAACGGCTTATAACAATTTAACGATTTATCTACGTTTTAAAAACACATATGCTTTGAGTTTTTAAAATCCGTTTTTTGCTGTTTTTAAGAAGGGTTACGATGCTTTAAAAAGCAAGTCAAACGAAATATATCCAAATCTCGAAATGTATCCGAATCTCGAAACTATCTTGAAAAGCTCTCGAAGTTAAGTTATTTCAGCCGTTTAAAACAGCTCAAAAGAACAGGGCCTAAAAAACAACCGAATGCCTTCGAAAAATACCAAATTATCAATGTTAACTTCAAATTTAAATTTAAACTAAAAAACGGTGTTCCGTTATCCTGCTCCGAACTTTAATTTTTATTGATTTGTTGATTTGTTGTTTGTGGTTTCGTTGTGCATGGTTGTAGTAAAAAAAAGTTAAAAGGGCTTTTGAAGATATATGAAAAGATTAAAAAGTTATTTATTTTTTTGTTCTTTACGAAAAATATTTTAAAAATCTTTTAAATAAATGCTGAATAAATAATTTATAAAAAATAAACTTTGTAAATCTAACCAGAACCGCGAACAAGCGGGCCGAGTAGCGAAAAAATAACGTCTTCCGCTGTTGGGTGCCGTGCCTCCTATGTTACCATGCTTCCCGCAATGTTCCATGTTATCGAGCGCGTCGCAGGTTTGTGTTGCATGGCGCTCTTTGTAAAACTTTGCTATGGAATGCAGCTTAATAATAAGATAAAGAACCACATAATCGTAGGGAAGACGTGGGAGTCAGATTCTATTTTTCTATTTATGATCGATAATATATTGAGTCTCCGTATCTATTTATACTACTAGATTCGTTGGCTAGGTTTTAAACCAGCTCTAATACGATACCTGTCCAGCTTGTTGACCGGCCAGATCACGGCTTCTGGCCGTGCGTGTGATGGGTCAACTGAACCAGCTCGTTGTGGCGGTTCCGCGACGCTAGCTTTGAACCTTGCCAGTGAGATGCATATGTTTCATTAGAACTCCTAAAATTTCAGTGAAAAAAAATCTTTGGAGCATGTTTAATTGTAGCACCTATTTATGATACATTCAATTTTCAGCGCTATTCAAATGAACAAGATTAATAGTAAAAATGGACTACATAAATAGTGTTGGGCATTTCAAAAAAAAAAAAGTGTTGAACATCAAATGGGTCACATATGGGTTCTACCCATTAAACGGTAGCTATAACAGTTTGGGCCTATGTTGCAAATGGCTTCAAGTTTAAAGAGTCGAAAAAGTAAATTTCAAGTTCAAGAGGTTAAGTAAGACTTCGTTACATGTCAAAGGGGGCAATAATGTAATTTTCACTGATGTTGAAATATTTGATTGATTTTAAGCTAAAAGATATTCCACTGATGTATAGAATCAAACCAAAGCAAACAATCCCGGGACAAGTCACAAGTGTGCCATAGTGCAGCATATGCACAGTACTGCCATATATATATCACCCCCATCCTGGTGATCCCCCCCCCACAGTACATTCGTCGGTTACTTTCCCATCCTAGCGCGCTCTGCCTTGCATTGCATCCTCACTTCCTCACAGTACAAACCTTCCTCATGGCCTCAGGATCTCTACAATGCAAGGTACGACATGACAGATGATTCATGGCTCGTTTGTCCCCTTTATTATGCCTCCATCTGGGACAAACAGATAACATCTTTAGCTCATCAGCCTGTCACTCTGCGTCTTGCTCGTCTAAATGGTTGTATGTGTTTTTGATCTTCTTGATCTGTAGAGACTGGTGCTTCGGGTGTCAATCCACTGCGAGGGATGCAAGAAGAAGGTCAAGAAAGCGCTCCAGAGTGTCGAAGGTGTGAATCAGCTGCATTCCGATTCTCTGAAAATGTCTCATGATCTGCATATCATCGAGAAAGCATTTGTGAAAACTGAAAAGAGATTTTTTTTGCTCAAATTTAAGATAAATCGTGTTGATAAGTTGGCCGAACTTTTGTGTGCTCAAGGCGTGTGCAGCTGCGACATCGACGGCCGGAGCAACAAGGCGACGGTCGCCGTCACGGCGAAGGTCAGCGCCGGCGCGCTCATCAAGAAGCTGCGCAGGGCCGGGAAGCAAGCCGAGCTGTGGCCCGAGGAGCAGAAGCAGCCGGACCAGCCCGCCGGCATCCAGGCCCAAGAATCCAAGGACCAAACCACCGAGCCGGACAACTCCGGTGAGCCCGCCGGCAAGCCGGTGTCCGGCAACGCCGGAGAAAACGCCGCCGTGCCGAGCTACTCGAAGGCTTCCCCTGAGGAGCCGGAGAAGTGCTCCGGCGAGGGCGAGGGCGAGGGCGAGGACGATGCCGCGAAGCCCGATCAAGAAAGCACGGAGAGCGCCGGCGGTAGCATCGGCGGCGCCAAGGCCGACGGGAGTGTCGGCCACGGCGGCCCCAAGGAGGCCACGGCGGAGCAGTCCGTCGAGCCGGAGAAAAAATGGAAGCAGCCGGAGGAGGAGAAGCCGGTCGGCGCCACGGCGCCGGCCATGCCAGCTCAGGCTATCTACCTGAGCCACTCGCCGCCGCTCCTCCATCAACAGCAGCCCGTGCAGGTCGTGAGCTACAACGTGGCGCGGCCGACGGCGAGCGCGGCGTGCTGCTACCCGGCGGCGCCGGCGGCGAGGCTGCCGCCGCAGCTGGAGCGTTCGTACTTGTACTCGTACCCGTACTCGCCGTACTACCACTGCTCGCCGCCGTCGACTCACAGCTACTATTACCAGTGCTACGACCACGCGACGCCGGCGACGAGGAGCGCGGCGGCCTCGCCGGCGCGGAACTCGTACTGCGATCTCTTCAGCGATGACAACGCCAACTCCTGCAGTGTGATGTGAAAGAAATCTATGCACTGTAGGAGCATCAAACTACTCTGCAGCTTCTTAGCTCGAAATCTATTTGTTGTAGAAACACCGCCATGTAGCACTTGTTTTCAGTGATTTGTTAGATGATTCTTGCTTGTTCATCTCAAGTCAAAGCTTGTATCTTTTTTTTGTGGAAAAAGTCTATGTCACCCCTGAAATATTGACCTCCGTCTACTTAGTCCCCCAAACTATGAAATCGGGTATTCTATCCTCCTAAACTTTGCAAAACCAGGCAAATCACCCCTGGAGCGGTTTTGTGGGTGGTTTTGACCACGTGGCAGCTGACATGGCGTTTTCATTTCTTTTAAATCACCCTCTTCTCCCTCTCACACACACTCTCTCTCTCATCTCCCCCTCTCTCTCCCGGGTGGCGGGCGAGCGAGGCGTGGGCATGGCGGCAAGGCGGCGAGCAAGGAGACTGGGCGGCCGCGGCCACGCTGAGCGAGGAGGAGGGGGCGGTGGTGGCCGACACGGGCTAGGAGGTCGCCTGGCGGCGGCGGCCAGGCGTGGGGCTAGGAGGCGGCGGACGGTGGCGAGCGGCGCCCAGATCCGGTGGTGGCGAGGAAGACGAGGAGGAGGCGGCGCCCGGATTCAACCGGTGGCGGGAAAGGCGAGGCGGTGGCGCTGGAGAGAGAGAGAGGCTCCCGCCGCCGCTGCTGAGAGGGGAGAGGGATCGGAGAGGGGGAGAGAGAGAAGACCTTGAGAGGGAAGAGATGTAGTTGACATATGGGCCAATGTAAATGGTATTTGAAAAAAATAAAGAAATGCTGATCGGAATGTCATGTCAGCTGCCATGTGGGCAAAACCACCCTCAATACCACTCACGAAGGGTTAAGTGCACTGGTTTTAATAGTTAATGGGGCTGGTTATACGGTTTTAAACATTCGGGGGTTATGTGTGACCAAGGCCATAGTTCAGGGAGGGTAAGTAAACTTTTTCTTTTTTTATTTTGGTGGCATGCACGAGGCTTCGATGTGATGACTGATGATTGTTATACCACTTGATGAAGCAGCTATGTAAAATTTGAAGGCATCCAGACCAGTTCGAACATCATGCGTTGTTCAAACCTATCTTGTGTAGAATTGAATTAATGATTCCAAAGCCAGATTTAATCATCATGATAGAATTAGAAACAATTTATTGACTGCCATTTGCATAGAATTCATACCGCAAAATTTGAAGTTCATGCTCACATCATAAGATTTTTATGGAATTAACTGAAATTTGTTCGAGTTCTACATGCAACTCTGCATAACTAGATCTGTATGTGGGAACTACAACCTTGTACAGATTGATTTTACAAAGTTTGTATTAAAATCTAAACATTGCGTACACACTACAAAATTTTCAAAAAATCAATTAAAATTTTAAAGATGTTTTTACGCATAGATAGGATGTATAAGCGGGACCCACAACACAACTAAATTTCATGTGGCACCCAAGCCGAAAAAATTGGAATCGAAATTGACATCAATAAAATTGAAATAGAACTAGAATTTTTAAATTAGAATCCAATTAGCAAATTAGGTTTGGTTGTGCCTAGATGTGATTTGCATCTGTCCTTTAGAACATACACAATGCTAGCCCTATCCCAACAATATTTATCCATTATTCAATCGCTACCCTATTTTCGTTCATACAATTTCTAAATTTCTCAATTCTATATTTTACTCTAACCTTACAGTTCCAGTATTAAGGCTGAAAATAGAACTATTATTACACATGCTCTTAAATGTGTGGTTCTAGCGTTTTGTTTTTATAATATGAATGTGTGGTACCCTGCTAAAAATTCAGTGCAAAAGAGTCTGAAATCTAGCAGAAAAATACCGCTGTTAGTTGTTTGGAAGTAGGGTAGTTGGTCATAGAGTTTGATCAAGGAAATGTCCAACGCAATGGATTACTTATATGCTGCATTTTTGGCCGAATTACCCCGAGAAATTGTTGGACACGTGATGGAAATACGTTATCAGTTTTGGTCAAGATGGTCTGAATTCTGAAACTGTCTTTCTCGTTCAATGCGCAGAGAAAACGCCGAGCGAAGCTGCGCTAGATCACCTTTTGCAGTGACAGAGCGCATTAATGTTGCAGCGCACTGACAAAGAACAGCTTGGCTTTGGCTTTGGCTTTGCACAAGAGCATGACCATAACCAGAGGGCTCCAGACCGACCAGGCTCAAACAGATAGTGCATCCACAGCTAAAGACAACTACAGCCTGTGGAGATTCCTGTGAAAGCAAAGTGCAGGAGCAGCTTGGGTTGCCTAGGATAAGTTTAGTCCCAATTACTCCTGCATAGCATATGCAGTATGTGTTGTACAGGGAGCAAGGGTTGGCATCTCAAGAACAGGCTGGTGAATGGTGATACTGGTATCCAATCCAAGTGGTCGGCCCAGATCCTGGAAGATGAATTAAAGGGGCGCATAAGAACAGAACTTGGAGGCTGGAGCTGAGTAAAAACTATGGTTCGCCCGTAGGACTCCGCAGTCCGCAGAGCTCAGAGTTCAGAATTCTGCATCTCTTCTTATTAAAGGAAGCTTGAGTTAAAAACTCGGAGTTTTCAGGCTCTGAATAACTTGCTAGTACCAGTGGAAGCTGTGATGTTTATCATCACTGTGAAATATCGCTGGATTGATTGGAATGGTAGGAAACGTGGGGCATTTCCTTTGTGTGTTCAACTTTGGCCCTCTCTGTTCGTGCGCTGAAAGTAAAGTTGAGGGCCTTTAAAATAGACACGAAAAAATTTAAAAAATATTTTGAAAGATACTTTTAATATTTTAAAAAAACTAACAAAGTCTCAAAAAATATTACAGAATGTTATACTAAATGGTCTATAAAAAACAATAAACTTTGACATAACTAAACCAAATCGAACCAAACCATGAATTAAAGAGGTCCTTTATGTCCTATTGGTATTGTTCATATATAATTTAAATTGAGAAAAGGTTAAATTTGGCGGAGCGTAGTAAAAACCCGTTATTCGGAGACATAGACCGGAGTGAGACATAGAACGTTTCTAACCATCAAATCTAAGAGAGTTGACGAACATTAAAAATACGGGATAAAGTTCGTATAATAGATCAGCTAGAACATCAAAACAATATAGACAGACTGTGAATCAGACAAACTTTTGACGACGGTAAATAAGGGATTCTCTTACTCCTATTATTTTTATGGGACCCACTTGCATGTCATCGGCCTCACATTCACACAGACTACTCGAGAACCCACCCATTGACACAAGGACAACCAACCGGACCGTCCCAATTCTACCCCTAGTGTTTTGACTCGGGAAAGATTGGTCATGTCAAATGGAGGCCTGATTCAGGTGTGATGACTGGATGGTGGAAACAGAAGAGCAGAGCAGGGCACTCAGCGCAGGATGGCAGCGGCGCGAGCCAGTCGATCCAAGCTCATCAATGCCACCAGGCTGCAGCAGCATTGAGCTGAGCTGAGCTGTGAGCTGGGGGAACCATTGTCTGCTGTTGCCGTCGTCTGTAGTCTGTAGGGCTGCAGCCTGCAGGCTAGAGTTCTTTGTACGACTTCGGATGGGTTGTTCCCTTGTGTCATTGTGTGTGTGTGTTTTCCTTCTTTTTTTTTTTATAAAAGGAGGAATTGCACGCTTCCGTAAACATTCTACGCTAAGCATGGCTAGCAGGGACTCTAAACTATTCTCTAAAACACTATTGCGGACAACTCCAATCTCTATAACGTTCCAGTAGACTCTATCTCAGCCTCTAAATTTAGAGACTCTCTAGAGTCTCTATGCTTATATACTCTCTAGTTACTATATCTTTTTAATGATAGAGACTCTGCTGGAGATGATGGAAATGTAGGAAACGCATAGTGATTTAGAAAGGGGATATAGAGAATGAAATATAGAGAACTTGCTGGCGATGCTCTAACTCATAAAACGGAAACATTGTAAACGCTTAAACTTTTATTTTTTCGAGCCACACTTCAAAAGGCCATGAAAAATGTCCTGAGCAATACGGGCAATATGAACTTCTTTTTATAGTTTTGTAGTCAATGTGGACACTTATTTCTATATTTTTTATTTTAAATTTGTTTTTTTACTGTAGTTCGTATCATCGTATGGGCTCTTTATTTTGAAAACTTTTACTGTTTGCCCATAAAAAATTTCGCAAACCAAAAAATACCCAAGCTTTATGACTAATTACAAAAATACCCCTAAGCGCTCCGGGCAAGGGCGGCATAAAAGGAAGGGCGCTCCGACGGACGGCGCCAAGGGGGTAGGCGCTTCAGCCCCGGGCGCCAAGGGGCCTTGGCGTCCCCACCGAGGGCGGCAAGGGGCAAGGCGCCCCCACCGAGAGCACCAAGGGCAGGGCGCCCCCAGCAAGAGCGCCAAGCCGCCACCCCCTGTACACCCGTAGCTAATTAGCCAACGCCTCGTAGCTAATTAGCCAACGTAGTAAGTATTGTTCATTTTTTTTTCTCACTAATTTTTATATCAATCTCATATAGCGTCCAAATTACATGAAACAAACTTTATAATTCATGTAAAATCCAAACCAATCCATTTTTATAATCTCTATATATACATATATATATATATATATGTGATTTTTATATTCACCTTTTTTTGTATTTAATAATCCAATTTTTTTTTATTTAATGTTTTATTAATGTGAAAGAGATGGGTAGGGTGTGTTTGGTTCATGGCTAGGGTGTAAGCGGATTGGATATAGACGGATAGTTTGAAAGAGGATCCTATGGCCTAGAGGGGGGTGAATAGGTAATTTTAAACTTTTTCGGTTATTCTTGATTAAGTATCATGTTAAGAGTGACCCAATTCTAGTTCCAATGATCAAGAGAGTGGAGGTGATAAAGCAAGTGACTAGGAATTTAAGACATGGCATCACAATTGATTACAAACATTGCAAGGGAAGTAAGTGCGGAAATTAAATGAGAGAGAGAGTGACACGATATTTGTTTCACCGAAGTTCGGAGCCGCAACTCCTACTCTCCGTTGAGGCTACCCCTTGCGCACAAGGACCGGCTCGCTCTCGAACCTATCGTCTCACATTCTCCTACTCTCCGTTGAGGCTACCCCTTGCGCACAAAATAAGGTGTGAAAATGAACTAGATTTGTAGTATTTTTAAAATCATCGCATGGTAGGTGTATATACAAGTAGGTGTATACGCACACATGCACAATATCATGCCAAGAAGGCAAAGGAATCCAAGCACAACATAGGCAAAGAAACTAGGGTAAATATCATTGTTGCCATTATAACTCACCCCCTGACCACGCTTGACATTTCGAAAACGCCTCGATCACAGTTGCCATTTTAGCACTTCAGTTGTCTCAAACGCGCCATTATGGACATTTACGGGGCAAAATACACATAAATACTATCTGACGCATGGGTCCCACCAGTCATACACTATCACCTTCTTCTTCCTCCATCCTCCCCAACCCCTCTCTCTCTCTCCCCCGTCTCTCTCCACGGCCAGCCCCACCGCCGAGCTTCCGCCGCCGCAGGCCGCCCGAGCTCCGGCCGACGATCTCCCGCCGCCGCCTGTGCCCTCCGCCGTCCCCCTGTCCCCGCCGTCGTCATCCCCCTGCACGGCCATGGCCGAGCTCGCCACCGCCGCACTCCTCTTCGTCGCTCCATGGCGGCGGGAGCAGAGCTCAACCACGGCGGGAGCACGACGGCGGCAGCGGCGGCGGCTCGACGGCGGCGCGGCGGCCGGCTCATGGCGCAAGGCGACTGCGGCGGGCACGGCGGCGGAGCTCAACGGCGGCGCGGCGGCCGGCTCATGGCGCAAGGCGACTGCGGCGGGCACGGCGGCGGGAGCTCGACGGCGGCGCGGCGGCCGGCTCATGGCGCAAGGCGACTGCGGCGGACGGCGGCGGGAGCTCAACGGCGGCGGGCGGCGGCTCATGGAAGGCGAGGAGGCACGGCGGCGGAGCTCGACGCGGCGGCGGCGGAGGGATCTGGCGCAAGAGGAGGAGGAGATGGCGCCGCGGCGGAGCTCGGCGGCGGCGAGCTCATGGCGCAAGCGATGGCGGCGGCGCACGGCGGCGGCGGCATGGCGCAAGGCGGCAATGGCGAACGCAGCAGGGAGCTCATGGCGCAAGCGCTCATGGCGCAAGGCGACGGCGGCGGAGGAGATCTGGGCGCCGAAGGAGGAGGAGATCTGGGCGCCGGAGGAGGAGGTCGAGGTCGACTGGGAGGGGATGGCCGGTGGCGGTGGAAAGAGAGAGAGAGAGATGGGGAATGGGGGGGAGTTGGGAGGAGGAGGAAGAAGAAGAAAGAAAAGAGAATGACATGTGGGACCCACCGTATAAATGTATTTCCAATGTATTTCTAATGTATTCGAGACAGGTGTTGCCCCGTAAATGCCCATAATGGCACGTTTGAGACAACTGAAGCGCTAAAATGGCAACTGCGATCGAGGCGTTTTCGAAATGTCAAGCGTGGTCAGAGGGTGAGTTATAATGGCAACAGTGATATTTACCCAAGAAACTATGATGAAGGTGGTAGAGAACCCATAGATTACAACGTCAAACCTCTCTTTGCAAAGGATTCCACAAATGAGGGATATAAAATACCCCTCTTCAACGGATTCCACGAATGAGAGGGATATAACCCATCGCTGCTGTGGTGTACGATTTCGAGTACGAGGGATTAGGAAGACGAAGAACCCTCATGATGGAGGTAGTGGGTGACTCACAAGTAGGGGTGGAAATGAGTTGAGTCGAACCTGAGTGAGCCAGGGTTGGTTTGGCCTGGGCTTGTTTGGGTCTACGAGCACTCGGCTCGGCTTGTGTAAAGCTCGTGAGCAACTCATGAGGACTCGTGAGCTCACCTCTCATAACGACTGAATCTAATTATACCATAGTGACGTCTTAGACACCCTATTTCTTACCAAGCATGTAGCCAATGGAGAAGCAATGTGGCTTATACAAGGACACATGTCCATGAGGTTGAGCCATCTCTACCCAAGGACCGTGACACATCGGCACTGATGGACACAAGATTTGGCCCTAGCAAGGATCAAGAATGAGTGGCCTCTAGTTGTGTCCCTTATCCGTGTAAAGGACCAAGAGGTTGGAGAGAATGACCTAAAAAAATTGGGTTTGCGGTAGTGGTTTGGTGGTCTAAGGGTGGAAACAAGGGCTTGGACTCGAAGGAAAGTGGAGTAGACAAAAATGCCGAGGTTGCAGAATGAGCCACAACCGGGCCATGCCTAGCTTGGCTAGGGCTCACTAAAGTGAACATGATGGAAAAAAGACTCTGCCTGGGCTCGTTTGCAAATGAATCGAGCCCAAGCCAATCTAGAAATCGAGCTAAGCCTAAGCCTAAAGATCTAGCACAACTCACAAGATGATGGCACCAAAGAACCTATGGTCGAGTGGTGTTGTAGGACCTGAAAATTTTAATATGAAAATGTTACGACCCTTTTGATAGTGGTCTTACAAAGTCCAAAAAATTATAATTTAGGAACTCTAAGAAGAACCATTTAAAACTCGACAAAAATGACTACAAAGTATTACATCGTTTGACTTGTATAAAAAATAAAAAATTTCCAGCTGTAGTTTTTAGTTTTAATTTAAACTAAAAAAAGGCATGTGAGGACGAGGGAGATGAGCCCATGGTGGAGGTGGTGGTTCCTATTATTTCACTTAGGCAACACTTATGAGCGAGAGGGACATAATTAGATGTTATCTTTTGGTACTCGTTGTATACCTTTATCATCGAACTAATATAAATCCATATTACACCCCTCAACTATCCAAAAGGTTCATTCTACACCCCAAACTATAAACCAGTTATTCAACACTCTTATCTATCAAAACCAGATCATTTTACACCCTTGGTTGTTTAGAAGAGTGGTTTTGATGATGTGGCATCCAATTTTCTCAAGTTACCTATATTTATGACCTAATTGGTGAGTTTTGCTCTGCAAAAGATATTGAAAAAATCTCATAGATATTTTAGTGCATAATAGTTAGTGAAATAATAACTTTATAAGTAATTTTTAAAAAATAAATTATAAACTTATAAAAATTGAAATTTTTTATTTTTTCCTAGGTGCATAAGTATTTTATTAAAAATAAAAAAATTGAAAATTGGAACATAATTTTCTAGATGCCAAAGTTTTTTATATATAATTTTCTATATTTTTAGTTCAAAAACACTAATTAAGCTACATGTGTCAGTGACGTGGGCAAAACCAGATGCCACATCACCAAAACTACCCTTCGAAACCATTAAGGGTGTCAAATGACTGGCCTTGATATATGAGGGTGTTAAATAACTAATTTTATAGTTTAGGGTGTAGAATGGACATTGTAGATAGTTGAGAGGTGTAATATAGACTTAATGCAGACTAAATAGCAGTAGAAAAACCAAGGTCTAAAACATTTAGATCGTTGGGATTTGAAGATTGCAACATCAAACGAATATCAAACCCACCTTCTATCCGACAAAACTCTGCATTTGTTATGAGTTACCTTGAAGAATAAAAAAGTTTGGGATATATTGATTTGGGAATACTTGCAGTGACTAAGGATCAGCTAGTAGGTGAACCGGGAGTAAAGTTGGTTCACTTACAGTTAAGATTTTCTTCTTTTTGCTTGTAAAGTCTATCAAGAGGGGTTCGACGATTTCTACCTCTTCGGAACTTGGACCCCGAGAGCACAACCATCCTACTTTTCTGTGGCTAGAATGCTTAGGTATAGTCTTGGTAGGATGATTTGAAGTTTGAGCACGGATCGTCCATGGTGGGGACGGATCATCCAAGGTTACCCAGTCTCTGAGCCCGATTCATCCACGATCATCCGTAAGTCTCAATGTGTATCACGGATCATCTTGGGTTGGGCCCAAATCATCCGTGGCAGGCTGTGGCAGAGTCTAGGTGATGTCGTGCTCAAAAGTATCATCCGAGGTTTACCCCAAATCGAGACGGCCACAAATCGCCCGAGGTGTTCCCAGATCATCTGTGGTGAATGGTCTTGGGTGTCTTGCTTGCCTGTGACAGCAGGGCACCATGGATCATCTGAAATGGACCCTATTTTTTTTCACTATCCCATCATCACTATTCAATCATTATCCTTTTTTTTTACATTTCCCTCATATTATAAGCCCATTCTATTTCTTTTAAGCCCAACAGATCTACCAAATAGGCAACAGTGGGTTTACCATTAATTCCTCGTATATTATATGCCCAACCCACAATCCCTCAATCAAGAAAGTACAAAATTGTGGATCCACTACTTTAGTGCTCGAAGCAACTCAACGAATACCAGCTAAGCAACTCAACGAATACCAGCTGATTTCTGGCAGCAATGATTCTACTTGTCGATGGGTCAGAGATTAAGCCTCCACAGCAGCCTCGGCATTGCGCTTCCTTGCCTCTTCAATGATGCTAAGCTTGATACCCTTGCCCTTGGGGAGAGAGATCCACGGCTTTTTGTCCTTGCTGACGGTAAAGACGTTGCCCATGCGAGTTGCAAACTGGTGACCAAGGGAATCCTCTACATGGATGGTCTCAAAGCTGCCCTTGTGCTTCTCCCTGCTCTTGATCACTCCGACACGTCCAGTGTTCCTCCCACCAGTCACCATCACGACATTCCCAACATCAAACTTGATGAAATCCACAATCTTGTTGGTCTCTAGGTCAAGCTTGATGGTGTCATTGGCTTTAATGAGAGGGTCAGGATAGCGGATCGTACGCCCGTCATATGTGTTAAGAAAAGGAATGCCCTTCTGTCCGAATTGCACAGACCTCACCTTGCAGAGCTTGAACTGCCAAAACAGATTAATAGAAAAAAAGCTCAACATATATTATAAAAACATCATTGACAAAACTAGAAAGATAAACCCCAAACACAATATTCTGGAAACTAGAAATATCTTGATAACTTTCTTTGCAACAGAAGCAAAGGTCAACTTAAAATATTCATAAGGGAAAGAGAAAGGCATGGGCACAGACACTGAACTAAGAACAAAATACTATTACCATGAAATTCGACAACAAAAATCATAGGCTTTGAGCAATTGTACATTAATGGAAATATTTATTAATAGAATTTCTAATTTGTACTGCATATTCACACAAACAAAAACAACCACAATGATGAACATGATACAATGCTACACCACATAGTGCCAAAAAATGAGATGTATCATATGCCACTGAATAACTGCTGATTCCATAACTACCACTGGATAAGTCCTCTAAAAAAAACACTGAAAAAGTCCATACTCCTTTCATGGCACCTGTTCTAAAAAAAACTGTTAGCCCCGTGACAAAGCTCTTAAAAAGAAGAGGGAATGCTTGAATGGTCAGAAATCTCATGTGGAATTAGCGCATCACAGCAGCAGAAGTAATCCTGCTGGTTCAACAGCTGTATGTGTTTCATCACTCCTTTCAAGCATCCAAGCAAACTAGAATATAGAATGTGCGCAAATGCAAGGCGATAATTCTTCTGGTTTAGAATGATCAGAAACAAAAAAAAAAAGTATAAGTACACCATACAGCACAAGCACAAAAACCAAATGCAACCTATAACTATAATGGAAGATAGTAACGAACACAAACCTTAGCCTCCTCATCCCTGATGCTGTGGAGACGGAAGCGACCCTTGGTGTCATAGAGAAGACGGAAATTCTCTCCAGTCTTTGGAATTGACACAACATCTGCAGGACACAAGAAATGATAAAATAGTCTGCAACAATCATTAACAAAGAAATGTATAGATGTATTAAAAAAAAATCATGATCCATCAAATATAATATTACCCATGAATCCAGCCGGATACGACTTGTCAGTCCTGACCTTTCCATCAACCATAAAATGTCGTTGCATCAAGATTGAGATAACTTCACAGTAGGTCAAAGCATACTTCAACCTGTTCCTCAGGATAAGGATCAGAGGCAAGCACTCCCTAGCTTTGTGGGGACCAGAAGAAGGTTTCGGTGCCTGCTCAAAAAAATATTGTGAGCAAACATGAAGCAATACACGCCAAGTGTTTGGACAGCTTACTAGAACATCTATGATGCACTTACAAATGCCCCACCAAGCTTGTCAAGCATCCAATGCTTAGGGGCATTGGGCCGCTTTAGATGCTTCCTCAGACCCCTCGCCTGTTAAGCACAACATACATGTTTATAAATGCCAATGTAAATGCAAATTGAATCAAGTTCATTCACTTCATTCTATAAAAAAATAAGAGAAAAATACATGGCAAACGATGATAGGACATGCTTCATTTCAACCACATGAAACGTTATATCCAATCATATTTTCGAGCAATATTGTGTTACTCAGGCTTCTTTCAGTGCACCAAACACTTAATGAATGGCGAGCAAACATTCGACAATATAACTACAACAATATATGAAAAAAAAATGTTTCATTCGAAGGGGAAAAAAATCCTCACTACTCCTTAGATACATTTACAAAAGTCAGGGTCTGTCCAAACTTTGGATGCCAATAAAATAGGAAGATACTGAACGAATGGTGAAGCTATCACTCCTAGAGTAGGATATAAATTGACAATAACGTAGATATGCAGAACAGGTAGAAACAAAAGGTTTTAGAATAAATCCTAAAGCAATACACAGCATCCTAGCAGAGAAATTTGTATTAGCAATTCCATTGTAAATTACAGTCCAATAAACACGGAAAACCTGAAAATAATCCTGCTCACACTACTAGTATCACATGATAATCAAATCCACAACCAAAACAAAAACAGAAAAGTTCCATAATATAATAGCCTAATCCATCGATGCTAAACACTAGTTCTAACTTCCAAACTCGTAAAAAAACAAGTGCATTGCAAGTATAACTTCACCTAGTGGTAATGTTAGTACAGTAGCATAATTCAGTTGATAAATTAACAAGCCTTTTTTCCGTTATACAGGTAGATCAAAATGACAGAAATATTTGCCTTAAGAAAAAGGCGCCCCCTTTAAATGCTTTACTATAAACTGATCAACCAAGCGAATTGAGAAACCGCGCGATCTGGACGTCAAGAAAGCCATGGACGGTATAGTTTACACATGTCTCTGTCATCTAGACGACTCGATACAGCGCACCAAACCAGTGGAAGAGAAATCAGATACAGAAGAAAAGGAATCAATCGGACAGATCGTAGGACGCCGCGCAGGGAGGAAAGCCGAAGGTGTGCCCGGATCTAACCATCTTGCTCGCTGCTCGGGAGAGCCTCGGGTTTCTCCGCGCGCGGGCGAAGCGGAGGCGCGCCGGCGAGCTCGCCTCGGGGGGTGGGTGGTGCCGGTGCGAGGCGGAGAGCCGGAGATAAACCCTAGACGATGCAGCGGCGGCGCTGAACGAATCGAGCAGGAGGTTTTGATGTGCCGGCGTGACGCTGGGCACCGTCCGATGCTGCGTTGACGGTGCCGATTGGGGTGGAGGATTTTGTGGGCTCTGCTGCTGCGTTGGATTCGTGGCCCAACACAGGGTAATGGCATTTTGCTGGGAGGGCAAGCTTCTGGGCTTGTGTTGGGCTCTCACAAAAAAAAAAAAAGTTTTGCGGGCTGGGCTTAACCTGCAGAGGATCACTTTTTTGCATACAGAAACAAAAGGAACAACGAAAATTTGTTAATAATTTTTTTTTCATTTCGAAGTGTTGAAAGAATAGGTTATTGTAGGTAATCATCGCCAAAAGTTACCGAAAGTGTCGTCGTAAAAAAAATATACGCATGTAACACGAGGAGTTGTGACGTAAAGACTGGAAACAATTTCATTATTAAAAAAAACGGCATGTTGTAGCCGGGTCACAACTCCGATTCATAAGTTTAAGTGTCCTTTTTTTGGCTTAAATTAAAACTAAACCGACATGTTGAATTTTACTTTATTTTACGGACTATATATACACTATGACCTCGTGTACTTGCTGAATTTTGCTTGTTTTTTCAAATTTTAAAAACTTTTAATATAACTTTTAGTCTTTCGATTTGCTGCCAAAAAAATCTGCAAAAGAAAAAACCCTACGTCACTGGGCAGGCGAAGGTCGGAATGAAAATCCATCGTCACTATCAGATTCTTGTCACTGGTATCGTGAGTATGTGTTGCTGGGAATTGCAGCACTGTTCTTGTATCAGATTCTTTGATTGATATATACGGATAGACGAAATGCAACGGTATGATTCTCACTTTCTCAGGGATATGATTCACCAACCGACCAACGGTGTGTGCCTCCGGCTTGGCATAAGATTCTCTTTCGAGTGAGAAAATAAAAATCTTCCGGTATGTGCTCATTTGCATGTGCATCCCTATTTTTGGCCCGGCGTCCAGCATAGAGATCAAAAGAAAAGAAAAGAAAAGAAAAGAAAAGAAAAGGATGCCTGATCGAATTGCTCGTAGTATAACACCGGACTAAAGAAATTTGTAACCAAAGTCAAGTCTTTTTAACCGTTAAATGAACTTAAAAGATTTCACGCTTGATGTCATCATGTGTCATCTGGTGAGTGGTGACATACTTTTGAAGAGTCTTTTAGGCTAGATTCGTTGAGCTCATCAGCTCATGAACAACACATGGGGATGGTGGCTCTCACGTGAGTTTCCACGCTGTCCGTATATATTGTGTTCGATTTTTTACATGCATGCTATTGTTAAATGTTTATTTATCAGAAATTCTATTTAAAAATCAAAAATATTATAAATATCATTATTTCTAGTTGTTTATTTTGTACATACCATTACAAAGTTTTTTAAAGATGGTGTCGATGTGCAGGAACCGCCTCAAGAAGCGCAATGAGACCACGGACCGATGCATTTAATTTAGTAGTTGGTGTGAGGCCCAACGACCACCCTTCTCAGCAGCTCGGGGCGGCGGCCAAGCCTGCAGGGACCAAGACCGTGCTGTCTTCCCGGACAAGGGCCTGGTGCGACTTGGCAATCCGGGTACAGACCTCTCGTACAGTGGGAAGAAAAGAGGAAACAATACAAACCGTGAAGACACAGATGGTTTACCCTGATTCGAGCCTCCACTGCCGGGTAATAACTCTACTCCAGTCTTGTTGATTATATGGGCGGGAAAACAATAGAGAGGTGCCGAGACCGGGCTTGGAGACGCCGATCCCGAGCTTACAATGGTGATAACTAAACGCTGAGGCTACTTGCTAAGGAAACTTCAAATGCGAGTGTTGCTCAGGGCTTAGATCAGATGGAGTTGGGGGATCAGATGGATTCAGGATCTGGGGGCCCTTCGAACGTCCAGGAATCCTTCTTTTATAGGCGCGGCGAGTTGCCTGGAGCTGATCCGGCGGGCCTCGCACCCGTCTCTGCTTTAACGGCGGCGCCCTTGTCTCATTCTGTGGCTCTGTGCTCGTCCGAGTCTGCAGGAGAAGTCGGTCGTTAATCTTGGGCACGTGTTTGTCTCGAGGTGCCTATTCGGGGAGAAAACCTTCTTTAGGGAGAAAGCACTTTCCCTTTATCCTCGATATAGCCTTGACTGGACCGAGCCAGTCTCGCGCCACCCGTTGGGGGCGTCACGTAGCGTAACAACCATCTGCTGCCTGCCAAAGAGGGCAAACGACAAGATGGGCTGTCCGCGTGCTCTTCCCTGGGCTGCAGGTTCCTGGGGAGACACAGTTTGTTCCGGTCAAAACCGAAGAAAGCATGGTGGGACACGACAGTTGTCGCCACCTGCCCACGGGTAGGCAGATCACCCGAGAGACCTTCTCCCGGGCTAAGGATAGCCCGGAGGCACATGGTGCCGCACGGTTTGACTTGGTCAAGCCCGGGACAGCCGCTGGCGGGTTAGACGCTTCCTTTAGTATGACTAGAAACGGCCTCTTGGACTCTCTGCTTGCGCGATGGGCCGGTACGGAATTGACCCAAGGCCCGTCTTAGGATGGGCCGTTTACCAATCACCAACAGATGGACGGGCTCTAAATATGATCCAAAATATGCCCTGACAAGTGGGTCCCACATAGTCTTCCTCCTCCAATGGTGGTGGAATCGAATGGCGTTGACGGCAATGCAGAATAGCGACAGGACGACCGGGAGCAGAGGCAACGGCCCTCGCAACAGCGTGCGAGCAATGACAAGGTTTAGGTTTTTAACATGGTCCTACAAACTATTGCAGTAGTTCAGCAAAGTCGAACAAACTTTCGGTGAGGATTGATGGTCATCTATTGTGTTTAGTATTTTTTTTTACCTATGATCGAATGTCTAAGTTGAAGTGCTAGGTTTTAACGGCTTTGAAAAAGCATTGTGAAATGGTTCGAAGATATTAGAGTAGCCAAAGGGTAAAGGCATTGCAAAACTAGACAAAGTGCTGGGGAAAACAATGTTGATTTAGAGTGTTACAATCAGGGTCAAGTGCACTTCTACTTATAGAGCATGAGCAGCAGGGCCGTATCGTTGCCTGCATCAGCTCCTTAATAGCGCGCACCCACCCGCCTGCATTCATGCATGCAGACTCAGCGTTAGAATTCCCCTAGAGCCCGCGTGAGGCAGTTGATGCAGGCAGCAGCTAATACGGTCCCTGCTGCTCATGCTCTTAGTATATAAGCATGTTTATTACAAGCTAAGACCTAGTTTAAAAGTCTAGCAATTAACCTCAGCAACACCATGATCTCAATGACCATCATGCCTCCTTAACCTGCCCTGCAAAACCCAAATGAATCACATTTTTATGCCATGACGTAGTACCACGCATGCTGCACCATCAACGACCACCCACACCCACATGTCATCTCTAAGCTCGGGTCATTCGTCGAACCTCCACACCTAATCAAGTTTAGTTTACAACCCTTGCAGTGCGTCTATAAATGCATTGGTATCCAGTTTATGTTGTAGTGCGAGGCAACCTATAGACGGCTTCGAATGTCTTGGAACCCCAACTATTGTGTTTGGGATTGCATTAGTGTTGAGCAGTACACGAACAAATGAGAATAAGCTATTAGATTAAGGGAGTGTCTATTGCACAGTCGCCTGTTTTTTTTAACCCCCAGTCGATTTTTTAGACCATTGGATCTCAATCCAACGGTCGAGATCAACCCCGCGCCCCCCTCTCTCTCTTACTTTCCCCTTCCCCTCCCCTCCACCGCCCCCAACCCCGACTCCTCCCTGCTCCGCGCTCCTCCTCCTCCTCCCCCGTTGCCTCCGCCGCCGGCGCCTAGCCGCCCCGCCACCTAACCTCCCACCGCCGACGCTGCCCCACCCAACCTAACCCCATTGTCGCCTCCACCCCCACCACTGCCGCCTCAACCGCCTCCCCACTGTCCCCGACTCGGGAGGCGGCGCCCGCCTCACTCCATTCCTACCAACCACGGGTCGCTGCCTCCCAAGCCATCCTCTCTAAGCCCAAGCACCGAACCCGAACCCCACTTAAACCCTAACCCATCCATGGCAGCCCGGCGGCGGAAGAAGAGGAGGTCGCCGGAGGAGGAAGACGGAGGAGGAGGAGGATTGACTGAAAAAAGATAAATCTAAGTCGATAAATCTAAGTCGATTGTTAAATAGACTTTCCCTTAGATTAATGGTTGAATGCTTTTGTAATGAAAACTCCTGTCTCCCTCAAATGTCGGATGGCATAGTAATCCGTAAAAAAAAATGCCTACAAACCATATATACTTCACTCATCTCACCCGTTTTCTTCTGTATACATAAATTAATTGCAAAATGTTTTCGATATAAACAAGCAGATGGTGGATCATGGATCACGTGGCTATTCGTACGGTCGTTTCCTGCCCCCACTAATCTTTCTTTAAACGAAATTATGCGTGCTTTTTTTTTTGAAAAGGAATTATGCGTGCTTATTGCTTGCCCGATTGACGACATGCACGGGTTTCATGCGCTCTCGCAACCAGTCAAACGTTTCCCTACCCTGCACGCGAGCGAGGCGGCGACGGCGACGGCGACGCCGCCGCCGCCACTCCACGGCCTTTCCTCTTCACCTCGTCGCCGTGCTCACCCGCCGCCTCCTCCTTGCCCGGCCGCCTAGCAGTCACGGTCCCCTTGCTGGCGCCGCCGGCCTCCGCGAAGTCCTCCATCCTGAACACCGGCCTCCACGCCGGCTCCGGCGCCCCCCTCGCCCGCTTCTTCCCCCGCTCCGACGACGCTGCTCCGCCGCCGGTCCGGTACATGCCCCGCCGCATGGCCCGGACGTTGTCCAGCAGCGCGTAGAACCGCTCCACCTGCTCGTCCTCGCCGCCGCCGCTCTCCACGGGCCGGCGCGTCGCGGCCGTCGCGGACGCTCCTGGCGCCGACGGTGCTGGCTGTGCTCCTGCCGCCGTCGCTCGCGGGGACGGTGCCGACGCCGCCACAGGCTCCTCGCCGCCGGCTGCTGCCTCCTTGGAGTCCATGGCAACGGCAATGCTGTACGTAGCTTTACCCACGTCGTCGTGCTCTGATCGACTAGGTGTCACTGTGTGTGTGTGTGATTTTACTACTACGGGGATTGGAGAAGGTCGGGCATGGCAGGGTAATTTATAGGGGATTATTAGGCCATCCTCAATGCAAGGCTTTAGAAATTTGTGTTAGGGGGTGTACATCACTAAGCACCCGTATAAAAACTTTTCTTTCCAATGCATCACAGCTTTTCGGAGGTCTTATAAACTATAACTATCTTGTTAGCATCTGACCAGGCGCTTTAATCTCTAATGGCGGTCTTAGGCGTAAATATAAAAAATACAATCAACCGATAGCATCCAGACATCCGATAAGCAATTGTAGAAAAAAATTTGGCAAGCACCGGTAGCAATGGATGCCAATCTAGGCATCTTCTCTCTCCTCTAAGCACCTCTATTTGCTGATGTGGTAAAAAAAAACCGGTTTTTCTCTAAGCATCTACTTAAACATCTGCATTGGAGATGGCCTTAGGACCATCAGCCCCCAATCACTAGCCATGAAAACAAACTCGATAATCACGTTTAGATAAACCAAAAATGAATCAGGCACCTACAAAGAAAGCAACGTTTCAACGGCTTTAGTTCGATTTGCTTTATACACGAGTGATTTTTTTTGCCCTAACATGCATTTTTCACATCTCCAAACAATGCAAAATCATATACGGTGTTCAAAATAAAATCTATGTTGACATCAGTACAAATTAAATCTCTAAGATAGAAACCATCTTGTCCATATGAACAAAATTACTTAACCGTACCACCTACTTCCAAATGAGATACTACATCATGAAGAATGGAAATTTTTTTTGCAAATTAGCTAGACTTATAGGCAACCAATGCAAGGATAAAATTAATAAGAGAAAAAGAATTTATTCTTTTCCAGTTATTTAACATGCATTTTACAGGCCATGAAACATTGAAAAACCATATGATCTAGCTGGGAAAAAAACATTGTAATATATGTTGTTCAAAACAACAATCGTCTGTGCGTACACGGGTTAATTTTCTAGGAGCCTTGCCGAAATGAATATTTAAATCTATAACAGCGTTCTAGACAGTGACAAGGACTCATCTTCAATCAATATTGAATATTGACTGATAAAATGTCTGGTAAAAAATATATGGATTTTTATCATGTGTGCCATTATGAAGTTCCCTAAAATCACAAGAGCCATTGTAAAATCCATAATATTATAGATGCCATTTTAGAGTGTTGTTTGATATCATGTATGCCATTACGGACAATCTGCTGGACAAATACACTAAAAATACAGGATTGACATATGGGGCCCATGTGTCATCCTCTCCCTGCCTTCTTCCTCCTCCTCCTCTCATCTCCTTCACCGGAAAGCTCCCTGGCAACCTCGGGGGCGGCGATGGGCAGTGACCTCGGGGGTAGGGGAGGCAGCGGCGGTGGGCTCCGGTCAACGAGCTTGGACAGCGGCGAGCTCTTTCCCTGCTCCGGCAGATCGAGCTCGGGGTGCCACCGCCGCCATCTCTTCCTCCTCCAGCAGATCGAGATCGGACGGCTGCTGCACGCCGGCGAGCTCCTCCCCACTTACTCACTCGGAAGATCGATCTGCCGAGTCTCTTCCTCCTCCAATGAATCGAGCTTGGACGGCGGCTGCACGACGGCGAGCACGCTGCGGCGAGCTCCTCCCCTCCTACTCCGGCGAATCGAGCTCGGAGCACGCCATTGCCGGCGTCGCCTCTTGCGCCCCCGAGCTTGGAGCACGCCGCCTCCTCCGCCCCCTTGGTCACCAGCGCCGCCATCACGGCCACTCGCTGCCGCCGCCATCAGAAGAGAGGAAAGGAGGAAGGAGGAAGACGGTGAGCTCACTGTCGTCGCCGCGCAGCTCGTCGGTCGCCGCCGCCGCCTGCTCGCTCAGAGGAGAGGAGTGGAAGAGGGAGGAAGAAGAAGGTATAGAGCATGACATGTGGGCCAGACCGTATTTTGGTATTTCCAAGCATATTTCTTGCGTATTTGTCCAGTAAAATGCCCATAATGGCATACATGATATCAAACAACACTCTAAAATGGCATCTATAATATTACGGATTTTGTAATGGCTCTTGTGATTTTAGGGAACTTCATAATGGCACACATGATAAAAATCCAAAATATATATACTCCATGTCATTTGTCCAAAAAAAATTTGCTATATGTGTACGTCGAATTGTTGAAAATTTAACTACTATATACATACTGGGTGAGTGTAACAGCCCAACTTTGGGGCACTTTTAAATCTTGGTT
Source organism: Raddia guianensis (assembly GCA_036346415.1). Classification (NCBI taxonomy): domain Eukaryota; kingdom Viridiplantae; phylum Streptophyta; class Magnoliopsida; order Poales; family Poaceae; genus Raddia; species Raddia guianensis. The sequence goes on from CM070538.1 coordinate 17,932,478, forward strand.
GAATTCAAAAATTTCGATTGAATTTGAACCAATTGGATCAATTTAAAACCAAAGATAAAATTTCTTAAGCAATTAAAAATCATACCTCTCTCCTCATTTTTTTTTCTTTTCTTTCTTCTTGTGGGCATTTCATCGAGCACCTCTCAGGCAGCCCCCGCTCTCTCTCTCTAGCCTTTTTCCGCGTGACCTTGCCCTGCTCTTTGACTTTGCCACTCTGACATCGCCGCGCGCCACTGCTGCCTCTGCCGCGCCGTTCTCGCCACGCCGCGCCGCACCCGTCACGCCGCGTCTTGTCGCACCATGCCGCGCCGTCCCGTCCGCGCCGTGCCATCATTTTGCCCCGGCGTGCTCTGCTCTCATCTTGTCACCGTTAAGACCACCGCGCCCGGCCACCTGAGCTTGCCCGTGACCCCTCCGCCCCTCGCGACACCCTATAACCATGGCCTAGCCACATGCCGTGCCCTGAGCTTTTCCCCAACGTTTTTCCCCAAATTTTCCCCAATCGGTCGCCGTGCGGAACCTCGTCGATTCGGTGACCATACTTCGATTCTCTCCTCCTAGAGCTCCTCCGCGAACCTCCTAACGAATCCTCACTGCCAATTTGGCCAGGCCATCAACGGAGAACCTTGGCGCCGGGAGCTCTGATTCGTCGGCCGCCGTCGTCTCCACGTCGACCAACTACCCTGGATTTCCCCCGCATCGGGCGACCCTTCAGTGAGCACCCACCGCCCCTAGGGATGCTTGTGCCCCCTCCATACTTGCATGTACATACTTGAGCAGTAGATGTCATGCTTCGCCGAGTCTAGTTCCGCTGCCAGTACGGGCGCCGCCTCGTCGCTGCCCGGTTCGCCTCGCCGTTGGCGCCAATAGATGCGGTTCGGAGTAGGGATTCCATTTTTGCCCTTTGCCCACGCCGCCATGCCCCCAGCCGCCGGCTAGCCGAGCTCGCTGGAGCTTCAATGGCGGACACCGCCTGTATCTGGAGGAAGAAGACGATGCCTGTAGCGATTGGCGTAGGGCTAAGCATGTGAAACAATGACAAGTGGGGCCGAGCTTGGAATGTCCCAGGAGACCGACAGGTGGGCCTTGGTCCCACTTGTCAACAAGTGGAGACGTAAACACAAGAATACGTCTTCTGTTAGCCTCTGCGCTCTCAGCTCCAGCCACCTTCGGCCCAATCTCGGCCCAAGGCCAGCCCACAGGCAGACTTGTTATTAACCCCGAAATTCGTTTTTCCTATGCACGAGCGTGTTTTAGAATTTATTTAAAATAGTAAACGACATCCAAAAATTATGAAATTTTGTACAAAAATACCTCAGTGGGTTTACAACCTGGGAAAAATATCAAAGTAAATAGTGTAGTGGAGAAATTGGATTAATAAAATCGTGTAAAGTCCAATTGCAATCTTTTTCTTAAGTTTACAATATGATTTCATAATTTATTTAAAACCCGTAGGCACCTCCTAAATTCTTAACAAAATTATTCGTAATTACTAGAGCCCATCACAAAATTTATAATAATATTAGCTTAAGCACTGTCCAAAGAAATTTTCCTGAACAAAGTAAGTAACTAACACCATAGTACCTTCCTATATAATAGGGGACCGAATCGGCTTGCTTGCTATTGAAATTTAGAACTAAATTAGTAAAAGGGGAATTATATAAGGTATAATATACTCTTACAAACCCAAAGGGAATGAAGGAAACACTAAAAGGATTAATCATTTAAGTACCGATTTAATTATTTAAATAATTGCGAGCACAACTAAGGATTTAATTAAATTAGCTAGAGGCTCCCAAAAATTCTAGAAATGATTAAAGAAATGTTAGGGTATTTGTTGGTTATATTAACTTAAGAAATTGATCCCAAATATTGGTTAGAAAATATATGGCTAGGCAAATGCCTTAATAAATTGTAACATTTTAAATTTGTCTTTATTGCTTAAGTGTATGCATAGGATTATTTAATTGCTAAACCCAACGAATAATTAACTCATATCCTATTAAATTATTTAAGGAGCTGAACTTAGAAAAGAAGTTATTAATTGGTATAACTTAATAGTATCGCTAAGCACCTAGTGGATGTCAACTCCAATAATCCTTACTTGTACGTAGGTTAAATTCCGAAAAGACGTCCTCTTATGTCGCCTAGAAACCCTAATCACCTCATTACGATCTTATCGCATTTAAATCGCATTTTGGGAATAGTAAATTACTATATTGTTAAATACTACTTATTAATGCATCGACATCCATAGCCCGTCATACTAAAGGTAGGTTCATTGATCGATTAGGGCAACATGCCAATGAGTGAACTTGCATAATATTTTTCTATATAGAAGGCAAACCAAAATGATTCGCTTGTTAACAAAGAACTAGAACTACGTAGGGATGGATGTAGGAGAATTACGATAAATTATCATATACCTAGAATTCATTAATAGCTAGGAACAATTCCCATCGATAAAAATCGTGGCTAAAGTATGATACACAATCGTCTCGTAAGAAATCCATGACAACTATTAAGAAGGATGATAACGAGCATAGGTAATATAATCCAAATTATAACGCTGTACACCTATTTACAGACGGAAGATTAAACCTCGGCAAGGAAACTTAACCGGCATGCCGCACCGTGAGCCCCTATAAAGTTTACCTCCTTATAGAAACTCGAGGGAGACTCTTCGTAGGATTAACATAGAGATGCTAGGGTAGCCTACGTAGACTCGCTATTATGCTCGTAGGAGCGATTGCATGTCATGTACCATGTGTTTCACGCAGCATGGTATTTATTTGTGTCATTTGGTTCCTGTCGGTAGACCCCAAGGGTTTAAGGAGGATCTCGAGGCGAATCAAGATTCACGGTTGGGATACAAGTTGTCCAGGCGAGTTAACACTTACTCTTTAGATGTGATCTCAGACAGGGAGAGACAATGACTCTCCTTAGTGCGGATTAACATCGCTAATATCATGTTCATCACCCAGTTTTTCTTAAACTATGTTGTTTACTTATTAAAGGTGCATGCTTATTAGATTACCTAATTGTTAATCATGTTATACTTATACATGCCTGCCTTGAAATGTTTAGCCTTAATGACTGCCTTGATTGTCATTGCTCTTGATTAGCCTATGATTAGTCTGGTAACCACTTTAACCCTATCTAATGGGTAAAACCTGCTTAGACCGGCTTAGGCTTAATAAACCTTCTGGCTAATCGCCACGGAACGGTGGACCGATATTCACCGGACATTCATTATTCTTATTTAATATGACATGACATATGACAGTTAGGGCTGGTAGATGCATGTTGGGCTAATTGTGTTTGTGGGTATGAATATGGGGATACTTGGTCGGTTGGGTCGGTCTGTTGGGAAAGTCCAAGTGTGTGATATGGTGTGGTCGATGACCGTGGAAGTAGAGAAAGAATGGTGGGTTGCCCCTAGTTGGATTTGGACATCCTGATGGATGATTTAGGCACGAGATGCCTAGTCTTTGGGTTTAGCTGTGGCTTACCGGGAGGAGCGCGGATAAACACGCGTGAAGCGAAGATCGCCGCCTGTGTTGGTTCCAACACAACGCGTGACCATCGCGGAGCACCGGACGTGGATCGCCAGGAGGAAGGCTCTGGAGGCCTTCGGGACCGGTCCTCGATAGGGCGGAATGGGCCATCACCGAGGTGATAATGGCCACACATCCCGGTGGTGACGGTCGGCTAGTGAGGGCCGCAACCCTACTAGGCCGGGGTGATCATGCCATGGCATGTGTGGTCCGCAACGGGATTTCGCCAAATCCTGGAATGATGGCAGAACTAGGATTGGTTGGGGGCAACCAGGAGAAAGTCTGGTTGGGAGCAACCAGGAGAAAGCTTGGTTGGGAGCAACCAGGAGAAAGTTCCCAGGGAACTGATAAGCTGGTAGAAAGTCTGGTTGGGAGCAACCAGGAGAAAATACTGGAAAGTATTGGCTGGTATGGTGATTGATTAAGCTGGATGAGCTGATGATCGAGGTTGGTCAATTGGGTGATAATTGTATATAAGCTGGTATGGATTGTGGTGATCTGTTATGCTGGTTATGTTTTGGACAAGAGTTGGTCGATTGTGGGTTGTGTATTTGGATGAGAGTTGGTTGATTAAGGGTTGGTTGGTGTTCATGGTTGGTTAATTGTGTTTGAGTGCATTGTTAAGATGGAAACCCTTGATTGGTATTAATAAGATCCAATTCTAGTTGATGCTAGTTAGGATGTTTCCAAAATCTTATAAATTTGGCTTTACGCAAATAAAATAACCTTACCCCAATTAAAGCCTTCTAAGCACTATATGCATTAAGGAAGTGTTAACTAGCCGTTTGGATGACGCTGACCTCGCATATTTCCACTCTTTTAGATTTACTTTAAGGAGGTGGATTTGCTCGAGTGTCGCAAAGGAGATGACCTGGCTACGATGGCCATGATGCGGTTTAGGGTTTGCTCCATCGCTGCGCAGATTGCATAGCCGTTGGAAGAAATTACGGTTAAACCTATATGCTCGGTGACTTTGATGGTTTACCTTTAACCATCGTCAGCCCTTCGCTTAATTAATATTAAGCTTAAGTCATACAGATCAGTATGTAATTCTTCAATAATGAAACATATGTCCAGTATGATACTTTCATATGTATTGCACGCACTAGAGTACTGATCCAGGGTCTAGTGCATGTGTACAGCGGCCCTCTGGTAAGTATAAAATTGAGGGCTGACAGTGAGTATATATAATGTATTTGTAAATATATATATTATGCTTTTACTGTGTTTTATTTTTAAAAAGTTTAAAAGCAATCAAATCTGTATCTTAGGATAGCGCGGGTGTCCAACCAAAACGATCTATATATAGCTAGCTAGAGAAAGTTGTATTGTCATTATCTTCGAATCAATCTGCAGGTCCGTAGGCGTCGGCCGGTAATTAATACGGGCCAATTAATTGCATGGGCATTTGACATTGCTAATTAACCCTCCATCGCACGGTAAAATCACGTAAAGCATCATCAGCATCCCGGTTACCAGGTTCACCAAGCAAACACACGTAGGTCAATTTTCTCGGCGAACTCTGGAGTACAAGCAAAGTTATTAAAAGCTTTCCTTTCCTGCAAGTTGAACTCCCTCCAATCACAAAAATAAATCGTCGTTGACTTTTGGACACGTTTTTTATCATTCGTCTTATTTAAAAAAGTTATAAATATTATGATTTGATTTATTCTTAAATGTATTTTAAGTATGACTTATATTTTTACATATTTGAAACAAATTTTTAAATAAAACAAATGGTCAAAGACGTGCCTAAAAGTCAACGGTGACTTCTTTTTATGACCAGAGGTAATATATACTCCCTCCGTTCCAAAATATAAGGCGTATTTTGACCGGCGAAAAGTCAAACTTAGTAAATTTTGACCATAAATAAATCAAATAATATGCATTGTTAGTATACCAAAGTTATATCGAATTGTTCATATTTCAAATTGTTTTTTGATACAATATTATATTGTAACAATTCATAATAAATAATAGAGGAATCTAACAGTCAAACTCTACTTTTAAAGACTTTTGTGGAGTCAAAATACGCCTTATATTTTGGAACAGAGAGAGTATATACCAGCTATCATATAGCCGTGGTCAAATTATTAATGTTTTTCTTCTTTAGAGGGATGGGTCAAAGTATGCTGATGTTAGTAATTAATGTGTGCATTAGATCATCCAGCCGGCAGCTGTTCCGTGATCTCATCCTATATACTACTCTCTCCGTTCCAAAATATAAGGCGTATTTTGACTCCACAAAAATCTTTAAAGATAGAGTTTGACTGTTAGATTCCTCTATTATATATTATGAATTGTTACAATATAATATTGTATCAAAAAGTGCTTTGAAATATGAACAATTTGGTACAACTTTGGTATACTAACGATGCATATTATTTGATTTATTTATTTTCAAAATTCACTAAGTTTGACTTTTCTCCGGTCAAAATACGCCTTATATTTTGGAACGGAGGGAGTATAACATTATTTATCGATTCTCTCATTATCTAAAATTTCTTTACAGTCTATGCTAAAAAAAAAAAATGAGCAGTGTTTTGCATCAGAATGTTTGAACTCAAGACTGCGACCAGCCAGCAGCTGCAACACCAACACCACGACTGCACTGAGTTTGGCGTTCAGTTTCCTAATATAATTTTTGTGCTCCGGCCGGGTGCCATGTGTTCACACGTGGCAATCAGCTGGATCCCATATGGGGGTTAAGTCGTCTTCTTAATCGTCATCAAAATGAAATTGGCCTTGGTTAATCATACTGCTCTTTCTCAAGTCATATTCCTATTAGACACGAAGATTAGTGAGGTTATAAAACAAAAAAGTGGGGAAAAACAGAATTACAGAAGGACGCCGTAGCATTCAGGTTTGGTTCAGGAATACGACGCGGCAGGCAAGCTGAAGTGAATAGTAAAACGATTCAAGGCGCCAGTAAATAGAGCTTGAGGTGTTAAGTTTTTTTATGGTCATGCATGCAATGTGTGCGGGTGAATGCTGCTTATAAAGGCAGGAGAGAGAGCCGTGTGATTTTTTAAAAAAGGTTAAGAAATCTTGGTGATTTCATTAAGAAAGGAGAATCATTTACAACAGCATCAGAACCAGAGGAAACAAAAAGAACAAAACAAAAGAGGGGAAGGAAAGTCCTCGAAAAACAAAGCACCCAGCTACCAACAGACCAAAACTCCACCGGACATCATCCTTCCTTCTCCAGATAATGTTTGGATAAGGAGTCGGCCGGAGAAAGCGGACTACTCGTAAGACAGGGCGGTTGCACCCGCCAGTTTCCACATACGCAACATCTCTCTTAAACGTAGCTGTGTGATAAATAAACAGTCAAGTAAAAAACGTCAGTAAATTTGACCATAAGTTTTTCCATAAGTTTTTCTTTTTGAAAACATTGCCATTTTGAAATATGGAATGCATCGGTTAGCTGTCGTACACACCCAAGTGGGAACAGGGAGGACTATTTTTGGTCTGTTTGGTTAAGACACCTTAGGGATGGATTACAAATCAGACATCTCCGATCATTTAGAAAAATATTGGACATTGCTTCCCTAGGTTAAACCAAATGTTTTATTGGTAAGAATGAATCCAATGCTCGGTATCCGTGTTATGAAAAAAAAAATCTATACCACTTTTGATACCAACAAAATATGCAATTATTGACAAGTTTAATACACAAGAGCATGACCAATGCTGTTTTCAAATGCTTGAATAGTAATTTAGATTTATAAATAGTGCAATTTTAGATTTTAGAATAGAATTTTAGGGCTAGCGCCTTGTTCTTTTTAGCGTAAAGTTGAGTTGAGTTTTACACTAGCAAAATTTATCTTCCAAGACTTTTAGTATTCTTATCAAACATTTTAAAACTATTTGTTCAGTCTTTTCAAATCACTTTTCAAGGACTCTTAACTTTTGTTACAATAAAACTCAACTTTACTCTACGTTGAAAAAAACAAGGCCTACAATTGAACATGCGCAAGCTGAACCGAAACCACATATTTGATCATCCGGTGCAGGCGCATCCTGGGACGGCCGGTCACCTCGCCGGTGACGATCGATCCAGCGGCCAGCGCGCGACGTGCGTGCAGCATGTAAACGACAAGCTAGAGCAATATATTTGGACCTCGATCCCCGGTGACGTCATCGCAGTGACGTCGCGTGGGGAGGTATCACAGTGACGCACTGATCGACGATCATGCATGCGCTTTACGTAACTAACCGGCCCCCGATTATTCAAAGCATTTTGGATTGGAGGCCATGCATCTTCCGACCGCTATTGTATTTTTTAACATTGATTAGGGTTCTCAAACATAAATTTACACATTAACTATTCCGATGTTGATTCAAGATTAGTTTAATCTTAGGGTTCAAAAGATTTGGGCATTTAGTTTTGATACCAAATGTTAGATGTTAGAAAAACTAATCCAACTTAGCGCGTTGCACAATCATCAAGAACACAACAACAGTGGAAGCTAAATTCTAACCTTGAATCGATGTAGGCAGCATAGAGGACGTCGGAAGACGTACGGTAGCAATGATGACCTTGTCGGATTATTGACTGGTAGTAGCGTCACCTAGCGAATCAGACAATGGTCTCCCTGTTACTTAGGCGCTAAACCAGCGAGATCAGATAGGGTATACAGAATTAGGTTTTTTTTGGCGTGATCGATTAGGCATAAGGTCGATCATAGCCGGTGGCCCCCTCTTAACGCTGTGCAACAGGAAACCGAAACCAGATATGTTAGGGATGACGTTCTTGATTAGGACTCCAAATACGTTACAAATACATTTAATTAGGATAAATCCAATTAAATGATTGTACAAACATGGTTAGTCTGAGATTAATCATAGCACCGCTTGCCTAGCCACCTCGTCGCTCTCGTACCGTGCAGCCCCCCAAAACTGACCCACGACACAGCGCCCATTCGTTTCGCGCGCGGGAAGGCAACGAAGTTCAGTTCAAAAGACCCACCCAGCTCCATGTGTCGTCTGCACATCACCCCACAATGCAGTGCGACGGGAAGCATATCCTTTACCATAAGACAGATATATACGTTCACTAACATGAGTGGGTGGGGACCACATATCAGTGGCATCGCGTCCGCACCATTTCCGCAAAATAGTTTTTATGATTATTATGTTGATTATATCTATTTTTCTGTTGGTTATTTAAGTTATTCTCCCATCTCATGGTCGATATCGGTAGTCACACCGAGATCCTAGGTGTCGTACAGCGGCAAACAGTGCTGGTTCACCCCCAAAATGTCCTCTGAAAGCTCACTTGAAACAACCGGTGTAATTTCCTGACCTTTCTACCGCCCTGTCGAATTCGCAAGGTCTCCACGCGTTTGTGCTGTTACTCTCAGCGCCAGATAGTTGTGAGCCTGGGACAGGTTCATCACTGTTCATCGAAATGCAACCTTTCATCAGTTTTTTTTTTTTTGATACAAGGAGAGTTGAGGAGCTAATTAAACAGGTTACTACATTACATGGCGTCCATACTGTTCAATGAGGATTAATTATCGTCGGAGATTGATGTCCAAATGCATCTATGGACGGAATCAATCCGATCACTGTCTGCTAGCTCGCTAAGATTTTCACTTGATCAGTACGCCTGCTCTCCGGCGATCGCCTCCTCCCACGACCTCGCCTCCTTCCTCCTCCTCTTCCTCCTCGTCGCCGTTCGCCGCGGGCTCCTCCGCCGCCGGCCGCCTCCCCTTCTTCCTCGCGCTCTCGCCGTCGACGGTGGCGGCCTCCTCCTCGAAGTCCTCCATCCTGAACGCCGGCTTCCACGACGGCTCCGCCAGCCTCGCCCGCTTCCTCGACCCGCCGCCGCCGCCGGCCCTGTGCATGCCCCTCAGCGCCCGGATGTTGGCCAGCAGCGCGTAGAACCGCTCCACCTTCTCCTCCTCCTCCTCCTCCTCGCCGCCGCCGCTGCCGTTGCTCTCCACCTGCACCTCCACGGCCGCACCGCCGGCGCCGGCATCCGCCTCGGGCATCACCAGCGCGGGCGCCGGGACGTCGTCGCTCGCCGCCGGCAGGGGCGCGGGCGCCGCCTGCCTACTCCCCGGCGCCGTGGCCTCCATCGCGTCCCGCTCTGGCTCAGCACGTCGGTGCGGGCGAGTGAGTGAGGCAGTACTGGAGGCGGGAGAGAGGACGACGACGGTGTGAGCGGGCGGCGAGTGGTTAATAAATAGGGCAGTGCCGCCGTGGCTGGTGAGTGGACCGTGGACTTGCCGTGAAGAACAGCAACGTACGGAGTAGTTCGTATTGTCTTTTGTTTACTGATTCCGAGGTGATGCATGCAGGCAACGTGTGCCAGGCCATCTTGACCGCTCTCTCGCAGACTGGTCTTATTGTTTTCGCAAGAAGAAGCCCATCTAGATGCGAGATGCATTGGTGAAGTAAGTGAAATGGCTTTGTTCTTAGATTTTTGGGCCTGTAAGTCGAGACGTTTTGTTGTTTGAAAAAAAAGAAAGAAAAAAAGAAAGAAATGATTGATCTTCTCAGGATTGTTTGGCACTCTTAAGACTCCTCAAAAGTCTAAAAGACAAGTCAGGTAAAGCTGGCGAACCTCTCGAAGTGCAGCATTTTAGCGACTTTTCCAATTAAGAAAGAAGGTTTAGTAAAATAAGAGAAAGACACAGGGGGTATTGACAAAAATAGGTAACTATGATTCATTGTCGGTGTGACCATGGGACATAACTTTATAGCCTCTTTTATTCGCAGTTTAGTTTGATTGAGCCAAAAAAAATCATAAACCATTCAGCGCAACACTGTGTAATTTTTTCAGAACTTTGTAGTTTTTCTTAAAGATTTAATATTTTAACCTTTTATGTCTATTTTTAAAAAGATTTCAACTTTTGTCAAAACAAAAAAAAACGAATTGCAAATCAAAGAGGGCTATATTAGTCTAGGTTCTAACAATCTTCGATAATATAATAGCAACTTCAGTATATCCTTTGTAATACTAATGAAAACATAGAAGGTATATTACAATAATATTAGAGACTCTGTCGGATGGGGTTATATAGCCTATGATTGCCCGCAATAATATTAACAGAACCTTACAGAGCATCCTCTTCGACATGAAATTTAGAGAAATTGTTGGAGCTTGCTTAAGTCCTCTTTAATTCGCGGTTTTGTTTGGTTGGGGCAAATTTGTCAATTTTGTACAAACTATTACGTGTATCATTTTGTAATAATTTCTTCGTAGTTTTGTATGATTTTACTCAAAGATCTTTAAAAAAACTAATATTTTGTAAGCCTTTGCACATTATTTTTTAAAAAACCTTTAATATTTGACTGAACTAAACCAAACCCAACCGAACGGCGAACCAAAGAGCGCCTTAGGCTGTGTTTCTTTCGGCGGTTAGATTATAATCTGAAAAGGTTGTGATGTTTTTATAGAAGATTTAAAGAGCTAAAAAAACTATGAAAAAAATATTTTTGAGATCTTTGAGACAAATTATGCAAAGTTTCAAAAAAAAACTATAAAATATTTCAAAATATAACCGGTATAAAAATGATAAATTTTAAACTGCAGCTTATAATCTGATTATTATGCTGCTAAAAGAAACAGAGCCTTAGGCTGTGGCTAGCCAACGTTTTTTTTTCTCTCTCTCTCTAGCTAGCGTGTATGTCGATCTTCACTGTTGACGTGGAAGGCTGGAGCAGCGCTGCAGTTGCACCCACCGACCGGCGCTGCCCGCCCATGCAAAGCAGCATCTAAAGAAAGGCTCGCCGCTGGTGCAAGCATCGGCAAACGTGCAACGCATCGCGTGAGTGACGGAAGTGCCCCCTGCGTCAGCCGTCGCCGTCGCCGTGACGTCCTCCCGAACGACCGCCGGTGACGTCACGGGGGTGACGTCGTCGCGCGCGCGCCGGGCGGGGGCGGGGGCGGGGGCGTGTGGTGTGGACGTGTGGTGGGGCCGGATCGTGGTGGCGAGAGCGTGACTGCGGATGGCGGCCGGCCCGGCCCGAAGGGCGCGGGCCGCTGCGGCCTGCAGGTTGATACTACGCGGCGTAGCAGCCGGCGATGAGGCCGAGAGTTCGCTGGGCCCACCCGGCCTGGGCTTGCTGGGTTGGATCGCAGCGTCGTAGTGCTTTGGTTGGGCCCAAGTATTTTTAGGCAGCGAGGTGATGGGCTGCGGTTTTCCGACCTATCCCGCGCGGGAGCGGAGCGTAGAGTCTTTATGATTAGCAAGTCGTTGAACGGAGGCACGGAAAAAAGGCCTAAAAAATATTTTTAAAAACTGTGATCTTTCAGAAAATCTCGTTACAGAATATTATCGGATGAAAAATTTTGTCTCAACCAAACCAAACTGCCAATTAAATACTGGAAAAATGTACATTTAGATTGTTGCATACTTAACAACTCTCTATTTTTAAAGAATTTTTAAATTATTTATATCGCCTTAAAAAGAGAGAAGTTTTTAAATGTGGCACATAGGCCAATAAATTAACTTTTGCAATGGCATACAAGAGAGAAACAAAGTGATGGAGTGTAAGATGTTCAGAAGCTGGTGTGGTTTCCGGGTCGATGCACCGAGCGAAAGCCCTATCCTTTTGGATTGGCAACGGTGGCATTGTTCGGCGCCACTCCCCTTCTTGGAGGCACCTCTCCTAAAGCTTTCTTGGGTGAAAAACCTAGTTCGGATCGACAGGTGACGGCATCGTGATGGCTACCTTGCTAAAGGCATCATCTCGAGAGCTATCAATTTGTTGCATGCTGGGTCGGCTTGTTTAGTCGTCGTCTTGTTGTTGCTTCGGTGGTTGCCTCAATTCGGTTGGTTGAGTCGCACTATCGAGTTGCTCGCCAGTGTTGTATTGGTTAGCCGATGGTGACCGATTCTTGCTATCTTGGGGTGGTGGTGTGGTTAGTTTTAGGCCAAGTTCTTGCTGTTGAGCCATGACGTTGTTTGGTGCCCGACACCCTGTGATTCTTCTTCTTTTTTTCCCTATATTTTTCTTCTACTTAAACTAAAAAAATAGTACTCCCTCCGATCATAAAAACAAGTCGCTGTTAACTTTTGATCACGTCTTTAACCATTCGTCTTATTAAAAAATTTAGTGCAAACATGCGTAAATATAAATCATGCTTAAAGTACCTTTAATGATAAAACAAATCATAACAAAATAAATGATAAATTACATAGTTTTTTAAGACGAATGGTCAAAGACGTGTCGAAAAGTCAACGTCGACTTGTTTTTATGATCGGAGAGGCAGTATGTATTAGCATTAGCTGTAGCATTCAGCCCATAGGCCTTTAGGTTGGAAGAAGCCCATAAGAAAGGAGAGGTGTAGCTGCGGAGATGCTTGGCGTGGGTAGTGGAGCAGCGTAGTCAAAACGGACGGTGATAGATGACTGAAATGGACACCAAAAATGGGTCGACTGGTCATTAGCAAAAAGCTTTAGATTTATTCCTGTATAAAAACATGCATGCATAGCTGTATACCGTAAACACTCTTACAGTAGCAGGGTCGCGTACAGGTGTATACATGTGTATGTATGTACGTACTACGAACTTGTACAGTCACGACAGCACGACACGTACAACAGCTAATTAATCACATGTCCACGGCGCACGTGGGGTTCCCAAGCAGCGGCGCCTCCGGGCCACCGGCGGCGGCGCCGCCCTCTACCCTTCGGACGCCGACGAGCAGGTCGCAGCGCGCGTACATGGAGTGCCACCCGCTCCGGAACGGCCCGGAGACGAACCTGACGCGGCCAAGCACCACCACCCGGAGCGCCACCACCCCGAACGCCACGTCCGTAGCCAGCGCCGCCGCGGTGCCGGGGGACACGGGCACCGGCGCAGCTGCCCCGAGCCCGACCACCGGCGCCACCGACACGGCGCTGCCCGCGTCCTGCACCAGCGGCGGCATCCCCGCCGGCGCCGTGATGGCCTCGCCGCGGTACGCCACGTACGCCGTCAGCCGGTCGTACCGCGCGGCGGAGCGCCCGCCGGGGTTGCGGATCACGAGCGTGAACTGGAACGACGCCGCCAGGAGCGTCGGCGCCGGCGCCGGCGCACCGCCGGTGGCGTTGTAGAGGGAGTATACGGCGGCGGAGGTGACGGTGAACTCCGGCCGGGCGGGGCGGTAGACGAGGTAGAGCACGAGCGCGGTGATCCCGGCGGCGAGGACGACGACGAGGGCGGCGAAGCAGAGCGTGCGGAGCGGGTCGCCGGCGCCGGCGGAGTAGCTCTCCCGGCCGTAGTAGTACCGGCCTCGGCGCCGGGAGGCGGGCTTGAGGTCGTCGGCGTGGACGGCCTCCCCGCCTCCTTTGTGGTGGTGGTGGCGGTGCTCGTCGGCCGGCTCCGGCGGGAGGTGGTGGTCCGCCATGCTCGATCCTTGCGCGGCTAGCTCTGCCGCCTTGTGCAAGCAGCAGCTGCAGCTATGCTATGCGCGTAGTGAAGTGGGAGAGAGACGGGGAGTGAGACGGTGGTGATGACGATGGACGAGTGGTAGGTTAGGGTATTGGTACTTGCAGCCGGTGCGAGCGTCAGGCGCCGCATGAGTTGGGTCGGCATTCTTTTGGACCGAGCAGCCGTTTGATGAGGCTCAGCGGTGTTCAACGCCATGGGCTGCGTTTCAATTGAAGGGTTAATTAACGCAGTTCAATTTTGGATCGATATATAGCTTTGCATTCCAAGGGTACCACGTACATTCACCCCTTCTCCCCCAAGACATTTCTTAAAAGATTCAAGGCTAATCAAGAGCAAATTTTGAATCCTCGTCGAGTCGATTCCTTTCGTGCCCTGAAGCCGGCGACTTACCGATTGAAGGACGAACCATCCACGTGTTATTAGCACGTAGAGTGATATATGTTTTTTTCTGTTTTTTTTTGAGAAAAAGGCAGGAGAACTGCCTTGGATTAATTTTAAAAGGAGAGTTACATGGTCAAAATTTAGAGGGAGGTTTAGGCGCATTCCCCCAGACGCGTGTTACAATTAAGCTAACTTATTACAAAACGGACGCTTGCCGCCACCCAAAGGTGCAGGACCTCCAGGAGCAAATCGGAAAAGGTCATCGGCGGCAGCTCCTTCGATTTGAAAATGCGATTGTTCCTTTCGAGCCAGAGATGCCATAAGGTTGCTAGCACGACCGATCCCAGACCTGGGGCATGGTTGGATTGCAGGATGTCCTCGACCCACCAGGCGTTGAGGTCATCAGTGTGGGTCCACGTAGAGTGGAGTAGGCATGGGCGTTGAGCCTGGAAGACAGGAGGTCCCAAATGTGGGAGGAGAAAGGACACTCGAGGAAGAGGTGTTCTGGGGTCTCCAGACTTCTGAGGCAGAGGACGCAGAATTTGAACAAGCCATGTGCCCCGCGTATTTGCCTAGCTAGACTTGTGTCAATTTTTAATCTCAAATGTACTCTTATTCTAATATTTATTATTACATATTTATGTAAATTTTATTCTCTATTGTCTTCGATAGGCGATATGAACCCTTTCTTTCTATTTCATACGAACTCTTATTTTCATGATTTTTTATTCTTTTTTTGTTGTTGTTGTACCTAGTGCGGACTCTTTTTTAAAAAACTGGCATGTACCCTTATTTTTATTTTTGATTCTAAATTATTTCATTTAATCTAATCCGTTATAATTTGGTTATGTTTTAGATTGTTTTATTTTTTTATTAATACACACACAATTAATTATACAAGCCTACAAATGGAGTTCTATCCAAATAAATTTTAAATAATATCGTATTTCAACTCGAGACTAATTTAATATATATGTTAATATTTTATTTAAAATTAATTTGTTTCTTCCGTCTGGTTTCATGCTGTTTAGGCCCTCTCTAGTTCGCTTGGTTCGGTTTGGTTGGATAAAAAATTAAGTGCCTTCAAACGGAGGAATGAAATGACTAGAAAATTATATAAAAAATATTTTCAATTTTTTTTTAGTAAAACTCTACAAAGCCTCCAAAAAATATTACAAAATATCATACTAAATAGTCTATATAAAAATGATAAATTTTGACTCAACCGAACAAAACCAAACCGCCACAAAAAAGGCTATGACGTAACTATGATTTTAAAAGATACGCATAGCGATATGATTTCTTGGATCTTCTTGTCTGTGTGTAAGTTCTTCTTTATACACAGGGACACAGATAGTCCAATTTGTTTACGTGTATATATAATTGATATGAAATTCTAATTTGGTTATAGATATGTTTACTATCAAATTCTAATTCTCATTATGAGATCTACACCGCTATAACACGGGTTCACTATAATAGTTGGGTGTAAATGTTTTCCTTTTTTCTCCAACCAGCCTAGAAATTTCTATTATTTTTAAATTAATGTAGGAATTTCTAGTATTAGGATTAATGTGGTGACTTCATGGGAGGCCCTATCATATATAATAAACTTTAAGAATGGAATATGTGGATGTGACAATAATCAATTCTCAGTTCAATCAACGTATCAACAAGTGATCGATGAACATGAATGTGGCAAATTCTCACAAGTTAATTTAGGGACTTCGTCTTACTATAAAGATTTTTTTCTTTGGTTTTTAGGGAGAGGCGTCATTTTAACAAAGGATGATCTGGCTAAGCGTAATTGGTCGGGTAGTCTAAAGTGTAGCTTATATATCAAGAATGAGACCATACAACATTTATTCTTTGATAATCATTTGGCTAGGTCTTAATCCGAATAGCCCTAGGATTGAAACCATCCAGAAATATATCTCATTTCATTAGGAATTGAATATCTGGGTTGGGTTTAAAACTAAAATTAAGGTTCTTATTGGTACAGCTTCTGTTTTATGGTCATTTTGTTATGTTGTAATGGTATTGTTTTGAACAATAGAAAACACACCTCTTTCTCGCAGGTTATCTTTAGAGGAGCCACAAAAGGAGGGTGCGCGAGAAGAAGTCATCTTGACGTGTCACTCTTTTGAGGTCACTGCTATGCCATTCTTTTTTAAACATGGTTATAAAGTGAATAACATGATACGTACGTAGTGCTTTTATATTTCTATTGTTAGAACAATCAATTTATGTTTCAATATTTTATTTATTGGTGTGATCTATTTGTGTTGGCTGTATAATAGACATAGAGGTTGAAACTATTCCTTTATTAAAAAAAAATGTGACATATGAAATTATTTCTTTTAAATGCGTAGTTCATTTTTTTAAAGTACCATTTCGAAACTTAAAAGGCAGTACAATGTCAGCGGAATCAAATACAACCCAACAAAACACTACGGACAGTACTGCATTATGAGCAAGAACTCTCTATGTTTGTTGTATCAATTTCACATGAAAACCTGTTTCCAAGCCCAAAAGATCTGATGGATTTGCGCTTGATCAAAGAGGCAACCAATATTATGGGCAATGGCCCGATATGACGATATGGGTGCAATGAGACGAATAAATATCAAGGGAATATGATTCCTTATTCTCCACTGTCTGCTTACTGTTGAGTGCTTCTATCTTTTGGTTCCTTTCTTGTGTCATCAGATATGCTACAAGTGAACATTACTGCTAGTAAAGGAGGGTATCGAAGACATCAAGTATTGCAGATTTCAGGAAGCTTGGCGAAGGAAAGCTATCTAGTGAAGCAGAATTGGTGGAGACTCTCATAAACTAAAAGAAAGAATTTTTTGTTCTTAATTTTTGGAAGTGTTTTTCATTGATGCTACCAAGAGATAGAGCATGTTCAATCAAGAAACCAGGTTAAGAAAGGCATATATTAGCGTGGCACAACCTTCAAATTATTGACTGTAACAAACATAAGCTTGAGTGATCAAATTTGTCATTTAAAGGCCAGTTTAAGCGACTTGCTTGAACAAAATGGTAAAGCATATATGAAAGATAAAGGCGCAAGCTACAAATTATGATAAGGAGCAAATGAATACAACTAGCATCATAGGCATGGATAATAGACAAAGCTTGGAAAGATAAATAAGTTAATATGCGATGCTAAATACCTATGCGGTTGGCTTGTAAAAGATAACGAGTATTTCGGTTTTATAATTGCAATTCAATTTTGAATTGAAAAGAACCGCGGCGGTACATGTCGAATTATTACAACAATTATACATGTATAGTTCACATTGGTGAAGGATTAGAAGGAATTTATACTTTCTAGTGAAACATTCGGCATGCTCAAATAGTCGATGGCATATTGTCGCGAGTAGGTTAGTGCGAAGTTGATTGGTAATTCAAGATGCATCTGATGCTTCATAATCACCACCTAGCTTCAAGCGACCTTTACGCTCGCGTGCTCTATGGATGCTAAATTGCACGAGCAACGTCACTGTCGATAGCAAGTAATTTGTGGATTCACGTGGCATCCTGTTTGATTTGCCAAAAAAACCTAGGTGAGATTAAAATTTTAAGAATTGAGAGCTCTCAAAAAATATTTTAAAAAGATTAAATTGAATCAAACAGGTTCAGCCAATGACTTTTCCAGGCGATTGAGATCTCTAGGGCAGAGCAATCACAAATTTTCTATTTTTCTAGGTGTAATATGTATTAGAGAAATGCTAAAAAAACGGTATACCTTGTCTTCCTCTTTGAAATGTACAACGCCAGCTTACTTCGTCCTTCTTATCGTGCCGATTGCCACTGTTTGCCCACCTTTGTCTTTGAGTTCAGGTTAGGGTTGGGGAGAGGGAGGGGCTCTCTTGTGTCTATCTGGCTTAGAGCGATGCTAGGGAGACGACGACCTAGCGGTGGATAGGAGATCGCGGCGTTGGTAGGGTAGGAGGGGGCGTCGATGTCGGTGCCAAAGCTATGAGCCTGGGTGAAGATGGTTGGGTGACGTCAGCGAGCGGATCTGCACCTATGACCAAGATTAGGGGTGTATAGGACAGGCCGTGTGCGGCAGAGGAAAGTGGCGAAGACGAGGTGCGAGAAGGAATGCGGTCCTTTGGTTCGACCAGCCGCGTATAGGGGTGGAAACGAGCCGAGTTCAAGCGAGCCAGCATCCGGCTCGGCTCGGCTCGCTTCGTAACCGAGCCGAGCCGAGCCGAGCTCGGCAGGGTGCGCGAGCTGAACATTGGGCTCTGCTCGG
The DNA here is from genome assembly GCA_036346415.1 of Raddia guianensis. Classification (NCBI taxonomy): domain Eukaryota; kingdom Viridiplantae; phylum Streptophyta; class Magnoliopsida; order Poales; family Poaceae; genus Raddia; species Raddia guianensis. Next base: position 17,951,075 of record CM070538.1, read on the forward strand.
CTCGTTTGTAGCTCGTGAGCCTTCGCGAGTTGGAGTATGTTACTTCCAGTTGCTAACGGAAAAAGATTGAGCACCGAGCACCATGCACCAACAAGCAACAAACAGCAATACAACAATATTATTGGTCAGGTAGACCTACCTACCAATCGGTAATAGCCCAACTTGATCACCCCTAAGCCCAGCAGGCAACAGCCAACAGACCAGGCCAACACACTCACGAGCCGAGCCCGAGCGAGCCAAGGTTTGGCTCGGCTCGGCTCGGTTAGAGTGACGAGCTCAAAATTGTGTTCAGCTCGTACTCGTTTTATACACGAGCCGAGCCCGAGCCGAGCTAAAACCGAGCCGAGCCAGAGCAGCTCGCGAGCTTTCAGCTCGTGTTCCAGCCCTAGCCGCGTAGGCGTAGCTTGATTCATCTGTGACGGAGCGAGGCTGCTGAACTACGAGCTAATTGGGCCGCGCTCTCCTCATTAAGGCCCAATAAAACCTCCTCTTCGTCGTCGTCGTCGTCGTCTCTGACCATCTCCCTAAACCCTAGCTCTTCCCCTCGGAACCCTAGCGCGGATGGGGGGCTCGCGGCGCAAGCTGAAGCGCTCTCGCGCGAAGGTGCGTGTGGGATTGCCGCGCAAGAAGCCGCGGGAGTTCAAGCCGGCCTTCGACCTCCCCGAGGCGCTGGCCGCCGCCGCCGCCGGGGAGGGCGGCCAGCCGAAGTGGGACGCGGAGGGCACCGTGGTGAAGAACTACGCGGCGTTCGGGGTGGTGGCCAACCCCAACTTCCTCGGCGCGCACTCACGCGGCACGCCGCGGCTCATCCAGAGCGCCGCGCTCCAGGCGCCCGACGTCGACGCCGCCCGCGCACCCGTCGACGAGTTCGAGCCCGTGGACACGGGCAGCGACCTCGAGGCTGACGGTTAGCCCCCTTCCTCCTCCGCCGGTCCATCCTGCTCCTTTTTGTGGTGTTTCATGGATTGAGGATATGAGATTCTGGATATTTTGGTGGTGTTCCTTTGAGCTGTGAGCCTGCGAACTGATGAACTGCAGTAAATGGACAATATGTGAACACATCTTGGCAAGGAACTGTTATTGAAGTTATATGTTTGATCTTGGTACTTCATGCTGTTCGATTAGTTTTGCAATCAAATAAGAAAGAGAAGAATCTGATTTCTTCTGCACATTAACCGAGTGAGATAAAAGGTTGATAATTTTTAGAGCAGAGTACTCCTAATGGAATGGGTAGAGGTGAAACAATACAATATTTAGCATTTAGTGCATCTCTTGTATACAGAAGGTGCACATGGTGGCATACTGGCATGGTGCTATAGAAAGCGCAAGACGCCTCTCATGTGTGGAACTATTTTGCAAAGCTCCTGTGCAGCCAACCAGCAGATTGCAAATTGCATGTTTTAACAGAAATGCATCAAGAATTTAAAATATCAGAAAATTGTACACAGGGGAGGTAGATTCAACCGTTGGCAGATGGCTCTAACCCTGGATTGTGTTTGAGAATCTGATGTGTGAGTTGCCCCCTTTATCCCACACCCCATGTTGCCAGTCTTCTGAGCTGCTGCCTAGCTCTACACAATTCCTTTGGCCGTGAACCCATCTTTGTTTCTCTGCCTTTGACCTCCTAGGACTGCCTAGATGGTTCCAACACCCGGGCTGCCAATGGCATAATCACGGTAACAAGGCGATAAGCTAGTCTAGAACACTGGGTGCACATGGCTTGCGTGTCATCTAATATATTGGTCCTATGATGCTATTAATCATGCTAGTTAATATCTACTTTGTATCCATTAGATTTGGAATGTCCCTTGTTATTCTGATGTATACTCTGGCCTGCCTCATGCATGTTTATGTTATTTATGATTTGGGTAGTGGCATGAAGTTGTTCAACGCTAACACATTTTCTTTGCAAAAATACTGACACCTTTCTTCAATGGAGATAGTCAGACACGCACCATTAGAACATGTCAATGCAATACAGTAGAACATCTTGCTAGTTGATTGATACTTAAAATATGCTCTTATCTTGTCAAGATGTTATCATTCTTTGAGTTGTTGAATTGTTATCTAAATCGTGTGATGATGGCATGATGTACTTAATCGCAGTAGTTCTGAACTCAAAATTACTTCCGATCTTATATATAACTATGTAAGCATGATGATGACATGATAATCTCATGCAATTGTTTTCATGTAATATAGATCTGAAATCTGTGCTTGGGAAGAAAAGGAGGGATGGAAAATCTGCGCCTTTGGAGCAATTGACTAAAATCCAACGTGTTTGTATTGGTAGATTAATAGAGAAGTATGGTGATAACTACAAGGTATAACAGAACACTCAATATTGTATTCAGCCTAGTTTACAATTAATAAGTATTAATTTATATAGAATGTGGACTAACGGAAGCATCATTTTGCAGGCCATGTCGATGGATACCAAGCTGAACTCTATGCAGCACTCAGTGGGTACATTGAAGAAGCTCTATGAAAGATACCATCATGGTGGGAAGAGTTTCCTCTATCCACTGTAGTATGTTATGAATATCTAGAATACACTTTCATAGTGTACCTTGTTTATCCCTTGAATGGAGCATTGAAATTTTGCCTATGAAAAATGTATCTTGGATACAAAAAAAAAAGATTGTTTAATGTTGAAGAGATAGTCTCGTATGTGTTATGGCGGCATTCACCCTTGACCCATAAAACTATGAAAGTCCAAGTTAATTCGGAAATGTTCTGTATCTTTGCTCTGAATCTTGTGTGAATTGAGCGCTAGTAAACTGTGATTTTTCACAAATCACAAGTTGGTTATTGAGTGATTGAACTTCTGCTGTAATTTAATACATCCCTGTAACATGTTTTATCTGTTGAAGCAAGAATTATGGGGCGAAGATTTTTATGCTGCTCTTTATGCTAAGCAAAGGTGAAGGGAGAACTCAAATCGTTACACATGGAACCTTGCATGGTGAAGATCATTCCCTTGTTTGTTTGGAAAGCTGGGAGTAACAGAGGCAATGAGGTGGGTTTGTTCTCTTGGGCTTCCTGCCATTGTCAAAATTAACTAGTGGCAATATGAATATATGATGACTGACTGACAGCTGAAAGCATGCAGAAAGACCGGGAAAAGTAGCCTTTTTTCACATCTACTCCGCCCCTGAAATTCAGAACAACGCACAGTTTCGGCTTTTCACAGTGCAAACACCCCTCATTCAGTGTGCTCTCTATGTAGCTGTTCGAGGAATCAACAACTCTTCATGGCTCCAGTAATCAACCTCTGCCTAATACAAGCAAATTGAACAGAGTAAAAAAAGAGGAGACGCAAGAACCAAGTGTTTCTATGAACGCGGTTTTGCCTCTTAACCAATAGCTCCAACATGGTTATTTTGAGAGATGATCTTGTGAGGTTTGCGCAAAGCCGCAAACAGAGAGTTTGGAGTCTCGGACCACACATTGCATACCTAAAATGAACCAGCGCTATTTGCTCTGTTTGATTCGTCGGTTTTAGTTTAGTTCTGGTTAAATTTTGTTATTTTTGTATATCTCATACATTCTGAAATAATTTTTTATGGGCTTTGTAGAGTTTTTCACGAAGACCTTATTAAGTACAACCAACTTGTGATTAAAATTATTAAAAAAATTTATGGGCTTTGTAGAGTTTTTCATGAAGACTTTTCATTCTTTGAAAAAAATCATTAAAATTATTAAGTACAACCAAACCAAACATTGACATCATCAATCATTAGATTCATGACAAATCAAAACATTGACAAAATTCCAAAAAATGCTCACATGCACTCACTTTCTAACAAGAATGAACCCTTTTTTTTATTTTTTCCCTGTAGCTCTGATGACAAGATTGCCAGCACAAAAAAGACGCATCTTGAAATTCTGTACAATTTCATGTGCAACACTTTATTTTTCGACTATGGAAAAGCCTTCGAAATATGAAAAACCGAAGAACCATTGAAAAAAAAGCATACGGACACCGTTCGGCGAGAACTAAAAATTCATGTCCGGCAACAGAACCACATCCGGCGTGAATATGAAAACCACTGCCCGGGGTCAAGTCACGTCCGGCACAAAAACCCACTATCTAAGTTCCAGACTTATCCGACGTGAATGGAAACTCATTGTTTGGAGATAAAAGCATTTTTTTTCATATTAAAACCTCCAAAACCTTGACTCTTAAGTTCAAAACTGTGTCACATACTCATCACAAAAGTGAAATGACCTCCATAAATATAGTCTCTTTACATCATTGCAATGAGCTTGGCAAGGAGTAATTCCCATCACTTTGAAGCGAGGAAAAATTCGTTAAATAATCCACTTTAAATTTGAAATTAATAAAATAATACACAGTATATAAAAATACCCCGACTGGCACTCTGTCCCGCCGCCCCGAGTGGCGGCCGCCACGCCGCACGGTGGGAGCTCTGTTCCCGCCTCACCGCACGGCGGGAGCTCTGCTCCCGCCATTGGGCACGGCGGGACAATAGCAAGGCGACGCAGCGTGGCGCGGGCGAAGCGCGGCGGGCGACGAGGCGGCCCTGTGGAACTCCCGCCACGCCGCCGCGCGGGAGCAGTCGCCGCAATCAACGCGAATCCATTGGCACGGCGGGGACAGCGCGCGGGAGCAGGTCGCCGTAATTAGCGCGACGTGGTGTCATTTCATGTCACTGCTCTCACATGCATTTGTTCGGCGATAAACCAGCCACCGACAGCGTATTATTTAAAGGAACGGCCAACGTTTATTCACCAACACATTAGCAAAAGGTAATTACCATTTAGCACTAATTAATCGCAATTACCAAACACGGTAATGAGATTTCTCAGCCTATATAAACTAACGTCTGCGCGAATGACGACCTCACTCCATCAGTTGCTTTCATTCCCGGTTCAGCTTCAGGTGGTCCAGTTGAGAAGCGTGCACGGGCATTTGTTCTGCTGCTGCAGCTCCAGGTGCTTCAAATGTTGTAGTTTAATAAAATGTACAACATACAACAACATATATATTCTACAAGTTTATTACTTGGCATAAAATGAAGTTCTCCCGCTCATTTTAAATGTTTAAGGCGCTGATTACGGTGAAAACGGCGCGAATTTCAGCTTAGCAGTAGCCTGCAGGGCGCCGAGTTCGCACCACGCCGTCGGCGTGGCGGGAGCTCTCTGGGCCGCCACGCCGCCCGTCCGCCCCATTGCCAGCGCCACGCTGTCGCCGCCACTGCTGTCCCCGCCGTGCCCGATGGCGAGAGCGAGCTCCGCCGTGCGGAGGCGGAGCTACTCTGGCAGGCGGAGCATAGCTCCGCCGCGTCGTGTGGCCGCCACTCGGGCGGCGGGACGAGTTCGATCGGGTATTTTTATATATCTTGTGTGTTATTTTATTAATTTCAAATTTAAAGTGGATTATTTAACGAATTTTTCCTTGAAGCGAAGGGTGCTTCCATCGCCATGCCAGTCCAAGAGGTAACACTGTGTTGCCATGTGTTGTCTTTGTCATGAGCACCGGAAGTTAGGAAAAATTGGTCGAATAATATATATATAAATAGAAATTGGGAAAGTATGTCGCAACGGTTGGGAATTGCTGAAATATACAAAGTTTCCTCCACCCCAGATGGCTAAAGGATGCTTCCGCCACTCCGGATGGCTTCCGCCACCCCAGATGGCAAAAGCCAGGGGTTTGTGCCACCCCCCGTCACCGGCCTCCTCGCACATGCACACATGATTTGTTCCGCCACGGCCCGGAAAAAATGATTAAATGCGCTGAAAACGAGATAGATTATAAATTATTTTTGTTAGCTGCTTGATCGCTGAAATTTTTTTATAAAATTAAAATTGAATGAAAAATATTTATAAAATTAGAACAAGTTACGCTCGCATTCAGTACTACAAATTTTAATATTTTCACACAAACAGGCACATGCAGACACCTTCGATAATAATTGTTATTTTTATTCCGTCGGTCTAGAATTGTTCTGCAGACTTTCCATAATTTGTAGGATTTTTCATTAAATAATTATTTTTTTATAATCATACGATAAAAAATCACCTAAAAAACTAAAATAACGTTTATTTCTGAAATGTCATAAGTACCGTTAATTAGTAACTAACTATAATGAACTAAATAATTAAATAATAATTTTTCAATGATAACAAATTAATTGACTATTTATGTTACCATTTGATATCACATGTGAACCTTTCACCTTAGCATTGTCCTACAAATTATAGGAAGTCTGCAGAACAATTCTAGACCGGCGGAATAAAAATAACAATTATTGTCGAAGGTGTCTGCATGTGCCTGTTTGTGTGAAAATATTAAAATTTGTAGTACTGAATGCGAGCGTAACTTGTTCTAATTTTATAAATATTTTTCATTCACTTTTAATTTTACAAAAAAAATTCAGTCCCATCAATACGTTTTCGCGTAAATAATTAAAATAAATACAATGCTCTTATGTCCTCTTATTAAGATTTACATGAAATAATAGGACATTATAAGTGTCGACGGTTGGGATATTGACCCAAGTCGCTAAGGGTTCTTGAAGATTGAGATAGGAGACACGCCAAACAACCACGAACAGCAACGAACAGGAGACAATGTTTTTATCCTGATTCAGGCCTCTCGGGAGAGATAATAGCCCTACGTCCAGCCTTTCTTATATATCACAGATGATTACAAGAGATGGCTCGGCGAGACGAACAAGTCTCGGCGAGATTATGGGTGTACAGGTGAGTAGTATGCGACAAAGTAATCTTAGATGCCAGATGCGTCTAAGTCGTCCCCTCTATACGCCGTAGGAGCTTGTTTATATAGTGTTGATGAACCGACCTACCAAGGGATAATCGGGCCGGGCTAACTCCGAGACCGTAACGAAATCAACGTGTCAAATACATCCCGAGGTAGATAAGGTAAACTCCAATTCTTGGGGATCACGACTTCTATTCCAATCCGGGAAACCAACGTCCGGGTCTTCACGTAGCCGTGCAGAACTCTTGTTCGAGTAGGACTCGAACACGAATCCTATGCCGTTACGCACCGTGCCAGCCAGGAGGCTGTTCGGCAAGACGCATATGGGCCAGATAGAACCTTCCAGGGAGCTGGGCCCTGGTAGGCTGTTCGATTGGGCCGTCAGGGAGTTGGCCATGGCAATGGGCCGTAATTTTATCCCCGACAGCTAGCCCCCGAGACTCAAGTGGAAGAACTCACTAGAGTGGGGTCATCCTCTTGAGACTCCAAGTCACGAAGAGGGTATATTTCCTGCTACAAAGACGTGCAACAGGCGACCGAACAGGTTACGGTTCAACCGAACAAGTCGTGTTCAGGACCAAACAAACCCGCCCGGCGCCGAGCAACTCTGTTGCGTCGAACAGGGAACGACATCTGTCCGAGCAGAGTACCCAGCCCTCGATACAGAAATCGGAAGAAGTGAGGTGAATCATCTCCTTGAGGCTGAACGTCATCAAGGAGGGATTGGCTTCTTGGTAGTGAAGAGCGTACCACCGCATCCGGTAAGATCAGATCTTCCGGGAGAATGAACATAGCAAGTCGCGAGATGGACTCGTACTGTTGCATCCAGACATTCAGATGTCTAGGAAAGGATAGGGGATCCACCTCTCGGGCTAGAGCTTACCCGAGGAAATAGTGATTGCGCTCTCAAGCGAATGCGTGCTCAGGAGCGAAGGTGATGTGCCTCCAGACGTAGATCGTGTGCTAGGAGCAGACAATGCATACGAATGGGAAAGGTGGCCCGATCCCGCAGCGTAGAGCTCGTCGAAGAACGAGTAAAGAGATCTAGTCCCGAGCACGGATCTCGTTAAAGGAACCGAAAAGTACAACCAGCGAAGACGCACGGTAGAGCTGCGCTCCCGGCGAAGAGTGTCCGGTCGAGGTGATCCACCCGAGCACGGAGCTCGTCGCGGGACCGATCGCGCTCGGGCGAAGAACCGCCGGTGCGAGGTGAATCACAACCCGATGCAGTCAGAGCCGCAAGAGAACGTGTGAAATCAACGCTTTACCCATGACGTATTCCTTGCGACAGTGATAGCGTTGTCTTGGCAAGTGCAGAACCGACGCTTGGAGTGCCCGTTGCGATGAGAATCGGTTTACGATGGGCATGCCCGTTGCGATGAGAAACGGCTTACGGTGGGCAGGACTCCGTTGGTGGCGCAATACCTTGACTTAGCCGAACTGTGAAGGTCGGTCTGGGGGCAAAGGCAAGAAATCATCTGTGGCGAGTGAAACAGCCCACGGCATCGCGAGCAAACCGGGAAGAGAGGGATGCAGACATCGGTTTTGGTGGGGAAGCCTGGAACCTAGCCGCGACCATCACCGGAGTCTGATGTTCTCCGTTCCTGTATTTCCTGCATAAGACAAACAAGAAACCAGCCAGCAAGGGAAAAAAGAGAGCAAGAAAAGGCTCTAAGAAGAGCAAAGCGAGTTTTGAAAACACGCAAAAGACGACCTACCAGCAAAGACATAATTTTTCCGAGTATGTCCCCGATAGCGTTAGTGTCACCTCGGCGAATCGCGAACCGACGCAAGGAGTGCCCGTTCGCGATGAGAATCGGCTACGGTGGGCGGGACTCAGTAGGTGGTGCATTGCTCGATTACCGTGCTAGGAAGGACGTAGCATGGATAAAAAAGGCGTGTCGCGGGCAAGTGCAGCCCATTGTGGCTAAGACCGCTAACCGTGGAAGGCGATCGGGACCTTAGCCGCAGGCAAAACGCGCGAGGCGAAATCTTATCCGGGCATGGACCCGTGCAGCGTTGGTGTCGCCTCGGCGGGTGCGGAACCAGCGCCAGGAGTGCCCGTTGCGATGAGAATCGGCTTACGGTGGGCATGTCCGTTGCGATGAGAATCAGCTTACGGTGGGTATAACTCCATCGGTGGTGCACCGCTTCGGTTAACCGGAGCCGTACTGGTCGTCGCCAGATAAAAGACACGCCAGACGCGGGGAGCGCTCGGGGCGAAGACCAACGAGGTTTTGGAAAACCAACGCTAAGGAAAGGAACTGAAAACGAAAACGTCATCGGTTGCGAAATTCAGCTCGAGCCCCAACCGACCGAGGAGAGATCCTCAGGAGCCGGGCGAAAGCGACTCAAGACCGCCGAAAGCGCCGAATCGAGCGAGAGTCGACCGAGTAGCTTTTCCTGCAAAAAAGAGCAGCAAAAGACAAGGACGAACAGGAAACCAAGAGCAAGGCGAACAACGCTAGAAAGTTTTAAGAAAAACCGGTAGAACGCTTAGCCTAACTCCCAACCCCCGTTGTGCAGTACTCCGAGGACTGAGTTTGCGAACTCGAGCAGTGCACAAGAGAAAGAGCGACGCCTAGCCCGATGCAGACGATGCATGAAGACCTGAACTTGCGACTCCAAGCACGTGCGTAGAGAGTTAGAGCGACACCCGTATCCTGATCAACTCGTTCCAGGAACTGCTCGTTAACGTAAGTTAGACGATTCCGAAGGTAACCGAACAAGGAAAGTGTCTCTGCCGCGGAGGGCTTACGAGAGCAGGCTTTGCCAAGCGGTTGTGCCGTGAGCGGTAAGTGTCTCTGCCGCGGAGGGCTTACGAGAGCAGACTTAGCCGCGAGGCTGGATGCCGTGTTACGCAACTCTGAGTTTAGGAACTCGTTGAAGCTAGATACGGGCAGGGAAAACCCTAAAGATCGCGGAGCCAAGAGTTCGCAAAACCGGGCAGCCATCAAGTGTTACCAGAGAGAAAGGTAGTCTGAGAAGACGAGTGGTGAGAAGGACCGCAGGGGGCCGCGAGCATTCACCGCTCAATGGGTTGAACTTTACATGGCGCCGAGACTTGACGAACAAAGGCGCAAAATTTGAGAAAAGCGAAGTTAGGAAACGAAAGACCTACACGAGGAACTTACGAAGCTGGTCGATGTTCCAAGTGCTGGTCAGCTCTCTCCCGATATCCACTGCCAGGCGAACAGCCCCGGGATCCGGAAGGAGTTTTGATTCGATCCCGAGCACGGAGCTCGTCGCGGGGACGAGCCGCGCCGCGAAGAAGAGCGCCTAAGCGAAGAGATCCAAATTTCGAGCACGGAGCTCGTCATGGGACGACACGCGCCGGGCGAAGAGCTGCCAGCACGAAGAGATCCGGCCCGAGCACGGAGCTGGGAACCAGATCTGGAAGGCGATCAAGATCGAAGGGATCGATCCGATCTGATAGGGGAAGAGACATCCTGCCCTTCTGAGTCGTAGTCCTCCGGAAGAATCTCCGTGTCGTTGATGGAGTTCGACATGTTCAATCTGCGTGTCCCCACGGACGGCGCCAGCTGTCGACGGTTGGGATATTGACCCAAGTCGCTAAGGGTTCTTGAAGATTGAGATAGGAGACACGCCAAACAACCACGAACAGCAACGAACAGGAGACAGTGTTTTTATCCTGGTTCAGGCCTCTCGGGAGAGATAATAGCCCTACGTCCAGCCTTTCTTATATATCACAGATGATTACAAGAGATGGCTCGGCGAGACGAACAAGTCTCGGCGAGATTATGGGTGTATAAGTGAGTAGTATGCGACAAAGTAATCTTAGATGCCAGATGCGTCTAAGTCGTCCCCTCTATAGCCGTAGGGGCTTGTTTATATAGTGTTGATGAACCGACCTACCAAGGGATAATCGGGCCGGGCTAACTCCGAGACCGTAACGAACTCAACGTGCCACATACATCCCGAGATAGATAAGGTAAACTCCAATTCTTGGGGATCACGACTTCTATTCTAATCCGGGAAACCAATGTCCGGGTCTTCACGTAGCCGTGCAGAACTCTTGTTCGAGTAGGACTCGAACACGAATCCTAGGCCGTTACGCACCGTGCCAGCCAGGAGGCTGTTCGGCAAGACGCATATGGGCCAGATAGAACCTTCCAGGGAGCTGGGCCCTGGTAGGCTGTTCGATTGGGCCGTCAGGGAGTTGTCCATGGCAATGGGCCGTAATTTTATCCCCGACAATAAGTGTTCAAGCAGCTAACAAAAATAATTTATAATCTATCTCGTTTTCAGCGCATTTAATCATTTTTTCCAGGCCGTGGCAGACAATCGGCGCAGCCGCGCACGGCGAGGAGGCCGGTGGACACGTGTCGCCCTCTGATGGTTTCCGCCACGGGGGGTGGCACAAACCCCTGGCTTTTGCCATCCGAAGTGACGGAAGCCATCCGGCGTGGCGGAAGCATCCTTTAGCCATCTGGGGTGGCGGAAACTTGTATATTTCGGCAATTTCCAGCCGTTGTGACATACTTTCCCAATTTCTATTTATATATATATTATTCGACCAATTTTTCCCCAGAAGTTAGCACGAGCTCCGTACGCTTACTTTCCATAGCTGGACGCCCACACAACCTCAAATCTCTTTACTGAACCAGAGCTGAAGGAAACTCAACGGGCCGTTCTTTGGCAGGCATGGTTTAAGCAATAGACTGAACTCATTGTTGCATTAATCTCTTTATTTCGATTGAACTCTTGCCTGGAGATGTCTTAATTAGCTTGGTCTATGTCTAGTGTATTGTAAAAGTGCCATATTTTTTTCCCCTTAAATGTATTCATGACAACAAGAACATGACACTCTTCAACTGAAGATCAGTATTACCTATAACTTATATCAGTCTAACACCTAATGGCGACCGATGACTTAACTAACAAACCGATAAAAGAAATGTCGTTGAAACAAAATTTTTAAAAAACGGCAGCATCATCTTTTTCTTGCTTTATTCAGCTCATCCAAATCAGAGTATCTTTGTGCGCTGCTAACTGTGTCATTGCTGAGCATGCGAGATTTCATCAGGCCTGACCATGTCCTCCATGTTTATCCCAATCTCGCTCCTCAAGAACTTGGAGTACCAGTGAGCAGAGAGCTTTGGCAGCCTTGGCAGCTCGGGGTCCTGGAAGTCGACGTAGTGCAGGCCGAATCGCGAGTGGTAGCCTGCGAGTAGCTCGAACACGTCCAGGAACGACCAAACGAAGTAGCCTTTCACATTGGCTCCATCTCTGCAGTGACCAACCATGTGCAAGTGTGAAAGTGTTTTAACATCCAAAGTTTCAGGCAAAATCTTTGTTTTGTCAATGGCTGTAGAAGATCAGGAGCAGGAGCAGGACTCACCTCAGTGCAGAGAGTGTGCTGTCTATGTAGCCACTCAAGTAATCCACTCTGTTAGGGTCGTTGATAGAGCCGTTAAAATACTGCCCGTAGCCTAAAATGTGACGGGATTGAAGAACAAACGAGAAACGTCTTAGATCACAAGAAACACCAGCGAAACTTATGTCAGAAGTGACAAATAAAAAAAATTAGGATAAAGTAGTAAAAAATAGTTGATTGGTGTTTCAGTGCTTGCCATTTTCTTGTACATAGACAGGAATGCTCTGGTATGTGTCATCAAGGTACTTGAGCATGTATTGTAGCCCTTGCGGATCGCTTCGCATGTTGATAGGGACAAACTGCACCGAAAATTGAAAGGGAAATGCTTAGCTTGATTCTCTTCACACGATCGTGGTGTAAATTCAGCAACAGTGAGTAGAACTGCTTCAAAAACGTAGGAGTAGATTAAAGAATAACAAAATACCTGGCCGCTTGGTGTTTCATCCTTCGAAACTGAAACATAAAACAAGCAAACGTACCGTCACAACAGAAGGTCAAATCGTGTCATCTTTATCAAATACTGAGTTAGCAATTAACTTTTTCAGCAAAAACTTGATATTTTTTTTTTGAACCGAAGGCAGGAGCACTGCCGATTCATTAAAGAAGAAGAGCACTGTACATATACAGGAGAGAAAGGGGAGGGAAAAGAACAGAAAGGGAGGGGAAGGGAGAAAAGCCCAGGCTAAGTAAAACGACTACTCGCTATGTCTCTGGGCAACACGCCCCCAAACGAGAACATCCTCCTTAATTCTGACCACTAGTTGAGCGTGGCTCAGACTGCGCTGCTGGAAGAGACGACGATTCCTCTCCTTCCAGATGTTCCACAGCGTGTAGATAACCCTCCCATTAAAATCTCTTCTGGACGCCTTTGGTTGGGTATGTGCTGAGTGGCTCCACCAGTCGCAAAACCGCATGGAGGCGATGCAATGGGGTGAAGATTGTGGCAGGATGTCGCTCCAGATGGCAGTTGAAACTGGACAGTGAGCGCAAAGGTGATCAATCGTTTCAGGGCTAGCACCACAGAGCAGGCAACTCTGTGGATGAGGCCAGCCTTTGCGCGCTAAGACATCAGCTGTGTGGATGCGACCATGTTGCAGTGACCAGGCGAAGAATTTGCATTTGTTTTCTGTTTATGCCCTCCAAACGGAAGAGGCCCACCCACTTGCAATGCTCCCAATGAATTGGCTAATGTAAGCTGATTTGGTCATATATTCCCCCGAGGAAGTGGCGTTCCAAACAATGTCATCATCTACATCCGGGTTTAGGTTAACTTGTCGGACAAGACGCCACAGAAGCAGGTACTCTTGAAGTTGGGTAACCGTGGTGAGGTGTCGAATCGTCCTGATCCACCTGTTGTTAGATAGTTGTTCATGCACGTTGCGACGCCTGTTGCGAGCGATGTGATACAAGTTGGGGGCAATGACGCACGGTGACGTGCCTTGGAGCCATCTATCATGCCAGAAGTCTATCTTCTTGCCATTGCCGATGAGAATGGTTGTGGAAGCACGGAAAATGGCCCTATCCGTATCGTCGCAAGGGATGGGTGTACCCACCCAAGGTTTGTCAGTTTCCTTCCATTCGTGCCAAAGCCAGCGAAGACGCAGAGCCCTTCCAAACTTCTGCAAGTTTGATATCCCTAGACCTCCAAGTCGTTTGGGACGGCAAACAGCTTCCCAATTGACAAGAGAGTGCCCTCCACGGGCATTATCTGATCCTTTCCAGAGGAAGGAACGTCGAATCTTGTCGATCTTCTTGATCACCCATTTAGGCAGCTGAAAAGTTGTCATGAAGTAGGTTGGCAGAGCTGAGAGGACGGAGTTGACCAGAGTCAGGCGACCGGCTTTGGAGAGTAGCTTTCCTTTCCACGGGAAGCCTAGCTTTTAACTTGTCCACAAGAGGAAGGTAGTGAGCACGCCGGAGTTTGCGAACATGAAGGGGAAGGCCCAAGTAGCGGCAAGGAAGATTGTCCCGGCGGCCAGGGAAGGAGGCGAGGATCATGGGGAGGTTGACTTCGGCACAGTTGATTGGGTAGACTGCACATTTGCTTAGGTTAGTGTGCAGTCCCGATACATCTCCAAATAGCTTAAGGATGGTCATGGCAGCTTCAATTTCATCTTTGTCCGGACTGATGAAGACGGCAGCATCATCGGCATAGAGGGGGGTACGCAGAGTGAGAGGGGTGGAGCTGATCTGGGAGAAAAGCCCATGGCCCATTGCATGCTGGAAGAGCCTCTGTACGGGGTCCATGGCAATGATGAAGAGCATGGGGGAGAGGGGGTCCCCTTGACGAACACCCCTACCATGCCAAACTTTAGGGCCTGAATCTCCGTTGAGGAGAATTGGCGATGATGAAGAGCATGGGGGAGAGGGGGTCCCCTTGACGAACACCCCTACCATGCCAAACTTTAGGGCCTGAATCTCCGTTGAGGAGAATTGAGAATTGAGGAGAATTGAGAAAATAAAACTTGATATTTGAAAGGCTGATTTAAAGTCTTTGCTGAAAATTTTTCAATAGAAAACTGCCTACCGGCATATTTTTAGTGATTTATTTTCTCCGCTTGAACATTGAACTTACATCTGAAGGTAGCAGACAGATCTGCGTTGTAATCACGGAGGCTTGTGTCTGAGCTGTTCGATGAATCGCTGATGTACACCGATGTGTAGTGGTTTATTCCAATGAAGTCAGTAGTCCCACGGATCAACTCCGACTGTTCCTTGGTGAATGATGGGATCCTGGATCCAGCCTTCTTCTTCATGATTTCAGGGTAGTCTCCATACACCAGGGGGTCCAAGATCCTAAGCAGGGGTGTACACGTGTCCAGATCATCTTAATTAGCATCTGTATGACTGACAAATCAAGAAAGGTAAATTTAGTAACTTGAGTGTATGATCACTGACCAGCCAACCATGAAGTCCAACGATCTCTGCGCTGCTGCAATATCTGCAGGGCTGGACGAGAACGGGTAGTTCCAGAAGCTGTATATGTTAATGCCCACGACGCCCTTCTGTGTAGCCTGCAATTGTTCGTATCTTTCAGATAACCTGCTGTGTTCATGTTGGAAAAGAAAAGACTAACGAGCAGGATTGAATTCCTGCTCTGTAATGCTTTCCAAAATACTGTGGTATGCATGGGCCGTGATCTCGGTTATGCAGAACTATATTATTACCTGTCGTTCCTCGTCCGTTTAAGATTTCAGGTGAATTGGCCGTTTGAAGGATCGAGACCGGCAACGATGCATAGGAGCCAAATTGAAATTCAGCATGCAACGGTGCATGGTCTCTCACCGTTGCATGCGATTCACTACGGCGAACCCACTGACCAATAGTGCTAGACACGAGTTCAATGGTCTGATCATCTACGTCGTCTGGAATATCTAGAAGGAGCGAAACAGACGCCTTTTTCAACAAAAGGTTTCGCCCCATACACAACTATTTCTCACAACCTGGAAGGAATTTCTCCTCGTGAGCTGGGTTTTTTTTTCAGCTCGATATAGTTAGGTTCATCCCCTACCCGTTCTCCCCTCTCTCTTAACTTTACGGTGTACAATGCTTTCTTCTTTAATGGAGGAACGACAGAGTTTTGCTAAAAAAAAATAAAATTGAGCACTCAAGAAGGTCGCATGAGCTCACCTGGTACTTCTCTCTGTACAACCTGGCCACAGAAGCATGTGCCAAGATGGAGTTGTGGGCGACGATGTACGGCTCCACCGTCGAGTTGCCGGCCGTGCAGTTGATCCCAAAGCCATGGGAGCAGCGGCACGGCGGGAACGCGCCGCTGTCGTATGCCGCGATGGAGATCACGTTGGGCTCATCCATGGTGGTCCAGTGGGTCACCCGGTCGCCGAACTCCCTGAAGCACACGTCTGCGTAGGCCGTGAAGTCTTCCCTGCAAACGCAGATCTCAGAAGAATTCAGAGTTTCAGCAAAATCTTGGAACCTGAACATGGCGAGTGTTCAAGGATTTGAGGGATTGGCCAAAGATCGATCTTACACAACTCTCGGGCTCAGCCAGCCGTGGTACTCGTCCTCAAGGATTTGAGGAAAATCAAGGTGGTAGAGAGTCGCATGTATCTGAATTCCTAGAGAGCAATTAGAATGTTGATGTGTGGTTAATTAACAGCTGATAAATTGTTGGAATATATATGTCCATGAAATTCTAGTAAACTTCCTGTTATGTTTGTGCGTTCCAAACGGGCTCAAAGCATACGTTGGAGCTAACCTCGTTTTACAAGCTCATTTATCAGGTTGTTGTAATATTCAAGCCCTTTCGGATTGACAGGCCCTCTCCCTCCTGCGCTAGTAAAAATAATTAAAAAGAAAATTACCATGATGAATCTTATATATATAACAGCGGATAACTCTGATTAAACTGCAAGGAGGATAACTATACAAAGTTGTACTGTAACTAGCAATAGCAAGCATGCACCTACTTACTTGGAATAAGCCTAGACCAAGAAATAGAGAACCGGTAGGCTTCCAGGCCAGTATCACTCATCAACTTGGCATCCTCCTGAAATTGTCAGATATTGCCAATATGGATTTATTATGAGTACAAAATTTACATATATTTCTTCTAGTGGAGTACTGGAACATATATCGTTCCTAAGGTTTACGCCCATATTTAAAGTGGCTTAGATTTATTTGGCTAAAAGTTAATTTTTTTATCCCTTTTTTCTATTATAAATTACCTCAGCAAGTTCTCAATAATAACATAAACAAAATGGATCGGTTTCAAAAGGAAAATTCAATAATTTCTCAAAATCTAGCTTAACATTCAACTCAGTTTAGCTTAGTTAGCTTATTTATTTAGCTCAGCCAATTCGAACATGCTCAATTGTGCTTCCTTTTTAATCTACAATTATTTTTATCTACTTTTTTTTAGTATACGAACTAACTGAAAATTAGTTTTATCTACTTTTTTTAGAGCATATGAACTAACGGAAGCCACTCTATAAAAGTACTAGTTAGTAAAAAAAAAATCCTAGATTTTTGTAGAGGGCACTATCTAGAATTAGAATTAGGCAGAGGACACTATTTATACTCCACTTGTCACCAAGAACTATATGCCATGTAAAGCGACAGGCAGAGACGTCCTAACATGTACGCCAAGAAACAAACGCGCAAGATTCTCAAGGTCAATGATGCCCAAAGCTCCAAACCAAACGTCGCCGCCTGAAAACCTAGAAAAATTAAACGGACTTTGCATCTGTTCATCAGTCAAATCAAATACATATATATGCAGACCTTGTATCTGTGGTACCCGTCTGCGCCCAGGTCGCCGGTGCTCTTGTCCGGCATCCTCCCTGCGGTCACATTCAGATGATCGATCAAGAAAACATCGCCAAGTTGGGAATTTTTTTAATCTGACGGAGCACTCAGGGTTCAAGGCTTAGGGTAATTGGGAGAGGTTGATACGCTTTCGCTTCGCATGCGATGACATCATGACAGGAAGCCAACGTCGGCCTGCCGCGGCAGGTTCCGTGCACTATCGGTGCAAGCTAAATCTTTCTTCGTCTGTATTCGAGTGTTTGTGTGTGAGAGGGGTCTTTGAAAGAAACTACCAACATGCCAGAGTTTCAGCGGCGCAATTTTCTCGTTTTTCTAAGAAAAATGGCAGGAAAACTGCCATTTAGCAAGAGGTTTTCAGATTCTTGCCTAAGAACATGTACAATGGTACACGTCAGTTGTCTCTAAACCATCTATAAGGTTTACAATGTTGGATAAATAATGATGTGGAGAAGAGAGGGTGCGCATAGAGAGTTGAGCCGTCTCTAATATAAGAGATGACTCTACACGCGAATTAAGAAATCTTATGTGATTAAGTGTCATAAAAAAAATATAGTTGTCTCTATGGCATCTCTACTATTGTATGAATTATCTCTAAGCCATCTCTATAAGTGACATGGCAATGATTAGATATGGTTGTTGTCTCAACCATTATATATGCTCTAAATATCTAATTTTCAGATTAACATGATTTTAACGGAACTTCAAACGTAGAGAGGGGCATAGAGAAGCTCGCATGTAGAAGAGCAGTGAATGATATCAATCACCTGCATGAGTGAAAGTGTCCCAGATGCTTGGGCTCCTTCCATCTTCATCGGTTGCCCCCTCGTACTGCACACCTCACATGCATGCACACAGCTCAATTAACGCAAGAAATCGATTAAGCATCGCAAGAGTTGGCAACAAATTAAACGTTACTGATCCCAAACTTTTGTTGCGCGATACAAATTAATATCGAATGGCATAGTATTGATCTGAATTTCTGTATACACGTGACATACCTGGTAGGCTGACGTGCCGGCCCCGAAGACGAAGTCCCGGGGGAAATCCTCCCTCGTGAAGTTGAGAGCTCGAGCTGCCGTCCTGCCTTGCTGCCATGGCGCAACGAGCAGCAGGAGGAGGAGGAGGAGAGAGATGTGGAGGCTAGAGGAAGAAGAACAGCTGCACTGTATGAGCCCCATCTCTCTCTCTCTCTCTCCGCTGGCTGTGTCTAATTATGTATGAACTTATATAGTTTCGTCAACGGAGGATGGCCTATTTAATGTTCTCACACCTGTTTGGTTCATGGCATTTAATGTTCTATCCCGATGACAGATCAAAGGCATAATTATTTATTGGTGAATTTTATGTCGTTGGATCAAGCTAATTAAAGATTACCAATTTTTATAAAATAGCTAATTAGTATGTTTGGTTTGCTACCAACAAAGTGCGCCAATTATTCCTACACAGTAAAGTAAAAAATCACAAAATCTCAAATTAAAAATAATTAAAAAATACCAAAAGTTGTGAATCTAAAATTTTAAACATATTATAGAAACCCATTTAAAAACAAAAACGCAAATTGGTGACATCCTCTATTTTGTCGTATGTCACTTGTATTTTCGAAAACCCAAAAGTAAATTTAAAAGGGAATTGTTATATACAAAACCCTGTTTTAATTAATTTAAACTAAGTTTTAAGCCAAAACCCTGGAAGACCTTTTTGAAAAAATTCTGAAAAAACTCCCAAAAATCCTAAATGCCATGAATTAGCCACCCTCCAATTTTCATGACCAAAGCCCAAGGCTAGCTTTGTGTTTCCATGATCTGACGCCGGTCTCACGGAGTTCGTCACCCAATGAATTGACGAGCAAGCGTACTAGACCCAAGCCCAAACTTGGGGAGACATATTTGAGGCCTAAACCTGCCTAGATCCGAAGCCCAAGTCCAAATTCGTTTATTTACAAAAATACCAAAAATAGGAGAGTTCTAAACCTATTAGGAGTAGAATTGGAGCCCAATTCAAGTTCTACCTTTTGGAGGCCTGCCTTGGTCGACTGAGCAGATATAAGGACCCTAAGACCCTCCCTCGAAACCACAACTCGAGATCCACCCAGGCAGCCCTAGCCGTCATAAAACCCTAGCCCGAGGTGAGTTTTAGGGTATATCTCCTGTTCGCGCCAAGAAACCAACTTGTAGATCACACCATTGCGTAGATCTCGTCAAGCGGTCCAGATGAGTACCAATTTCGTCGAAATCGGTTGAGATTTGAGCCTGTAGAGCTCGCCGGAGTTGCAGTTCATGGCCGCCAAACCTCGCCATGGCGACTTCATCGTCGTGCCCGCCTTCGCCGCCTGACCAAGCGCGCGCCCGTGCCGACGCGTGTTCCGCCCGCCGCCAGCCGCGCCGGCCAGCCTGTATGCGTCGTCGTCCATCCGCCACGTCGCCAGCCCGTCTTTGGTCCGCCGTCGCCAACCCCGCCAAGTGTCGCCGTCGCGCCGTCTCCCTCCTGTCGGCCGCCGCCGCGTCGCCCAGCCGAGTCGCCGCGTGCCAGCCACAGTGCCCAGCTTGCCGAGCCGAGCCGCTGGTTCGCGGTTTGGTTCGGATCGCCGGTTTTCTCGGTTTAATCTTTTCACCTTTTCGATTTTTGTTAAACTTCTAAGATTTGTTTAGGGAGCATCCGAACTCCAAATTGGATGATTCCAGAGCCATTATTTTTCAAAAATTTCCTAGAATTTTATATATTTAATTAGGATATATGTTCTGTGGTGAATGTTGCTGTTCTTATGTATTTGCATAATTCATGTAGACCGTCCGTGTTCCCGATGCTTGGCGCTGTTCCCGGAGTTTCAAGGAGGAGATCCGCAAGACGCCGAGTACTACCAAGGCAAGATAGTTGCATCTTGTTGTCCCTAGTTTGCAAAACTCACCCTTTATTGTTTTTAATGTTCTCATGCATAAATTGATGGGAAGGGTAGAAACCTAATATTCACACTGCGTCATTGACCCTGTGAATTAGCCCTTTATTGCCGCCTTATTTGTTATTCCTAGCCTATCCTTGTGCATAGATGCTAGTGCTCGTGGGTTGGTAGTTGATTTAGGTTTATCACTTATTAATCTTGTGACTTGGTATGACTGGAGATGCTGAGTTACTTTAACCTAATCAACTAAAACCTACGTGGCGTGTGTTGACTAAAGGTGGCATAGTCGGGTGGTTTTGTGGACTGTGGATTGTTGGAGGTAGTCACCTTGGTCTAAGGACTTTGGGCGTGTGCTTATCCGGCCAAACCATACAAGCGCAACCATAAGTGGTAGCTTAAGCATGAGTGCACCATGTGCTAGTCCTGGCTTAGTAGTTAGGGAAGACTGTTAACACACTTTACTTTGAAAAGATCGGGCTGCGGTCCGTTGGCTCAAGAGGGGGCCCGAGTGCTAAACCTTAGAGGGGGTATCGGTGTTAACAGAGGGAACTAATGAATCGCCTTGTATTGTTACTTGGTCTGGGCTCCTAAGGAAGAGCTAAGATGCAAAAGTACCACTCGGCTTATGGGTAAAGTGTGCTACACTCTGCAGAGTTAAAACTATCATGATAGCCGTTCCCACGGTTATGGGAGGGGAGGAAGGTCGTACATGGTAGTCTCATGTGTTTAATAATAACCTGATGGGTTGGTGTTTGTTTTGAGTATTCGAGGCTTGTGCAGTTTTGCAGAGGGGCTTTCGAAGCCGAGCTCTGTTTGTTACCTTGGGGAGTTGTTCATCTTCATAATTGTTCAACAAATGTTTTTACAACAATTCAATTAATCTTGACTAGAATAGGTACTTATGCAAATTAACCATCATGTTCTTGTTTATATCCTTGCATCATTTATAAGGACTCTTGCTGGGTAGCCGTGTACTCACTATACAAAAACCACGGATATATTTGTTCAGGAGAAGATTCGATTCCGGACTGCCCACAGGATCAGGAGGGTTCTGTGCCGGATTTCGCGGAGGATTAGCTATTGCTGAAGGGTTGGATAGAGAGCATCGTCGTGTTTATTATTGCATATCATTTGGATTTCCGCCACTCTGATTATTAATACTCTAGGGAGTTATGAAAACTATTGTAATAAGTGGTTGTGCAACAATTGCTTTTTGCATTTATCATAATATTTTCTTAGTTATGATGATTGTGTTGTAATGCTCGACTCAAGTCGCTCATGAGTTGCTAGTATTGATCTCTGGGACTAGCAATGGATCATGGGTAGATCCCGGTGAAGCCGGGGTTGTGACAAAAGAATAAATCAACTTTTTTAAAAAAAGACTACTACTCCCTCCAGCTCCATAATACTTGACGTTTTAGGTTTGTCCTAAGTTAAAGTTTAAAAAAATTATCTATAAAAAACTTGTAAACTATTCAAATTGCGTACATAAAAACAATGTATATAAATTCGTTTTGAAAAATACTTTCGCAATATCATATTTTTCACGGTTTTTGTAAATAAAATTCAGTAGTATTTGATGGTCAAAGTTGTATTTCGAATACCGTGGAAATGTCCAAAACGTCAAATATTTTCGAATCGGAGGGAGCAACTAGCAGCATGTTGCTTCGTCGAATCGTCACGGTCTGATTCTCCCGTGTGGCCACGTGCGTTGGGAAGGCGCCTTCGACCTCAGGCCTAACTCAATAAATATAAAAAAGACTAGTCTGATGAGTGAGAAAATTGCCACACTTTAAATTATGCTTTGGCATCACCAATATCCGATGTCGGATTAAACCCCAATAATTTTCCTGATGACACATTGAAAACCATCCGACGACTGTGAGAAGATATTTTGGGTTACCGAACTTGGCTCAAATACCATTTGCTAGTGCCAATTGCGATCTTGGCATCTCATGACCCATCAACGATCTAGCTCCTCCAAGACAACATCTAGTCTTTAGTCCAGGTCTCCTGCATCCACTGGACCAGGTAGAGCCACAACCAAGGTTCTGGTACAACTCAACCCAAATTAAAACTAGCCTTATAGGCGAGGATGCCTCTACATTTTAAGTTGTGCTCCTCCATCATCAATATACGATACAGAACTAAACCTAACATTAACTTTTTATTAAAAGGAGGGCATATATTGTTTTCTCCGATTCAAGTCATCAAGGTACATTAGCTATGTTCAAAACGCCTAGTTTTAGAGCATGTACAATGGTTGAGATATCATTTTTCTCTAACTATTGCTATGTCATATAGAGACAATACTAGAGAAAGCATATACAATGGTAGAGATGATTTTTATATGTAATTTGCTCACATACAAAGTTTCTTAATTTTTATGTAGAGTCGACTCTTGTTTTTGAGACGACTTAAATAACTATGTATGCTTTCTTTTCTTCGTATCATCACATATCCTACATAAACAGATCTTAGAGATGGCTTAAAGACTACTGAGGTGCACTGCTATAAATGCTCTAGAAAACACGATAATTTATACCATTAAAGTCATCAATCATCTCACTCAAGTCCAAAACAATTAAAAATAACTCCAACAAACATTTGCTGTAAAGCCGAATCCACGACATTAAAGTCGAACTGATCATCGGTTGTCGTAGTGCGGCAGAGAGCGATGGAGACTCCTCCAAAGGCTCCAACGACGTCGTGACTTAAAATATGTTAACGGAAAAGGTATTTTGTAATTGTGTAGCTCATCGTGCACGCTTAGGGGTGGGCGTTCTTCTTTTTCTTTTCACCCCTTTTTTCTTTCTTTTTGTTGTTTTTAGCTTTTGTTCCAAGGCTTTTGCCTTTTCATTTCTTCTATAATTAATACAAGGCAACTCTCCTGCTTTTCCGTAAAAAAAAAGGTATTTGATTTGAGATTAATAGTCGGCTGTCTGCAAAGGACATCGACGCCCAGCCGATTTTGATGATCGAGGAGAAGAACGTGCGGATGTCGATCGGTGAAGGTGTGGCCATGTTGGGCGGCGAAGGCAATCTGTCATGGACAACCTTCGGAGATGACGACGATTTAAATGTGAGTCGTCATTGTGGGAAGGCCGACGTTCATCAACAATAAGTCGTCGCTGTTGTGTGGAGTACAATCGTCTGACATTTTTTTCAATATAGTAGCATGGTTCTTTCCTAACACAATCGTCAAACATTTTTATTCAACGTAACAGTATGGTTTTTTAAGAAGAAAACATACGTAGAAATATATAAAATGAGCTAAATAAAGGTACGAACCCGGAGCGTAGCCATCAGCCATTCAGCCTCGATGGAGCCATTCTAAACCTAGCGATACGCTTTTCTTCAACATAGCGATACATTTTCTCTAAAATAAAAAATTGAGAAAACCCGTTGAAACGGACTGAAAAACGGGTACAAAAAATTGGCTGCACAATTCGGCCCCAGACGCATGCAGAATAGCCGAGACGTTAATTTAAGTATAAAATGCATTAAATAGTTGCTCATGACTAATGGTCCGGTGTGTCTAAATTTAGAGGCAATATTGGCTCTGTTCTATTGTGTGAAAAGCATTGAAGATTCAGGGTATGCATGAGTTCACTTAAAGACAATGTTATGGATGCTCTTATGTAATGTTACTTTTTCCGTTTACAACCACACGTGATGTTTTCAGAAATGGAATTAGTATATTTAAATTTTATAGACGATGTAAAGAAAAAACATACAATCCACGAACTCCGAATGGCTGCCGGTGTGTGCGTAATATAGCGATTTTTGCCTCTCTTGACTTCCGTGTGTGACTTAGGCTCTGTTTTTTTCAGCTCAACGACTTATCTACGTTTTCAAAACACATATGTTTTGAGTTTTAACCCCTTTTTTGTTGTTTTGAAGGTGGGTTTTAACGCTTTAAAAAGCAAGTCAAACGAAATAAATCCGAATCTCGAGACTATCTCGATAAGCTCTTAAAATTTAGTCATTTCAGTTGTTCAGCCGTTCAGA
The DNA here is from genome assembly GCA_036346415.1 of Raddia guianensis. Taxonomy (NCBI): domain Eukaryota; kingdom Viridiplantae; phylum Streptophyta; class Magnoliopsida; order Poales; family Poaceae; genus Raddia; species Raddia guianensis. Next base: position 17,975,417 of record CM070538.1, read on the forward strand.
TCAGCTCAAAAACAACAGTACCCAAGTCACACACGGAAGCCTGGAGCCAAAGAACCACGAGATCACCTCCTATTCATATGAGACGAAAAAGCAACGCTCAACGCAGAGAGATACGAGCACATACGCACGCAATTTGTGCATGCATGTGAAAATTAAAGGCCACGGTGCCCAAAGTCGTAGCAGCTGGCCTGCTTGGCGACACTACGCCGCAGTTACTAAAAAAACAGTGGAAGCCTAGTATCGCCTCTCTCTCTTTAAAACTGTTCTTTAAACTTAACAGTTTATTTACGTTTTGAAAAGATACATGGTTTATGTTTTTTAAGTCTGTTTTTATCGTTATCTCGAATGTGGTTACTAACACTTTACAAAGCAAGTCAAGAAAATGGATCTGAATCATGAAACTACCTCGAGAAACTATTTAAATTCAGTCATTTCAGCTGTTTATCTGTTCAACCGTTAAGATCAGCCAAAAAAACAGAATCTAGATCTCTCTAGCTTTGTAGCTGCCGTGAGCCTCTCATGCTCTCGCTCTTATCTCTCTCTATGTGATGTGTAGCTGTTAGCGATTTCAGACGAGAATTGATCTATGTATGCTTATGATCTAGACCTGAGAAATGGACGGGCCGGATTTTTGCAATGGATTAATCAGGCTAGTTTAGCCCTGCAAGGCAGCCTTATTTCACTGTCACTATATGCACACCATTGCACTAGACCGGCTGATTTGCCCTCTCCAAGCATATTTGTGTTGGATCAAGATTTTTCTAAACCAAAGTAGAATGGTGGCCACGATATATAAGATAAGAACCATACGAGAGCTCGCACCGAATCCAAGTTCGGTATTGGATTAAGGTACCAAACAAATCGACCTCACAAGTCACAACAGTGCAGAGAAAAAGGACGAGATTGCTAGGGTTCCATGGATAGTGGTGGTATGCTAAGTCACTCGGCGACGAGGGAATGGGAAGGCAAGGCGAAGCTACAAAGGTGATGAGGGGTAAGATGGGGGAAGAGCAGGATAGTACGTAACGAAGCAGAAGATGTGGAGAAGAATCGTGCTATGTATTCGTGAGATGGAGAGCTAAACTTTTACTTATTTTGTCTCCTCACCAAAAAAAAAGTTTCGGGTGTAAAAGCTCAATCCAAGTGTACCAGCCTATCAAGTATGTTTTGTACTCTAGCTCAAAAAAAATTTATATAGATGGTTTTACATCGGTTTGGAGTTTGTGGACTAAAAATCTGAAATCCACATAGGCAAACTATGGTAGGAAAGTCGGTTTGCTCTTACAGTTCGTGATTCAGTCTATTAGCACGATTCCTAACACCTCGACATATGCTAGCAGCATGTGCTAGTCATGTGCGCTAGCACCATCACATGTGCTCCTTATACCAAAGACCCACATGTTTGTAGTGTTACCACCTAGCCACCTAGGCAACCGTCAGCCAAAAGCATATCCTCTAGCTTTAATGTGAGTAAGCTAGAGGCAGCATAAACTCAAGTAGATGCGAAGGGGTACGTGAACCATCTAGACGACTAGACTAACATAGGTCTTTTCTAAATAATTTAGAAGGTTTAAAAAAATTTCAACCGTACAGTCTACTTCCTTGCATCAACATACGGGTTCTTATTTTTATTTAGGATATTGTTCGTGATTCGTACCTTTATTTATCTTTATATGGTCCTCTTTGATTCGAAGTTCTAGTTTGGTTTTGCTTGTAGCGGGAAAAGAGGCATAGAAAGGCTAAAAAATTATTAAAGAAATATTTTTTAGATCATTCGGGAAAAAAAAAACTTGCAAAGCTCAAAAAAAAAATAGAATGTTACACTCGATGATCTATAAAATTAACAAAAAATTTAAGCCAAGCCAAATTCTAAATAGAATGAGAGAGCGAGGCAATTAAGCATAATTGTCTTGTTTGTTTCAGATTTATCGGAAAAGTTGTAATTCTTCGAGAGAGGTCTTGTAGAGTCAAGAAAATATAAAAAAAAATATTTTACTAATTCTAACAAGAAACATTTAAAACGCCAAAAAATAGCTACAGTGTGCTACATCGTTTAGCTAGTAAAAAAAAATAAATCAAATTTTAATTTAAATTAATTTAAAAATAACATATTTTAATTTAATTTAATTTAACACGAATGCTAACAACTCTAGTGGAGTAAGTGATTGGAAACAATGAGACGCGATTGAGCAAGTGCTTATCATATTGGTAAACTGAAGTTCACTTCTGCTCACTACATGAACATAGACAAGAATAAAAAAAAGACCTTGCCTTAAAAATTACAAGCACATAGCCACGGAAGCCGCAGTGCCATTTTCCGATCTTGCTCTTATGGCATAAACTAATGTATCATCAGATGAAAAGGGGAAAAAAAACTGGAAGTAGTCGCCATCATCTAATCAAACCGAAGATCCGACCCTAAACAGTAAGAGGCATTCCCAGAGGTAGCCTGCACCTAAAACTGCCTCTTTTTCCGAATCCGAGTGCTCCTCCACATGAGGGCAGATGCTGATGAACCACCTCCACCTCGCCTTTGAATTTTGGGCATCCGCCCTCTCCGCTTGCCCGTGTAGCAGGGCTTGAAAATCGACCCCTGAAGACTGAAGCTGGTGGTGTTTTCTTGAGTTTCTTCTCTCTTGATCGAAACCGTGGGGGCAGCACTCTCATTCTCAGAATGTGTCCCGGTTTCTCGTTTGACCGATACTCTCAGCCGTTTGGAAGGATGACTGATCACCTCAAAGTTTTGATACCCTTCCTCAGCAGCTTGGTTGTCGATCAACACATCTTCTGATTTCTGCAAGCAATGCAAGAAGAAACAGGTAAACAAATATCGCAAGAACTTCATTCAAATAGTACAATTATTTGGATTGCTAATTTTCAGACCTAGCCATGCTATGAATCAAATATCACCAACGAGTACGTGTACAAATTACAAAATTTCAGGAGCGACCACTATCACTATTATTTGCAGAATTCAAAAAATTCATCAGCTGGAATGTTCACCACTTCTAAAAAATGGGTTGTTAGGCCTGTCTGCAGTGTTTAAATTTCAAACTGTAGAACAAAGTTGTGACAGAGAAAAAGTTTCACAAGAAACATTAAGCGGGGGAGTTTCAAGTATTGAATAGGCATTACATGAAACTCGGGCTCCTTCAAATATGCGGGAACATTACCAGTTAAGTTGTTATGCGGTGAGAAAATGAGTTCTAGAAGCTTACCTGGCGTAATTCTCTCATATGATGTGGATCTTCAGCCGACAATAAGCTCATGGTGCTCTCAAAAATATCCATGTTGTTAGCCTCTCCATAGCTTGAGAGAGCACTCTCAGGCATGTCAGCATCATCCATATCACAATCCGATGAATCCTCGAGTGATTTTTCAGGCACTCCAGAAAATTTGCTCTTTCCTGGTGAAAAACTAGAGCTCTGTGCACCGTTCACCCGTGTGTTAACCCTAAGGGTTACTTCCTTACTCTTGTTTGCCATTGCTTTCTTGAGATTTGATCTCAGACTAAAGATTCTATCTTGAACAGATTGAATGCTCAAAAGAATATGTTCCACAATAAAATCGCCTCTACCAAGTAGCCAATCGGCATCATTGTTTCCTTTTGTGGTTTCATCCGCTGCAAGGTCAAGAAAAAGCTGTGTTAATCCATCTGCAACATATATAACATAATTTGAATATTTTACTCCAACAGAACACATTAATTGCCAATATGTAAGAACCGAACTCTAGATACAATCATGAGAACAGACATCTTACTAATAGAACTATCATATCTGGTGTGCCATTATTATGTGAGCAGGAAATAAATTTATTCCTTGTTGCAAGATGCAGCCAATAGAGTCTTTTTGCTATATAAGTGAACTTAACACTAAATTTTTTGGTGAGTGAAATCAGTAAGGAAGATAAGAGTAGAATATGCATGACATACCAATCACTATTATCTACACATTTGAGAGAGCATATTTGTTTGCAACCTTTAAGCAATTAACAGTGATACCTGAGTTCCCATCATCGTCTATAGAATGCCCATCTGCTTCTGTTTTCTCTGCAGGACGAATGCAACGATCTGTCACCAAGGCAGTTCATAATTCTTTATTTGTAATGTCGAACATAATGTTTACCATAATATGAGAATACAGTATGGTTTGAGATGTACGAGGAAGCATTTGTTTTATCCTCTTTTCTTTTTCTTCTCCTCCTCTTCATAGTCTTTCTATAGCAGTGTGAAGAGAAGGGCACTGATCTCGACGAGGAGCAGTCCAACTCGATCATTTTTGTTTGCAACTCCTTCTCATGCTTAAGTACCGCAAGCTGCCTGTCATACTTGGATACTTGAGTTTGCAAATCATTCATCCGTAGCTCTAACCATTGGCATCTCCACATTAATGGGCTGATGTACTTTCTCCAATGATCAGTAACCTTTTTCTTCCTGTAAGGAATGATAAGTTGTTATTAAATACTTAAATGTGTTTTGTCTTCTTGAACATAAGAAGCAAATTAATAGTTAACCATTGATACAACATCATGATTCGGGATCAAAGGCATCAGGTGCTATGAATGTGAGACCTGTATTGACTCGTAGACCACATATATAGGGTATAAAGAAGAGCCATATGGCAATAACTTCTCTACAAGGGTACGGACTCTACACACGGACACTTAATATTGCCTAGGAATAAGTCCATTTTAGTTACCTAAACTATCACGCAGGTCCAGAAAATCACCATAAAATATGATTTGGTATACTTTTAATACCTTAACTTACAAAACCGGGCCAAAACACACCACAAGGTGGTTTTTCCTAGTTGTTTTGTTGATGTGACTACCACGTGGTTACAGCCACGTCAGCAAAACCACCTCGACGTAGAAGCCACATTGGCAAAACCACTAGGCGGAACCATCTTGTGATGTGTTCTGAACCAGTTTTGCAAATTCAGGTATGAAACGTAGACCAAATCATAGTTCAGAGGGTTTTTCAAACATTCGTGATAGTTTAGGTATCTAAAATGGACTTATTCCTATTGCCTAATATATCTCTAACACCAGGCACTACTCCAAATCTAGAAACACAAACAAATTTAGGTTGTCCTTCTGGGCTTAAGAGCTTAGCGGCTTCTCTACGTTTTCAAATGACATATGCTTTGGGTTTTTTGAGTCCGTTTTTTGTTGTCTCGAAGGTGGATCCTAACGCTTTAAAAAGCAAGTCAAACAAAATGGATCCAAATCTCAAGGCTATCTCGAGAAGTTCTCGAAATTCAGTCATTTCAGCTATTCAGCTCAAATGAACAGAACCTTAATGGAATCTGATGTGTCTAAAGTTCAGGTGCCATGCTCCTACAATGGTAGCTTCTTTAATACAACTGCTTAGGCATAGAATTTTACAATGCCATCAAAGCATATGAAGGTCATATGTTCACAGATATGGGTTTGAGGAAATTATCTGCTGAAACAAAGCATACTTTCTTAAAGTGTCAGCCATGAAATGGAGTCAGCATGTGCATGAAATGGTCAAATGAGACCCTTGCTCACTTCGCTTGTGACATTGGTGAAGTTGTCTCCTCAAGAAAAACATTGTGAGATTCCATTTTCGAAATCAATCACATCAACCAAATGACATCTTTCTTTATCTCTGAGAATTTTCATGTATAAAGGCTATTGAAATTGTCAAATATAAAGTGACTATGCAACAACTAACAGCAGGCCCATCTAGCAGTGCAGCTCGTATGGTTCATGGGAGTTGTGGAGGTGAGATAGTCCCACATTGCAAGTCTAGAGCGAGTTGTGTTAGCATATAATATTTAGGCCCTGTTTGTTTGAGTGTCTAGCCAGCTTCTAGCCCTTAGAAGCCCCACCAGAAGCCCAAACAAACAACCAGCTTTTGCAATCCCCCTTCCAAGAAGCCAAAACCCCTAAAAGCCCAAATTATACTGTGACCTGAAAAACAAGTTCCAACTTCTGGGTGGTTTTTCTAGCTTTTGTGGGTTGCAAAAGTTAGCTTCTCAGAATCAAAAGCCAGAAGCAGCTTTTAGAGAAGTTGCAGCTCAAACAAACAGAGCCTTATTTGGACCACATGTGGGGTTGAGCACTGGGCCAAAGGATATTGAAATTGTGAAATATAAAGACACTATATAAGTATATAACAGCTGACTATCTTTGCCTGTTACTGCAAAATGGATTTAGGGATAGAATTGGTTAGTTTGTTAATCCGATGAATCCAATTTAGGGATAGAATTGGTTAGTTTGTTGGGAAAATTTTCTATGTGCCATTGCAAAAGTCTCCAAACCCTTCCGTGCCATCACTGAAGCATCTTACCTTTACATGTCATTGCTTTTTTTGCAGGTTGTTTGCTTGTACGACATCGATGACATTGTATTTTTTAAGCTTGTACGACATCGATGACATTGTATTTTTTAAAAAGTTGTGTAAACATTTCAAAATTTTCATTGTTGGCATATGAGAGAACAACCCACAAAATGCAATGGCACGTAAAAGTAAGATGCTAAGTGATGGTATAGAAGAGATTGAAGGCTTCTATGATGGCGCACAAATTTTTTTCCTATAAGGCATCAATCCTATATACTATATATTAGGATTTAGGACCAGCCAGCCATGAGTTAGACAAGCAAATAAAGAATCAAATTTTGGCTCTCACCTACCATGAAAGTGAAGCCTTCACCACATCACTAGGTGATAACTAACAACACAAAGGATGAGTTGGACATTTATAGGAAGGCAGAAAAGGGGATGGAAAGTAATCAATAATCCAAGCAACTTACTTGAATAATCTGTCCGAATTTTCAGCAACAGCTGCCTCCATGAGAGCAGCAGCATGACCATTAGCAGGATAGCGGCAGAATGGTGAGTCCACTTCAATGTCGCTAATCTCTGAAGGCCTTGTATCATCATCTGACCCTGATAAAGTGTCCCCGAAAGAACTTGAACATTCAGTGGCATCAGGGTCTTCAGTTTTGGCTAATTTGTTGCAAGCAGCACCACCAGTTGGGCCAATGATGTCAACATCACAATCCATTACTCCATTAGCATCCCCCATTTTATAGTTGACTTCAATCTCTATATGAATGCCAAATTTAAGAAAACAGAAACATTTTCAACAAAACTCATAATAATATAAAAGATACAATGTGTATAGCATGAGGAAGAAAAAATTTTGACTATACATGGGGTGCAGAAAATTAACAATAGTGATTCTTAAGGGATTCAACAAAAATTCGTGGTACAAGCTTTGAGATATCCTGTAAGGACCGTACTCCGAGCACATAAGAGTACCACTCGCACAAGGATGCCAATTGTGCACAAACTGGGTGCATTTGGACCCACCGCATAAAACTATACCTCCCTCTAGTATAGACCGAATACAAAATTAGTCATCAGATAATTAAAATAGAACTTATCCATCCTCATCACACTGCAATGCACATTGAACACCAAATAATATCAAATAAACAACACAATAGCCGCCACGAAATAAAAGCTACTTGCCTAGCAACATATTGATAGACGTCTAGAAGTTTAGTAGCCTTTCCAAGTTGACATGCTAATGAACTTACACCAGACAGGCCCAATAAGCTACCAACTACATTTAGAATTCAGTAGCAACTCAAATATAGAAACATACTAGAGAGTAAACTGGGTTGACATAAATCATACGTTCCAGTCTATACGAACAGAACTACAAAAAATTGAATGATAGAAAAAAAAAGTTCAATCCTTTAGTCCTTTAGACCTTAAAAATGAATATCATTTTCAATCGCCACCAGTATCACTAGGACTGAATTATCCAAATTAGGCATAAATGAACTCATCAAAATCAATATTTTACATCAGACGGTGCGCGACTAAATCCTAGATTTTTGCTCTCGGTCATCAAACCCCCCAACTCGGTCATCAAGAAGATCGATGCTCTCCGAAGAGGCTGGCTTTGGAACGGTTCTGACAATCTCAACAGGGCTGGCAGGATCGGCTGGAGCGTGGTCTGTTCACCCACTTCCCTCGGCGGCCTTGGCGTCCTTGACCTCCACCGCTTCTCCAGAGCCTTAAGACTTAGGTGGCTCTGGCTTTGCCGGCAGCATCCTTCGCCCGCCTGGGCCCCTTTCGCTACCTGCCTCGACCTCGGACAACGAACTTCTCAGAGCAGGCTCTGCCGTCATCCTTGGGAACGGCGCTTCCGCCTCCTTCTGGGACGACCACTGGCTCTCCGGTTTCGCCCTGCTCGCACCCGGACTCTTCAAGGCCTCCTCCAGAAAGAATAGATCAGTGCTTCAAGCAACCTCCAACTTCGCTTGGATCGAGGATCTGAGGCGTAACCTAACTCCTGCGCTGATCCCTAAGCTCGTTCTGTTCCTCCAACGTGTGGCTACCTTGCAGCTTAACCCAGCCGAGCCTGATCGCTTTCCTTGGCGGTTCACCACCAACCAGGCTTTCTTAGTGCGGTCGGCCTACTTGCTTCAATTCTCGGGTCGGGTGCAACGACTGGCCCTGCAACAATCTTGGAAGTTGTGGGCACCTTCGAAATGCAAATTCTTCCTCTGGACGCTACTTCACCGCCGAGTTTTCACTGCAGATGCCCTGCTCCGTCGTCAGCTACCAAACGACTACTTCTGCCCTCTCTGCAGGAGGAACCTCGAGACACCAGAGCACCTTTTCCTTCAGTGCACCTTTTCACAAGAGGTCGGTCTAGGTCGATCAGGCCGCTAAACGCCACGTGTCTAGACCCGCTAAGCTGGCTACACACGAACAGCTTAACCGATTGGTGGTCCTCAGACATACTCCAGGACGGGTCGGCTCCCCGAAGCGTACTCTCCGTCTCCGCCGCCTTACTATGGAGCTTATGGCTCGAGCGAAACAACCGAATTTTTCGGACCTCCGATAGCGGCGTCGTTGTTTTTTTCAATCAGCTTTTGGACACCCTGTGCCTTTGGGAGGCTGCAGGCGCGCCTTTTGTAATTAGCTAGCGCTACTTCTCGGCCTATGGGGGGAGGGGCCGTTTTCTCCCCCCACCCTGTAACTTCCTTTCTTCTTTTGAATACACGGCAGTCCTCCTGCCTTGCTTCAAAAAACAATTCCAGAAACTAAAAATGAGTTTCACCCACAGACCGGGATTTCTCCGTCCAACAAAGTTCTTCTGAACCACTGAGCGTTGACAGTCGAGCTCCAATTTCCTAATAACTACAGAATGGACTCGCAGCCGAGTGTGTTCGCGGAACTGACCAACGACGGCGTCTCGCTTGCGCGCCGACGGAGGGCGACAGAGCCGGGATTTCATGGGAGATTCCGGGGCGGTGGTGCATGCGCAACCGCAGCCAGACGCGCCGCCTGCACGAGGCGGCGAGGAGGAGCAATGCCAGCACCGACAGCCCGAGCCAGAGAGCCGCCTGGCGCAAGCTCGCACCAGGCGGCAACGCGCCACCTCTGCCGCCCCCTGGAAGATCCTCGCGCCTCTCGTGACCTCCCCAGGCGCTCTCTGCTGTGGTGAAGGAGCGAGCTGCAGCTCGGCGGCGGCGGCGGCGGCAGCTCAGCTGTCGAAGGGAGGAGTGACTCGCGGGAGGAAGAAAAAAACAAAGGAAACGCAAAAAAAACGTAGAAAAGCGTTTAGGAATCTAACCCTAATAGGCCTCTCCAATGGGCCTAGATGGGCTGCGACAGTGGACGGTTATTACTTCCTCCGTTTTTTTTATTTGACACTTTGACTTTTTGATACGTTTTTGACCATTCGTCTTATTCAAAAAATTTGTGCAAAGATGTAAAACAATAAGACATATTTAAAGTACCTCTATTAATAAAACAAATCACAACAAAATAAATGAAATTTACAAAAATAATTTGAATAAGACGAATGGTCAAAGGCGTGTCAAAAAGTCAAAGGCGTCAAATAAAAAAAACGGAGGTAGTACATATTGTACCACTCCATCTCATTTATATCTCATTTATTTATACACATACTATGATTTTTTTTCCCAATGCCCCCACAATACTGATCTCAAAGACTCAAAAAAAGTTAGAGAAAATATCGGATTTGTTACTCTAGAATTTGTCAAACCAAAACGTAGAATCGAACATTTGTCACTCCGGATAAATATAGGAGTGGTTTCATGATAGGGATTCCTGATTGCGGTATCTCGACCCTTTTTTGTGTTTGACAAAAGGAAACAACCGATTTTAACTAAGAAACGTGAACATATCGATAAAACAACCTAGACATTCCATGCACGGGCAATTAGGGCTGGAACTTTAGCTCGTGCCTCCCTCGTGAGCAGCTCGGACTCAGGCTTGGCTCGGGGGCTCCGCTCGTTTATAAACGAGCACGAGCCAAACACGTTTTTCAGCTTAGTCCAAAAACAAGCACGAGCTTGTACTCATTATGTACATGTTTGATGCTATTGTTAATTCATTGTAACTTGTAAGCTAATATTCTTGTGAACTTGATCCTATTGTTAATTTATGTATGAAACTTATAAGCGCTAGGCAATAGCTAGATAACTACTCCCTAGTATCTGATTCACTGCTCAATTGCAAACGAGCTTGTGAGCTTTACCGAGCCCAAGCCAAGCCGGCTTTTCAGCTCGGTCATTCGAGCAAGCTGAGCCAAGCTGGCTCGCTCGCAAAAAATGAGCCGAGCCTGAACAAGCCTGGCTCGCTCAGACTCGGCCCGTTTCCACCTCTACAGGCAATAGATGGAAGTGGGCAACGTTATCCTAGGTGCGGGCATGAAGGGACCACCTAGCATCTAGAGTGTGACATATTTGCACCCAAACGTACATTTTGACTGTAATGTATGACTGTTATTTACTTTTGTATTATCATTTTACATGGTAGAAATGCGTTTGCGTGATACATTTGACATTTCATATAATAAAACATATATTTTTAATAGACAATCTTCCGTATAACCATGTCATAAATTATTAATTATAGCCGAAAACCATCTAAAGAAGACGCCCCTCTAGGTCCACCTAGCGAGTGGTGAGTGCTTGGGACCACCTAGGTGTGTTGACCATCTTAGGAAAAAGTGGGACAATTGGCTGTTGCCTAGAGGAACACTAGAAGTGGAAACATCGTATCTGGATGATATAAAATGTTTGAAAAGGAATAAAATGTTTCATGAAAGCAAATAAAATATTTCATATGTTTTCTATGGATATTGTTTCACAAGTGCAAACAAATTTTTCTATAAGAACAAATAAAGTATTTCATATGATAAAATATATTGTTTCATAATAGCAACTACAATGTTTTAGTTATTTTATCCGGGGCTTCACAAAAGCAAATAAAATATTTTACAATAACAAACAAAATGTTAAAGACACTTTCGGTCGTGTTTCACATGAACAAACAAAATATTTTACAAGAGTAAACACATAGTTCATACGTTGAACTATGTACATCGATAATGTTTCGTAAGAACAAAAAAAAGTCACAAGTGCAAACAAAATGATTTGCTATTTTAGCCACTTAAGTTCATTTTTATTCATAACCTTTTATCTAAAGACCAAATTACCTTGGGCTAATGTCACAAGCCCTAGGTGGAAATCAGATAAAGAATTTGCTGGAAAGTTTTCCTTAGAGCATCTCCGCCTGGCACTTCAAAGACACATTTTAAAACATTATTCACTACACATTCTATCCATTCCTTTAAAATTTCTTCGCACTTTACATTACACTCTAAAAGATTTCTTCTGCGGATGCTCTTACGTTAAGTTGGCGGGAAAGAATGATGGGTCTAGTCCCTTGTGATGGAGGTGAGATGCGATACATCAAAGCCCAATAAATGCTAGCTATTGATTCATATGTGAATGGATGGCTGACATGCCACTTAAGAGGGGAAATAAAAAACCCTATCTACCGTTTCTCTCAAAGTAAAAGAAATCTTGCTGCTGTGAGCAAAAGAGAGCACCACATCAATAGATCCGCACTAAAGGATAAGAGGAGAGGAGAGGATAGGAGAAGAGTTCTTTCCATATTGGGTTGCTCTTATGTGATCTTCATCAAGCTTGTGATTAGAGAGGCAGATGGGATTGGATCGTCACCAAACTCAATCAATATGTTCCCAATTTGTTGATCTCTGATTTATATGGTTAGATTGAGGATTGGATTAGTGGAGAACTAGATTTGAAAGTGCTTTAGTCATTTCGAGTTGCAGTAAGTTTGAATTCATGCTGTCTTTGATGAGAGGTCAAACGTTGTCGGTTTGGTCTGAGATTCGGACATGTTAGGGGGTCATTGAACTACATTTTGCCATGTTTTTTTTCATTCCTCTCCCTCCCTCACTGCAAGCTTTATCTTTTTTTTCATTTTCGAAATTCTAAAAGTGCATTTGCTTGATATTGGCAGGCCCCAACCTCGATTGATAAAAACCAACCCACCAAAAAAGCTCATGAACATATCGACCAAGAAGAACAGCATGAAGGAACTAAGCTCTAAGGGCCGGTTTTTCCTGCTCAATCATAGTTTATTGGTCAAGGGAAGTGACTGTGGCATGTCCCAAGCACCACACTGAAGAAAACTTCTGCATGGACGTGGCCAATTTCACTGGGATAGAAAAAATCCAGGCGCGTCTCTAAATCAGGAAGGGCCAACCAGAAATCGAATCAAACTATTGAAGTTTTTGTAGCAAAGTATATTAGGTTTTTTTCTTTGCTTTCAAAGTCACCGACCAGAGTAGCTGGCGGAAGAACCGAACTAGCAAAGCGAAGATAATAAGCACCTCCTTACCTAGCGCCATTGATAGCCTCTTTTTCTCCAAATCCTTAGTTTAATCAGAGGAACGTTTCTACCAAACTACCTATCGAGAAATCGAGCTACCGATCGACATCGCAAACAAGGCTACTTTACTACATTGATAGAGCAACTTCCCAAATAGCGTTGGCTAACGATTTCCATATTTTCCTTACTCAGCAATGGTTTCTTGACCAAATTAAGGTATGGGCTAGCTGCTAGTCTGGTACATGATACATCAGTGAAGCCTCTTGCCTGAAGGTGGCAAATTTCGCTACACTGCAGCACAAGAGCAGGCACCAAACAACACATCAAAGGCAGGCATGTGACACGGTACTGAGCTACAAAGAAACACGCCAAATCAGAGAACTGGAGCTCCCATCCAAAGAAGTTGGTCTAAAAAACCTCTAATGATCCATGGCTGCCTGACATGGGCCTGGACATCACTACACCAGCAAGCCATGGCGGCAAGAGACAAGAGGTAACGACACTAGGGGGTCTTGATATTTTTCGAACCGAAGAACGAGCTAGATTCGCTCCAAAAACATGAACAAACACCAAGCCTATAGCTAGCCGTTCCTTGGCGAACATGAAGCAAACAACCAGCCAAATCCTCTATTTTCCCCTAGAGAAATAGGTCTCCAATGAATCCTAACCGAGCACTGGTCGACTGACGCGAGGAACAAGAGCGGCGCGCCGCCGCGCCGAGCGAGCTGGGAACACCGCGCGCGGCGTGCGGCGCTACGAGGACTGTGAAGTGCGCGACGCACAAAGGGTGGGTGGGAGAGGAGGAGGAGATTCAGGGAGGGAGGAAAGGGGAGGCGTCTGACCTTCGGCGGCGGCGTGGCGGCGGCGGCGAGTAAGAGCGCGAGGCTTTGGTGTTCTTGTAGCGCCGCCGGCAGCTGGCGTAGTAGGGGAGAAGAAGCGAGGGAAGCAACGGGTTTTCATTCAGTTGGGGGCTACGTGGGCCGGGCCGGGAGGTCAGAAATCGAAATTACATGGACGGCTCACGAGCAGTTTGTTTCTAGCTCGGCTTGAGCTCGGCCCGTCGGCCAACGAGTTTGAGCTCGGGCTTTTTTTCTCTCTTAGGGCTTATTTGGGAGCAGGGGAGCAAAACCCGGTGAAAGAATTCTCCTAGGGGATTTTTTTGGTCATTTCATTTCCCTGAGTGCTTCCCCTTCTCTCTGCGTTCTTCTTCCCCTTCTCTCCCCGTTCGTCTCCCATTTTCCACGCAACGATGCTTGAGCGCGCCGCCTCCTCCTCCTCCGGCGTCCCCACGTCCGGCGATCTGCCTCCTCCTCCGCCGCGACACCTACGGCCGAGGCGACGCCACCCTCCTCCTCCCGCCGACGACTCTCACTGGGCGGGGATCACGAGGGAGGGCCGGGACGGAGGAACAGAGGCGGTAGAGGCAGGGAGGCGGTGGGAACGGACACGGAGGGGGAGGCGGCGGGGACGGAGTCGGCGGGGGAACGGAGGCGAAGGAGGGGCGGCGGGGGAACGAAGGCGGAGGAGGCAGGGAGGAGGCGGAGGCGAGTGTGTGTGCGCGAGGAAGGACGGGGAGAATTTCCACACCTCAGGTGGAGAGGTTGATTTCGCCGGGGAAAGGGTGGGGAAGGAGCCCAATAATCCATGTCAAACGGGCTTTCAAATGGAGCTAAAAAATCCCCTGGGAATTTTTCCACGCGGGGATTCCCACCCCGGGATTGGGCCGGGATCCCGGCCGGGAATATGGTTTCCAAACAGGCCCTTAGTGAGGAAACAAGCTTCGGCAGATGCCACTGTCGCATCCCTCCATCATCCTCTAGGCTGGACAACACCGCCGCCTCTCTCCCTCCTCCTCCAAGGCGGTGATGTTGCCACCTCCCTACAGATTTGCGTCGGCCGCTGCCTTCAAGTTGGTGTCGGTAGGGATGGTCCAGCCTGAAAGGAACTCTAAGGCCTAGAGGGGGGTGAATAGACAATTTTTAATTTATTTGGGTTATACTTTGATTAAGCAACAAGATTAAGAGTGGCCCAATTCTAGATTCCAGTGCCCTATTAAGCGGAAGCAAACTAAATAGCACGCACTAGCAATCTAATTCAATTTCACCAAAACAAACAAGCAACTTGTAACAATTAATGCGAGAAGTAAATGCAGAAGTAAATGAAACAAGAGAGGTGACACGGCATTTGTTTCACCGAACTTCGGAGTCACCACTCCTACTCTCCGTTGAGGCTAGCCCTTGCGCACAAGGACCGGCTCTCTCTTGAGCCACACGCCTCGCTTACTCCCCGGTAGTCGTTCCGCCACTCCGGCGAGGTAACTCCGTCACCTT
Organism: Raddia guianensis; assembly: GCA_036346415.1. Taxonomy (NCBI): domain Eukaryota; kingdom Viridiplantae; phylum Streptophyta; class Magnoliopsida; order Poales; family Poaceae; genus Raddia; species Raddia guianensis. The sequence goes on from CM070538.1 coordinate 17,990,474, forward strand.
CACACTGACTCGAGAGTAGCCACACGCCAAAGCCTACTCCCAAGCCCACTCCTCTAAGAAGAACACCGTCTTCAAGAGTAATAAGCCCGAATCGCCTCGATCATGCCAAATCGAAGGACTTCCATAAAGCTCGGTTTGGGGGAAGGTAGGTGGCTGATGAATTGGTGGAGGAATGGCTCTAGAATACCCCTAAGATGAGTAGATGTTGGCTATAGGTGAAGTGGAGCAACAAACCTCAGTAATGGCTGCTTACCCAGGTCAATAAATACCCTCCGGAGAGGAACTAGTCGTTGGAGCTCGGAAAGACTCCAAAAACTAGCCGTTACAGTACCATCGGACCGATGGCTACAACAATGCCTCAGAACGGCTGACACACATGCTGTCGGACCCGGTCCGACGGTGGTCGGACCTGGTCCGTCGGACCTGGTTCGACGGAGCTTTAGGCGCTGGAACAAAGGCACTGTCGGACTCGGTCCGGAGATGGTCGGACCCGGTCCGATGGTGCCGGACTCAGTCCGACCAGCAACAGAACTGTGAATTTAGGGTTTGGGCTTGCAGATCTAGTCTGATGGCGATCGGACCCGGTCCGATGAGCACAGAAAAGACACGGTTCAAGTGATTTACGATGGGTTGGGATCTTTAACTATTTGTGGATGGCTTGAGAACTAAGAGAGGAAGAGTGAAGGATCGGGATGTCGCCTAGAGGGGGGTGAATAGGCGTTACAAATTTTTAACCTTTTAAAGCATAGCGGAAAATAATATCGGATGTTCCGATGTTGATATCGGATAGTCCGATATGGATACCTGCACCAAAATCAAATACACAACACAAGAGAGAGTAATACCACACGACGGTGCTAACCAACAACAAGTATAAGCACAAATCAAAGTGAATCAAATTAGAGGGAAAGTGGGGAACCAAGAGTGAAGTGGATACTCGAAGATTTGTTCCCGAAGTTCAGATCCTTGAGGGGATCCTACGTCTCCGTTGAGGTAAGCTCGGTCACACTTGAGCCCGGGTCTCTTTCAACCCTTTCCCTCACCGAGGTCGCACCAAGACCCCCCCCCCCCCGATTTTACTCCTTGATTCCTTCCCTTTCGGAGGAGAAATCGGCCTTCACAAACTTGCACGGCTCACCACACAAAGCATCGGTGGCTCGTGGTCGACTCCTAACCGCCTAGGAGTCCTCAACCTCCAAGAGTAACAAATGCTCACAAAGAACGAACTCGGAGATGAACTCAAGTGCTCAAAGATCAACTTCTTCTCACTTAGCACTCACACCCTCTCCCAACTCTTCTCACAAAGAGGATCACCTAGATATAGAGTGGAGGGGGCAAGAAGCCCTAGGTTGCATGGAAGTTCTGCTCAAAAATGGTGTGGAAGACAACCCTAGCTCGTGGGGATGAGGGAGGCCCTAAATAGCCTCACACAGAAACTAGCCGTTTGAAGCTGACAGATATCGGATGGTCCGATATTAACATCGGAATGTTTCGATATGAAAGTGAGAGAAACTTGGAGTAACGGCTATTTTTGAGGTCCTGGAATGATTCTAGAGAGGTTCAAACCAGATACAACACCAAAAGGTCAAATTCATATCGGAACATTCCGATCCAACATCGGATAGTTTCGATATTTTTGGAGCTAGAGACAGAGAGGGGTAGGTCAATCAGAACATTCCAATCCAACATCGGATAGTTTCGATATTTTTGGAGCTGGAGACAGAGAGGGGTCAATCGGAACTAGTGGTGGGAGTTGGGCCGTGTCGGGCCGGCACGGCCCGGGCTCATCCTGCCTCGGGCCGGTGCAAAGCCGGGTCGGCATGGCCTGGCCAGCACTTCGGGCCATGCCGGGCCAGCACGGAGTGCCAAAATCTAGGCCCAGCACGGCCCAAAAGCACGGCGGGTCAGCTTCGGGCTGGGCCGGCCCGAGCACGGCACGAGTAACAAAAACAGCAGGCGAAATAATTTTTTAGAAATTCATTCATTGCTCAAATGAAAAGGTTGTTTATAAAAAAGATGCGTCTCTAAATTATCTACAACTTTCATGTTAAACCCAAATTCATCTGAGCATAATAAGACCTCGAAACAATGCAAATTACCGAAAACAGTGCCGTCGGCCCGAAAGCAGGCAGCGACAAAAATATTTTTTATAAAATCATAAGTTGCTCAGATGAAAAACTTGTCTACATGAAAAAGATGCGTCTCGACATTATCTACAACTTTAGTATTGAACAGAATTTGATTTGAGAAATGAAAGATCATGCAAAATATAAAATACTGACCCGTGCCTCTATTCGGGCCGGGCGGCACGTCGTGCCTGGTTTTCAGGCCCGGCCCGGCACGCCATTTCGGGCCGTGCCAGCCCAGCCCATCAAATATCTGTGCCGGGCCGTGCCACGGGCCTGTTTTTTTGGGCCGTGCCCGGGCTGGCCCGTTTGGGCACGGCCCGTTTCCCCAGCTCTAATCGGAACATTCCGATCCAACATCGGATAGTCCGATACAGCACACAGCTATTAACGGAAACGGGCGTAACTTTTGACTCCGAACTCCGATTTCGGTGATCTTGGCTCTACGGAAAGCTAAGAACAAGGGCTACACAACCCATAAGATCTCACTACCCAAATCCCAAAGGATAGGAGCAACAACCACAAAGAAAGCCACGAAAGACCTAATACTCTCACTTTCCGACACACCAACACTCCTCTTCCTCGATCTCCCTCAAAGATTTGATCACTTGAGCACCTGATACATATCTAAGCCATTCAACGTTGCATCCCTCTTAATAGTACGACAATCCTTAGACTCAACTTATAAATAAAGCCATACAAGATTTAGGAGAAACCACTTGCCGTCTTCTTTCTTCATTTTGAGGTTCAACGATGTTGTTAGTCTTGAGTACCCTTGATGTATTGCACATGATGACCTTTACTAAATATTGATAACGTCTTCGTCTTGTCAATTTTAACTTGATTCACCTCATGAGACTCTCGTCCTATTCGACTTTGCCTCGACCATCCTCCTCGACGATCATCCCGCCAAATCGACCTTGACTTAGTACTCAATTCTTGGTGACATCATCGTCTTGTTGACCTTGACTTAACCGTCATCCTTCAACGTTCCTTGGTCATCACATAAACTCATAGGATCTAATTCTTTCCAAATCACTTGTGAAATACATTAGTCCAAAAGCTCAATATATAAGAATAAGTTTGATATTCGTGAGCGATTAAGTGTCCAAGTACTTCACGTAAAGAAGCACAACACAAGTGAAAACACTTGGCACAAGAAAGGCCTTTACTAAGTGCATCATGATAAATATGTGTTTGAACTACATGCACTAGAGAGATGATTTAATAATCACAACTTCACTTAATGATGAACATGGGAATATATTCATTACTTACACATGTACAAATTCATATTTGAAGTAAGAGAGAAGTTACGAACCAATCTAGATTAAACTTCACTAATATTAAGTGCATGTGCGAATATTCATTGAAAGCCTACATGCACAAAGCCATTTAAACACGGTGAAGTTTATCTAATGTACCGACTAGATGATCACTAATACATGGCATATAATATAAAAGATCTTGTCGAGTAAGCAACATGTTTATAATATATTTATGCTCAAATAAATACGACAAGATATTACGAGCACAAATCTAATTAACCAATAGCACGTGCTTACACAAAAGAGTTGCATACCTCAATTAACAATCAATCTTATTTGCATAAATGAGACTACGAAAGATAAGTAATCAAGTGTGTTAGTCTCATTGAAATGATTAGCATAAGAAGCATACCTTTTAGAATGAATAGCTTGTTCACTTGACATATATGATTTTCCTCTCAATATGATGAGACTAAGGCAATTTTGATAATAAACATATTAGTCTCGTAGCAATAAGCATATTCGAGTAATGACAATAAATAAGCATTAAACCAAGCATTTGTCATTAAATATGTTTGTCATTAATCACCAAAATCACACAAGGTCACTTGCACTTATAGAGAGACTTGGCACGATCGAAATGATTAGACCCCTCTTGAAGCAAGGGCGACAAAAGTAAAACCTAGCTACTCCTAAACCTACACATGACCTCTTCACTCGCCCGGTCATGTTTAGATCATTTCGAAGCAGCTCAAAAGTTCGCCGAAGCCTCGCTTGGATTCCATGAAAAGTCCAAGAACTCCCTAGCGCAAATATATACGTCATCAATGCCACTAAAAGAATTAGGGCTCAACGATGCTCACACAGCCGTCTAGGCCATGGTCGAGAGTTGTAGAAGGTGTTGTTGTCGGGGAGGAGCAGGCTGTCGCATATGGAGGACGGGGAAAAAGGGGTGGGTTGGTGGTGGTGAGTGTGGCACAGCCATAGTTGTGAATTTGGAACTTGAATGAGCCGGTGAGTGCCGTACAGGATCTTCTTTTCTTCGATTTTTGGGCTCAGAAGCCCTCACGAGCTAGCTCGAGCTCATGATGAGCCTAAGTCGAGCTTTTTCTATAGCACGCATTATAGCCGAGTCGAGTTTGAGCCAAGCCTGTCAACAACCGAGTCGAGGCAGGTCTTGGCATGCTCAAACTCGGATCATTGCCACCCCTCATTTGTGAACCAAGAAAAATAGGAACATGAACGCATGCAAATGCACTTAGGGCATGACCGCATGGACAATGACAATGAGGGCCTAACTTTGGTCATCTTAGTACTATAACAATTAAAGTAGAAGAGACGGAAATGTATATCAATATTGATTAAATAGTGTTGGACCGATCTAAGTTAGACTGTTGCACCTAGTTGTGAGGGGTGAATCAACTTATAGCCCTTGGAGGGGTGAATCAACTTATAGCCCTTAGAGCATGCATGGTTAACTTTATAAAAATCAACAATATATAATATAGACAATATATAAGTTTGTTGATCCTACGAAATAAATAAATGAGAAAAATATTCTACTAAAATTGTGCACATTATTGAAAACTACACTATTAGACTAGCTAGCACACAAATTCGGTTGACTAAAATTTTATAAATTTTCAATATGATTGTGCATTTGCAGGAATATGTGTGCGACCTGTTCTTGGGATTACATTCAGATTCAATTGTGTGTGTGTGTGTGTGTGTGTGTGTAGTGTAGTGTATATGGGCCTTTTGTAGGCTTTGTGTGTGTTTATAGCTTTCATTATCTGCCCTTTGTACATGTATTTATACTAGCCTATGGTCACCGATTACTACAGGACGCACATCATAACATGGTATCAAAATATAAGGGCTCCCTAGGTATCCTAGGGTGTCCCGCAACCGTCACCGCAGATGGTGATCCCTGCCGATGATGTCGCCACCACCATGCTTCTCTCTCTATCTTCGTGTTATCCAGATCTAGATCTACAACCATTACTTCTTCAAGCCATCGCTATTCTTCTCTATCATGTTGAAGTCATCATTTCTTGTCCATAGCCACCTCTCCAGTAAGCTTGCATGTCACCGCCATTGTAACAGCAGTCACCAGTACCTTCTTTAGCATGTCGCGTTACCGCCTCACTTACTTAGGCCGTTGCTACTCACCTTGGGCCGCCGCCTCCCTGACTCAGGTCAAATTGGGCCACCGCAGCCCGAATTAGGGTCGCCACTGTCCCGGGACACAAGCGTCACCAACACTGCAGGTCACCGCCACTAGTCTTCAGGACTTCCCTCAGGCTGCCGCAACCAAAGAGCATGTGGCCTTTACCGGTGGTCTCTCTCATCTAGATCTAGGACATGGTTAAATATAAGAAAGAGAAAAAAGAAAAAATCGGTAAAAGAAAAGTCTACGACTCTTGTCACTGTTGTGATTCCACTGTCGACCGTGGTGTTTGATGGGACTAACTTTCAAGAATGGTCCACCTTGCTCCACATCTGTCTCGACAGTTAGCGTCTCTAGGGCCATCTTACGGGGACTTGTCCTCATCTGCCTACTCCAGACTGTCCTGATGAGCCAAGGCCTCCTACAAATTGTACATCTATTGCAAAAGATCAACTGAAGGCTTACGAGGAAGCAGTCGATCGATATGTTGTCGATATGCATATGCTTAAGGATGGGAAAGCTGAGTTTCGTGTTGTTCACATTGTTCTGGCAGCATGAATGATGACCTTGTTTTGTTATGGACATTTCTGACTTGCCATCATCTTAGTCAACATGGACGCACCTGCAGGCTCAATTTCAGTCAAGCAATTTACACTGTATGGTCCTTGATTAAGGCCCAGTTCTTTTCAGCTTAACGGCTTAACAGTTTAACGACATATCTATGTTTTGAAAACACATATGATTTGAGTTTTTGAGTCTGTTTTTTCGCTATTTTGAAGGTGGGTCCTAACACTTTAAAAAGCAAGTCAAACGAAATGTATCCGAATCTCGAGACTATCTCGAGAAACTCTCGAAGTTCAGTTATTTTAGCCATTCAGCCGTTCAGATCAGCTCAAAAGAACAGGGCCTAATACTCCACCTACACATCATAACATCAATCACTACCATGTTTTCTCGTCCAAGAGAAGGTAACTATTAATCAACACCATTTTAGTTTTCCATATCCTAAATGCGTAGCATTTTCTTCCTGGCACACAGGCAAGCGACAAACATTCACGCGGTGGTGCAAACCAGAGAGAAAAAGAAGCAAATAAATGCAGCAAGAACCAATCTATATCAGCGTAACCGTATACTTTTTATTTTTAGAGCAAATCAATTGACATTGATTGATACTAAAACACACACCAACTGATTCCGGCATGCCACCAATAGTCCAGTACGGACAGTTTCGATGCAAAATTTTAAACATCATTTTTATACATAACATGTTACTTAGAAACTATAGAATAAACGATGGCTCCATTGCATTGTATATTAACGTTGTTTACATCATTAATATTTTCTTCTTTTTTCAAAACATCTTCTCTGTGTGTATTAATTTTAAAGTTTTGGGATGAGTGTAGAAATGGTTTTTTAAAAAAAAACAGATATCCTTCTCTCTTTGCATTGCATTAATTATATGCCATGATATCTTTCTATACTACATGGCATAGCAAGAAACGGATGGAAAAACTGCATTGCTAATGCGCTGTCTATAAATATTAATGTCCATGTTCCTGGCCACCAGCCACCGCGTCTCTTTGCAAACGCCACCAATCGTATCCAAAGATAGCAAGGTACGTACCTCAAAGTTGAAACCTAGCAAGTAAGCAGCCATGAGGACCTGCAGCCTCCTAGTCGTCGTCGCCGCCGCGGCGGCAGCCATCGCCGCCGTCTGCGCCGCCGGCGACCCCAGCCCATGGAGGCCGGTGGTGGACGTGGAGAAGCCGCTCATCCAGAACCTCGGCGAGTGGGCGGTGGTCCAGCAGGGCAGCGTGCTCGCCTTCGACAAGGTGGTGAGCGCCCGGGTCCGGATCGCGGACGCCGTCTACAACCTCGACTACGAGCTCACCATCCGCGCGTCCATCCGCGTCGGCGCCTACGACATGTACAGGGCGGTGGTGCTGTACGCGACGGCGGAGCACAAGCCGGAGAAGCTTCTCTCCTTCGAGGGCATCGTCAGGGCGGCGCCGCCCGTCTGAGCGGCGACGGCCAGCCCGAAAGCAGAGCTATAACTTGTATCATCGGCTTAATTAGTCAATAAACAGTCGCTTAGCCGGCCACAAAACAATATAGAATCTCTGTGCAAAAAGGAGTTTTTTTTAATATGCACTCCAACTGTTTTTAACCGTTGGTCTAATCTGATCATCGATCTAACAGTGTCTGTGAGATCTCAACTCCTGAAGGTTGAGACCCTCCTTTAATTTTCCAATAACTTATTCCGATTCCCATCGCACGATGCGTACCAAGGCCTTGGACCCGGCGTGCCTCGCCAAGGAGGGCGCCACTGCCGCCTACGAGCGTGGAGTTCATGCGCGCGTTCAACAACGTTGTAAGTTCAAGCCTCCCATGGGCTAATTGATATTGGTAACTGATGGCAACTAGGCCGTACAGCCGGAACGCCAAGGATAAGGACCTCTGTTTTTTATAGTTTCTCTGAATTCCTTGTGTGCGTCTTCGGCCCAACTCAGCAGATCGACTACATCTCTCTGGTTGCAGGGTCCCACTGAGCACAGGTCCAGAAACATCAGCCGTGGGTCCCATGGGGTTCCGAGAGTGCCAGGTGTTAGTACCGAGCGAACCATCTAGAGCAATTACACTGTCCCGTGGTCGCCGGTGGTCTTGGGAGAGTCACCCGTTCGTGGAGAGGTCGCCCGGCCGCCGAGGGTCGCCGTGCTTGGGGTGAGGTCGCCGGCCGCCGAGTGATCGCCGTGTTTGGGGTGAGGTCGCCACCGCTGGGGTCGCGGTGCTCGCCGAGTGATCGCCGTGCTTGGGGTAAGGTCACCGTGCTTTCGCCGAAGGGTCGCCGGTGCTTTCGCCAGAGTCGCCGTGCACCACCATCGTCGGACGGCGTCCGACGCTTTCGGACGGGTCCGGCAAAGCGGATCCCAACGAAGCTAGCTCGAAAATGGCTAAGTCCTGTACATAGCCTCTGTCGGACGGCGTCAAGCGATCACGACGGCGTCCGACGACGTGTAAACCAGCGACCAACACTGGCGGGCGCTCTGTTATACAAGACCAAAGACTTCGCCGGACGTGTCCCATAAGCCACCGGACGGCGTTCGACGAAGCATAAAAATGGCCTTGATTCTCTGTCGGACGGCATCCGACGGGAACCGGACGGCATCCGATCGGTCGATCCGAAACTCGGGATTTAATCTGGGCCGTCCATTTCGTGGTTTCGCCTTGGGGCTATAAATAGGGGTTAGGAGCACGGAGAAACTCGAGAGAGCCTCACCTAGCCGCCACTCCTTGCCCTTAGACACCAAGAGAGCTCCTCCCATGGTTCCTACCTCCACCTAGGGTTCCATGTGCTTGTGAGATTGAAAGAGAGAGTGAGGAAGAAGAAGAGAGCACCCCTTAGCCTCCTCCTTGTCGTCTCCAAGGTTCGTCCCTCTCCATGGTTGCCATGCCATCCTCCATGGTGGGTTGAGGGTTGAGTGTCTCCGGTTTTGTGCTCTTGGGATTCTTGCTACGGGAGACGTCGTCATCGCCTAGCTTCATCAACTGTACCACAAGCAAACCCTTCTTCGTGAAGGTCACCGTGCTTCCCACGGTGCTTCCTCTCCGTCCGTCGGGGTGTGCAAAGCCCGTCGTCAGGTGACGGCCACCTTGCTTCCCAAGGTGCTCTTCTCCGTCGCTCGGAGATGTGCTAAATCCTCGGTGTGCTCGAGGTCGGCTTCGCTTGTGAAGTCGGTGTTTGGATCCTTCAATGTGAAGGGTGCCGATTCGTGTGAGGGTTTGGAGCTCGCCTACCATGTGTTGGTGAAGAGCGCCATCGAGTGGATTGAGGGTTAGGGACGAGAGAGTCCCGACTTCTCTGTGAGAAGTTTTCCTCAACGGAGACGTAGGTGTTCATGTGTTGAGCACGAACTCCGATAAACAACTTCGGTTTGCGCCTCTACATCTTATTTACTTAACCGCGCCTTGATATCCATCGCCCGTGAGTGCCTTCGTGCCTCCTACACTTGTGCATCGATTGCTTCCGCCAACCGGACTTGTGTAGGAATTCACGCTTAGTCGTGTGCCTTAACTTGCTTAAGTGACTAAGTGCAACAAAAGTAAAATTGAAATAGTCCGATTCACCCCCTCTTGGCCTTAGGTTCCTTCAATTGGTATCGAGCCGTGTTCTCTCTAGTTTTGCTTCACCGCATTAGAGATGGCGAAGGGATAGTGTAGTGCCAATAGGATCCCAATCTTCAATGGCTTACACTTTGACTTCTAGAAGAAGCGCATGAAAATCTATCTTATTTCTATTGGCGCTGACATTTGGGATGCTGTTGAGAATGGCATCACTATTACCCGTGTTGAAAATGTACCACTCACACCAATTCAGAAAACTCTTATGGCTAATGATGCTAAGGCCATGAATGCTATAATCACGGGGTTGAGTAGGGATGTGTTCGAGAGAGTTAGTAACCTCACCTCTGCCAAGACTATTTGGGATTCTCTTGTTGAGATCCATGAGGGTACTGCCGCTGTCAAGGAGGGTAGATTAGTGGTGGTTAAGGAGCAATTTGATAAATTTGAGATGCTTTCTGGTGAAAATGCAAATGCTATGTATACTCGCCTTAACCCCATAATCAATGAGCTCAAGGGGCTCGGACTCTCTATGCCTGATGTTGATGTGTGCAGGAAGATGATGAGGATTCTCCCAAGACAGGAGTACAGGGACATCATCACTGTTCTCTCAAACAGTAATGAACATGAGACGATGACTCCCGGTGCTTTTCTGTGTAAGCTTCGTGCTCATGAGATGCTTATCATCGAGCCCCTAGCCACCCCATCAACTGAGAAGACCAAGACAATTGCTCTCAAGGCTACTGGACACAAACCAAGCAAGTCCAAGCCTGTCTCCTCCAAGGATCAAGAAGGATCAAGTTTCTTCCCACCTGAGACGCTTGAGGAGATGATGGGTCTGTTTGGGAAGCGCTTCGACCTCAAGAGACGGACCAAGAACTCACACTCTAGCTATCGATGCTATGAGTGTCATGAGAAGGGTCACATTGCTTCCATGTGCCCTCTCAAGGACAAGACCAAGCGCAAGGAGAAGAACAAGCAAGATAGTGATGATGACAAGCTCAAGCACAAGGAAGGAAAGTACAAGAACTGGAAGAAGACCGAGTTCAAGGCCACCTCCAAGAATGGAAAGAAGTTGGCGTTCGTTGGAACTTGGGTCTCCGATGACAGTTTCAGTGACTCAGCCGCTTCTGAGGAGGATGAGGAGCCAAGTGGTGAAGGACTTGCCACCATGGCAATTGCTGAGATGACTCCTCCATCTCCAGCCTGCGTCACAAAGTGCTTGGTGGCCGTCCCTGAACCACAAGAGCAAGTGTGGTATTCTGATGGAGAAGAGTCTATCTCCACTACTTCCTCTACACCGAGAGCTTCATCACCATCTGCTTCAGCTTCCAAGTGTTTGATGGCTCGACCATCTGCTGAGGTATTTTCTGATTCTGACTATGAAACTCTCTCTGAGTGGGATGAAGAGACTACTAGAGAGAATGTGGCTAAGTTGCTTGATGTTCTCCGAAAGGAGCATTTGAGAGCCACTACTCTTCAGGAGTCTCTGATTACCCTCACTGCTAAGCATGATTCTCTTGAGACTGAAGTTGATCTTTTGAATGGTGAGAAACTTAACTTAGCTAGGAAGGTAGTGTTGCTTGATGTGGAAAACAAAGGCATGAATGAATCTGTAGATGGGTTGCTTGCTACTATTCTTGAGCTTAGGGCAGAAAACAAGTTGCTTACTGAAAAGAATGCTTCCATTGATGGTTTGCCACTTGCTCATGCCACTGATGACTTGATTGCTTCACCTGCTTTGATTGTGCACCCTGTGAATGCACCATTTACTGCTTCTGTCACACCTGCTATCACCATGGCACCTGCTAGCACAGACATTTCTTCTGAATGTGCATTGATTGGTTCTAGTGCTAGTACTGTCATTAATTTGGTTGATTCTTGCTCTAAGTGTGCCATGATTGCTTCTAGTTCCAATGGCTCCTTTAGTGTAGAATGCACTCCTAATTCATGCAAATTTGCACTAGCTGCTAGGGAACTAGCCATTGAGCGTGATGAACTTGCCATTGAAAACGCTAGTCTCAAGGTCAAGCTTGAGAAATTTGACAAGGGTCTTGGCAAGTGTTATGAGGGGAGTCGTGTCCTTAACTAGATACTTGAGGAACAGAGGAATCCGGCCCTGAAGGGCGGTTTGGGATTCACCCCTGAGAAGTTTAAGGGGAAGAAAAAGAAAGGTTCTCAAGTGTCTAACAAAGGGCAAAACTCCCTTCATAACAAGTCCAAGGGAAACACCAACAATGCTAATAACTCTGGGCATAAAAACATAAACGCTAGGAAAAATCATCCTAGGAAGCACAATGTGCACAACACATGGCAAGGACCTCCTAGGCACTATGATTTCACGACATGGCAACCTAGGAACCAATATGCTTGGCAATATACTTCTAGGTACAACAATTGGAATGGTCCTTCTCCCATGCCATACAACAATTGGCAAGCTCCACTACCACCTAGCTTCTGGAATGGTCCTCCTAGGCAAAACTTTTCTAGGCGAGCTCCACCTAGGAACCAAGCTAGGAACATTCACAAACACACCCAACCCAGGCTTCCAAGAACTCATGCTGAGTTGTATGAACACTACTTGCTTAGGATGAATGACAAGGGTAAGGTGGTTGCTAGATATGCTGGTTTGAGGGCTGAGAATGAGCATAAGGCACATATTTGGGTGCCTAAATCTTTGATTGATCGATTTGCTCCTATTGCTTCTGGCTTGAAGGCTAACCCTCGGGGACCTCCTGTGTGGGTCCCTGAGTCACACAAGTGATCTCTTCTTAATGCAGGTGAACTACGGAGTGGAGGTGCCATTGGATCGCTGACGGTGGGTGTACCCAACACATGACCGCAACCACCCATTGTTCACCTCAATGGGAGGATGGATCAAATCCCCAAGGTCACTTTTGGATATGGAAGCAAGGGCAAGGTAATTGGAGCCGGAAGGTAGCAATCTCTTTGGACCTCTCAATTGACAATGTGTTCTTGGTAAACACTCAACTACAATCTACTTTCCGTTGCTCAAATTTATGATTTAGGCTTCCATTGTAACTTCTCATCCGAGGATTGTTGGTTCGGATCAAAATGGAAAAACAGTGTTCAAGGGCTTTCGTTTGAAAACTTGTTTCTTGTGAACTTCAATGAGCCCGCATCCATCTCGGTTTGCCTCTCCGCCAAAGTCACACTTGGTTGGCTTTGGCATAGCGCCTGGGCATGTCGGCATGAGAAATTTAAAGAAACTTTTCAAAAACGAGTTGGTTCTTGGGGTGAAAGATGTGGCATTCGAAAAGGATAAGCTTTGCTCGGCATGTCAAGCCGCAAACAAGTGGCAAGTGCTCATCCGACCAAGAATGTCATGTCTACATCCCAACCACTTGAACTCTTGCACATTGACCTTTTGGGCCAACAAAATATGTGAGTATTGGGGTAATCTCTACCGCTTGATCATAGTTGATGATTACTCTCGATACACTTGGGTATTCTTTCTTCCGCACAAAACCCCAACCGGGATGTTTTCAAGAAATTTGTAAAGAAAGCTCAAAATAAATTTGACTGTACCCTCAAAAAGGTGAGAAGTGACAATGGAACCGAAGTTTACTAACACTTCCGTTGAGTCGCTACGTGATGAGCTAGGTATTGACCATCGGTTCTCGACCACTTACACTCTGAGCAAAATGGAGTGGTTGAGAGAAAGAACAGACACTCATCGAGATGGCAAGGACAATGCTTAATGAGTATGGAACTTCGAGGTCTTACGGCCGAGGCAATCAACACACCTTGCCATCAGATTAATAGGTCAGATCTTCACAAACTCTGAAGAAGACATCCTATGAGTCGCTTAGGAAGACGACCCAATGTCTCCTACTTGTGGTCTTTGGATGTAAGGTCTACATCAAGAAGAAGAGGAGCATTTGGGCAAGTTCCAGAGCGAGTGGACGGTGGGATCTTCTTGGGGTACTCACCAGAGGGTCATCTTTCGTGGTGTTCAATGAAGCAAGTGGCAGATTGAAGAATCGTGTGATGTAAAGTTTGATGAGTCAAACGGCGATCAAGGGCATCATGAGAATTTTTATGATGTTGGTGGAGAGGAGTTGGCAAGGGCAATGGCGGATGGAAGCCGAGGATGTGAGGCCGTTGAAGCTCCAAGAGTGGTTGAGATAACACGCCACCTCTCACCCCCTGAGCGATGGCGATTCAGGGGAGTCAGGCCTCAAGATAGCTCAAGCTTGGAGCTAGCTTCAGAGGAAGAGATAGCTTGTGAGAAGGATGGAGGGACGGTTGATCGACACAATTGGACAACCTTCTCGATTGATCGAACCCATCACTCCATTGCTCGAGATCACCCAAATAGAGCAAGTGATTGGAGACCGACTCATGGTGTGCAAACAAGGTCAAGGATGGCTAACTTCATGAGCACCATGCTTTTGTGTCCGAATTGGAGCCAAAGAAGGTGGAAGAGGCATTGGCCGACCACGACCGGATCAATGCCATGCATGAGGAGTTAAATAACTTTGAGAGAAACAAGGTTTGGACACTTGTGGAGCAACCCAAGGATTGTAATGTGATTGGCACCAAGTGGGTATTCAAGAACAAGACAGATGAATTTGGATTGGTTGTCGAAACAAGGCAAGACTTGTGGCTCGTGGTTTCACTCGTGTCGAGGGTGTGGATTGTGGAGACACTTATGCTCTGTGGCGGACATGATGCGATTAGATCGCTTATGGCATTCTCCATTTGTCACAACATCACTTTGAAGCAAATGGATGTCAAAAGTGCCTTCTTAAATGGCTACATTGAGGAGCTGGTCTATGTTGAGCAACCTCCGAGATTTGAAGATCCAAAACACTCCGATCATGTGTACAGATTGTCCAAGGCTTTGTATGGGCTAAAGCAAGCTCCTGGGCTTGGTATGAGAGACTCGAGACTTCCTCATCTCCAAGGGTTTCAGGTGTTGGGAGAGTGGATTCTACACTTTTCACCAAGGTGGATGATGGACACTTATTCCTATGCCAAGTTTATGTTGACGACATCATCTTTGGGAGCTCAAGTGAGAAGATGGTACAAGACTTCAGTGAGCTGATGGCTGCAGAGTTCGAGATGTCGATGATGGGTGAGCTTAACTTCTTCTTAGGTTTCCAAATCAAACAACTCAAGACTGGAACTTTCATAAGCCAAGAGAAGTACACTCTGGAACTTCTCAAGCGCTTCGACATGAGTGACTGCAAGCCGATCCGGACACCAATGGGGACGAACTGCCACCTCGACCTCGACAAAGAAGGTAAATATGTCGACCAAAAGCTTTACCGTTCCATGATTGGTGCTTTGCTCTACTTGATCGCATCTAGGCGGATATCATGTTTAGTGTGTGCATGTGCGCTAGATTTCAAGCCTCCCTAGAGAAATGCATATGATAGCTGTGAAACGAATACTTAGATACAGAAACACACACCTAGCATAGGCCTTTGGTTCCCGAAGGTGCGCGGTTTGAGCTCCTAGGCTATTCGACTCAGATTATGCCGGTGCAAGATCGATCGCAAGAGCACTTCCGGGCATGTCACTTCTTGGGTAGGTGTCTTGTGTCATGGGCGTCAAAAGCAGAACTCCGTGGCACTATCTACCGGCCGAAATTTGAGTATATAGCGGCGGGGAGTTGTTGTGCACAATTGTTTTACTTGACACAATCACTGTTTGACTTTGGGCTAAAACTTGACCATGTGCCTCTCCTATGCGACAATGAGAGCGCGGTGAAGATAGCGTGCAACCCGGTCCAACACTCACGGACCAAGCACATTGATGCCCGTCACCATTTCTTCGGGATCATGTGACAAAGGACGACATTGTGCTTGAGCATGTGCGGACAGAGGACCAGCTTGCCGACATATTCACCAAGCCACTTGATGAGGCACGATTTTTCAAATTGAGAAATGAGCTAAATATCTTAGATAAGTCAAACATTGTCTGAGTTGGTCGCGTGGCTATGTCATTCATTGAAAATCTTTTGAAGCCAGTTTTAGCTTTTAGGTGCTCTGCCTGTTATACAGGATGCTATTCATTGCCTATATTTTCATCACATTAAATTGATAGCTATAGCATGTGTTTACCTTGTCACTAGCTCAACTGGTGCTTAACTCAATATATCATGAAATTGGAAGCCATGAGCTTGTATTAGGAGGGCTATAGCTTCTAGTCTCATTTGATTGCTCTGAACTCTCTGGTTGATCATGTGCTTCTAAGTCTAGGTTGTGTTCTTCCATTTTGCACATGTCTTTACTTTGCTAACTAGAGTAAATTTTGAGAAAAATGTTGAGCCAAATTTTCAAAGTGCGCTAAAATATGAATAAGGCCAAAATTGGTCATACATGTCTCACCAATGCCTCCTCGATGAGATAGCTTGCCATGGCACTAGGCATGAATGAGGGGGAGCTTTGGATGACTAAGACGTTCATCTTCAGTGTCCTGCTGGGTGGCGCCGCTTTTGTTTTGAGACATGGCAAATTTTTAAAAAAATGCAAAGTGCAAAATGTGAGATATTTCAAAATGAGCTCAACTAAAATGTTTTAGTCTCAAATAGGCACGGCGATCGCATGTGTAGCTTGGATTGCACTTTCTAGTGCTATGGAGTATCGTGTGTCCCCTTTGAGTTTTGGAGCAACTCTTGATACTTCTAACTATAGTTCACCTTATACTTGCTCTAGGTCATAATAACTTGAAATTATACATCTATCAATTGTGCTCTAGTTGATCTTGTGACATTGTGACCTTGAGATGGCTAGATTTTGAGTGTGATGAACTTATGGGCATCGTGCACTAGTACAACTTTCAAAGCGTTTCATTTGCTAATCCCATACTTTGCTACTTTACGGTCATTGATGCCAAAGGGGGAGAAATTAGTGCAAATCCATGTTTTGGGCATTATCATGTTTTGGGGTGTTTACAAGTGGTAGACTTATGTGATGATACTATCGTGTCTTACAAGTGGTATGCATTGTATGCATTGATTTAGGGGGAGCTCATGTTTATGTGCTCATGTTTATGTGTACATTGCATTTTATTCGTTGGCCTAGTTTTTGGTATTGTGTTATGCTGTGATGCAATGTTTTTGGACTAACCCATTGCACCAGAGATTGTATTTGTGCCTTGTCATGTTGGATTTGCAGGTGTTGTCATCAATTACCAAAAAGGGGGAGATTGTAAGTTCAAGCCTCCCATGGGCTAATTGATTTTGGTAATTGATGGCAACTAGGCCGTACAGCCGGAACGCCAAGGATAAGGACCTCTGTTTTTATAGTTTCTCTGAATTCCTTGTGTGCGTCTTCGGCCCAACTCAGCAGATCGACTACATCTCTCTGGTTGCAGGGTCCCACTGAGCACAGGTCCAGAAACATCAGCCGTGGGTCCCATGGGGTTCCGAGAGTGCCAGGTGTTAGTACTGAGCGAACCATCTAGAGCAATTACACTGTCCCTGTGGTCGCCGGTCTTGGGGAGAGGTCGCCTGCGTTAAATGGAGAGGTCGCCGCTCGCCGAGGTCGCCGTGCTTAGGGTGGTCGCCCGCCTCGTAGTGATCGCCGATGCTTAGGGTGGTCGCCGGCTCGCCAAGGGTCGCCGGTGCTCGCCGAGTGATCGCCGTGCTTAGGGTGAGCTCACCTGTGCTCGCCAAGAAAAGGTCGCCGGTGCTTTCGCCAGAGGTCGCCGTGTACCACCATCGTCGGACGGCGTCCGACGCTCTTGACGGGTCCGATAAAGCCAGATCCCAACGAAGCTAGCTCGAAAATGGCTAAGTCCTGTACATAGCCTCGCCGGACGGCGTCAAGCGATCCGCGAGACGGCGTCCGACGACGTGTAAACCAGCGACCAAACACTGGCGGGCGCTACGTTCATACAAGATTACAGACAGCCGGACGCGTCCGATAAGCCACCGGACGGCGTTCGACGAAGCATAAAATGGCCTTGATTCTCTGCCGGACGGCATCCGACGGAACCGGACGGCATCCGATCGGTCGATCCGAAACTCGGGATTTAATCTGGCCGCCCATTTCGTGGTTTCGCCTTGGGGCTATAAATAGGGGCTAGGAGCACGGGAGAAACTCTGAGAGAGCCTCACCTAGCCGCCACCCTTGCCCTTAGACACCAAGAGAGCTCCTCCCATGGTGCCTACCTCCACCTAGGGTTCCATGTGCTTGTGAGATTGAAGGAGAGAGTGAGGAAGAAGAAGAGCACCCTTAGCCTCCTCCTTGTCGTCTCCAAGGTTCGTCCCCTCTCCATGGTTGCCATGCCATCCTCCATGGTGGGTTGAGGGTTGAGTGTCTCCGGTTTTGTGCTCTTGGGATTCTTGCTACCGGGAGACGTCGTCATCGCCTAGCTTCATCAACCGTACCACAAGCAAACCCTTCTTCGTGAAGGTCACCGTGCTTCCCACGGTGCTTCCTCTCCGTCCGTCGGGGTGTGCAAAGCCCGTCGTCGTGTCGACGGCCACCTTGCTTCCCAAGGTGCTCTTCTCCGTGCGTCGGAGATGTGCTAAATCCTCGGTGTGCTCGAGGTCGGCTTCGCTTGTGAAGTCGGTGTTTCGGGTCCTTCGCGTGTGAAGGGTGCTGATTCGTGTGAGGGTTTGGAGCTCGCCTACCATGTGTTGGTGAAGAGCGCCATCGAGTGGATTGAGGGTTAGGGGCGAGAGTCCCGACTTCTCTGTGAGAAGTTTTCCTCAACGGAGACGTAGGTGTTCATGTGTTGAGCACCGAACTCCGGTAAACAACTCGGTTTGCGCCTCTCTGTCTTATTTACTTAACCGCGTCTTGATATCCACTGCCCGTGAGTGCCTTCGTGCCTCCTACACTTGTGCATCGATTGCTTCCGCCAACTGGACTTGTGTAGGAATCCACGCGCTAGCTGTGTGCCTTAACTTGCTTAAGTGACTAAGTGCAACAAAAGTAAAAATTGAAATAGTCCGATTCACCCCCCTCTCGGCCTTAGGTTCCTTCAAACGTGCAGATTACTATCACGGCACGGTTCATGTCGCCGGTCAAGTCGGCTTGGTGCTTCAAGCGGCTGCTCAACATGGGGCCCGAGCGGCGGATCAAACCTGTTCAATTAAAAGTCGGGCCGGACCGGGCTTCGAATCGGACTCGGAAAAGCCCGGTGACACGGGACTAGGCATTAGCCCTGCCCGGTGCGTCGGGCACCTAAACGATCCCGAGCCCGACCTGAGGACCAACGACTCGGCCTAACCATGACTAAAATAGCGCAAATATTAGACCCGGGCTGATGGCCAGCCTTCATATTGGGGCCCAAGCCAGCCCGATGCACCGGTCGAGCCGGGCGAGTCAGATCCGGGTCGAGTTGCCGGGCCAGGCTCCCATGATCAGGTCTAGGCGGATGCATGCGGCGCTCGCCACCGTCCGCACCTACGCTGACCGGATAGTCCGAACGCTGAGAGGGGCTCGGTGGCATGCAAACTTTTCAGTGGCATGGAACTAGAAATGAAATCAGATGATTTTTGGAAAGAAAGAAGGGACTGATGAACTAAGTTCCAAGTTTGGGCTTCGCTACCTGGTATATAAACTTGGGCAGGATCTGCCCATATTTGGCATCCATTTGCTCGGCCAGGATGATTGGCACGGACATGCCTTTTGCACAAAAAGCCTAGGAACGCATAATCTTGTTTATCTAATCTTGAAAGCACACATGTACTTTAACTTACATTGGTTTCGACAACCGGTGCCAACCGGTGCGGTACCCTAGCGTCGTCCCTCCCACAGGCGACTGCAAGGTGATTAGGTTTTCTCCCCAAAGAACCCTCCGGCCGCTGCCGCCGCTCTCTCTCTCCTCCGGGCGGCCATTCCCTCCTGAGCAAGGCACAGGCCGTATGTGACGACGCGCGTCCTTGCTGGCGGAGCGGCGACGACGACGGCGGGCGGCGGCGCTTGGAGCACGGCGGCGGCATCGTCGGCCTCCGTAGCGTCGGCGACCTCCCTCCCCAGATCCGCACGCAGCAGAGCAACGGCTTGCTGCGGCGGCGGCGACCTCCTCTCCCGGATCTGGCGCGGCGGTCAGTCGTCGGCGGCGGCGGTTGGCGGCGCTCCTCGGCGTCGGCCGGTTGCTCAGAAGGGCGGTGACATGCTGCCCGTCCGCATGGGCGGCGGCTGCATCGGTGGTTGGCGGTCCTCCTCGTTGCCTCCCCCCACCTCGGCGTGCCGGCGTTGCTTCTAGGCGCAGCGACATCGAGGATTCCTAGGCTGAGGTGCTCGACGGCGGGACTTCTTCTTGGCGGTCGTCTTTGGTTTCGACTGCAGCTTCGAGAGGTGCCTCTCACCTCTGTGGCGGCGGCTCGGATCTGGATCTGCGACAACCTTTGTTCGCTACAGCGCGGTTCTTGGTGGGGGGTCTTGGTGAAAGCCCCGCCCATCCTTTCAGGCTGGTGATGGCGTCGCCGTCTGGCGTCGTTTTCCTTCCTGGAGGCATCACCAAGCCACCCCCCTCCCAATGCCCTGTCCTCTTCTGTGTTGCTAGTCGTTTCTTTTCGCGTGGCGGTGACGGCTCCTTGCCAAGCATCTTGCGCGACGAAGACTTTGGTCCTTGCCGTGCCTCCAGTATTCTTTGAAGCTCCAGGCGTGGCGGTGGCGCCGGTCGTGCATCCCAGGCCGTGGTGGTGTCTTTGAGGCCTGAGCATAATAGGTTTTTGGTGTTGACGCCGACAAGAATTCCTTCACTCATACGCTTTGCGTCCCGTGCTATGGTGGCGGCCGAGCTTCTTGTCCGTGCTGGTTTAGGTGGGCCTGGCGACAATCTTTCGGGCTTGCATCCTGTGAGGCGGTGGCGTCTAGTTTGCGTGTTGTCTTCGGCCTCTTGGTCGTGCATCTCTTGTGGTGGTGACGGTTCATCGTGCATCCCGCATGGCGGTGGCCTGTGGTGGTGACGATGCTCCGTGCATCCCGCAAGGTTGTGGCGGCTCAGTTGGTTCTAGGCACCTTGCTCTCTGGCCATGCATCCTTTGTGGTGGTGGGGTCTGGAGGTTGTCTCGGGCCTGCCTCCGGCGGTGCGTCTTCCTTTGTAGCGTTCATCGTGCATCCTGTGCGTAGGTTGTGTCTGGCGTCGTGGTGGTAGTGGGTGCCTGCTTGCATTGCCTAGGTGGTGGTGGACCGTGTTTTTCGGCCATGCATCCCTTTCGGTTTTGCTAGTGGCTGTCGTTCCTTCTTGGTGTTGTATTTTTTCTTTCTTCTTAATGAAATGGCAGAGCACCTGCCTCATTCGTTCAAAAAAAAGAAAAAAAAAAAAGAAAGCACACATGTAATATGTACAATTTTAACTTTTTAATTATGTCCCAGTAGAAATCGGAAATACTTTTTATAATGAAAGTTTCATATTACTCAATAACATTTTTTTAGAAACATGCAGCAAGCACAAAATTCTGAATACCATGGTGCTATGAGGTTTCAAAAGAATTCTTGATTATTTGTTTCCTTTCCTCTTTGCGTTGTTGTTTTAGATTTCAGTACATACAAAAAACACATTAAACACCAAATTGACAAACTCTGAATTATCAATATATATTAGGTAAATTCTATTCTCTTAGTTTTTTATATAAGGCATATAGTTTGAATGGTCTTATTTTGAAAAGTGTATTTATTATTTATATAATTCTCTCTTTCATACATTTACAAAAAAAAAATTCACATGATGTTCTCTATCAAATTTGAAGACATTTATAATAGGGATCGACTTCTTCATAGGTGCCTGCATTTTGTATTTGTGCAACCAATATTGCTGGCCATTGGATCAAAATCCAATGGATGAGATCCATCTGTCCATTAACTATTGGTCCCCCACCTCGCAATACCCTCCCCTCCTGCTGCAATCCCCTTCGACCCTGATTCAATCATGTCACGGCCGCCACTCCGCGCGCCTCCTTTGGCCACCGCCCACGGCCAACGGTGCACCCCACGCCTCACCGCTCTACCTTTTATCTACCTACCGCTGGCCAGTTCCGCCCATCCTAATATGGTTGGTGTGTATGCCGATCCTTTCGCCGCCACCGCCCGTTTCCACAGCTCTGGCACCACCACCGGCCCATCGCAACCCCTATCATGAAACCAACCCCACCGCCAGTCCACTGCCACCCCTAGGGCCACGGCCCCCCCTCTGAGCCCTTAGGGCATTGGAGTATCCCAAACCCTGAACCCTAAATGGGACCTCATGTGGCGACAACGCTAGAGACAGAGAAGATAGCGGTGGCCCTGAAGATGGAGAAGACGGCGGCAGATCCTAGTTATCACAATTCGTCTGCGTCCCTCTTCATTTCACGGTCGCCCGTGCCCTTTTACATTTCTCATGCGACTGCAAAATAGCAAAATCGTTTATGATATGGCTGGTGTGATCGGTTTCTTTTGACTTTCTCATAATTTTACAATCTCGTTAATCTATGTGCCAATGTAAAAGACACGGAGGAATGATTCGTTTGGTATCTCCAGGGTTTGCTCTACTAGAGCAGGGAAGTGCATTTTTGGATCGAGCCGTCATAGTCGAGCATGAGAAGCTGCAGCTCCTGACCCTGTGACATCCTCCACATCAATGGTGGCATTGTTCTTCAAGAAATCTGAGTACCAGCGTGCAGATAGCCTTGGTTGCCTTCGCCGTTCTTGGTCCCCAAAATCGACAGCGACGAGGCCGAAGTGCCCCTTGTACCCGCCGAATAACTCGTAGAGATCCATGAGCGACCACACAGAGTAGCCTTTCAGATTGGCTCCATCTCTGACACCAGCCACGCATTGCCAAATCTCATCTGCCAAGGCATCCAAGAGCTGTGCGTGTGTGTGGACAAAACTATGAAATTTACCTGATGGCTTTCAGTGTTCCCGCGATGTACTTCTTTAGGAAATCAATCCTTTCTACATCCATCAGGGTGTCATCGGATTGCCCACAGCCTGAATGATGCAGTTGCCATTGCAAATTGTCTCCGATTAAATTGCGTGTTAGAAAGTGAGCTCTTTTGAGCTTTTTAAGTGATGGTGCAGGTTATATATATCTTAGAGGTTCAATTGGCAAGACGGAGGATCACCGTTTTCTTGGATATAAAACGAGATGTTCCCATATTTTTCGCGGAGGTATCTGAACATATGCACCAGTCCCTGAGGATCAGCCATTCTACCAGGTATATACTGAGGAGCACCATTTTTCAGCAGTTGTAGCTAGTTATGTCAAATTGATACCTACTCTAGTACACTACAAAAGTTTTGGGACAACTAAGTATTATGATCAGCGCACCTGTGCAACAGATGGTCCATCCTTGGTTTCTGCAAAAGATTCACAAGCATGTACATGCAAATGAGCAATATTCAGAAACATTCAGAAAACAAACAGAGGTTCACAAAGCATTCCAACCTTTGAACAAAGCTCCAACATCAGCAGCTTGGTCCCTAACACGCATTTTGGACGCAGCAGGATTGTTGGTCGCATAAATGGAGTTGTAGTGGTTCAGCCCAATGAAGTCAAATGCGCCCGTAACCATCTCCGATTCATATTGGGAGAAGGATGGGAGCCGGGAGCCGGCGCCCTTCTTCATGCTCTCCGGGTAGTCCCCAAACACAAAAGGATGCAAGATGCTGCAGTTGGATGACTTAATAGTTGTTAAAGATTCAGGAAACATGAATTATGGAGTGTTGGACCATTGGCAATAATATTTTATCTGATCAGTTCTATGCTACTCCCACTTAAAACCTTCTTGAATATTCGTTCAAAAAATCTTCTTGAATAACAGTCTATCAGAACATTCCATATTCTTACCTGCCAAACAAGAAGTCATTGGCTCTTTCAGTCGCTTGAACATCTTCAACTAAATTTGTCAGTGGATATATGGACAGTGAGTACAGGTTTATGCCCACGACGCCCTTCTGTGCATTCTAAAACCACAAAAAAAAAAAATGCTCTTCTCTGTTTTGAGAAGTACAATATAAACTGACACCAAACAGAAAGTTTTGTAAGACTTGCACATTAACCTGATACTTCTCCCGATAAATCCTGACAGCCGATGAATGGGCTAGTAGGCTGTTGTGCAGGAACAGGTACGGCTCTACAGTGGAGTTGCCAACAGTGCAGTTGTATCCAAATGGGTATGAACAATGGTTTGGGGGTGAAATTCCAACGTCGTATGATCCCTGAGCGAGGATGTTTGGTTCCAGCATAGTTGTCCAGTGAGCAACCCTGTCGCCGAACTCACGGAAACACACGTCTGCATATGCTGTGAAGTCGTCTCTACATAGGAAGGGCAGGGGGCAGGTGATCACTGATCAGGCCATTGCAATTCTGGGCATTTTGATGTGATTCTTTGTGACTCAAAACTTGATTTGGTAGAGTTAATCTGGTTAAGGAAGATGTGGCTTACACAATTCTTGAGCTGAGCCATCCACCGTACTCGTCTTCGAGGATTTGGGGGAGGTCTAGGTGGTAGATTACAGCGTGTGCCTGAATACCTGCTCAGGAACAGAAAGGATGGGAAATAAAATTATCATTCTGCTGCATTCCTGCTCCTGCGGCACTGCATAATTAAGGTTAGGTGGAGACATAAAGTTGATATAAATACTGAAAGTTGTGCTCGATATAAATGCGGGAAGTTCACTGACCAAGATAGGATGGGAACAGATGTAATGTAAGGGCTAAACTCACCCTCTTTCAATAGCTCATTTATCACACTGTTGTAAAACTGCAATCCTTTCGGGTTAATCGCTCCTCTCCCATCTGCATGATCCATAATCAAAACCAGTTAATTGGACAATTAAACAACTATGACGGATGATTTGGTGTTAGCATGCATAAAAAAATAATGGAAGCATGGGGGGTTAGCTTTCATACCAGGAATAAGTCTTGACCAAGAGATACTGAACCTGTAAGACTTCAGGCCTATGTCTTTCATAAGTCTTACATCTTCCTAAATAGAAATAACAAAACAAAGTGGTGAATGAAATGTATTAAAAGAAGTTTGTTGAAAAAAATGTATTAAAGAAGGACAGCCAAAAACAACTTCTTCGAACACGCAATTGTAGTTGATTAAACGACCAACTTTTCTCAATTAAACTGGCAATTGATATGCTGCACCTTGTACTTATGATAGCCATCACACGCGATGTCACCATTGCAATCACCTGGACTCCTTCCTGTGTGATTCATCACGAGTTAGCAAGCATGCCCTCAAATAATAACAAATTATCACTGCACAAGCACAATCGAGAGAGAGAGAGAGAGAGAGGGAGGGAGGGGGAGAGAGAGAGAGAGAGAGCCAGCGGCGTGACGAGATGTAATAGAAGAACACACCTGAGTGAGCAGAAGTGTCCCAAATGCTCGGGCTCCTCCCATCCTCAGCCGCGGCGCCTTCATACTGAACCAAATCGTGATGCCATCAGCTCAATAACCTCTAAGAAAGCAGTAATGGGTTACAAAAGGGTCTTTGGTTTGAGAAATGAAGCTTCAGGGAATTGACCTGATAGGCTGCAGTCCCAGCTCCGAAGGAAAAGCCATCTGGGAAATCACCTGCTGCAAACTGGAGTGAGCTCACAGTCACCGCCTGTGCTGAGAGGACGAGCAGCCATGGGAGCAAAAGCGGCAAGCTTTTTCTCTCCATTGTTCATATTCCGGACAGCCACAGGATATATGTGGTGCATGCATGTTTTGGTTGGGCGGAGCACGGACCACAGTCCTATTTCATTAAACAGGAAAAAATAAACAAAAAAACCCATGCAAACACGGGATACAACCATAACGCACCCGCCGCAATCCTAGCCAAAGCCAGACATACCAGCGGTCAACGACGGGAAAGAACACACACCTATGGAGGGGAAAGCAGCTTAAACGTTGCCACCTAAGACAGAAAGAGATAGAGGAGGGGAAACATCGGCCACACAGGACACCACCAAGCAACGACGAACGGCTAATAGAGAAGGACGAGTCAGGGATCACCCAAAGAGCCACTACGACGCCTTCAACAAGGTAATGGCGAAAGGAACCGCCGCCGCCGTAGACTGCACAAAGCTTTCGCCCCACAAGGGGGCAACACCGAGTTGGGTAAGGCTTTCGCCCGTTGCACCCATCCCTGCCTCCACACCGGGGATCTGTTGTCCGCAAGAAGAGCAAGCCGAAGCGCTGACACCACTGAAGCTCTGACCAGAGGCCAGCAATCCTTGAAACCCGACAAGGAAGACGCCGCCACCACCATCATACGTCTCACAGAGAAGGGGAGGGTAGGACGGCGACAAATGGGACCTCGCTAGGCGGAGGGAACGCTGAGCCCCGAGGTTCGACGAGGAAGACGTCGCCACTGCCATCATGCACCACGAGTAGAAGGGAGGGCGGAATAGCGGTGGACGGGACCTCGACAAGGGGAGGGGCACGGCCGCACGGCGGTTGCGCCTAGGCCGAGAGCCAACTGGGTGCCACACAAAGCCGAAGAAGGGGTACCTGTCGTGTCGCGTCGAGCATCATCATTTGGACCCAAAGGAACTGTACTCTGCACTGCCGCGGCACCCCAACCGTCAATGCACTGCCATTGCAGGGGCGCCACCAAAACTGAAAAGAGGCGACTGCTAGTGCTAAGGACTTTCTTGAAACCGAAATTCCAAAAAAAATTAGAAAAAGAAACACGCCACTTACACTAGATCATTGAAAAGAGGGGATTGATACGAAGGACCTTCTTGGAAATAAAAAGGTAAAAGTGATCATATATGGAGTGTAGACTTGTAAAAAGCAAAATCGTCATGAGTCTGGTCGGCGGGAGTAGCGGCTGGCTTAATCTAGCTGAATTATGATCTAAAAAAGTTTTAGACCCTCGAAAGCAGGCTTAGAGAGTTAAAAGATTATTGAAAAATAATTTTAAGACTTTTGATAAAAATATTAAAATTCTTACAAAAATGGTTACAAAACGCTGCAATGTCTGGCAAAAATAATAAATTCCAGATGTAGCTTTCAATTCTAATTTAAACTGAAAGAAAAATGCATGGATTTCTCATCTTCACCTCTGAAACCGTTGGAGAGATAGACAGCTTGTTCCGGGGGGAGGGCTTTTTCCTCAATTTTGTAATCCGCTTCTTTTTTATCAATAGACAACAGTTCTCCTTCCCTTTGTAAGAAGAAAAAAGAAACCGTTGGAGAGATGTCATATAGGATAGAGGGGGAGAAGTGGAGCATTGGATATTGATCCGAAGTGTAAATATTTCCCATTGGAATCAACTCGTTTTTAGTTTATTGATTAATTAATAGACAGTTCCATAAAAAGAGAGACGGCTAATATTAGTAAATATTAGTTTTCGTAGTTTTTACAAAGCAATGCTTAACAAAAAGAATAATAAACTTTCAATATTTTTAACATAAAATATTAATGATAGAAATACCAAAGAAATGTAAGATCGAAAGGAGAACAATTGTTTTTTTTAGGGTTAAAGGAGAACAATTGTATAACTTCGATTTTTCTAGAACGAGCGAGGTGGCCCGCGCGTTTGCGCGGCTAGATTTGTTTCGTCATATAGAGATTATCTCTAATATATCAGATCGGATTTAGAGTTTATCTCTAATATATTATATCAGGTTTAGTATTTAATCTGAATTTCTATTTTTTTTCAATCTAAGCTGCATAGATCTTTTTTTTCTTGGTTTATATGAGAATTTCTATAAATAATCTAGGCCGTTATAATTTGGTCCCACCGTTGATCAAACGGCTAAAATAATCATATTATATCATCTTTAGTATTTAATTCAAATTTCTAATATTTTTCTTTTAATCTAACCCGTTTTAGTCTGGCCCCACAAAAACCAACGGCATAGATCTTTTTTTTTCTTGATTTACGTGAGAATTTCTTTGATTGATCTAGGTCGTTATAATTTGGTCCCACCGTTGATCGAACGACTAAAATAATCTTGGTGATATGGACTAATGTGGTGGCTCCGTTTTTCTCTACTTTAATAGTATAACGAGTAAGGTGACCCGCGCGTTTACATTGCTAGATTTGTGTTAAGATATAGATAATATATCAGTTTAGATTTATCTAATATATAAATCATCTTCATTAGGTTGTTATAGAGGTTAATATTGACCGCTTGATTTACATAATAATATACATATTCAACGATGTAGATTTTTTCTTTTTCTATGATTAACGTGAGAGTTTCTACTATTTTTCGATTAACGCGAGAATTTCTAGGATTTTAGGATTAATGTGGTGGCTCCGTTTAACTCTGCTTTATATAGATAGTAGTTTGTTATAGAGGTTAATATTGACAGCTAGATTTACATAATAATATACATATTCAATGATGGTAATTTTTATTTTTTCTATGATTAACGTGAGAATTTCTACTATTTTTCGATTAACGTGGGAATTTCTAGGATTTTAGGATTAATGTGGTGACTCCGTTTAACTCTACTCTATATAGATAGTAGATAGATAGATAGATGGTTGGGAATGTTTATATATACAACCTAACGGTATAGGCGACAATGGAAAAGTAAACGTGATGGCTCACAGTCACAGGGAAGAGACGACAAAGTGATGGCAGGCGAGGGATTAAAAGCTTCCACAGTGCGTGTCATATTTCGATCAAAAAAAAACAGTGCGTGTCATACAAAAATTTACCCTGCATACAAACTATGCAACATACGGAATTCCTGGTTCTCCACGTATATATATTTTGGTGAATTGTTTTTTGTGTGTACATTTTACCGAGTAAAGAGTGTTGTACTGAAGGACATGGGGACATATTCTTTCGTTGTTTGGATGGATCACTCAAAGCTGAGCGTGAGAAGCTGCCATTCCTGTGCCATCCTCGACATGAATGACAGCATTGTTCTTCAAGAAATCCGAGTACCAGTGTGCAGATAGCCTCGGCTGTCTCTGCCGTTCCCGGGACCTGAAATTGACGCTGACGAGGCCAAAGTGCGCCTTGTATCCGCCAAAAATCTCGTAGAGATCCATGAGTGACCACACGGAGTATCCTTTGACATTGTCTCCATCTCTGCAATCAACCATGCAATGCGAAATTTCATGTGCCAAAGCTTCTGAAAACCGTGCAGGTATGGAGGAAACTTGCAACTAAGTGATGAAATTCTCAGCAGTAAGACTTCTTTACAGATTAGGGTATGCTCCCTGTCCATGGGAGGGAAAGAGAGAGTTCACAATTACCTGATGGCTTTCAGGGTGCTTGCCATGTATTTCTTCAGGAAGTCAATCCTCCCAAAATCCATCAGATTGTCATCTGTCTGTCCACTGCCTGAATGAAGCAGTGCCAGGTCAAATTACTGCTTACCAGCCCAGTTGCATCAGAAAGTGAGTACTGCTGAACTTCTGAGATTTTATTGCAATGCAGACTACTGACTACATATCTTTTTAGCTTAATCGGCTAGAAAGATCACCATTTTCCTGGATATAAATTGAGATGTTGCCGTACTTCTCCCGGAGATATCTTAGTACATGTTCTAGACCTTGGGGGTCAATAACCCTTCCAGGCAGGTACTGCTCCAGAGAGCACAATTTTCAGCATGGAACGAAGAAAATTGGTAACCTCTGTACAAACTTTTAGGGTCAATGAAAGCATCAGTGCACCTGTGTAGAAGTTGGTCCATCCCTGGTCTCTGCGGAAGATTCACAGGCATGCACAAACGAACGAGCAATCTTCAGAAAAATTCAGAAGCACATTCATGCATTCACATACTGATGTTTAATTAATAACGAGTAAGGTGACCCGCGCGTTTGTGTGGCTAGATTTGTGTTAAGATATAGATAATATATCATATTAAATTTAGAGTTTATCTATAATATATAGATCAGCTTCAGTAGTTTGTTATAGAGGTTAATATTAACAGCTAGATTTACATAATAATATCCATATTCAACGATGTAGATTTTTTTTCCTTTTTCTATGATTAGCGTGAGAATTTCTACTATTTTTCAATTAACGTGGGAATTTCTGGGATTTTAGGATTAATGTGGGGGCTCCATTCAACTCTGCTTTATATAGATAGATAGATAGATAGATAGTAGATAGAAGATAGATAGATAGATCACTGGTATCTGAACCTCTGAACAATGCTCCCATGTCAGCAGCCTGGTCTCGGACCGGCATCTCTGACACATCGGGATTGTTGCTCGCATAAATGGAGCTGTAGTGGTTCAGTCCGATGAAGTCGAATGCACCGGTGACCAGCTCCGGCTGGCCGTCGGAAAAGGACGGAAGGCGAGAGCCTGCACCTTTCTTCATGCTATCCGGGTAATCTCCAAACAAAAAGGGGTGCAAGATGCTGCCCATTGGATGACCCATCCGTTGTTAGGATTCAGGAAACGAGAAAGGTCAATCATATAGTCATATTATGGTCATATTTGTCTGAGCAACATGGCACACACCAGCCAAACAAGAAGTCATTCGCTCTTTCGGTTGCTTCAATATCCTCAGCCGAGCCTGTCAATGGATAGATGCACAAGGAGTAGAAGTTTATGCCCACAACGCCCTTCTGCACAGCCTGAAACCGATAGAGCATCCATAGGAGAAACCGTAACATAAAAATATGTAGGGATAGAGTGTTGGTAGGATAGGAAAAAGAAGTTTTTTAGTGTGCAGTAGTATATAATGTGAAGGAATTTTAAAACGATCGATAGAGCGTGCAGTGAATAATGTTATAAACTGTGCATTTGTAGCTTCACCTGGAGATGCTCAGAACTGACCTGTTCTGTTCATGCCCTGCCCAGAACTGATCTGTTCACACCTACTGTCGAAAAGTTATTGAACTTAGCAAAGTTCTGAAAGTGCTTGCATGGACTTTTTATTTTATTTTTCTCCGACTGATCAATGAAATAGGACGGCAGTTCTCCTGTCCTTCTTTCAAAAAAAGTTCTGAAAGTGAAAATGCACACTCACCTGGTACTTCTCCCGGTAAAGCCTGACGGCTGACGAGTGAGCTAGTAGGGTGTGGTGCAGAAACAAGTACGGCTCGACAGTGGAGTTGCCCGCCTCACAGTCACGCCCATATGGATACGAGCAACGGTTCGGAGGGACGATCCCGATGTCGTAGGAACCCTGAGCAAGGATGTTCGGTTCCAGCATGGTTGTCCAGTGCGCAACCCTGTCTCCGAACTCCCGGAAACACACGTCGGCGTATGCCGTGAAGTCGTTTCTGCAACATCAACATTTGTATTTGGGCAAAGAGAGGAAGCTGAGGTCACACTGCACAATGCATTTCAAGTGTTTTAGCATAATTTGTTTGTGATTGATTTGATCATATTCGCTTTGCGGTGAGCTGAAACCTACACGATTCTGGGGCTGAGCCAGCCGTCGTACTCGTCTTCGAGTACCTGAGGAAGGTCGAGATGGTAGATCACAGCATGTATCTGAATGCCTGCACAAGAAATGGAAGGATTGGAGATAGAAAAGGGCAGCCACGAAACATGTTAGCATATGGAATTTCAGATCTTTTTTATGATGTACTGTCTTCAGTCTTCACTCTTACATCATTTTATGATCATTATTGAAAAGGGTATAGATTACCCCCGAATTATGGCAAAGGTGGAAAATCCATCCCTTAACTTCCCCCCAACTTCTTTCTCATAATTCGGCAATCACTCCGCCCCCTGAAAGGTGGCTTCTTCTTCCTCTCCAACCCCTCTACTGAGATCCGCTTCTTTCTCAGAGCATCTCACGGCTAAGCACCTAGCGTGCTCCCGGGATGCCTCCCTAGACCATAAATTAGCTGTCCTGGCCAAGGCCGATGACAGTAATCGACTTACATTGCTTGCAGCACACTCGCAACTCAAACCAGATGGATAACGACTGAAGTTCACTAATCAAGGACAACCACTGATTGCGTTCAAAAAATGACAAGCTCTGAGCAAATGCAGTGTTACTCACCCTCACTCACTAATTCATTTATCAAATTGTTGTAAAACTGGAGCCCTTTCGGATTAACCGCTCCTCTCCCATCTACATGATCCGAAACGGTAATCAGCACAAGCAGACAATTTTAGCGATGTATTGGAATGATTCGGTGCTGGGAATTATGAAATGGTGAAAGCATGAGACAGTATTCATACTAGGAATGAGTCTTGACCAAGAAATGCTGAACCTGTAAACCTTCAGGCCTATGTCCTTTATTAGCTTTACATCTTCCTAGTGAAAATATCGACGGAAGTGGTTAAAATCAAGCGGTAATAAAAAAAATAGCCAAATACCCAAACTTGCAGTCAATTTAACTGGAAAGTTCTGTTTCGCCCCTTCAGACAAACCATACCTTGTACTTGTGATAGCCGTCACAAGCCAAGTCACCGTTTTCCTCATTCGGATTCCTTGCTATTACATTAATAAACATTTTAGTTTAAAATTAACGGCAAGTTTCAGAAAGACTATACTTTCTTCTTATAATTGCGAAACTGCAGGGCTCAAATTTATCATGAGCAGTAGTAACAAGCAATCGACAGACCAATATGAGAAGCAAACTAAACTAAAAAACAAATAAGCATGCCAAACCAAAAAATAAAAAGTATAAAGGTGCATCCTAATCTTGAACAATATTGTTCCAGGAAGAAGAAGAAGAAGAAGAAGAAGAAGTACTTCGGTCAGGTATGGAAGGACGAATTACCAGAGCGAGCATATGTGTTCCAAATGCTTGGACTCCTCCCATCCTCATCTACAGCACCCTCATACTGCACCAACCATATGGAAAGAAAATTAAAGATGTTTGATGTTACCTGGAGCCTCTAATCACCCTGGTATGAGCCTAATTAAGAACAAGTTACGGGGAAAAGAACTTCTGAGGGCATGATTTTTTGTACCTGAAAAGCTGCTGTGCCAGATCCAAAGGTGAATCCATCAGGGAAATCATCTATTGTGAACTGCAATGTGCTCAAATCATGTGCTGAAAGAAGCAGCCATGAGAGCAGAAGAAGGAAGCACCTATCCGTTGCCGTTTTGCCTCCAACCTCACAGAAGCCCTTATATGTGTGGCGCATTGTACTGTTTCTGCCACGAATTTGCATGGCCAGGAATGTTTCGGCCCGCTAAGATCCCTTGCGTACACAAGAATTTGATGACTATTCAGATTATAATTACAGGGGAGTTGCCACGGCCAGCCGCAGACAAAACTTATAGGTGGGTCTAAGGTAGGCGTACTATCAGTTTAGCCCCTTCTATTCTTCTATTTTACATTAAAAATATAGATGGGTCTAAGATGGGGTTTCACTGCCATAGACAGCGTAGGTGGAGCTGGAGCCCCACCTGACCCACCGTTGGATCTGCCCATGGGAGTTGCTCGTAATACATAGCCAGATACCATTTTATACGTACGGACAACGTCATCTTAAAATTTACACAACATAGTTACAGCTCGTAGGCTCAATAATAATAAGATCGGCCAGCCATATATCTTATTACAAAAGAATCATCATAATTTATGAATGCCAGCAAAACATAAGGTTATCCCAAAAAAAAAAATTCCAATGACTATTGGAGTGAATTCTAAACCTTATTGTTTCCGTCAAAGCACGGATCATCTTCCTCGTGATACTCGTAGGGGTCCACACCATGACTCCATCTAAAAGAGTATAAGTATATCAGGTTAGTGTCATTCAAAAACTGACTAGTTAGCTTGCATCCTAATGTACGTCTCTCATCGACAAGGCGATAACCAAGCTACCCTTTTCGTCCTACGTGCAATCAGATGCTATGACCCTATCTAGTGGCAACCAAGAGCCTTACCACAATGCTGTGACCACTGTTAGCTCCAACGACCTCCAACAATGACTCAGTGACAGTATCACCAGATTCCTACGGCAAAAGCTTGCAACAATGATGTTCATGGCACCTATATGCACCTCTGAACCAAACACCAAGGACTAGGACTCGTCGTTGGCGACGGCAAAATTGCCACGACCGCTATTATGGTCACCTCAGTTCAGCGAGACGACAGCTACAAGCTCAAGGAACCCTAGTGCAACGCCTTGGGGTGTTGTTTAAGGGCTTGTTTGGCTCATAGTCCTGTTCTACCGTACAAAAAATTGATAGTGTTATCAAGATTTGGCTTTGGTTTGGATTGCATCCAGCCATCGGTGTGATAAAAAAAATGGCTCGCCAATCATTTTCTATGTAGTAGAGCATCTCCAATGGTGCAATCTATAAGAAATTAACATGTCATCTATAAGAAATTAACAACCTCTCCAATACATCTATCCTGGTCGAAGTATACCGAGTGAAGCGTGAACCTAAACATAGGATGCATAAAGTGCTAGGCGTAGCAAGTGAACGATTTTGTATTGTTTCTCTATCCAAGATGAGACAAGGCTTGTAGAGAACGTGTACACACTCTATAGAGTAAAAATTATCATAATAGCCGTGTCCACAGTTATGAACGGAGAGAGAGGTTTTCACATTATAGTTTCACCATGTTTTAAAAAATAAATCTACTAAGACGGTGTAGGCAGGGAGTGTCTGTTGAGCCAATGAGCCGTCCTTTGGCTAAACTTGTGTTGTTAGAGGGTGTTTACCTTGTGTTTAACAATTAATAATGCTATTACAACAATTGAGTAGATAGGTGTTGTTTCAATGACACAACTATCCCCATCATTTGTTACATGCATTTATACTAAGAACTACTTATTGGGTAATCGTGTACTCATTATACCGCACATGGATAATTTGATTAAGGCGAAGGTTCAAGTCTAGTTGGGATCACGAGGATCCTCTCTAACGTTACGAGAACTACTAGTAGCGTACTTCTAGTTGGTCGATTGGATATCCTCGCTATCTTCCACTGCTTTACTTTGATTTGTGATTCTAAACAAGACTATTTATCGTCTATGTAAACTGGATGATATTAATGTAAACTTGATACTTTATTAGTTATTTCATGATGTGATGATATCCAATTTCATTGTCCAATATGAGATAGTAGCTATGATCTTCTAAGACTGGTATTTGATCACATCTGATTCGATAGAAATACCGAGGGTCATGATAGAGAGGCCCATCCCCCCATTTTAATAATAAAACATAATGTATGTATGTGTGAAACTTTGTGTTTTGCTTGCTAAAACTTGGGTTTTTATCTAGTGAAACTTTTGCAATCTTGCTGCTATAAATTTTTTATTTTTGTTCGTTGAAACTTAATTTTTTGCCCACGACAACCTGAAATTTTGCTTGTTGAAATTGATATTTTATTCTCAAGAAATTTCTGGTATCGCCAAGTCTCATCAATAGGTTTTGCAAGTTTCATCAATAGGGTTCCCAAGTTTCAATAGACATTTTTACAAGTTTTCATAATCAGAATTTCCCCCAAGTTTCAATAAAAAAAATATTTATGTTTTACCCGTTTTACGTCAAGTTTCATCGATAGGTTTTTCAAATTTCATCGGTAGAATTTCCAAGTAAGGCATTTTCCCATGTTTCTGTGCTGACGTCAGCACGTCCAATATCGGACGTCTGATTCCTGCCGCGCCTATGAACAAAGATCACAACTTTTCCTTTATTTCAGCTGACAATCTTCTTTTAAAAAAGATCTGACACTTGACACTTTGTATGCCCAAAAATAAAGTGAGCAACGATGTATGTGTAGTATCAGATGTACCCTGCCACTCAAAG
The DNA here is from genome assembly GCA_036346415.1 of Raddia guianensis. Classification (NCBI taxonomy): domain Eukaryota; kingdom Viridiplantae; phylum Streptophyta; class Magnoliopsida; order Poales; family Poaceae; genus Raddia; species Raddia guianensis. The sequence continues at coordinate 18,025,735 of CM070538.1, forward strand.
TTCAGCGTGAGAGGTTCCAGCGGCAAAACCATCCTCCACTTTGATCACAGTATTGTTCTTCAAGAAGCCCGAGTACCAGCGAGCAGAGCATCTTGGTTGCCTTCTAAGTTCTCTGGTGTGGAAATCAACAGCGACAAGGCCATACGGGAGCTTGTACCCACCGAATATGTCGTAGAGATCCAGGAATGACCACACAGAGTATCCCTTCACATTGGCCCCATTCCTACAATCAATTAGTTGTACATTACCAAACTTCATAAGTGAAACCCTGACACCCTGTCAATAGAATTTTTTCCTACACAAACATCAACGTCATGTCCGATGTTCAAAGCTAGAGTGAGAAGGAGCGATGCACAGTTGTTGAAGAACTTGTTATCTGGAAAGTTGGTGAGATCGATGAAATTGTGTTGGATATGAAACACATAATAAAGTTATTCACACTTTGTTTTTAGAGTTGCTTACACGTGTCTTGTGGGACGTATTTGCTATTATCTCCACAACCTTGTGGTGTCTAAAGGTGATAACTCTTGGATGGGTGTGCTAAAACCTTGTGGTGTCTACTCCTTATGATCAGTGTTTGTATTATCTTCTTAAATGAATGCAGAGCGCATGTCTATAAATTTAAAAAGAGGGTCCGAGAATATGATGCACCTGAGAGCTTTTAGTATGCTTGCCATATATTTCTTCAAGTAGGCAATCCTCTCCATATCATTCAGGCTGCCATCTGGTTCTCCATTGCCTGATGCCATGACAGGTGAAATTGATGTGGACTTGTGACAAATGGGTAATAACTAGTACCTCCAGGTTTTTTTTGTTTGATGGCTTTGACTTTCGCACACACCTTTGACCATTCGTTTTTAAAAAAAATTTAGTGCAAACATGAAAAATATAAGTCATGCTTAAAGTACCTTTAATGATAAAACAAATCACAACAAAATAAATGATATTTTTATGTTTTTTTAATAAGACGAATGGTCAAAGATATGTTTAAAAGTCAAAAGCGTTAAACAAAAAAAACGGAGGGAGTATTTTATTGCTGCAAACAGAAGAATTACCGACTGACCATTTTCCTGGATATAAATAGGAAAATTTCCATACTTTTCTTGAATATATCCAAGTGCGAACTCTAACCCCTGAGGATCTATCAGTTTGCCTGGTATTAACTGCATCAAGAGCAACAAACAAAACCATTTTACAGATGATTTGATCAGTTTAATTATTTCAGTGGAGAGATAGTACTATCTGTTCACCTGTGTTGTAGGTGGGGCATCCCTAGTAGCTGTCACACACACACACACACACACACACACACACACACACACACACACACAGAGTTTATAAGCATTTGTACACAATACAAGAATATGTTACATATATACTAAAGACAGATATTTACAAATTTCCAACCTCTGAACAAAGTAGCAACGTCAGCAGTGAAGTCTTGCAGGGGTGCCTTTAACGCATTAGGATCTTTGCTCGCAAAATTAGAGGTGTAGTGATTCAGCCCAATGAAGTCAAATGCGTTACTAACCAGCTCAGACTCATGGCTTGAGAAGGACGGAAGGCGGGAACCTGCAGCCTTCCTCATTGTCTCCGGGTAGTCTCCAAACAGCAACGGATGCAGTATCCTGCAAATTATTTGGCCAGATTTTGTTGTGTAAGCATCAAGAGTAGGAGACTCAAGAATGAGGATGCAATTTTCTTTTCAAAAGAAAAACGAGGATGCAGTAACATACTAACAATAGAGTTCTCTGAACTCCAATTAGAGAAACAAATCAGACTGAATTTAGAAAGCAGACTGAATTTCTACCATCGCAGAGAAGATAAGGTTGATTACCACCGATTAGCTACCAGATTGATGACAATATGGAAGATGATGCATCATGACATACCAACCATATAGGTAGTCCTTTGCTCTTTCAGTGGCAGCAATATCTTCAGATGAATCTGTGAACGGATAGAGCCATAAGGAGTACATATTTATGCCAACAATGCCCCTCTGTTTAACCTGAAACAGAAAATACATAGACATATATAGGACTCGTCATGAATATAAATGTTTTCTAAGAAAATATTTTTTGAACAGGAAGGCAGGAGCACTGCCGGTTTCATTAAAGATGAATTTTTTTAAACAACATATTCAGCACAAGCAGAAAGTTTTTTTTTGAACGAATGGGGCAGGTGCTCTGCCATTTCATTAAGAAGAAAGAAATTGTACAACTCCAAGAAAAAAACGACAGCCACTAGCAAAACCAAAAGGGATGCACAGCCGAAAGAAAAGGGACCGCCACCACCTAGGTAAAGCAAGTAGCTGCCCACCACCACCACGACGCCGGACACGACCCACGCACAGGATGCACGACCCACGCCCAGCAGAAAGTTTCAAAGAGGATCCACACTCACTAGGTACTTTTCCTGGTAAAGTCTGACCACTGAAGCATGAGCTAGCAGGACATGGTGTCCGAACAAGTACGGCTCAACTGTGGAGTTCCCAACAGTACAATTGCTGCCGAATGGATATGAGCAACGATTAGGAGGCAACTGTCCACTGTCATAGCAACCTTGAGCCATGATGTTCGGCTCAAGTACAGTTGTCCAGTGCGCAACTCTATCACCGAACTCCCGGAAGCACACATCAGCATATGCTGTGAAGTCATCACTACATCACATATATGAGGGGCATTAGAGCTGATATTCAATATAATCTTGTTAGGATGTATAGATTTAAGCGTTCTGAGAAGTCGATACTTACACAACTTTGGGGCTAACCCATCCACCATACTCATCTTCAAGGTTCTGGGGAAGGTCCATATGGTAAAGAACAGCATTTATCTCAATACCTATACATGAATTATGGAGTGGAAAAGGTAATACCAGAAGTTACTGAGGTAGCATACTTTTTTTTTATTTAAAGGGCCTGTTAACTTGTTATCTATAGAAGATTACATATCAGCCCGCATCAATGGACGGTCGACGCACATATAAGTGCGCGGAAGCATAAAATTATATATGCAGTTCAAGATATGTCAAAATATTGAAATGATAGGGAAATATACTTGCCTGCTTTAACTAGCTCGTTTATCACATTGTTATAATACTGTAATCCTTTTGGATTAACCGCTCCTCTCCCACCTACAGTATCGAAAATTAAAATACAAACTTGTACAGAAGTTAAAACAATTTTTCTGAATAATTCGATACTCTGGTATGGAAGCTTGATATATAGTTATCATACTAGGAATGAGCCTTGACCAAGAAATGGTGAATCTGTAAGCCTCCAGGCCTATGTCACTCATTAGCTTAACATCTTCCTGCACAGAACAGGTGAGATGACCTAATCATACCTAATCAAAATGGAATCTGGTAATTTTGTCTTCAGGAGAAAAAACCACACCTTATACTTATGATAGCCATCAGAAGCGACATCACCGTTTCCCACATCCGGTTGCCTCCCTGACGCATCAGACAGCAACTCAGTTGAGATAAACTAGCCAGAAGTTCCGAAACTATTTTTCTGCCTAGTTCTCCGTGCAATGGTAATAATCCTCACTAAAATCATCTTGCAAGGGGAGCACTTAACGATTTAAACAAGCAAAAAAACAAGTGCCCAGTTCAGAAAAGAGAGATCTGTACAGCTCCGTAATGACAAATACACAATTGGGTTTGCTCGGAGAAAAATTGGACCACAACATTTTTGTCAGGTGCCTAGCTCCTACTCTGTCAGTCAACTACTCCGTACACAATTATTAGTCTGAACTCTGAACTCAAGTAGTTCAATATTTGGATCGTATGTCCATCTCTGCTCAAAACTTGTACTCATTGTCATCATTGAAGCCAACTACAGAACTGGAATATTTATGCGCTAGAAAATAAGAATACTATATGCCAACAATTCAATAGGAATGAACAACCGCAGATGCAGAGAGAGAGAGAGAGAGACCTGAATGGGCGTATGTGTCCCAGATGCTTGGGCTCCTCCCATCCTCAGCAGCTGCACCCTCATACTGCAGAAACGAGCGTGTGATCGTGCACATACGATCGATCTACGATAAAAAGATCAACGCAAAGCAAAGCAAAGCACCGGGGCTCTGATCGGCTCAGGCCTCGGGTACCTGGTAAGCCGCGGTCCCAGCTCCAAATGCGAAGCCGTCTGGGAAGTCATCCCTGGTAAACTGCAGCGCGCCGGTGCCTCTCGCAGCCACAAGCAGCAGGAGGAGGAGGGGGAAGAAGAAGAAGAGCAGCCTGGTCTGCATCGTGATCGTGCCGGCGTGGACTCCGGGTGTGCATCGGGCCTCGAGCCCTCGCTCCACAGAGGTGCCACAAAAACTTCTTCTGGGTGGGTGCCAAATTAAATCAGACGTTCTTTTCGGCGTTAGGTGCCGTTGCTGGTTACTGTAGCAATTTTTGTTATTTTTATATAGCATATATACTACGATAATTTGTAACGATTTTTTCGTGGCTTGTAATAGATCCTAAAATATTTTTTAATTATTTTTTTAGAAATCTTTAGACCTCTTTTTGAGGGTTCTCAAATTTGCTACAGTAAAACGCCAACGCAACGATACGCTGAAAAGAAAAAGTCTTTTAGACCCTCGCCAACTATTGTTAATTTAGACCCTCTCTGATTCAAATCACGGTTGAACGTTTCGATCGGGTTTAAAGAACTTTATTACTTTCTGCGAACAGTTCGGCGTAACATTTTGAAATGATTTTTCAAGACTTTATAGAGATTTTCTTAAATATCTCAAAAATATATTTTAAATAATTTTTTAGCTTTGTTGTGGCTCTGTTTGGAGGTTCTCAACCTTTTTAACTACAACTGCGAATCAAAGAGGCCCTAGACCATCTTAGACATTATCCAGTCACTATTCACACCCACTTCCCACTTTTATTAGCATTTCCTTCTATTTTTATTTTATTTGCTATAGTACTAGATCACCCCATTGCCCTAGAGCATCTCCAAAAGTACCAAATTAACGGGGTTATATGGGTATATTTAACGAGAGACCCTTTTGGGTTACAAGGACTTCAACTTAGGTTCTTACTTATGTAGGGAAATAAGAAAAGGCTTTTATGGGAAGTCAAGCTATAGCGAATTACAAAACTGTATGCACATTACACACTTCAGTTCCTCAAACTTTAATGTTTTGGACATTGGCATGATCTTCAAAATACAACTTTGACTACTTGGTACCATTACAATTTGTTAATAAAAAATGATATTATAAAAGTGTTTTTGAGAAAAAAAATCTATATTTATGATTTTTATTTGTTCAATCTAAATATTTAAAAAATTTATAAATTATTTACTAATGAGAAGTCCAATATGTCATTTTTATAATTGGAGGGGGTATTACATATGGGCTCATATTAATTTTAGAGGTTTAGAGATAATTTCATAGCTAGTCCATTAGAGAAATTGTCTATATATTTTTTATAGATGACATATCCATTTCGTATAGTTAGAGATTGACTCAATCATTGGAGATGCTCTTCGAGACTTCATAACACCGTGTCTCTTAACACCGTGCCTCAGGCTTTTTTAACAAACGAGATGTCTGAGGGAAGGAATTGTGTATATTGTAGTATAAATTATGGAGAAATTGTGAAACCAAGCTACGAAGACCAGAGGGGGTGAATGGGAAACTTTGAAATTCTTTTTGAACCGATGCTACTTGAAGCTACCACCCCAATGACAACATGAACAACAAACAACCATGCGTACACCCTATGGATTTAATCCATGGTATATGTGGTAATTTTATTTCACAATCCTAATTGTTTGAATGTTCAAATAAAATAAAATCAACTCAAAAGGGCCGTTGACGTTTTAGAAAAATAAATCAACGTTTTTTTTTTAAAAAAAAAGTTGTCTCCGTTCAAACTAGTGTTTGATGCCTTTTCTAAACTCCAAAAAATATGATGTTTTTTCTCCGAGAAGATTGATAATTTTTTGCAGCAACCCTCCAAAAATAGAAAAAGAATTGTTCAAACATGTGTGTGCAGTGTACTATTTCCTCCAATCCTTTTTCCTCACTAGATTTTTTGATAGGGTTTAAATGAGGCATTGGCATATCACAATTTCACTCAAGAGGAGTATTGTAACTCAGCAAGAAAGTGTATGATAGGCCGAACTCTAACTAGGCTTTTCTCTAGGGTTATTATGGATAAAACTAGATATAGACTAGGCAATATATAGAGAAGAAAGATCATTATAAAGTATAGATTGATGAATAAAGATTACCATGTCTAACTTTCTCTCTACATCTGTGTCTTTAATTTTATGATTGTGTTTGACTACCATTAATTATAACAGGATGAAGACATAGGAATAATGTACCGTCACTATTGTTGGTTGCATACAAGTGGATCCTATGCATGCATATTGCATGGTGGCGTTGCATTTGTTGTGAATCTATGTGATTTCTGGTCGCATATGTAGGGGGTATATAAAAGGCAAAACCAAATTGTGGCAGATAAGAATTATCTCTGGATGTTTTTTGATGGTCAAGGAACTCTCTTCTATAAATGTGAGAGACACCCTTTGTAATTGGTTGCTAGCAGATTGGGATCAATAACGATTTACACCTCGCGTGTTTTCTCTACATTTGTGTTCATATTCTCTCTATTTTTGAATCTTGTGATTGGTTATTGATGATGTCTTACAATTCGTTAATACGTTATTAACATGAATAATTTTTCTTTGTAACGAATCTTATGATCTTTTAAAACGGACAACCATTTTAAAAACTAAAAATACATAAAACCCTAACATTTTTGTGTCACCTGTCTAGTAGGCAGTTTGATAGCAGTTCGGGCTGCATATCATAAGAGCATCTTCAATAGTCCCTCTATAATATTGTAATAGATATAGGGGGGCTGATGGAGGAAAGAAAATTTTTCATAGTATAATAAAAATTGTGAAGGAATTTTAGAGAAATGAATAGAGGGAATGAAAATAGTGTTTTAGAGGAAAGATATAAACAAAGAAAAGCTCGCCCTGTATCCATAGCTAGCGAACCAATTGGCTGACCCTACGGTGGCGCAGCGTGGAAGCTGAAAATTAGCAGTCTGTGTTAATCAACTTTAGCGGTCGGCAATAATAAAACAATCTGATTGTTTTTTTAAAAAAATCTGATTTTTCAGTCGACTGACCGCTTGGTTGCTTTTGCTAAAAGCATCACCGACTCCCTTTTAAATTCTAAATTTAGATTTCTATAATTTTTTTTCAAACTGCTATTAATTTCCTATATATTTTTTTAGCAAAGTCTTTATCTTCAAAAAAAAATAGAGATAGGAGAGAATCTTTAAAGAATAAGAGAGAGTATATAAATTTAAGGAGTGACATAGAGATACTGCTAGGGTGAAATAGGTACTCAGGTTTCTGTTGGCCATGTCCTAATTCTAATTCGTTTTTATTCCCCGAGATAAGGATACATCATTGTCATTTAACATGGTATGACCCACAAAACACTGAGTAGTTTCAGGAGATACTATTCGCAAATAGAAATACTAGGGGACGGCATCCCGTCCGAACAGATACCTTCATTAGCTCACGCCCGCCGTCCACTTCCTTTTGCAACGACGTCATCCTCCTCCCTGCACGCCGTCGTCGACCTTGTTGGTATCGCCACCGTCAGGTTTGGATTTAGGTTAGGGGTCGTTGGTGTTCGATGGCTTTAGAAGGAGACCAAGGACTCGGAGGCGACGGATCGATGGTTGGGTGGGGACCATGGGAGGGGGTGACGGGGTGTCAGTGGCGGCGCTTGAGCCATAGACTTGGTCGAAGACAGTCAGGCGGCGGCGACAGGTGGATCGACGTCCATGTCCGAATTTAGGGTTTATTAGCCGTGAGTGGTGGTGGAGGTGGTCGGGCGACGGGAGAGGCACGCGAAAGCAGGAGGCAGACATCGGAAGAAGAAGGGGACTGCCTTGTGGTGACCCCGTCCCCTGGTACGGCTCGTTCACAAAGTTGCTGCTGGGTCTGCATCACAGCAAAGCACAAACGTGTGTGAACTCTGCAGACGATTGTTACGATTACCTTCAACTTAAAGCTGTTCCCAAAAAACAATTTTCTTATTTCCTTGTTTACGAACCTACGGTTTTGGGCAGCACAAAAAAAAAGAAAGAAAAACCCCAACAACAACAAAGAATCGTGCCCGATACAGGATGAACAATGGCAACCGGGGCAGCCGGCAAGCCTGAAATTCTGGAGTTCGGTCATCTGATTCAATAAAGTTAGGTCCGACCACGCAGGAATTTCAACCTTCAGATTCCTTTCTTGGTCTGTTTCTTTGTAGGACACTGCCTCAGATCAATTTAGAAATTTACAATCAATACTACCGTCCAGAGTTTGCAATTGAGCTCGATTTTTTGGGGCTTTGTTTTTTTTCAATTTTAACCCAAGAACGAACAAGAGAACCGTGCATACAGAGGGTCATCAGGAAAGTAACTTGCTGCAACACGAGCTCCAAATGCAAGTTGAAGTAATTGCCAAGCTGCAAGGGAAAGTGGGCAATCTACCAATAAACATAAACATAAACATTGATAAACATTTGTCATGCCAGACGCAAGTCAAAAAACCAGATGGTAGCATGGTGCTAAAATTCTGAGAGCTTTGAACATAAAGGAGCACACCTTTGCATAACCTTGTGCTGTTAATAGTTAACCATGGCCTTGTTTGTTTCTGCTTAAATAAAATTAAATTAAATAAAAAATTTGTTATTTTTGTATAAGCCAAATAATGTAATATTTTATAGTCATTTTTGTGGGGTTTTAAATAGTTCTTCCTATAGTTCGTAAAATAATTTTCTTATAATTTTTAAAAAAATTTAAAACGTTTTTCAAGGAGGTCACAAATTTGCTACAGTAAAACTCAACTTTAAGCTGAAACAAGACAAACAAGGTACATATCCATAAAAGCACAGAACTTGTATTATGATATATACTATAGCCTATCTGATTTTCACATTGGATGTAATGCAAGGCCCTAACTATGGTTACTTCTAAAACCTATTACATAACATCTGGCTCAAATGTGGCTGCAAATTTGTGGAGCAAGACAAGAATTTACCGATGTAGGGTTTTAGTAAATTTTGGGTTTTCGGACTCGTTGGCTCCTCCGGGTGTTCATGTCTACCAAAATATGCTTTTCATTTTTCAAACTGGGGGGCTCTTTCTCAGCTTTCTTTTTTGTAGATGTATCGGGGGACTTTTCAATTTGGTCTGATGAAGCAGGCACAGAGCTCCCATGTTTCTTCTTTGGATTCTGCTGACGCTTGATTCCAGAGCACGCATGCTTCACAATTGGAGCTGATTCCTCAACCAGGTCATCCCTAGCCATCTGCGAATTTACTCTCTCTCCTTTGAAAGGAAAGGTTTCAACAACCTTATTAACCAATTCCGAATGCTTCTCTGCTACCTGCTTGACTTTTTCAAACTGCTGATACCCTTCTTCCTGGGCTGCTCGATTGTCTATAAGGACATCATCAGCACTCTGCAGAGGTAACCAAAACCATCAACTACAAGTGTCTTCAAAAAGCATCCATCAAGAAAACAAAAGCATTTCCCTAATTCAAAACAATTCAGGAAGTAAACTATGTAACCAACACATAGCTGGATGCCAATTTTGACATAAAAAAATTGATTACAAATTTTCAATCATGACTCTTACAACATGAGCAAAATGTCCGGGGAACGATTGTGGATCCTATGAGCTTCAGCGCTGCTATGATTGCAGAATTGCATAATTTAGCAAGTATCTTCTACCTATCATTTAGATATAAAATATCACAGCAGCCAAAATCATTAGTTTCATATGGTTATACATCAGATATTTACACACAAATGTCAACATTCTACTTCAAGAAGCTTACATAGACCTAAATCCTTAAAAATATGAATCCTAATATGGACAAACCAGAAATGTAGTTATTGTTATGATTGGAACCCAAGTTTTTACCATCCATGACTTCAAGTATTACATGATTAAAATAGAGAAGAATAGCATGCTAAGGAATGTGAAGTTACCTCAGTGTATCCTACATCACTATAAGGGACCATCTGAAAGGGGCATATATCCTCCTCCTGAAGCAAACTACTCAGATCCTTCATTTTGTGAACAAAACTTCCATCCTTCGTTTTCTGACGAGAGCTTCTATCTTTCTTATGAGATGTTAAGTGGTTTTGGACTGTTTTACTCTTTCGAGGCACCTTAACTCGTGCATGGTCTACATAAGATGTCAACTTTTCATGTATTCCATGAACCATGCTGAGATGTTTTTGAAGCCTAAGTATTCGGGACTGAGCACCATCAATTGCTAGAATAATCTCTCTTAAAGAATATTGTTCTAAGACCCTGTCATTTTCCTTGGACTCAAATGATGCATTGTCAGAACCAAGATTGTTTTTGACATCCTCAACAACTACATTATGAATCAAGAAAAAGAACATTAGAAATTGATAGGAGATAGAAAAAATCCACATACAAAAAAGACAAACAAAATACATGAAAAGGTGCATGTTTTCAGCATTTCAACTTCATTAATATAACTGTAATCCCTATAGTGGCATTCTAAATCGCAGTACCCAAAATCATTTCCAAATGATAGCAAAAAAATAAAATAAATAGATGCAAAACAACTAAGACATGGATAACAACTTCAAAGCTTATCAAGATAGATATTTAAATTAAGATATTGACAAGAAATACTTTTTACCCAACTGACTTTTACAAGTATGCCATAACTTGCCTGGTATAAGTAATTCAGATTGATTTACGTTTGGTAGGTACAGCATTTTCTGCTCTTTTTTACAGGTGCATAATAATCATCTTCAAAAGTAAATAAATTTGACAAAGGAGGCAATATTAAAGTAAACATAAAAATCAGTGAAAACGTTCTTGGGTCACTGTATTGCCAAAAAAATATATAATTCCAAGGGTTACATTAAACATGTGCTTTAGCAAAACTAATATTTTAACAATACAAGCATATTGAATACGACGTACTATATAATTGACAGTTTATTAATCTGTCCAAAGAGAAAAACATGTACACAAAAGTTCTAACAACTACTCACGTTTATAACACAAAGTATATACTAAAGCAAACTTTGCACTTTGTGCTCCTAAACTACAGTATAAGAGCTTGGGTACAATCAGAAAGCCTTCAATCATACCTAAACTATTAAAACCATCATAAACCAAAAGACCATCTGTTTCGGTGTTTCCTGCAAAACGTCAATACACTTCATTATTATCAAGTATTAACATGAACTCAGTGCAAATAAAAATTCTCTAGTACAATAAATGAGGACAGATGTCAAACCATAAAAATGCGATAATATTCGGTGACCCTTCATGTACATCATAGTGTCCACAGTGTCTTCATGCCTTTTCCTTTTAATCCTCTTCATTATATTGCTATCATGGCTTTGGAAATCCAGTTTTACCAATTCTGGTTCTGAACTATCTGCTTTAATTATCTCCAACTGTAGATTTTTTTCATGATTGATTTTAGCAATTTCCTCATCATACTTTTCTACTTGTGACAAAAGATCCTTCATGCGCAGCTCTAACCAATGGCATCGCCACATTAGAGGGCCAATAGCCTTTCTCCATTCAGCTGCCACTTGCTTATGCCTGAAATAGAATACATCTTTACAAAGTACTCATAAAAAGAAAGCATAAACAGAACAAGCAACAGATTTCCTTTTGGGGGAAAATTATATAACAACAGATTTTGTGCTCTGAATTATGCAGTATTCTACCATGAAATTTGGTGGAGAAACGGTATATACAACTTGGCAAATATAGCATCACGTATATTATCAGAAGGGACATTCTACAACATGAAACATTAAATCTTTTATGTTGTGGTAATCAGTAAAAAAATAATAATGCATCAAGAGCGATGAAGGATGACAAGTTTATAACTGCATATGATAGTTTATTCTATATTTTCTGCTTGAACAATGGCAAGATAATGCATAAGATGATGCCAAAAATAAAACGTCTACAACGACATTGTCAAACAGATGTTCACCTGGCCATTTTTGGCGCAGAAGTGGGCACATCCGCATTGATACATCCCTGAAAGTGTGAATCCACTTCGAAGTTGCTCATACCTGACTCTATCTCATCATCAGATATAGAACAAGAGGCCCCAAATGAACTCGAGTACTCTGTGCTCTCTTCATTCTCATCTTCCGTAAACTGAGCATTATCAGCATCCATGTTACCTAAGTAGCCAAATGTCTCCATTGGATTACCTCCGACAGGCATGGCAGAGGTCATCTGTTCTGACATTGAGACACGACGCATGCTATCCTTGCAGTTTTCCATATCCACGGTCCTTGCCATCGGCGTCATTGTCATTGCTGCACCTGCACAACGCTGGATGTATCACCCCAGCACCTCCAGGGCCTAGGATGCTACTGACTTCTTAGTCAACTCCTGACTTCCTCTGCACCGATCTTCAATAGAGGAAGACAAGGGGCAGGGGCAGGGGCATGGACGACGACGGGGACGAAGAAGCAGAAAGGGTTTTTGTTCCCTGATCAGAAGAACGAACAACAAAGGAGAGGTTTCTGTTCCCTGATCAGAAGAACAAAGGTGTCTCCTTTGCGTCTGCAAGCATTACAACCATCGCGATCAACCCCCGCAGGAAAAAATCAAGAAAAAGAAATGTTGTGTTTTCAGGAAGGCGAATAATAATCATGGTCTGTATCTCTTTCTATTATCGAATCGCAACCGAAAATTTTGGCTGAATGTGAATGGGAAAAAAAAAGGTGTCGTCTTTTTTACGAAAATTCCAGCGACCGACTGCTTCCAAGAAATCGATATTCGACGCCACAAACGAATTCCGCACGAAGAACAGGCGGAGGCGACGGAAATCTTCCAGTGGCGGATCCACCGCCCGGGCAGGGGGTCAGCTGCCCGGGCTCCCGTGAATGTTCAAGGATTTAGGGTTCATCATCAAAATAAAAAAAATTAAATTATATTTATTGAAAAAACACACAAACTATTCCGTCGAAATCGGATCAAATCCGAGATCACACAACGGGGGGGAAACCAAAACGAGAGAGAGAGGCGGCACTGGAGGTGAGGCAGAGGTACATTGGTGAGGCAACGCACGGCGGCGAGGCGGCGCCAACGAGGCAACGCACAGCGGCGAGGCGGTGCCAACGAGGAGGCAACAAGCGAGCGAGGCGGACAGAGGCGGCGGCCTGGCGGCGTCGTGGAGAAGCCGACGAGGCATCAAGATTCAAGCATCGGCAAGGCACAGGGAGCCAGCGAGACCTGGCCAGCCCGGTCCAGCACCCGCCCGGCCGGCCCGTCAGTTGGTCGGGCCGGCCGAGCGTAGGCCCGTCTGTTAAGTTGATTTTTACTATATCAAATTTTGTTATTTTTATATAGCGTACATGTTGTAGTAATTTATAGTTCTTCTCAATATTGTAAAACTATTTTTAAATTATTTTTTTAGAATTATTAGAGCACTTTTTGAGAACTCTCAATTTTTGCTACAGTAAAACTCCACTTTATTCAACGCTGAAACAAACAATGCCTAAATTATAGTTGGGTTGGACTTGGCCCCGTTTTTTAAGCCCGATTGGTTGGGCCGAGATGGGCTTAGGCCTGGTCTAGTGGGAGCGGGCATTTTCAAGCCCGGCACAGTCGGTGCATAGGTTCTAGTTTGAGCAACGGCTATGGTGCAGAAGTTTTTTTTAGGGTAAAAAGCATACATGCCACTGTAGAGTCGCCTTTGGGCGCAAATGCCACTACAGAGTGTCTAATATCTCAGACGCCATTATAAACTACAACAATGTGCCTAGATGCCATTATAGAGAGTTTTGGGGACATATGAGCTGAAAATACAATCCGAAATATGGTTATATACGGTCTGACGGTAGGCCCAACATGTCATTCTCTTATATTCATCTTCTTCCTCCTTCGGTCCTTCCCACACATTCTCTCTCGAATAGCGAGGTCTCCGGCAAGCCAAGATCTCCAGCGAGGTCGCCGGCCAGCCAGGTCGCAGGAGACGCACTATGGAGAGAGAGAGCCCGTCACCGCGCGTCGTGGGCAGTGGAGGGAGGAGAGGCCGTCGCCGTCGCCAATGAGGGGAGGGAAGATCCGCGCCGCTGCCGTGGAGGGCAGGAGAGGCCATTGCCGCCGCCGACGAGGAGAGATCCATTGCCGCCATGGTGGGTAGTGGGGGAGGGGAGCTCCGTCGCCGCTGCCATGGGGATGAGAGAGGTCGTCGTCGTCGACATGGGGAAGGGGATGCCGTCACCGGGCCATAGTGGGAAGCGGTAGTAGACGAGGGCGGCGGCGGCGGCGTGGCCAGCCGCGGCGCTAACCGCTGGAGAGAGGGGGGCTTGGGGGCGGCACACTGGAGAGAGAGAGAGAGATAGCTCGGGGGGGAGGGGGGCTCGCCATGGGGAGGAGAGAACGGCCGGTGTGAGAGAAGGGAAGAGAGATAAGGGAGGAAGTAGAGGTAGGAGAGAGAATGACATGTGGGGTCCGCATATCTTAGACCGTATTTTAGACTGTATTCTTGTGTTAATTTTGTATAAATCCCCAAGTTGGTCAAATAATGGCATCTAGGCACATTGTTGCAGTTTATAATGGCGTCTGAGATATTAGACACTCTGTAGTGGCATTTGCGCCCAGAGGCGACTCTACAATGGCATGTACACTTTTTACCCCTTTTTTTTAAGAAACCAGCACAACACCTAAATCGACTAGTTAACATCACCCGCAGCCAAAATATAAATATGGTCTCAAAAATTCTTGAGCCACACATTATACATACACATGTCCATACTCTTGTTGACTAATTCCCATAATGGCAATTTCATACCTGCTAAATTACAAGTCTTGAAAAATAGGTAACAGAACAAATAGTGAAATTATAAGAAAGTAATCATATGATCGACTAGATAATCATTCAGTTGGATAATCATTGTATTCGCATATCGAGTTGTTTGGTTGGAGGTTAGGTTTGCCTAATTTTGCCACACCTTATGTTTAGAGTTCTTAATGAGGTGGGCGGGACCAGGTCAAGCCTCGAGTCGACCCGACCCATCCCACCCATTCTCAACATCCGCCATACCCTGACCCGACCTGGTCCCAGATGTACAAAACCTTGACACGCCCCGGCCCACCGTAAATGAAAAATCCAAATTTGAATTTATGTGCTTTCGAAACTCCGTTATATCCTGCATCCCCGCAGCTGAGCTGAGAGCCACAGGGGATTAGGTAATCAAGGTTACACCCCGTTGGTTATATGGTTGACCGAGCAGCCGCCACGCGATCGCCACGGATAACTAAAGGCGAAAATTTGATATATGTCACTGTAAAATGACCGGATCTGAGATATGCCATTACTTAACCGGAAATTTGCTACGTGCCATTATAAAGCGCAGTTTCTCTAAAATATGCCATTATGACGTTTTTAACACCTAATCTCCCTTAATCCTTCTCCTCCCTCCCTAATCTTTCTCCTTTCTCCTTAATCCTTCTTCCCTCTCTCCCTCACCTTCTCCTCGCGTGGTCGCCCCCCCTTCCCCTGGCTTCC
This sequence comes from Raddia guianensis, assembly GCA_036346415.1. Taxonomy (NCBI): domain Eukaryota; kingdom Viridiplantae; phylum Streptophyta; class Magnoliopsida; order Poales; family Poaceae; genus Raddia; species Raddia guianensis. The sequence continues at coordinate 18,041,316 of CM070538.1, forward strand.
CCGCCGTCGGCCACCTCTCCTCCTCCCATGCAGTCTCTCTCCTCCGTGCCGTGCCTCCCCCACGGCTTCCTTCCTTGCCCGCCTCCTCCTCCTTGCCCACCACCGACCCTCCTCACTGCTATGCCGCCTTTTCCTTCCGTGTCCTTCCTTCCCCTTGCCCGCCTTGCGTGCGTCTCCTCACTCATGCCCTCCTCCTCCTGCCTCCGCTTCCCTCTTGCCGCCGCCGCCTCCTCACATGCCCTGCCTTCTTTCCTCGCCTTTCATGTAGCCACCGCCTCCTCTGGCGGGGAAGTCGATGAGGGGGCGGCGGCGAGGAGAAGGGCTACGGGGAGGAACCAAGGAGAGAGAGGGAGAGAGGAAAAAAGATTAGAGAGGAGGAAGAAAGATTAGGGAGACATTAGGGAGGAAGAAGAAAGATTAAGGGAGATTAAGTTTTAAAAACGTAATAATGGCATATTTTAGAGAAACGACACTTTATAATGGCACGTAGCAGATTTTCGGTTAAGTAATGGCATATTTCAGATCCGGTTATTTTACAGTGGCATATATCAAATTTTTCCATAAATAAACCACGCCGCTGATTCATTCACGTGATGGAAAGGAAAACCCCAGACCAGCAGCAGCAGCATCACTTCATCAGGCATCAGCTCGCTGGATTGATTCCGTGAATATAATAACAATACGCCTTTGTCACTTATCTTATTTAATCGAGGGTTTGCATGGAATTGGCAGCTGAAGATGAGAGTATTTTATACTGCTTCCGATGAGCAGGCCCATGCAGATGATTTGCGAAGCATATTTTCCTTGGAGTTTGTGCTCCCGAACTTCATGGAGTTATGTCGAACAGATCAATTTGGTAGAGTCCGTGCTCCCGAATTCTCGATAAGAGCTATGTCAAATTGATCCATTTCATAGAGGTTCACAGAGAGGCTCCCATCTGTTCTATTCAGCTGAATCAGGAAGACAGCAATCCCCAAGCAGCAAGTGCAGTTGCATATGATGCAGGTTCACACATTAGCTCGGCTGGAACTTGGAACAGCATCAAACGGTCTATGGTTGCAACATAAACATAAGAGCAGATGCATCATGCATTCTTATGCTGATGAAACATCAGAGTGAAGAACACCCGACCCGACGCGAATAACTTTGATATCCTGCGCTGCACACCAGCTCACCATCACGTTATTGTGCAAGCATCATCATCGTCAAGAACACTTGAAAAGATGCGCGGCACTGATACATAATCCGAGTCTCAGAGCTCTCCAAGCTCCATAATTGGTACTGTACACACCCAATTACTATCAGACAAGAAGGCGAAGCGTAGCTCGCTTGCCAAATGGCAATGGCGGCAGTGTGGCAGATGAGATGACACTCAGGACTCAGGACTCAGGAGTAGAGGGGGCGCTCGGTCCAGGCGCCGGCGACGTGGCCGTTCTCGCAGACGAAGGCGCGGACGACGGGCTCGCCGTCGTCGTGGTAGCCGTGGTAGCCGCGGAGGCAGAAGGCGGAGTGGAGGTCCCAGGCCTCGGCGCAGGCGCAGAAGGCGCAGGCGACGGCGACGGTGGGGCGGCGCGTGTCCCGGAGCGCGCGCCGCACCTGCGACCGCGCGAAGTCCAGGAACACGCCGCGGAACACCATGTACTTGCGGCGCTCCTCGGCGTGCTCGCACCCCGGCCACTCGCACAGGTACAGCCGGTCGCCGCGGAACCGGCTCGCCAGGAGCTTGTTCCCCTGCTCCCGGCTCAGCGTCCGCGACCCGACGCCAGGTGCGCCCCACCGGCCCCACCCACCGCCGCGCCCGCCGCCGGCTCCCCGCCACCACGCCGCGCCGGCAGCCGCCGCCCTCCTCGTCCTCTCGCTCTGCGGCGGCGGCCGGGATCTGCGGCTCCGAGGAGCAGTCGTAGGCCGCGTCCAGGTACAGGTCGTCGTAGAGCGACCACGCGGCGGAGGCGGAGGCGCCGGTGGACGGAGCGGTGGTGGGCGGCGGAGGGGAAGAGGTGGCAGTGGCTTCGAGCTCGGCGGCGGCGGCGGAGGCGGGGAAGGCGGCGTCGGGGCCGATGTCTAGCTCGAGGCCGAAGTCGTCGGACGGCTCGAGGAGGACGCCGGCGCGGAGGAGGCCGGGGCAGCAGACGGAGAGCTTGTGGAGTGCGGCCCAGGCGGCGGGCGCCCCGTCGCCGGCGGCGGGCGCCGGGAGGAGCTCGGTGGGGAGCGCCCGCGACAGGCGCGGCAGGAAGCACGCGGCGCGCAGCAGCGCGGCGAACCGCGGCGACGCGCACGACGCCCGCGCCCAGTCGCGCGGGTCCCCCTCCAGGCGGCCCAGGATCTGTATCAGCACGTCGTCCGCCAGCGCCGACAGCGGCGACACGGAGGCCCCTACCGCCGCCGCCACCGCCTTGCCACTCCTCCTTTTGGCGGCGCCGCCAAGAGGGCACGCTCCCTCCGCCCCCTCCTGCTCGAACTCCACCCTCACCATGGCCGGCCGCGTCGTCGTCGTGGTGGCTGACCAAGGGTTTACTTTCGATGGAGTTCGCCGGAGTTTTCTGAGGAAAGGCAAGATTTTTTTGTGGTGGTGATGTAATCTTAGGAGATGATGCTTTCTTTTACTCTTTCTCAACCAAGAAATAATTGTTTAGTAAACCCTTTTATTTATGGGGGCAGCTTGTGGATGGAGTTCACTCGTGCTGGGAATGATAAAGCGGTCGTGTTTAGTGTCAGTGGTCACCACCTAAATTCTTTATTGCGGTTGACACTTGTTGCATCCTACCAACGCTGGGTGTTGTATGCAAGAGTAGAATATTGTGAGACGGTTTCTTGCGTACATATTTGTCTATTGGAGATTTTTCATGTATGTTATTCAAAAAAGAGCGAGTCATGTCGGTTTTTTCAGAATGGATGTATTTCCTGGTTGATTATACTAAAACGAAACAAGTTTTTTTTAAAAAAAACAACGTGTATTTTGATTTATCACAAGAATTATGGTTACGATGAATTTTTTAAAAAGATAACTTTTGTTCTCTATATAATTGTTTTGAAAAGATAATACAGAATGTTCTGTATATATGTTGATGAGCAAATATATATGGTTGAAGGGGAGTAAAATAAGGTACGAAAAAAGGTGTGGTTTTGATCCCTAAACTATACCGTCGGATCGTTTTGGTCTCAGAAATAAAATACCATATTTATCAGGTCCCTTATCTAACAAAATTGGGCTAGACTGTTTTTTTGAATTTCCAGGAAACAAAAAAGTATACAGAATCGAAGTCAACCTTAAGTCACTTTGAATGGTCCTCAACTGTGGGGACCCCGGGAGATCCCCGAAAATACAACTGTTCAGGATTTCAGTTGCATTTTGAAATAGTACAAACAACCAAACTTTATTACATAACTAGAGTTATTTTACAATATGGCTTACAATTTTTATTACACCTCCAAAATTTACACTTGAAAACCACAGACATGCCTCGAGTATAGGATAAACTAACAATCTATAGCAAACTCTTCCAAGTCTTCAAATAAAAAGTCTTCTGCTGAAAAGAAAGGACCTACCCAAAAGAAGAGTAGTCCACGAAACAACGGGTAAGCACTTACGTTCTAACAGGTTTCCATATGCATACCTATTAACTACATGCAAGGTTTTAACAGAAAATGACAAGAAGAAATATAGACTTAATGCATATTTTTAAAATAGTTTTTAGAAAAATCCTATATTTTGCCAATTCTATTCTAAAATATTTTTGAATAAGATTTTTAATAAAAACCAGACTTTCAAAGCTAACTCTAAACCAGATCAACAACAACCTTACAATCACACCTCTAACCTGATTTATGTCAATATTTAGAATAGGCATCACCCCTGCGATACAACCTCATATCTCAGAAGTATGGTCCATCGATGATTTGCTTTTAACGACTCTGTAGAATCTGCCCAGCTTTACCCGTAAAATGATCAGTAATACGGTTTGGGCGAAAATTTATATCTTTTATATCATGACATAATTCAGTTATGAGCAATGAACAAACCAACCACCGGCCCCAAACAAGTGTTCCCTAGTCCGCGACTAGAGCGACCCACCATGTGTCTACATTCCCATTGTTTGTTCATGCTAAACTTTCAACAACATCAACAACACACCAACCTTAACATGATCAAAACCTCAGCAACTCGACCTCTTTCCAACTCAATCAAAAGTTAGATTGAAATGCAACAATCATGATTCTACATGCTTATATGAGACCTTGCCATTATTATGGCTAGATTATATTCCTAGGGTTTTCCTATGACTTAGTAGGTGAAGCTATACTCTAAATGGGATTATGACTATATGCAATCATAAATACTTTTTAAATAAATTGGATAGAAATTAATTAACTAGAAAATAAATGCATATTATAATATTTAAGAACAAGAAACCTGCCTGGTTAGGCTAGATCTTCGATGTCTGCACTATTACCCTGATATTCCTGCTCGGCTGATCCGGGAGCAATGAATTCATTTTCTATACGTTGAAAAAGGGGAAACATGAAGGAAATTTAATAAAAAGAAAAAATGCAAGGAGCATGAATGCATGAAATTATTTTTAAAAGGTATTTTTAGAAAAAGATTAGGGTTGACTAAGATGGTGATGGTTTGTATGATTTGAGAATTTCTAAGAAAATTTTATATAAAAGGAAATGATGATGGGGATTTTTGGCATTATTCCAGATAGAATAAAGTGGAGGGTTAATTTTGACATTACTTTGATAGATCTCCAGATAACAAGAATTTATGCATGTGTACGTGGAATAAGTGTGGATCAACAAATTTCCAGAGATCGGGGTCGACGACAACAAAAGTTATCGGAGTTCCAAGATGGATATTGTTGAAGCTATAAGGTGAAATCTTGAAAATATATTTTAAATAAAATATTAAGATAAAATATTTTTATTTGAAATTTTTGGGATTTTTGGAAACAGAAAGAAATTTTAAGGGTGTTTTCCTATAAAAAGAAGGGAAAGCATTTTATTTTGAATTTTTAAACTGTGAATGGAGTATTTTATATTTTTATAAAATACTAGATTGAATTCTAGATTTTTTAGAATTTTGGCAGATTTTTTGGAAAAGGTTTGTTATTTAAATAAAATTGGGAAGCTACATCTAGAAATTTAAACAAAAAGGGAAAAAGAAAATGGGTTAACTGGGCTGGAGCTGGGTGGGCCCATTAGAGAGGCAGAGCTGTGTAGGCAGTGCACAGCGCGGGCGCTGACAGGGAGGGCCCACAAGCAATGAAAGAGAGAGGGGAAAACGAGGGGAGCGACGGGGGACTTCGCTGGTGGCGAGGGTGGCCGGAGACGGGGAAGATGATGTCCGGTGTATGCAATTGGCGGGAATAGGAGACTAATCGAGGTGGCAGCGGTGTTTAGGGTGACCGGAGGTGGCGGCGCGGCATGCACTGCACGGCGGCGGCGAAGGAGGTCGTCGGTGGCGATGCTCCAGGTGAGAATAGGAGGGGAGGGTAGTGGAGGAAGATGGCTTGGGTCGGAGAGGCTCCGAGGAAGGCTATTTATAGGCGCGAGGGCCAGGGGCGGAGAGAGGGGGACGGTGAGGCGAACCCCCCACTAAAAAGCGAACTTGCAATTACCCTTATATATATCTCAATTAAATATATGACTAATTAGCTAGCTAATTGTATAATTAGCTTGGGCCCACCAGACAAAGACAACCCGATCTGAAGGTAAGCGTCGTACCACGACCCATGACCCACGAGTGACGAGCCTAGGTGGCGAGTCTTGAGGTGCATGAAACGTCGCCGATTCACCGTCGCGTGCGTGCGCCGATCGGACTTGCCCCCATACTTCAATCCGGCTCGCCTGGGCGAGGGCACGGCAGCGGCCCGAGGGAAAATCCGTGGGTGTAGGTGATCGAACTCCGGCGAGGAATTCCGGTGGAAAGGGGCGAACCGAGGGCAGTGACGAGGTGGATAAGATAGGCGACAACGTGTCGATGCCGTAGAGGTCATTTCCGAGGCCTAGGAGGATCGGAGTCGACGGCGACGCAAAACCGTGAAGCGGCGGAAGGGCGGCGCGGTGTTTTCGAGGTGGCGGCCTTGTGGAGGAAGGAGATACCAGGGACGTTGTTGGATCCGGGGTGAAAACGATGGGCGCAGTCGGACTAGATTTAACCAAAGGGGTACGCAGGCGCTGACGTGGCTTCATCTGGAACGTTGGATCAAAACAGAAAGATCCTGGCTGTCCATTGCCACTAAACGCACCGGAGGGGTGGAAAAGGTGACACGCTGAAGGCGTAGTCCAAAAAGGGAAAGCGTATTGTTGGAATTTCCGAAAAAGGAAAGAGTTTATCTAAATTTCCAGAAAATAGATTTGGGTTTTGGAAATTCATAGAAAATTGTAAGGAGCTCAGAAAATTATGAAATTGGTCTCTAAAAATCAAGAAAAATGAGAGGAAGATAATGGCTGAATAAAAGTTATTTTATGTGATGAATATCCTTGGGAAATAAAAGAAGGGATTTATTTATTGGAATAAAATAGGAGTTGGTTTGGAAAATTTCCAGAAAATTAGGGAAGGTTTCTAGGGGCTTAAAAATGATTTTTTCAAAAAATTTTATGCTAAAATTGAGTAAATTTTGGGTATGTTACATCAACATCCATATCCAAAATTGCACAACAAATTTTGCTTATAATCTAGTGCTAAACCTGTAGTTTGTGCCCGTCGCCGGTGAGCTCCAGGGGTCGGTGATCATCAACGAGTTCTCATCACCGTCACATCCACAGGCGGGGAGAAGAGCTCTTCACGGCCATCAAGAACTAATTCCCCACCACCGCCATTGAAGAGCTCCGACTCTCGCGGACGAATTCGACAACGCCAAAGAGTTTAAGGAGCCATCGTCGATTCGTCGTGGTCCTCGGAGGTGTGTAGAATTAATGCTACTTTGCTCCCAAGAAGTTCTCCAAAACCAGCCGAATCCATCCGTGGCCATTCCAACATAGCAACTGGGAAAGATCGATCTCACCTCGCAGCTGTATCATTGGCACGTCGTGCAAAGGCGGCGTTTCATGCAATGCATGTATCCTATGTACTAGGACGTGCCACCAGATATCATATTACTACACGTACATGAGAATTGTATGCTCAATGTTTTGGCATCCACAAATAGCTTTGACATATTTATTGGCATCCATAAGTAGTTTTTGGCATATACTGTAGAAGATAGAGGAGCTGCCGGAGAAAAGGAATCTTTTTTTAAGTGTAGCATAAAATTATAAAGGAATTTTGAAGGAATAGATAGAACAATAGTAGTCGTTTTACAGTTGTCCGTTCTTCGGCTCAGCGGGCTTCAGCGGCGAGACCGTGCACCTATGTCTCTTGCATCTGGCTTGTGCCCTCCTTGTGCGGCTTGTGGAGGTGTAGGTGCTTTGGGTGAAACCCCTGTCTAGCTCTTGCTTGGGCCAACGTTATCAGTGCCCTCGGGTGTCGTTGCCCTCTTTGTAGGCTTCGTTATGGAGTTTCCAACCTTTTTGAAAGTTAGAGTGAAAACCAGTCTGGACAAGCGATGGCGGCGACCGTGTTGTCTCTACGTTGTTGAAGGCATCAGCCAAAAGACCTTTCATACTGCAAGTTGGCTACTCCCACGCTGTGCTTCCTACTTGGTGGTGGCTGCCTTCTTTGCCAGCCCCGAGAAGACTGATCAAATCTTTGGTAGGCCGAGCTTGGCCGAGAAAAGCCGATCCCAAAAAACCAGGCCGAGCCTTACCTACCCGGCGTCGGGCTCAAAACCAGCCCGAGCCCGGCTGAAGCCCGGACCGGCCGGCCACGCTAAAACAAAAATTCTGGGCCGGGCTCGGCCGACCCGACCACCGGGCTCCGGAAATGAGGCCCGAGCCCGGCCCGATGCACTGGTTGGGCCGGGCAGGGCTCGGAACAGGTCTACCTGTGAGCGTGCTATGCGGCTATAGGTCTGGGCCACTGATGTTGCTATTCAAGTATCCCTTGCGGTGGCGGCGGACGGCGTCCCTCTCCTTTCCTTTTGACCCCTCTACGTATCTCGTCTGGTGGTGACAACTAGCAAACCTTAGGGACCTTTGCTTGCTCCATGTTATAGGTTTGCGGTGTGCCTGGGATTTCGGCCATGCATTCCTTGTGGCGAAGTCGGTTTTGGCTCGTGCACCGTGGGTGTTATGCGCTAGTGTGTTCAGGCTTTGCCTGATTGTTCGGCGTTGTGTGGCGACCCCCGCTTGGTCGGGTCGTGATGTTCCCTCTCCCTTCTTCTCTTTCTCTCTACCCTTTTCTCCGTTGTAATTGTTGTATTTTCTCTCCTTCTTGAATGAAATGGCAGAGCTCCTGCCCTTTGCGTTAAAAAAACGGTTGCCTTAAGTTAACGTTTTAAAATATTATCCATAGAGAACTTTTAAACTATTTAAATTGAGAACATAAGAAACGCATAGATAGATTCATTTCAAAACGAATTTTCATAATATTTATAATTTTTAATGCATTATAAATAAATTTTTTAAATTTTTTGATGATCATAGTTATATTTTGAAGACCGTGACATTGTTCAAAATGAATACTAGTATTTTATAACGTAGGGAGTAGTATTTTAGAGGAAAGATATGGAAAGACTGATGGTGATGCTCTTAGCATGGCCATGGATCTATGGGACAACATGCACTTGTAGGGATGGAACAAGATTTCCTCCCTTATTGGTGACAAGGGAAGGCTTCTTTGATAGCTTGTTTTAGTTTAGTTTTTGTTGGGATTGCAACTTTTGTTATTTTTATATACACCATTTACTTTATTTTTTTAAAATATTTTTTATAACTTTGTAGGGTCTTTCTCAAATATCTCAAAAATATTTTTTAATAATTTATTTAGCCTTTTCATACCACTTTCAAAGATGATCAAATTTTTCCAACAAAAACTAAACAAGCTATCAAAGAGGGCCATAGCATGGAGACACTAAATAGCAACAGTAGACACAGTACGGAAACAACCAGGCAACAACAGCATCCCAAAGGGGCCAGTCACAGGCTCACAGTTAAGTGTCTATCACAATCTCACACAGCCAGCAGCTAACCAGTTCATTTTAATTGTTTTGTACTTTGTAATTTTGTATCTATTTCATATAGCGTCCAAATTATATGAAATAAATTTTATATTTCATATAAAATCCTAACCTACCTACTTTTATATTTTTGTTTCTTAATTCATCAAGTTTTTTTGCATTTTATAATTCAAAATATGGCTTTTTAATGCTTTTTTATTTTCCGAGTTCTAATATATTTTAAGATTTAAATTCAAACTTCTTTACAATTTTGGAATTTCTAAATTTTTATTTGAGCTTGTGCCTTTTTTATTTGACTTTGTTTTGTTTTATTCTTAAATTTTAACTTTTATTCTATATTTTTGACCATTTTCAGTAGCATTCTTCCAATGATGTGATTCCTCATCAGTGATTAAAAAAACTCAGTTAATATCTTTTACATTAATAAGTAACTAAATTTATATAGTTGATGTTGTAAAAAATGCTCGCTGCCATGTGCCGCTTTTGCTTCTTGTCTGTGCGTTTTGCTGGGTCGTAGGTCGCATGGTGCGCTGACATGCTAGCACGCAGTGCGCTCGGCTCATGGAACCAGGGACCATCGAGCCAATCTTCGATTAGTTCTTTTAGCTCATTGCAGTCCTGCAAAGTCCACACGGCAGAACCTAATACTGTGGTATTTTCTCTCGGCGCGCCACAGACATGCAATCGCGACTAGTCATATAAAAATATGGCAACATATCTAATATACACAACGCCACGTATACCAACTAACAAAAGTTACCGATTTTTCTTAAAAAAAATATAAACATACTCAGCTTACTGTATCTAGTATCAAATTGCAAGTTGTAATTCATTCTATAGTAAAGTTATCAAAAATTTTTAAAAAACAATCAATTTTAAACCATCCAAGTTTATCAGCCTTTTGGAACTTTAATATAGAATAGATTTGATCTTGAAATTCTATACATAGAATAACAAAACACATTTTTAAATTTTCTTTAAAATTTTTTGTGGCTATTATTTATTTTAAAAAAGACTGTGTGCCCAAGATACGTCGCCTCGTGAGAATAAAGGCAATGTAGCCACTCGTGTGACAAGTGCACCCGCGGAGGGGTGCGTGTGTTGTGGGGTGATGGGCGCAAACGTTATGCAGAAAACACATCATCTCGTCACTGAGCAATTCCTCAAATGCTAGCACTGACTGGATTAATATAAATGCCATGGTAGCATAATTAACGTCAATGACATTCTTCACGAGATGTAGTAAAAGTTTGCAAAGTGTATACTGAATAATAGCAACATCCTTAGTACTCCAACGACATATAAACTGTAGAAATTCTAGGAAGCAATGCTAATTCAGAAAAGAGCATTCATATTATTTGTATCTTCAAGACTCTCATGTCCAGCCGCACAAATCCTGAAAGGATTTCTGACAGCTTTAGATGCCATTTGGTGTCACTCTGATTCCATCTGCAACAAAATAAACTAAATTAAAACAAGGATTTTTAGCATTTTTACAAGCGACAAGGGATAAAAAGTTTTGTGTATGTTAATACAGGAGACTGAGATCGGGATAAACTTCTGCTCCTAGCAGGGCTCCTGCTTGCAGATTTCTCACGAGGGGGCTGCACAGAACATCAATTATCAGTTTATCACATGGAAAAAAATTATTGAATACAAGATAATTTAAGAACTTACAGAAGTTACAGGCGATTGGGATCTTGATGGTGATCTGCGAAATGTTCCCAAAAACAAACAATATCACTCAACAATGCTGCAGTAATATAGTCTGATCCAATAAGATAACACCCGAACACACGAAAAGCAATAAATATATGGGAAATGTTTTGGTGAGCATTCTAGGCAGATGCATACAGCCCAACCTTGCCTCTACTATTTTTATTTTCTAAAAGTAGAAAAACTCAAAATAAATAAATTTATAATTAATATCCCTTTATTTTTCAAATGGACAAAATTATGTCTTCAGACAAAATGCAGCCAGAGGAGGGATGTAGTTTCGAAATGAAACCTCTCGAATTAGAGGTGCATATTGAGAATAAGGGCGCAAACTCAACATTGAGACCAAGGTTTATACTTTATATTTTGATATATATTCAAGAATAGAAGTGCTTAAATCAACAGTATATTGATTATACCACAATATCCACTGCATATATGTTTAGTGCCAGTCCTATCTTGCTCCTATTCGCTGGGTTGTAGTCCACTTGTCATACAGTGCATCACAATCCAGCTGAACTATCCAATGTTCCAAACCATCCTCTGTTTCTCAACATTCCAATATCCTACCAATGCAATCCCCAGATCGTCGCAAGGCCCATATCTAGTCAAGACAAGAACAAATCTTCAACGGACAGCATCCAGTTATGCACATATTCAATCATCAAACAAGGTGCATCAAGAAACATAAGCCATGACCATGATGTGCAAAGCAGAGGGAAAATTTCAGAGTAAACCAAAAACAACTTCTTCCAGACCATTTTGTTTTTTGTTAATGTACTGCAATTGTTAAGTAAATGCCCTAGAAAGTTATGTCCCAATTCTTTTAACAACAGATATGTAGATAAAACATTCCCTACCACAATGAAATTGTGCATACCTTGCTTTATCAGGTGAAAGAGACCGAGAAACAGACCTAGATCTGGATAAACAAAGAACATTGCAGGTTATGATCTTAAATACTTGCATAACCAAACTCAACCGAGTACAAAGAAACTGATTATACCGCGGACTCCCACTCCTGCTATAACTGCGGCTTCTGCTTCTCGAGTAAGAGGGGCTTTGGCTTCTATCTTTTGAGTAAGAACGACTTTGGCTTCTGCCTCGGGAGTAAGAATAGTTGCGACTAGTATCATACTCCCTCACCTAAAGCGGCATAAGTTGATTTGAGGTGATGATGAGAGCATGCAAATCTTCAATACAATGAAGCGAAACAAACATGTAAATATAGCATCCCCAACACTAGTAAAGAGAAGATAGAAGAGAACATAAGACAATCATACCCTGACATATGCCCGTGAAAATGCATTACGGAACTCTGAATCATGAAGTTTCCTTATCTACAAGGTAATAAACACTAGTTGTTAGTATCTACATGGGATATGTTCTTCCACAAAACATTAAACAAAAAGTTTCAGATAACAAAGAACATAACCTCTATTTCAATAGCAAGTGCAGAGAAGACATTTAAACCTACCGCATGTTTCATATCTTCATAGTTGGTATAATCAACTATTCCAATTGTTGCTTCAAACACATACGAAAACGTCAGCACTAATTTGAGCATCAAAAGCGACTGAAGAATAACTTCTAAGAGATTACACAGTTTGAATGAAGATTATATATCATATATATGTCTAGTCTGAAAATCATATAAGAAAGCATTAGGAACATCGGTACAACTGAAAATTGTTCACAACTAACCTCCAGCCTCACGGTAAACATCAGAGAAGCAGACATCACCAGCGCGCCGCATATGATCCTGCACATGGAAGTAAAATTAAGATTTATACGCAAAAAAATGTTTTAAAGCTTACATCTACATCCAAACCTTGAGATCTTGCCATGATGCTGAAGGGGGTAATCCAGTAACAATAACTGCAGCACACATGGATTGAGATAATAAGAATAGAACATATGGAGACATCAAGTCTCAATAGAGTTTGTGAAGCTTCTTGAAGTTATTAGGAGTACAAACCGCGGTAATCAGAACGTCTAGATGTACCACGGCGTGCAACACTGCTATAGCTGCTTGAACGATCAAAAGATGACGAGCCTCTTCCACCATGAGCAAATTCTACCTGGACAAAATAGAATTTCAGAGAAAGAACACATCTATCCACTCGATCATCTTGTAATCTCTCAAGGAAGAATCAGGTAACTGTAGCACTGTACAAGATTTACCCACCCTCAACTTGCAACGATCAAACTCATATCCATCACGCCCATAAATTGCATCTTCAGCATCATAAGGATCTTCAAACTGCAAAAGAAGCACAGCTAAGCTGCTATTTTCTTATCTTTTCACATGCTCAGGATTACTAATTTAGACAATGATTTATACAAGACATGAGTTAACTTTAATAGCATCGCAAAACTGGTTTATTCCATTGTGTGTTAGCGTTGTTTATATCAAACATATTTATGCACAGTGTGGGCTTTAATCATCTTCTTTTTACAAGTGAACATTTGTAAAACCTAGTTCCCAATTTTAGGGGGCACAAAACAAACACAACTGAATATTTTAGGTGCAAAACGTTGTTGTTTGAACAACCACACAAACTAGATGCTAAACCTTTTTAAAGTTACAGCTTTGTTCTACATGGTTTTTGTTTTAATGCCGGGGTATTCTAAAAGATGGATTTAATCATTTAACTATACCAGTTTTGAGGTACCACCACCTAAAATTTTTATTTTATTGTCTACAACTAATATTGGAAAATTAAGTTTTCCTTAAACTCAGTTTTTTTTATCAACATCTACGTGTATGGCATTTCATAAAACAAATCTTAAATTGAATTTTGTGGCAAACTATTTATAGTTAATAAAAGCAACCTACGATCAACCAGAATCATTTACTATCCAAAAAAACAGAATCATTTTTTTCTGGAAAATTCTATCAGAATTCAGAAGATACTTTAACTACAACTTTTATACAAAAGTTTATTTAGATTTGAGCCACTGCCCACTGCAGAGTTTCAATTTCTGAAATATGCTACTACAAGGCCAAAAATAGAAGATATGCCATGCCAAACCGCAAATTATTTGAAATATACCACTTATGGACCTAAATGCCTCTGCTCAATGATGGTGGCACTGTGGCAGGAGGATGACAAACAAGGTAGGAGGGGTATTTAACGGTGTGTTTGGGTCACAGCCAAAATTACCACATCAAACCTTACCAATATTTGGCAAGACCATTGAAAAGTTAGCTTTTTATTTTGAGTAAAATGCACGGGTGGTCCCTAAACTATTAGTCGATTCTTATCCAGATCACTATTATTTGAAATTGCAGTTTTGAATCCCTAATCTTTTTAAGTGGGTTCGTCCCGGTCCAAACCTGCCATGTGACTGCCCTAGAGCTGACGTGGTCGTCCATGTCACATAAATTACTTAAAAACTTCAGAAAAAATCCTGAAAAATTTCAAAAATCATAAAAAATACGGGAAATCATAAAACAATCAGGAAGATTCATAAAAAAATTAGAAAAAGTAGCACTTGAGGGCTCCCATACGCCACGATGCTAGAGGTCTTGCGCTTACAACTATAGAGGGATTAAAGGCGACCACACTACTTTTATGTTTATTTTAATATTTTTATGATTTTTTCATATGTTTATGCTTTTTAATGATTTTCCATGATTTTTATTGATTTCCTCATTTTTCAATTTTTACCGTATTTTTATGATTCTTTTGATATTTCTATATGTTTTTAATGATTTTCCTTTTTCCCTTTTTATTTTTTTAAAATAATTTCCCCACATTTTAATGATATATTCATTTTTTAAATGATTTTTTAAAATGATTTCTACGTATTTTTATGTTTTTAATGATTTCCCCTTTTTAAACTAATTTACGTGGCATGTCAGCGCCACGTCAGCTTTAGGGCTGCCACGTGGCAAGTTTGGACCGGGACGGGCCTACTTAAAAAGATTAGGGACCTAAAACTGCAGTTTCAAAGAATGAGGACATAAATGAGAATCGACTAATAGTTTAGGGACCGCCCGTGTATTTTACTCTTATTTTTTCCAACCTTTATATTGGTTCTGCATTGGCACAAAAATGAACTATAGTACCATTGCAGGAGAAGGTCTTGCCTCTGCTTGCTAAAATTTTGTAGCAAACCATACACACCCCAAATATTGGTCAAAGCTACCAAATTTTGGTAGGGCATGTGCTAACATCAGACACAAACGAAACACACCCTAGCACAAAAGTAGCATATATTTCATATAATTTGCAGTTTCTATTAGCATGGTTCCTATTTCTGACCATGTAATGACATATTTCAAAAATGGGAATTCTACAGGTGCCTGTATATAAATAACCCATTCAATATATTATTATTCAAATAACCCATATTGCTGTGAGTTAAAAGTAGTTTATCCTATAAAAATTCAACATAAATAAGGTGAGTGCAAGTATACTCATAGCAAACATGGTGGTATACTTACCTCAACAAAAGCATAGCCAGGAGGCCTCGGAGGAATTTTCAAGTCAATATCCACAATACGGCCATACTGCAAAGGCAGAAATAGTAGAAAATTTTAATATACATGGAAATTTTGGTTAAACCAATGAAAAAAATGCTCATGTGCCACACTGGCTTTCTTTCTCAACTCCTCTTGCACAATCGCACCACCGACATAAGATGGCAAACACAAAGAGGCGTCATCTTGGTTAACAGGCAAAGGAAAACTGGCACTAGCGGAACACACGGAGCCAATGTTCCAAGCAATATCATATCAGGTCACCAAAGGGAATTGCAAATTGTGGCGCCAGAACAAAATCCGGAACATCCCCTCACTGATATGGTCGGTTCCTAACCAGAGAAGAGGCACTGCAACACGGTAAGACTTAAGCACATAGCAAAGAAGCCTAGCCTTGTAGAAGAGATCTTCGACTTCGCGCTCGCGGATGTCGCCGGGGAGGTTGCCCACGTAGATGGTGCGGTTGTTGCGTCGGCTCATCGTTCCTGCAACAAGGGAAGATCGAATCAGCCAGCAGGACACATAAACAAAAGAAAATTGTAGGATGAAAAAAAAAAAAGGCAAACAAACATCGCATCTCATCAAGTTCTCAACTCTCTCAAGCCCCTGAACGATCAAGAACGCACGAATCAGAGCGGGTTCTCTGCGTACGGAGGGTCAGGGATCACGCTCACCTGCGAGGATGCGACTCGGCGACGGCGACGGCGACGGCGACGGCGAGGCGGAAGCAGAGGACACCGGAGGGAGGGGTAGAAGGTGGAGGTCGGGTCGAGAAGCTTCGGAGGCGAGCGGCGTGGCCGCGTGGCGGCGTATATGAGGCCGGGCTCGCGTGCTTTACGATCCGTGCTTTGGAATTGGGCCCACACGTAGCCGGACGGCCCAGGCTGAACCGGCCGGATGGCACCGTGAAACGACCATGTACTATGCAGTATGATGCTCCGGGATGTGCTTGGAAGCAGGGAACGAAACCGGCCGGTGCCTCCGAGCCGTGACACCCGCGGAGATGGTTAACCCGATTTTAAGTCGGTTTTCGTCGCAAATTGAAAACTACGCTAGTTTTGTTCATGGTTAGTTGTGGTTTTGACGATTAACCATTTTTTTTTTCAAAAAGCAGTCAAAATCGATGAAAATTGATAAAATCTTTTAAAATATGCATTAGAAATTTATTTTTTAAATTTGTTTAAGCTAAAATGCTTAGAATGATTAATAGTATTTTTAGAAATTTTATGTATATTTTGCATTCAAAATTTTTATGAACAAATGTTGACCAAACCCATAAACCCTAAACCACCGATTTACCAAACCGGGCCCCGCGGAGCCGCGGTTTTGAAAACCATGCTTGAAAGCCGACGTCACGACAATGATCCTTGAATAATTGAATGAGTAAATTATTTAAACTACTCTTTAATTAGGTAGTTTTGGTCTAGATCCAACTACGGATCTCATCCATCCATTCCTTTCATTCAACAAATATAATTGTGAGTTGGATCACTTTAAACTCTTAAGTTATTCGTCTTTGCCACTCCATCTATGTAAACGTGCGTGTTCGTTTAGGACTCAAGTGTGACCGGTATGTAAAGCAGCAGGTGCTGCACGGCAATGGATCAAACTTTGATCTAATTAAGTTTCCTGATCACGTTTTGCCTCCCACGTTATCCGTTCTTTGTTTGTTGCTGTGCTGTGCCATGCAACGTTATTTAGTTAGATCATCATGTTTAAAAGTCGTTTGGGTGATACAACAAATACACAAGGATCTCTTTCTCAAGACACAAGCACTCCAAATGCATCCAATCAAATCCAGAAGTCAATGCAAGGTTATGTCACGGCAAGTACGATGACATTGATGTTGCGAAGAAGACATCCATGCTCAAGAAAAACTGTGAGTACAAAGCTCGGATGAGGAATCATATGATCAATACCCAAAAAAACCATCACCCTATGTAAGGATTTGTATAAAGAACATACTATTATTTGTACTGTTTATTTCTGATGATAACAACGTTGCCATGTTTCAATTGTTTTTAGCTTCTGAAGTTGGACATACAATAAATTGAAACATTTCTAAATCGCACGGTAGTTTAATGACATGCTTTTTTCGTCATGTAAGCGTGTCAGCATCATATTAACATTTTCTTTACCATACTTCTTACTACTCCCTCCAGTTTGATAATTCCTATCGTTTTAAACATAATCTCACATACCAAGAAGTGGTTAATTAGAGTATTGAGTCCATATTAAATAGTCTCGAGTACATGCTTAGCAAGTAAATGCAAATAGCTCAATGGTTGGTTCACAAATTTCAAGCCTGGAGATCTGCGATCGAGTCCTTGGTACAGCCGATTTTTTTTCCCCAGCCAATCAAACGTCTTGCATGCAAAGCTCGATCACCCATGCCCATTAATTATTGCATTGTAATCTTCCAGCGACAAGAATTAGCAGCCAATTTACAAAACCTTCCAGCGACCAATATTTCCAAACCGGAGGGAGTACAAAACAAGCTATGATGGTTGGATGTTTTCATTCTCAGCTCAAGTTCAACATACATTGATTTCAACCATATCAGAAGCGGTGTGTCACTTTAATGCCGGATCTTCGTCCTCCCAACATAAGCAATGTCATGGTACTCACGCCAATTTAGTTTAATGGCATATCTTTATCTTTCGAGCGTCATGTTTACATATTTTATATATTTGTTATTCTTTCTTCTAGCACGTCGATTGTTTCCACTGCATACCTATTTCAGTTCTCCATCATAGTTTTAGCATTCTTGTGACGTACTAAAAAAACACGGGCATACAAATCTAGTCTAAGAAATTCAAATACCAATTCTGATGCATCCAAACTTTTCAATCAAGATCTACGACAGGTGTATACATTACCCAATATCCTAAATACCTAGTTTTAAGCACACATGGCATGAGATATTTTATCCAAATTGATATCGTGCACATCTTGTCTATACATCATGTATCAATTCTATATATAATATGTTCATATATATTTCAATACAATAGTGTTTTAACGATATATTACTTTACCGTGCTTTGCACGCACGTTTGCTAGTATAGACGGTCATTTAGATTCCCGATCTTTCAAATTACAGTTTATACCTCTTGAACTATTAAATTGACCTAAATTCGGTCCATCGTTGCCACGCCATTGCATGGAAGCCAACGTTGCCGTCCCACGTCAGTTATAGCCGGGAGTTTTGGCGCATGTAGCCTCCTAGGTGATAATTTTGTACTTTAGCTCCTCTGGGCTAGACTGATCACAGGAAGCCCGTCTCGGCAACTCGGTCCAATCCGGCCCAAAAAAGCCTGGTCCAGCCCGACCGGTGCATCGTGCCGGGCTTGGGCCTAATCCGGAGCCCGATCTCAGGCTAGGCTGGGTTCAAGCCCGAGTTTTTCATGACCGGACTGAGCCATCATGTTTTGGGCTTCAGATCGGGCTAGGTCTGACCCGATGTTTGATCAGGTCTACTTCGGGCTTACCCCGTGGGTCGTGGGATATAATTTTTTTTAGCTTGCTTGGATCCGCAACCCCCCGAGAGAGTTGGCTGATCTGCTGCACCCGCCCTACTCCGCTCCCCTCGCGACCAGGGCAGGGCCATCGAGCCGTCGCTCTTCTCCATGGTTCTCTCTCTTCCTCTCTGGCCTCGTCTCCCTTCCTCCAGGAGAGTTTTACCTATTCTGTGAGTTCGAATTGGATCCACGGGACCCCGGGCAGCTGCCTCTCTGCCCGGGCGGTGGATCCGCCTGATTTCTTGATTGCTCAATGCCTAGAAGCGCTTCCTTAGAATTGATGAGACTTAAGGCCGATTCCTTGATTATTGCGCAAAGAAATTCAGGTTTTTTTTGTTTGGCTCCTTGATTCCTTCCACTTTTTGAGCACTGAGGTTTATGGCCATGCTAAGTTGGTTCATCGCTTAACATCGATTTTATATAGTTTTCCTATCGGTGAGCGCAGTAATCTGTTTGCTTTGGCTGTATCTGACTATTGCCATTTATCTGGTATTGCGCTAATTTGTTTATGCTCTCTTGTTTGTTCTTAGCTGTGCCACTTGTCTACAACTGCTAATTCCTGATGCCGAGTTGTTTCTTGATTTGAATACGGAGTACCATTTTTTTTGTACTAGTGCGTATACAGCGTGCTAGGGCTAGGGGTTAGAGATTATTAATTTTATGAGCCCATAGTCTGTATTAATTCACACTTGGGAACATCTTAAATATCCCTTATGCCAACAAGTTTTCTACCCTTGTTTTACAGGCCATCAATTTGGGTGTCCTACCTATATTTTATTGAGCGGTAGAAGATTGACCATAGTCATGGATGGAAACAAAGATGAGGCCTTGAGGTCTGTCAAGCTCGCAGAAACTGCACTTGCATCTGGTGATAAACGACGAGCAGAAAAATTCATTCGAATTGCCCAAAGATTGGATCCCAGTTTGCCAATTGATGATTTGTTGACCACAACTGAGAAGTTTGATACCATTAATGGTACTGCTTCCCAAGACAATAGAAGAAGAGCCCAAGTCCATGAAAACCCAAAAACACCAAAAGAATATCTTAGCCCTTCTAATTTTGATAAGGGTTACACCGAGGAGAATGTTAGAGTGGTGCGGGATATCAGGAAAAACAAGGACTACTATGCAATTCTTGGAGTTAAGAGGACTTGCTCAATGGAGGAGATTAGAAAGGCCTACAGGAAGTTGTCACTGAAAGTTCATCCTGACAAGAACAAGGCTCCTGGGGCAGAGGATGCGTTCAAGTTAATCAGCAAGTCTTTCAAGTGCCTAAGCAATGATCAGTCACGAAAGACTTATGATCAGACAGGTGCCATTGAGGATCATGAGTTTAATGAGCAATATTCCAATGTCATGAGGCAGAGGGCTGCAAGGCGGAGGAGGCAAGCAAGAAGTAGCTTCTATAATTATGAAGAAGACTTAGATCCAGATGAGATTTTCAGATCCTTCTTTTATGGCACCCATGATAATATGTTTCGTGCTCAAAATGCCTACAGGGCAAGAGCAACAGGTAGGCAGCAGCAGCAGCAGCAGAGAAGGGAGCATCCAACGCAGAGAGGGTCATGCATAAATTTTACAATATTGATGCACCTTGCGGGGGTATTGTTTTTTGTGCTGTTTGCATTCATTCCAGTACAGCAGCCTGAATATTCTCTGTATAAGACATACAACTTTTCCATATCAAAAGTCACTGAAAAGCATGGGGTGGAGTATTTTGTAAGCAAGCAAAATTTTGATCAGCAGTTTCCACAAGGAAGTCCTTCCAGAAATAATCTTGAGCAGTATGTTTTCAAAGATTATAAGACTATGCTAGGAAGATATTGTCACATGGAACTCAAACGGCGCCAATGGGCCAAGGGCTACCCTACACCAAACTGTGACAAGCTACGGAACCTTGGTGTGGCATAATACCGTCCACATTGTGAGTAGTCTGTACCTGCCTTCTTCATTATTTGCAGAATTCGGCTCTCTTAAGATATCCTTTATAACTTTTTTCAGCGCTCATTTGGATCCAAACAATATGGTCGTGTACTTGGCTGTTTCAAATCTAAGTGTCTATTTCCCATTGTCTCCTATCAGACATAAAGTATCACCAATACTTGTACAGAATGACAAATTACTTTTGTTTCTATAACATGTGTTCCAATCCTTGGGAAAATGAATCGACACCAAAATGTTGAAGTATGTGTTGATTATTCACCTTTGCTCAGTATATACGCTTTTGGGTTAACTAGTTGGGGCATCAAACTCACCAAATTTGAAATGTTAGCAATTCATTTTTTGAGTTAGCAGTTTATTTTTTTATTTCTTTGCACAACATGATCAACTTGTTTTGTTATTCCATATCATCGCGTGGTCACACCCATATGAGTGGCAGTATGCCACACACTTATGGGATACTTCATTATAAGCATACAAAGCAAACAGTAATGATTAATTCATCACAATTGGAGGACAAATGATACAAAATTCCATTTATTAAACCATACAAAATATAGCAATTGTTATAAATAGTTTGTGCTCTTTCTTGTATGCTAATACCAAGTACAGATTCTCCTAGCACATGCACAATGAAAACATCAAGGCAAAGTATAGCTCCTAGCCCAACACCTAAGCTATCACGTTTTCATCACTTCCCTTTCTCTATGATATTTCTTCCGAATTACTTTCCTCGCCCCATATGCATATCACAAAAAAAGAGAGACTGTTAAACAAACCCAACAAAAATTATAGTTACGTCTATAATTGGCTAAAGAGAAGTGTTAAGATTTCCCACTTAGTCAAAACAACTATTCTAGTTTGTGCAATGGTTATATTTATTTACCTTTGGAACCTGGAAGCGTCCATGTTGGATGATCTGAGTAAAGCAGTTTTTGAATAGATCGTGTCTAGCTGCTAGTTTCTAAGGTGTGTATTTCTATATTTGGGTGTTCATTTCATCGTCCTTGATGCTCCAGAATAACTGTTTGCATATTAAAGAGTTCAATGGCACTCTTGCATAAAGTTGAGATTTTTCTTATGTGTGAGATAGTAGATTAGGCAGATAAGTTTATATACATCAGTTATATAGTTATTTCACCATGCTAGGTTCAAGAGACCTATTTGGACTTATTACTCCTGGCATTTGATGATTGTTAGATTTTTGGGAGGCATCCTTTTGTGTAGCTTGTGGAAGACACCAAGAGGGTTGTGAAGGTTTGGAGCCTATTGAGCTGCATGCCCTAACCAATTCACTCAAAAGCCTAAGCTGATGGGGAAGGGAGGGCAATTCACTTATACTTCAACACTCCCACGCACGTGTAGGCTCCCCCAAGCCTCAAAGGTGGAATAGAGTGGGCGACTTATTTAATTGCGCCGGCCAGGACTCGAACTCGAGACCTTTGGCTCTGATACCATATTGAGCTGCATGCCCTAACCAATTCACCCAAAAGCCTAAGCTGATGGGGAAGGGAGGGCAATTCACTTATACTTCAACAGAGCCTACCTATTTTGAGGGAAGAGAGACTACCATGAGTTGATTACTTTGTGTGGAGAGAGAGATTGGGGGAAGCCACACCCACTTGGGGGGTTCCTTTTCATATATATATATATTGCCCAATGTACATGTACAGGTATTAGCAAAATAATCCTTAACACCCGCCTGCATGATCGCGTGGGAGGATCCTGACGCAAAGATCGGACCTAAAATCGATGAATAGTCAGCATGTAGTCCTTTGGTCATGATGTCCGCGAACCGATGAGACGGCGGACATGGAGCACGCGACTTGTCCCAAGGCAACCTTCGCGACGAAATGTATATCAATCTCGATGTGCTTCGTGCGGCGGTGATGATGACGGGTTGGCCGTCATGTAGACGGCACTAACATTGTCACAAGAGACAACCGTCGCAGAGGCAATCGGGTATGTAACTCTGAAAATCGGCGGCGCAGCCAACAACACTCGGCGACGGCGCTGGCGACACCGATATTCACCTCGGCCGAGCGAGAGACGCCGTCGGCGCCGGAGGACCACGAAACCAGGTTGTCGCCGAGAAGACGCAGGTTTGAGGTAGGCGCTGAGTCGATAGCGGCCCAATCCGCGCCGAATACGCGCGATGGATCGAACCGACCAAGACCAATGTGAAGTCCGGCGAGAGAGTGCCTTCACGTAGCGCAGACGCGCTTGATCGCCGAAAGTGAGGCTCGCGAGGATCGTGTATGAAGAGGCAAACTGTTGGACCGCATACGCCAAGTCGGGATGAGTCGCCGAGGTATTGAAGGCGCGGGCGAGGCTTCAGACTCGACGGTTCTGCGAATCGGGGCCGCTCGGTGGCGGAGAGCTTGGCTCGAGTGTCAACAGTGTCGTGGTAGAGTGACACTCGCCATGCCAAAGACGCTGGAGAAGATCTATCGCCATCGCTGCTGAGACAGAAGAGGCCGGCAGAGGAAAGCGCGTGACGGAGATGCCAAGGAAGTGGCAGTCGCCGAGGTCCGCTATAGCAAACTCGGAGCGGAGTCGCTTTGATGCGTTGTAGAAGGGTCAGTGAAGAGGCCGTCAAGATGATGTCATCGACGTAGAAGCGGCAGTAAGTTACATCGCCACCGCTTTGTAAACAAAGAGGGACGTGTCGGATGTCGATGGGACAAAACGAATGTGACGGATGTACGTGGCAAACCGCTGGTACCACGCCCGAGGTGCCTGCTTCAAACCATATGAAGATTTCTGCAATAGACAAACAGAGCGGTGAGCGTAGGGTCGATGAAGCCAGCGGTTGTTGGCGAGATATCTCTCTCCAGTCGCCATTGAGAACGCATTTTTCACGCCCACCGGCGAATCGGCGTGCTCGTGACGTGGCAATGCTGAGGACAACCCGGATTGTCGAGGGCTTGACAACCGGACTGAAAGTCTCGTCGTAGTCGACACCTGGCTGCTGCGAGAATCCCCGAACCACCCATCGTGCCTTGTGGCGAGCAAGTGTACCGTCAGAGTGAAACTTATGCTTGAAAATCCACTTGCCTGTCACGACATTGGTACCAGGGGGTTGAGGAACCAGACGCCAGGTACCGTTGGCCAGTAAGGCCTGAAACTCGTCGACCATAGCAGCACGCCAGTTAGGATCAGCCAGCGCGCTGCGGTAGTTCGACGGGATAGGCGAGACTGCTGCATGAGTGGCGGAGAGATTCATTCGAGTGACCTGCCGGAGAGTCCCAGTCCTCGCCCTTGTCACCATTGGATGCAGTGAGGGTTGGGGTTGGGCGCGGTCCTGACGCACAGGTGTTGGTCGAGCGCCAAGGCGATGTGGCGGCCGTATGGGACCATGCACGTGAGTAGGCAGGGGACGGCGACCGTAGACGATGATCGGGCGGGACGTGGTGTGCGACGGAGCAAGTCCGCCAGACCGGCAGGTTCGCCCGCCGCCCGCCTACCGAGGCGAGGCTCGGACAGGCGCGCGAGGAGGCGCTGGCGACGTCGATCGTCCCACCTGCGGACGGAAGGAGTGGAACAGCATGGCGCGGTTGCTCAACGTCCAAAGAGGACAGAGCGACCACTGGAAGACATGGCTGCTCAACGTCTAGATGGGACGGAGCCACTGTGGAGGGTCGCGGCTGCTCGACGCCCTGTATGGACGGAGCTACCGCGGGTATCATGATAGGAAAAACAGGCTCGTGAAGGAAATCGAAGGCTGTGCTAGGTGTAGGTGTGCATGACGACGTCGCAAAAGGGAATGACGACTCAACAAACATCACATGACGTGAGATGATGACACGGTGTGTGGTGAGATCGAGACACCTATAGCCCTTATGGGATGTCGGATAGCCTAGAAAAACACAAGCGGTGGATCGAGGAGCGAGTTTATGAGCGGCAGTGGCACTTAGGTTAGGATAGCACAAACAACCAAATACTCGAAGGCGCTCATAGTCGGGCCGCTCACGATGTAACAACTCATAGGGAATCGAGTTGTTCACCGATGAAGAGGGTCGACGGTTTAGTAAGTATGTTGTCAGCACTAGGGCCTCGGCCAAGAGGGGGTGGAGGCATGGAGGCATGGATGAGCAATGTACGAACGTAATTGTTCAGAGCGCGAATAACACG
Organism: Raddia guianensis; assembly: GCA_036346415.1. Lineage (NCBI taxonomy): Eukaryota > Viridiplantae > Streptophyta > Magnoliopsida > Poales > Poaceae > Raddia > Raddia guianensis. Next base: position 18,066,176 of record CM070538.1, read on the forward strand.
CTCAACCTTGCCATTTTGTGGAGAAATATATGGACATGAGAGGCGCAACAAGATACCACGAAAGAAGAAATGTAGTAGTGGCATGGTTGATGAACTCCTTGCCATTGTCACCAAGACACTTTAGTGGTAGACCGAATCGAGTGTGTGCATACCGAACAAACTTCGGTTATATGTCGATGAACATCGATTTGGCGCTGAGAGGAAAAGTCCAACAAAAGTGAGTGAAATCATCCAAAATCACCAGATAGTAGGAATTTCCAGAAATACTAGTAATCGGCGAGGTCCATACATCACAATGAACAAGTTCAAAGGGGGCAGTAGTAACAGAGATAGATCGACTAAAAGGAAGGCGAACATGTTTGCCTAGTTGGCGGTGATGATGTGGTGACTAGCGACTTTAGTACAAGGAATGGAAAATTTATTATGGAGGGTGTCGAGGACGTCAGGGCCAGGGTGACCAAGACGTTGATGCCAGATGGAGGACGACACGGCGAGGATGGTGTGCGCGGAAGGGGAGATAGTGTAGAGATCGGCCTCCACTATTGCAGCGAAGTATCACGTGCCGGGTTCGGAGGTCCTTGACAGAAAAACCCAGAGCGTCAAATTCAATGGAACAACGATTATCACGGGTGAATTGACGAACGGAAAGGAGATTATGAACTAGAGATGGTGCAACAAGATGTTATTAAGAAGAAAGTTTGCAGGAGGAGTTGAAAGGATGGCGTGACCACGGGTAGTGACAGGTATAGATGTGCCATTGCCTACTGTGATGGAGGAGGGAGAGGGAGGTAGGCGAGAAAGGAGTATACCATCCATCGAGGACATGTGGGACGTAGCACCTGTGTCCATCACCCAGGGACCAGGTTGTTGGAGAGATATCTGGTTTAGGGCGGCAATCAGGCTGGCCTGATCCTAGCACTGTGGCGGAGGCGGCGACACTTGCGGAGGCGCAAAGGCAGTGTGTGCTTGAGGATAAGGGCCAAGCACACCCTGCTGCTGCTGTGGTCTGTGGACGCCAATATGCTCCTGCCTGTGGACGCCAAGCAGCGCCCGCCAAGCCAGGCTAGGGCCCCCATGGGTAGGACAGCCACGGGGGCTGCTGTTGACCACGACCGCGGCCACGACCACCACCCCGGCGATTGTTGTTGCGCCGAGAGTCGCCACCGCGGTGGCCGGTAGGTGCAGTGGTGGACGAGGAAGAGCCAGGAGCAGTGGTGGACCTTGGCGGAGAGAGACGACACTCGCCATGGCCGCAGGATCTCGCGGCGATGAGGCGAGCTAACAAGAGCAGTGGTGGGCGCCACCTTCTCCTCGCTGGCAAGGCGGTTCCTTAAGCACCAAAGCATGGAACGGGCCTTGGCGAACGGCGAGTGACGGTGCGTTGGCGATGTCATCGGCGGTGTTGCGAGATTTGGGGTTGAGGCGCGGAGGAGATTTAGGACAAGCCGCGAGTCCCCAACACCATGACCGACGCTACGGCGGCATCGGCGGTGGTCTTCATGCGCGCTGGATGGTCCGAGATGGAGAGATCGCCTCGAGTCATCGAGTGAAACTCGTGGCTCTAGAAGATCGCACGCGGTCCCTTGTTCGCTTGGAACAATTCTTCAATGGCCACCCAAAGATCTCGTGCAGTCTGTTCTTCATCCATGGCGATGTCAAGAACATCATCCGCCACAGAACCAAACAACCAACTGCTGACGCAGCAATCCGCCTGCTCCCACTGAGGATCGTCTGGGCGAGGTGGAACAGTACCGTCAATGTTGGTCTTGAGGCCAAACTTGCTGCACATGCACTTGAAGAACGACGCCCACTTGGTGTAGTTAGGGGTCTTCAAGTCCAGGGTGACTGGAGCGTGCGACTTCACGGCGACGGTGGCGTAGGCGTTGAAGAAGACAGGCGCCGTGGCGTCACCGGCAGCAGGGGTGGAGCTGCTTAGAGCGGCGTCGGTGGTGGCGGCGGAGGAGGTGCTAGAGGTCGCCATGGCGGCGGCGCCGGAGAGGCGCGCGGCGGCAGTGCTCGAGGAGGAGCACGCGCGGCGGCGCCGGGGGGGCGCGGAGAGTGAGCGGCGGCGGCGGGCTCGAGGAGGAGGAAGGGCGGCGCGCCGGGAAAAGCGCGCGGCGCGCGCGCGCCGGGAGGAGGAGGCGGCGGCGACGCCGGGAGGTCGGGAAGGGCTCATGGCGATGGCGCTTCGGAAGAAGTCGCGTGGCGGGCGCGGCGGCGAGAGGAAGGCGGCGGCGGCGGCGCGGGGAGGGGGCGCGGGCGGCAAGGAAAAGAAAGGGGATCTAACCCTAGATCTCTGATACCATGTGGAGAGAGAGATTGGGGGAAGCCACACCCACTTGGGGTGTTCCTTTTCATATATATATATTGCCCAATGTACATGTACAGGTATTAGCAAAATAATCCTTAACACTTTGGTCCTTAAGAAAAATCAGTAGGAGCTAGGCTTTTGCAAGAGTGCTTCAAGGAGTAGGAGATCGCCAATCTCTGAGTCCTCGATTAAAAAATAAATGTCCCTTGTGATCTTGTCCCCTTCACATATCCACATTCATTTTCTTCTTTTTTTTAGATCACTATACATCTATAATTGTGTTGGATTTTAATTTGTTATCTTACCCAAGGATATGGTACATGATTTTTTAAATCTGCTATCACTGTTATCTTAAGCGAGTGGATGGAGGGACAATATTACCATCCTATGGTCGGAGGCAGTAATTATATTACTTCATTGAGAACTTGAGTTATCTGTAATTTGATAGCTCACAAGCAAATTAATTTTGGCCTATATTTGATGTCTCACAGTGGTTTTGTTTTGATGTTTCCATACAAACTTAATTGGTCATTGCAGGTTTAACACAAGAAGGTTCTATTCAAAGGATGAGCTACATGGTTCTGTACTCTGGTACTAGGTCAAACTCGGTCTATTCCTGAAATTTTGTACGACTTGTTACAACATATGAATGAAAATGTTTTGGTGCATGAGGTCATGATCTGGTTAGTTGTCTAGTAGTACACTAAGAGGATTTTTGGCTGGCGGCAAACCTATTGAAATTCAACTGGTCGTGCCCTTTGGTTCATGTAGATGCAGCAAGCCAGCCTATCTTTCTTTGCACCAATTATTATTTAATATCGGCCTTCAATTGATGTATGAAGGGAAAATCAACTAGTGACTGTTAATGTCTGTACAGATAGTGACCCTAAAATGTCATCAACCATCTTATGGTGGCACTGACACTACCGGTGGAGCGGAAATTCTTTCGAGGCAGTTGAAGCCATGTAGCTGCTGCCTTCACTGAATTGTAAAAACCCTTGAACGGTAAATAGAAATGTGAAACTCCTGGTGTTATGAAGCATTGGTGTGCTTGATGGATCGTTCCACTGGACCTTGGATACTTGGATGTGAAATTCCTATGCATGCTGGATGCTGCAGCTGGTGTGAAGAAACCCAGAATTTATGTGCGATTACAAGTTCGTTTCTCTTCACTCTTGACATCGCTGCTTCTATTTGATGGTGCATGGCGAACCGGATGGCCATTGCTTTGGGAGGGGAAAAGAAGGCGCATTATCCGACCCTGAAAGGCTGAATCCACTATGAAAAGCAGGGATAATTAATATGTCACTGCAAAACCAGGAAAAAAAAGAGATGCCACCATAAAACGTGTATTTGTAAATTTATCAATGTGAAACCATGCAAACTGCAGGCGATATGAATTTCAAAGCTTGTTTTGATGGTACAAACAAAAAGTTGCAACATCCCCTCTCATATTTTATCCTTTTGTTTTTCTTCTTTCTTCATAAGAAAATTATATTCTCCTATTTTCCTTCTTTCTCTGCACCGATGAACTACTTCCCTATGCTACCACGTTGGCCTCGAGCTCCCTCCTTCCACTCTCTCTGCAGATCAAGCAATTGCTCCCGCACTTGGACCGGCCATGGCGGAGGTTGGCAACCGGTTGGAAGCAAGACGGTAAATTTGATCAATGCTGTATTACTATATATATGTAGCACATACTCCTATTTTATAAGAATGGCTGGCATTTCCTTACCTTGTATTTTTATTAGTAGGCAAATTTCATTGCTCTGTACGTTGATTGATATATAATGGCGCATCAGCGTAACAGCGTTGAGAAACTGGACGGCTGTTGCTTGACTAGACAAGGGTGATTAGGTCATTTCATGTGAGGAAAAAAGATTGAAAAGGGTAAACAATTGAGAGTGTATTTTGTCCTAGAAACCAAACATCCACATCTATTACTCCATTCTCTCGCTTTAAGCATATTTAGTCCTAGAAGCCAATATTTAGGAAGCCAAATTCGGGAAAATTGCTCAAATGACACTATTTAAAATTCGCATTTGCTCAAATGACACTTAAAATCACTTTTAGTGACTTAGATGATCCCATATATCATGCTCTCCCATTGACACACGAATCCAGTGTCATTCGGACAATTTTTCCAGCCAAATTCTAGTGCCATTTTTTCCCCTTTCAGATCATCTGAAACGCTAGTCGGCGCCTGAGCGCAAAGAGGTCGCCGACTCCTCCTCTACACCCACGAGGCCCGCGACACCGTAGTCCGTACATCAGCCGGCATACGCCGATACCTCCCTTCGGAAAAAATGGCTGCGGCGGCGTCGGCGGCGGCGGCGGAGGGGCTCGCGGCGTACCGGGCAGTCCTGCGGGCGGCGCGGCGGACGTTCGCGGGCGACCAGCTGATGCTGACGGAGTCGGCGGTGGAGATCCGGCGCCGCTTCGAGGAGGGCCGCAGCCTCGCTCCGGGCTCCGACCAGGCCGCCCGCGCCGTCTCCGAGGCCCGCGAGGCCGCGCACTTCATCGCCCACATGATCGTCCAGGCCCAGCGCGCGCCCTCCGGATCCTTCGGTACTGCCATTCTCTACCTATAACGTGCCAAATCATGAATCACGAACACCGCCTGCCTGAATATTGGGGGTTGCGGGTTACGCCTATGAAATATGTTTACTCCATACTCTACATAAGTACGTAGGGTATAGTTATTAGATAGTGTGGTGCTTGGTTTTTGATGGAGAAGAGTGTAGGTCTGTAGGATGTCTACACACACTTGAAATTCCTTAAATAGATAAAAGTCTTTTGTATCTGCTGAGCAAAATTGCTAAGGTGGTAGTAGGTTGTCGAGCAAAGCCGAAGTTACTAGTTTTTGATGTGTGCCAGAAATCCATTCCACCTAAAATCAGAGCTTTTGAATTCCATATTCCACGATGATAGGCGCAACCAGCATATTTGAATTTGCGGATTGCCAAAGACTAGACCCTTACCTTTGGAAGCACCACTAGCGTAGGATGATTGGTCCAGCAGAATCCCTCTGAAATTAATGGAATGTAGAAATTCTTGAGTTGGACAGTGATCATGACTTGCTGAAGGTATTTCAATTACCCTAAAGACCATTGATTGGGTCTGCCCTCATCAACTGCTTTGTGTCTGACTGCAAAATTTTCATTATGATGGATATGATGTTTTGGTGTTCTCCAGTGATGAAATTACTTGATTTTCTGCTAAAAGTGAACTTTCCAGAAGTGATAATTGAAGATGGATTGAGAATGTTCCACCTGTGATTTCGAGATTTTCAAGAAACGACATAAAAAAGTTAACGCATTAAAAAATTATTGTCAAATAATTTAAGAAAATAATCTGTCAAGAACAGTCGAACAGCCTTATGATCCAATCTTGACATCTTGTACATCACGATGTGATTTTCGAGCTTCAATTAAACAATACCTAGAGGAACATAACCTTAGAATTGAGTTTGCAACATGGCATGGTTGGAGGTTGAAATGCGACACATGGTACGTCTAAAGATATTGGGAACAACTCTGGTTGTGCTCTTTTGAAAGGTTTGACTTTGCGTTATCCTGCAAAATTAGAAAACATCCACCAGGAAAACCTTTGGAACGTGCTTTCAACCTGATACTATACCCTTATGTTTACTGGTTGGTTTGATTTATGTTTACAGATTGGTTTGATTTACTATGTTTACTGGTTGGTTTGATTTATGTTGAAGCATGAACTTTAGCATCAATGCCATCATATATGCAATCCAGTGATGCTACTTATATGGCTATTAGGCTATACAATTTCATGTTTTGTGAAACCTTTTAAATTTATCCCCAAAAATTCACTTTTATCTCCACCATATCGCTTGTCTGAATACCTTTTAACTTCTGGATATGGTGGTCTAGTCATTTAGAACCTCCATCATTTGCAGCTTGATCAACCTATAGGTATCCAAACTGAAGTCAGTGATGAAAGGTGTTAGCCCTACAGGAACAATTGCAGTGAGGTCAGCCGCAACGATGTTGCCGTATAAGTGCCGTATAAGTGGCTGATGTTGGTGGAAGAGTGCACAAGTAGACTACTTTCTTTCTATGGTTGCGACTGATTCAAATGTGTTGATCTGTCCATGGGTTATATTCTCGGATTGTGCTTAACTCTTTGCATACTTGCAATGCATTAGAGCATCCCCAGCAGGGCCTTTAAATTTCTCTCTATCTCTACAGCAACTGCTACAGTAATCGCTACAGTGCAAATTCCCTCTCACATGCATCAAATTCCCTCCTGCTGCATTTGAAAAATTTTGAAATAGAGGTGCATTTGGGGGGTGAGATGGGGATGCTCTTATAGGTTACCGAAGCATTGAATTTCATTTTTCCTCATTCAAATAAATTGTTCTTTCATGTTTGGAGACTTTATTGTTCCAGTATGTGTCGTGGTTAAGTTCTTGGGTCAAGATTATGGGAATTACTCTTGGACTAATTTTTGTTCGAGTATATTTGTAGGTTATTGGTGAATGGGTATCATGCTTTTAAGCTGCGTACAAAAAAACACCCAGTTATTTGCCCGAAGTAAGAAGAATGTCAGTCACGGTTGCGAGATCACAACCAGTATGGATGAGGTGCTGGCGTGCTGTTGTCCTCGTTTGTTGTCGGCACGTGGGCGCCGTAGCTGAATTGGGTAGCAAGAAAATAGCGAGCGCAGGGGAGAGGGCGCTGGGGGTAGAGAGAACGAGAGAAACAGGGAGAGGGGGAACTAGATTGTTCTTCCTTGATTATATCCTCAAACGATGGCAGTACACATATATAGAGATACCATAAAGTAATTTGCTAATAATATGGAAAGCTACTATAATTAAGGGATAATGATCTCCTGACTTGAACCCAAAGGAAAGTCATGGATCTGTTGTAACCGCTGTCTAATGCTCTTGGGCCTGGCCCATGCGACACGTGACAGTTCACCAAAGAAAATTTAAATTAGGGATCCATGAGTGTCTCTTGGTCTTTACTGTGTAAAATACAACAAGCAACTCCCTAAAATTTCTCACTGGGACAGTACTCCCTCCGATGATAAACATAAGTCTTTTTTTGATTTGCACAAGGATTAAGGTGGTGATGAATTTGATAACTGAATGAAAGAAAATGACTTATATGAGGTAATACTTTGTGTGCACGCTAATGAATAAATGTAGATGGTTAAAGAGAATAAATAGGGATATATGAGGCAACACCTCATTAATATAGTATGCATGCTTTATATTTCTACATAGGACCATTTGAACTATATGCCCTATATTTTTCAATGGAGGGAGTATTAGTGTGAACCTTTTTCAACATGTAGTTATACTTATTTTTGTTGCTTAAAAATATAAATCAGTGAGCATCCTTTAGGCATATCTGTCATGTAATTTCTGTGATAAATTGCCTATCATAATTGCATAATCCTTTCAGGAGGTGAAGTTGAAGATCATAACGTTGCACGGTTCAATGCACTGAACACTCTGATTAATCGTCCAAAGCAGTGTCATTTAACACTCCGATTGATTATTAATAGGCATATAGCTTCTGAGATTAAAAAAATGGTTGACTCCGTCTCCGTGTTTTCCTGTCTTTTACAAATTAATTAGCTGAAAATGCAGGCTTCACATTTAGACAAAATGGCGTCTTATATGGTTAAAACATTTTTTTTCCAATACTAGCTTACCATATGGATCCAAAATATCATAAATTGGTCTAGGGTAAAACCAGATTGAGATTTTGCATATAGCAATAGTCTGTCCTCCCCAATCACATGTCTTTTGTCCAAAGAATCCGTAATATTTGTGCTTTTGTAACAAAAGATCCGGCATTCCATATTTATCACCAATATTGTGGATTATAATGCGATGTCCTGATGTGTGTAGTTTCAGTGGATTATAATGCGATGTCCTGATGTGTGTAGTTTCAGAAACCTATGCATTAGCTGCTCTAAAGTGGCCTTGAATTTGACAAATAGTGCAATTGCAAGTGTTCTCTTGATAGTAATTTAAATCTGTTTCAATAAAGATGTCTTGATGGGTTCAATTGTATTCCTTGGCCCTCTTTTGATTGTAGCAATCCAGTAGTACTTTTTACCGTATTTGATGACAAGTGGTCCATGCTGTGCAGGATGCTAATAATGAAAAACTGGTCTGTCCAGAGAATTTGTTGGCTTTACTGGCTATTATGCTGCTATGCTTGTGACTTCCTTATATGGGCATCATCGAAATGTCTGTGGCAAACTGTATCACTGACAGCTTCATGGTCCAGGGGTCAGGGCAACAGTCTTTCAGTTGATTTTAATTTTTGATTTGTACTGAAGCAAATCAACCCATAAAAAATGATATGCTACATGGTTGCTGAGGTTTTATTGCATTACCATGAAGGTTGATTATCTGTAAAAATAAAGTAGCTTCACCTTTCTTGTTTTTGTTGTTGTTGGTTTGCTGGCATTAGGATTTTTCACACTCATTTCTGATAATCTATGAACTTTGGTGTTGTAGTTGTGAAGCCTGAGAAGTTACATGCCGGAGCTACACTTGAGATTCCTTCTGACGAGATCCTGTCTAAGATAAAATAGGGGAGGTATGGAGCATTTGCTAGACCAGTGTTACATAAACTCAAAATTTTCAGGGTTCAGTTGAGCTAATATTATCAATTTGCATCATCCATATGTCAGATTAGCGGTCAGCTGAATAGTCACATCATTTGTCTTCTTTTATGTACAAGTTAACATATTTTGCCCAAATTCAAAGCTTCGAAATGTTCTGAGTTACCTTGTCCTCAGTTTAGACCGGCAACTCATAAGATGATTTGATACACTTTTTCTTGAGGATTTGTTGAGTTAGACCGTTCTGCTGCCATGCTTCATCATTGTTCTTGTCCTGTTTCAATCAAGCTGAGCTTGAGACGTGGGTGGTACATGTGATTTGAACATCGAAATGATGGAAAGGCAGAAATACCCCATTGTGCGTGCCTCTATCCAAAGGACAGTTTTGTATCCATTTGGGATTTGTCTCCTCCTGGCTATGTCATCGCTCCTGAGGGTCTTGTTTTTTTTAGCTTATCATACCGTTGCGTATTACTGTAGCAAATTTTGTTAGTTTTATACAACCTATATGTTGTAATAATTTGTAACAATTTTTTCGTTGCTTTTAGTAGTTCTTTCAAAGATTATAAAACTATTTTTAATTTTTTAATAATTTTTAGATCTCTTTTTGAGAGCTCTCAAATTTGCCACAGTAACACACCAATGCAACCAAAACCAATGCAATGATACGCTGAAAAGAACACGACCTTGTGTCGTTGAGGAACAGAACCTCTACGTCGATGTTTAAACCGTTCAGTCTCTGCAGTTGATGTCTGGTTGGTAGCCAATCATTATTGCAATTGCGGTGGACGGTTCTACTTAATCGACGCTAATATTGGATTTGATGCCACAACTGCAACCTGCGACGCATCTTTAAAATTTGCTTTTTTGTCCATGTGTCATGTGGGATAAAAATTCTATGCGGGGGATCCGTATTGGCGAGGGCGTGCGGTGCCGCTTTGGATGGACGACGCGTGGCCTCCCGAATCGCAGCGCACGGGCGAGCTCCATCTCCCCGATTCTTTTCTGCGATCCCCATCGAGCGGTCTCCTAGGGTTTCGCCTTTCTCCCCGGCGCCGCCTCTCACCCAGTGCCGTGGATTCGCCGTCGCCCCTTATCCCACGCCGGAGTCGCCGGGCCTCGCCGCGTGCCCTCTCAACAACAATGGCGCCGCCATCCTCGCCTCGCCATCGCCGCGGCGCCATGGGCGCCGCCATCATCGCAAGCCGACGAGCCGCAGGACGCCTCGCCTTCTCCTTCCGTCGCCGCCATGGAACCGCCGCTCTCACCGCGCTTCGCCCTCTCACCGCCGCCACCACCGGCGGGCCTACTCCGCCGTCGCCCTCCCTCCCCACGGCGCCATGGGGCGCCGCCTCTGTAGCACCGAGGAGCCCGCCGGTCCTTCACTTGAGAGCCGCCGCCCGCGTTCCACCATCGTAACTCTGGCGCAGGACCGAGCCAACTCCTATGGTATTCATGTGTGTTCAGATTTTATGAAATAGTTGTATGTATATGTGTTTTTTTTGCAGGCATTTGGATGAAAATTGTTCAGATTGTAACTTATCAGATTGTAATTCATATTGTAATTATTCAAATTGTTTAGAGGAAATGAATTTTGTTCAGATTGTATGACGCTGTTAGCATGGTTGAAGTTGTGCTTTAGGGCAATTGCTGCTGCCATGTGGAATTGCTGAGTTGCTAATTGCTCTGTAATTGACATGTATGATTGTATCTCCTGTAATCTTTAGTGTATCTCCTGAATATATGTGCATTTTCAGTGTAATTTTCAGTTCATCACTTGATCAGTTCTGAACATGCTCTGTACATCTTCTCATTTTCAGAAATGTACAGGCTAATGCACCTGATCAATTCTGAATGCCAATGCACTGCTGAAGTTTATAAATAAATATGCTATATCTTCAGTTTTTATCAATGCTGCATAGAACTAGGTAATTCTTCGGTTTTTATCAATGCTTCTGGAAGTGCTTTGAGCTGATTGAGAACCATCTGGAGATTGCTGCAAGCCAGATAAATTTCTGATTATGAAATTGCATCTTGTAATTTCGGTTTGAAACCAATGTTCAGCACAAGTTAATTTCTGAACCATCTGAACCATGCTGTTGTCATGGGGAAAATATACAACATGTACACTTCTGAAATCATGGAGGCTATTTACAAAGAAAAATTCATCCTCTCTCAAGAACATGTACACAAACCATTGAAATCATGAAGGCTCATCATTTCATTAATCTGAAAATTATATATAGGTCACATGTATACAATCAGAACAAATTTCATACAATCTGAACATTTTTATACAATCTGAAAAATTCCAAATGCATGTAAAAAGCACACATATACATCAAACAAATTTCCTCTAAAAACACGTTTTGAATTGACACAAGTGCCCTGCAATTTCAAATCAGCTAATCAATTTCAAACAAGCTCGTCGGCGCTGCACAGTGGCGGCGCCTCCATGGCGCCGGTGGGGGCGCGGAGAGGCGAGGGATGGCGGCGCCATTGTTGGGAGGGGCGCGGCGAGGCCCGGCGACTTGGGCGGATGAGGGGCGGCGAATCCACGGCGCTGGGTGAGAGGCGGCGCCGGGGGGAGAGCGCAGGGTGAGAGGCAGCGCCGAGGAGAAAGGCGAAACCCTAGGAGACCGCTCGATGGGGGTCGCAGAAAAGAATGGGGGAGATGGAGCTCGCCCGTGCGCTGCGATTCGGGAGGCCACGCGTCGTCCATCCAAAGCGGCAACGCACGCCCTCGCCAATACGGACCCCCCGCATAGAATTTTTATCCGTCATGTGGTCATTGCTATACCAAAACCTGTCATACCTATGGTTGACGTTTTGCTCACCACAATCGCTATGCCAAGCTACACTTTTTCACAGCTATAGTGGCAAGGTTTATATGCTAACCAAACATATATTAATACTACCAAACTAGTGACTTGTGTTAATTCACAGACGAGGGCGTGGTTCATGGTTGAAACTTGAAAGTTCAGGGTAAGTGGTTCCCTAGAGTCCGAACTGTAGTTGAACTCCAAGCAGGCAAGCACTGCACTGCACTGCACTGGATCTTCCTAATGCTGCCCTGACAACCAGGGAACTCGAGCCTCTGGATCTCTCGGACGGATAACAAACATATCTTGTCCAAGAAACAGCATGGCCCGACCTTTGTTGTCTGCTTGGCATGGCAGCCTTGCATGGAAATGGAACCATGCATGGAAGGCCTCAGTGGCAAACTGGGCCCACATGCCACCAGATTGGCCCCCTCCTGTTCTCAAATTTTGTTTCCCGGTGCTTCCTTTCCTTGCCATTGCTTTCGCCCAGCTCTCTGCTTGTCTTTGCCCTTCTATCTCGCTGTTGAGACTGTGACCATTTTAACGAAGTGAAACGGTGATGGATTTTGACTGTCAGTCAGCACCAGTGCTGGTATAGTGTCACCCTGCTGTCCGTCTCTACACCACCACATGCATACTGGCATCCTGCTGCATGTATCCTCTCCTGTACGTTGATCACTGGCTAGCTACTACTGCTACTACCGCTATGCACTTGCAGCAGCATGCATAAACCATATATCTCCCCAGCAGCCAGCTTAGCTCATGCGTGCTGCTGCTGTCACCTAGCAATGTGCCTTCTTCATTCAGGGAAGCCAGCGCAGTGCAGGTTCTGAAAGAGAGCGCATGCATGTGACTATGTGAGCATATACTGTGGCAACTTTTCTGCAGACTCGCAGGCTGCAAATGCAGCCATCCATGAGGCTCTGTCCAGCTCTTCTTCCTCCCTCTCTTTCTCGCTGATGGAATGTGCAACAGTGGCTCTGGAAGCCAGAGCAGCAGCTAGCGAGCGACCGTTGGGCGTACGTACCAGTACTCGCTGTTTACCTTTCCCTTTCGCTCTGTTTTTGCTGCTGCTATATGTGAAGCGTGAACCATAGCTACCACTGTCCACTGAGTAGTGAGTAGGGAATCTTGTGAGGCTTGGAGTGTGATGTGTAAATAACTAATCAGAGCACTGTGGCCCTTGCTTGCTGCTGTCGGAAGGGAGCTCGTGATCGATCGGTGCATGTAGCGCCGAGCCAAGGTGTGGTGTGGTGCATGGCGTGCTCTTTGGGTTTGATTTTGTACGGCCATTTTTTTTTTTGTTTTGATGCAGAGGTACCATGACCATCTAGTGTTGTTGGTTTGGAATGTCGTTACTCGTTACAAAGAACCGCGTGTTATACAGCCTATTTTCTCTACAATGTAGCGTTTCTTCTCATCGACGGTTATTTTGTGAAGAAACATTTATGATTCAAGCGCTATAGATGTCTTTAAAGTATGTGGACTACATGGAAACGGTCTACTGGCATATCAAAGGGTGATCACATTATCCATAGACCTCAATGTCCCATGATAGTGGCAATATGAAGTATGAACGAACCAATTTTTTTTTTGTTTCGTTAAAAAAGCAAAAGTTTTTTAATCAAGTATCAAAGGGTCAAATAGAATCAACATCTCTGTAATTTTTAATCTCGGGTGTAAGGTTGCGTACTCCAATCCCCGCCTTTGCGGAAGTTTCGTAGGAAACATTGAAACATGATGAAAAAAAACAGTTTTTTCTCTTTGGAGATTTTTTTCCTTCTAGAAGGGCCTTTGAGGCTAATGTCAAATAAGTGTAAAATGCATGGTGCACATCCCATCAGCACACCATGGCAAGGTTGTTAAGTGCTAACAAACACCCACCCTCTCAGAGGCCCTTGGACCTTGCAGAGTGAATGCACAACCCCAATCATTCTATGGCTGAGCCCCCTCCCCCAACTCCTCCCTTTGCATGCCATCCAAGATTGGGGCCAATATGTCCAGGTTGTGAGCCACCTGTTCCCTGTTCCTCCCTCTTCAGTGACAATCTAGGCCAACACGCCACAACCAAAATGAATACGTAAAACCTATTCGAAGTGTCCATGTTGGCATGTACGCTCATTTCTCCTCGTGGTCATTGATAATTGCAAACCCTAGCCCTCCTGAAGGACATATTAATCGCAGATACACGTATTAGCTAGAGAGGAGTGGTGATGTACAGGACCCTGGAATCTGATTAAAAAATGTATTGCCAACTTGCCATGATACTGAAATTAACAGACTACCCTTGATATAAATTATGATTGATTTCTCTTCCGTATATTTTGTTCTGAGCAGAATGAAACAAAAAAAAATCAGGAAAAACAAATATATAGAGAACCCAGAACCTGTCTCTGAAGTAAGCGAGCATAGCACACACTGACAGAACTGTAGCTGGCAACAACATGAGACAAGATCCAGCAGATCTGATCCCATGGTTAAACAAGCTGATTATGGTACTCGATTCTCATATGCTTGCAAATGCTAAATGAAGCTATAGCTGATCTGATTACGGCCTCGTTCTTTTCAGCTTAGCGTAGCGTAGCGCTTCACTATAGTAAAATTTATCTTTTTTTATATAGCCTGTTTGGCGTAATAATTTGTAATGATTTTTCTTAGATTTTTAGTAGTTCTTTTAAAGATCGTAAAACTATTTTTTAAATTATTTTTTATAATATTTAAACATCTCTTTAAAAACTTAAATTTTCCTACAGTAAACGCTACATTAAGTTAAGTTGAAATGTACAGGGCCTACGACTATTATTTTCGCCAGGTTTCTGTTCACTAACCATGAGAGGCAGAGACACTAAATATACATGTTAATCAAGCATCAATCCAATTCAATCCACTTGTCAGAATTCCTGGAGAATCAATCCCATCATCCCAAGACCCAACTGGTAAAAGCTAGTCGTAATATATAGTATCTTCACGGGGGTGTTTCTTGGACAGGATCGTCGTCTCCTTCTGTTGTCCCTTTCAGGACGCGCTGTCGCGCGTCGTCTCGTCTGCATCCGTCGCGAGCTGATCCCAAATTTCCAATCCCACAACGCAACGACGACGCATCGATCGCGCGCGCATGCGTACTATGATGATCGCAGTTCGATCGATTGGGAAGAAATGCAAGTGACGTGCATGTGAGCGAGAGTGTATATGCAAGACTGGCTATATCGCTTGCAAGATCTATCTGATCCTACTGGACAAAACCCTGACAGATTGGGATCGCTGGTCAATTCTTTGGGTGAATTAACAAAACTTGGAGATGTAAATGTGTTGGTAAGATCATGCCTGAGCTCTGGGATGTCTCATGTCTTGACTTCAGCTGGAATTAACCATGCAATGATTCGTGATTGGTTCTTTCGATCGAGACAGGATCGCATTAAGACACAGTGTCCGAGGCCGACACCCAGTAAAGTGAGTTAGTTTATCTTGACCGGAGTTCAGGAATTCAGGCACGCATTAATTGCAGATATTAAGTACTGTACTCACTCCCTTGTTCAGTTGCAGAACTGCCCCTTGAGAGGGTCAGGGCACTGGCACTCTTTCCGTTTTTATGATACATTCAATAACAATAGTAATTTGTACTGGTGTAATCGAGAAATACACTTCCAGCTTTTTTTTTTAGTTCTCCTCTGATCAACAATTCTGGAGCTTATTTTTCGTTATGCAAGTGTTGATTCTACGTCGGTGCATTGGATGACGACTGATCCGAGATCAATTACAGTTCAAATATTTTAGGAATTTTTTTCCCATTTTTATGCATCTTAATGAATTGGAACATTTGAATAATTAGGGTTCTTGTACGACATAAAAGACAATATTTATTTAACGAGTATCAAGCAATGCTTGCACTCTAGATGATTATATCTACTTTGCTCCTAAAAAACCTTACATATATATTAGACCACCTGAGTCATGGCCACAAACCGCTAGCCTCGGTGCGCTCTGTATCATCTCACGGGTTACAACAACGATGAGTACAGTTCAGAGTCTTGATGTAAACATAACCTATAACAAACAACTAGCTAGACATTAGAAAATTTTATAAGACGTTGCTCCCGCGAGGCTCGAATCGAAGATTTGGCTGGCTCAAAAATTGAAGACTTTTGAATATGAGTTTGCTATAGTTATAATCGCCTTCTCTCACCGAAAGTTTAGGCCTGTTTGATACAAATTGAAAACAGGAATTCTTCTCTACGGGATCCCGTCGCGCACGTTACCGGACGGGATAGCTGGGAGCCATCCGATTGAATCGATGAGAATCCGGCATTCTGTGTTGCCTCGCGCACGTGGCGACGTGATCGACTTTGCTTTCCACTTGTTTTCGCCGACGTCCTGCATTTTGGTTAGTTCCCAGGTTCAAAACCACACTTGTAGTACTATCAGTTGCATGCACCACGTGGATACTTGAATGATATCTACTTTTTTTACAGATTTTTAGATGATACTTAAATGATACTTTTGCGCTGATATCCATTTTTTTGAACGGATTTTTAGATGATACTTGCACGATACTTTTGCTTTAATACCTAGTTAAGACTTAATGATTTACCCGATAAGCAACTTGATACTGCCGATTAATTTTTGATACCATATTTATGAAACTTTTGATTTTTTGACGTCGATACTTCGATTTTTTTACCCAATACATGATGATATTTTTTGATCCGATACTTGATTTTTTCAACCCGATACTCGAATGATACATCTGATACTCGACGATACCACCAACTTGATACCACTTGTACTCGACACTACACTCGATACTTTGTTTGTGATATATAATACCACCTTATGATACTTTTTTGATACTCGATACCAAAATTGATACTTCTTTGTGGGGAATATATTTCGGACGGGATCCCGTCCGTGCGCCCACGCGACAGGATAGCTCCCGGCCGTAGGATCTCCATCTCGCTGGCGCGGGGCGCTACTCTTCTCGCCTGGGAATACGTAAGCACTGAGTATGTTATGCGCAGTCCATTTATTCCTATTTAAATTTCTTATTTTTGTATCTTTTATCTAGAGTCTAAATTGCATAGAACAAGTTTCATAATTCATCTAAAATTCTAATCAACCCATTTTAAATACTTTCACATTCTCGACACCCCCTATCCTAAAACTTTTTTGTTCGTGATATATGATACCATTTTTTTCGATTTCTCAATGTTACCAAGAAAGTCGACGATACCACCAACCAGATACCACCGATACCGATACTTTTTTGTTAGCCATATATGAAACCCTTATGATACCATTTTCCTATACCGAAACTCGACGATACCAACAACCTGCTATCACCGATACTCGACACCCAGACCCAATACTTTGTTTGTAATATATGATACCTTTTTTCGATACCTCAATGATACTATGAAACTGGACGATACCATCAACCTGATGCCAGCGATTTAGATACTTTTTTGTTTGTGATATATGATACTGGCCGTATGATACCTTCTTTCGATACCGAAACTCGACGATACCACCAACCTATACCGATATTTTTTTGTTTGTTTTATATGATACCCTTATGATACCTTATTGGTTTTTTCCGATATTGAAACTTGACGATACCACCAACCTGATACCATCGATACTCGACACCCAGACCCCGTACTTTGTTTGTGATAAATGATTCCTTATTCCGGATATCATCAATGATACTATAAAACTGGACGATACCACCAACCTGATACCTCCAATACTCGACATGCAGACCCGATACTTTTTGTTTGTGATATATGATAGTTTTTTCGATACCTCAATGATACCATAAAACTCGACAAATACTACCAACCTGATATCACCTATACTCGACGCCAAACCCGATACTTTATTTGTGATACCTGATACCCCCTTATGATACTTTCCTGATACTCGATATCAGACCTGATACTTGTTTGTGATATCTGGTAACCTTTTTTTGGTACTCTCGGAAACTCCATGACATTTGAGTCGATACCATCAACCTGGGCCTTGTTTGTTTCAGATTAAATTAAATAAAAATTTGTTATTTTTGTATAAGCCAAATGATGTAATGTTTTGTAGTCATTCTTGTGGGGTTTTAAATAGTACTTCTTAAAGTTTGTAAAATATTTTTTTTATAATTTTTTGAACTCGTTAAGTCGTATTTTGAGGGGATCACAAATTTGCTACAGCAAAACACAACGCTACATTAATCTGAAACAAACAAGGCCCTGATATCACCGATACTCGATACCTAGACCTGATACTAAAATTAGACGACCGATTGCTCTTATACCTGCTTTTTGAATGGAAATTAGACGACACAGGGCGCACACATTTTTTAGTCACATTCCTAATCCCGTATGTGGTGACGTAGTTTCATGGTTTAGTCGTGTCCAAATTGTTAACCACTTGAAACTTGATTAAATAGTATTTGTAAACTTATTTTTACTATGACAAAAAAAAACAATATGCATGGTACGTACATGCATGAAGCTAGCTAGCTAGCTTTGTAAAACTCTAGCTAAATCACCGTACATGCAAAACTCTAGCTAGTTCGCAAGTACGTACGTGCAAAATTAACTCTAGTAGCTAAATAAAGCTATACTACATGCATCAAGCATACAGGCAGGTGGGAACGCTATGCACACGGTAGATGGTAAAATCGGGTAAAGGAGCTCGCAGGCGAAACGAACCAGACGCATTGTCCTTTTTTCGTGTAGCGGTCCCGTCGGCAGTGGCGGAGCCGGTGAATTTCCACGCCTAGGGCCACTATAACAAGGCCCTAAACAACCCATAATATGACACATCTAATTCGATGCTTAATTCTAAAACAAACTAGATAAAAACATGATACGGTACAAATTACAAAATAAGTACCTAATTAAAGATGACTTAGTCCATCCTCACTTCTCATATTTTCATCGGCATTACCACGTGAACTTGAACCTACACATGCAATTTGGACATTTCAAAGATTTAAGGGATGCAATATGAAGTGATGGGAAAACAATAAAATGATTCCAATGTCCTTGGTCGCTTCATTGTGCAAATCTACATTTCTATTATTGTAATCACTAACCAATAATTAGAGTTCAGAGATGTGCTATTGGGATTGATCGATTGAAATTTGAAATAGAGCAGAGAGATCACTGCAAAATTAGTGAATTCATACCGGTAGTCCCTTAAGTGACCATAGCCTTAAGCCGCCGTCATCGTTCCCTCGGCCTCGGGCCTCGCTGACGCCGCCTGCCTCGGTCTCGCATGCCATGCAGTGCCACGCCACGATCCGCCGGTGAGCCTCACTTGCCACTCACATCACCACAGCACCTGTCGCGCCTCGCGCCTCAGTGGTCATGCCTCCCCTCCCGGCTTTGCTCATGCTCATTCGCCTCACTGCTGCAGCTAGCTTCTTTCTGTGACAGCACTTGGCCCTCTCTCATGGCATGCCTACCACGCCGCCGAGCTGCCCTCGCCATGTCGCCGCCGCCCGCCGCCTAGGGTTTGCCTCCTCGGCTCGATGTGTTGTGTGTGCAGCGTGCTGAGGGACAAAGGGTGTGAGGCCGTGAGGGTGGCCGGGTGGGGGAGGCGGATGGGCTGAGGAGTGATGCATGAGGGAGGGAATCGTGGAATCTGAGTGCTGGGCTAATGGGCTGAGGAGGAGGTATAGTAGGCCGTAGGCCACGTTTAATTTTTCTAGGCCAAGGAATAGGGCCACACCAATTTAGAGGGTATAATAGCTGTGATTTTGGCCCACGTCTAGGGCCACGGCCCTAGTGGCCCTAGGCCCAAATCCGCCCCTGCCTGTCGGGGTGGGCTCCCAACGGGATCCCGTCGTGTAGCTGCTCCCAATTGAAAATTGAGATTTCGGACGAGAGCGAGTTGTGTTACATTCCGTGAAAAAATTCTTACAAAATCGATGCATTCTAAGAGCACGTACGACCAATGATGAATGGTAAACTCATTTTTTTTTTGTCATTTTCTTGTCCATTACCGTAGAAATACGGTTGTGCAGTAAAAAATGATTGGAAATAAAATATAAAAGAAAGACATATGGATTGGAAAAATAGGCTCAGTGATGTTTTAGGTAAGAAAAAACTTAGCATGTAAATAGCATAATTGAACAAATGGAAAAAAAATATAGCATTGGACATAGTTTTAAGCCTGGATCGCTCTGTCCATATGATCCATCAATAACAACAATTTACCCATCACTAACAACGTCCTAGCTAGTTTAGAACATCCCAGTTATTATCCACATCTTCTTTTTACCATCCATCTATAATTTTTCCCTATACTATTTTATTTGTCATAGTAATAAAATGTTCTAAATTAGGGTTGATTGGACATGATATTAGCCGCAGGGGGTGGGCCTCCCTGGCTCCGTGCTGCTACAGCAAAACGCCACTGCACGTACTAGCAGTGTGTGCGCATGTGCCCACACCCGTACTATCATACTAGCTGCTGTCGTCTCGCGTGCTCCTGCGTGCGTACGTACGTATTGTGCGACCATATACATCCATCTTTTACTAGCTTTCTATCTACATGGTAGGATTAAGGAACAGGGACACACACATACACACGTATTGTGATTATTTTTAAGAAAAAATGTTGACGATATGCCTCAAGGCTGTGGCTTTGATCAAGACATATGTGCTTGGACACATTAAGTAGTCACTGCAATATGCCCGCGAGTTGATGATATATTGACAATATGTTCTGCTTTTTAATTTTTGACAAAATTTTCCATTTCAGTGGAAAATGCATGTCCATTCAACCCTTGATGTACATTAGGCATGTTATTATTTGTACACTCATTACTCATGTTATTATTCATATACTCTTTTTAGAGAGAACTCGATTGTCTTCTCTGCCCATATGAGGCAAGAAGCACTACTTGAATTTACAAATACCTTGAATGTTATGTGAATGCTCAATGTTTCATGTATAACTTAAATTATTTTGTGGCGGTTTATTGTCTAACCAAGCGTTGTCAGATTATTCATTGATTAATAGAACATAGTGTTTTAGAGTGAGGTACAGAGGGGTTGCAGGAATATTCTTACCGTACCATATTGTATTATATATCTGAAGCCTTCCACTCCTCTAAACTGTATATTGTTGTGCACATGCCAACTGGTTTTCATGTAGCGATCACCCCGAGTTGCTTGGGTAGATCGGCATTTAGTTTACCACGGTTAAGATGGTAAATCTATAAAAAAGATAGGGCATGTTGTCAATTATATATATCATTATTTGGCCAGGACATATTTTAGCTGTCAATCTGTTTAAGTTTGTATTATCAATAGCTCAAGACCTTTCAAACTTTTGCACATAGTACTGTCCATAATATTTTTTAAAAAATACCCAAACTAATACGGATGTATGCTCATTTTGTTTATCCTAATGGGTTAGTATAATATTTTACTCCCAACACTGTGAGCATCGTTGAGCCCTAATTTTTATTAGTGGCATTGATGATAAAATTAATTAATAAAGGGCTAGGGGTTTTGGACTTCTGGAACCCTAGCGAAGACTCATGATTTTTATAAACCCTAATTTGAAGTGTCGACAATTTTCTCGAAATTGCTCCAAGATTTCAAATGCGTGACCCAGGCGAGAGAAGAGGTCACATATAAATTAGGAGTAGTTAGGTTTATTTCTTGTTTTTCGTCGGATTTCAAAAGGGGTTCAATTTCTGGACTATCTTGGATCTTTGCGAATTCTCGAAAACTTCGGTTTCGTAGTCCACCACTTCTAAAAATACCCATATATATCCTTGTGAGATTTCTAGAGAGAAACCCACCTAAATTCCCCACAAATTTTAGCTCGAAAAATTCCTCTCTTCGGACGGCGTCTGAAAAAGCGACGGCGTCCACCACCTCAACACCAAAACAAGACTCTCCGCTTGATGGCGTCCGGTCGTTATCGGACGGCGTCCGTCGAGTTATAATCCGAGGCACTTTACGGTGGGACGGCGTCTGGGTGGCCGTCCGGTCCCTCATTCACTCATCGCTCGGACGGCGTCCGTAGTTACCGGACGGCGTCCGATAAGATTCAATTTCGGGCTTTCGGCTGCCGGACGGCGTCTGGGGCGTCCGGTGGTTTCGGCGCTGCGCGATCCTTCTGCTGTCGGACGGCGTCGGTGAGGACGGACGGCGTCCGTAAACTTATTTTGCTGAGCGAGACGCTCTGTCGGACGGCGTCCGGAGCCCGTCGGACGGCGTCCGGTAGAGTGTAACGGCTAGTCTTTTTGTCCTCTTCCGAGGGGCAACGACTAGTTTTGCTCTAGGGGCTATAAATACCTATCTAGTGGCTGGCTACTTTAAGGTTTGCTGCTCCACTTCACCTACCACATTCATAACTCATCAATTAGGTGTTCTAGAGCCATTCCTCCACCCACAAGATCATCCAAAGCCACAATCCATCAAACCCCAATACCGAGCTTCATGGAAGTCCTTCGATCCCAGATGATCGAGGCGTTTGACTTGTTACTTTTGAAGATATCCTTCGTGGAGGCGAGGGCTTGGGAGTAGGCCTTGGCGTGTGGCTACTCTCGAGTCGGTGTCGGTGACGAGTCCACCTCACGGAGTGGCGGAACGACTACCGGGAGTGAGTGAGGCGGTAGGCTCGAGAATGAGCCGGTCCTTGTCGCAAGGGTAGCCTCAACGAGAGTAGGAGTTGCGACTCGAACTTGATCAAACAAACACCGTGTCACTCTCTCATTTAATTTCCGCATTTAGTCTCTCGCATTGCTTGTGTTCTTTTGAATGCCATGTCATAGTTGGTTTGTGATTTATTTATAACTTCCGCTTACTTGACTTGCAACTAGGATTGGGTCATTCTTAACTTGTTGCCTAATTGAGAATAATTTAGAAAAAGAAATTAAAATTGCCTATTCACCCCCCCTCTAGGCCTTAGGATCCTCTTTCAAGTGGTATCAGAGCGTCTAGGTTCTCCGGTATTAGCTTAACCGCTAGGAGATGGCTCAAGAGGGGCCTAGGATAGAAATTGGAAAAGTTTCTATTTTCGATGGAACAAACTACAACTATTGAAGAATTAGGATGCAATGTTACTTAGAGGCACTTAGCTATGATGTGTGGGTTGCTTGTGAGACCGGCTATCCAGGACCTCTCTTGAACAATTGCTCTTGATGAAGTTCATGCTAAGTACAAACGTTTTAATGCCATTGCCGAAATGCTTTACTCTCTAGTGTGTCTTCCAAGTCTTTGATAGCATTGGAAATCTCTCTAAAGCTTATGACATTTGGAAGCATCTTAGAGAAATTCATGTTGGTAGTGCCGAGATGCTTGAGGAGAAGCTATCTCGTGCTAGAAAAAGATTTGATCAATTCAAGATGCTTCCTAATGAAAGTGTTAACGAAATGTTTCTTAGGTTGAACCCCATCGTAAATGAAATTGCCGGATGTTCGGAGAAGAAGGTCTTGGAAGACATTGACATTTGTCGGAAGATGCTTGACGTTGTGCCATTTAGTTTCAATCCACTTGTGACCTTAATTCGAGCATCTAAGTTAAAGCTCAAGAAGATGACACCGACAAAGCTCCTCGCAACTCAACTCATATGAGATGCGGCTTCTTGAAAGTGAAGAGTCTCCGCTCAACAAGAAGTCAATCGCTCTCCCGCCAAAGCCAAAAGTGGAAAGAAGAAAGTTGAAATTGAAGAAGATGATGAAGACTCGATGATGCAATTCCAGAGATTGAAGAATTGGCCCTCCTTGTCAAGCGGTCAAGAAAGTTGATAAAGAAGATGAGCTTAGCATGCGGATCATCCTCTTCAAGACGAAGACCTATCTCCGAGATGCGTTGCTATGAATATGGAGAGAAGGGTCACTTGGCGGCGGATGGCCCAAGAAGTAAAAAGAACAAGCACAAGGCAAGGAATCATGAGGAAGATGACAAGAAGAAATATCGTCACTACCGCAAGAGTGATCACAAATCAAAGAATAAGAAGAAAGCTCTTGCCGGACAAAAGACTAAGAAGGAAGATAGCTCAAGCTCATCGTCCTCTCAATCCTCCTCCGAAGAAGAAGATACTAGAGCTCATGGGCTAGCCGGACTTGCGATCAAGGAAAACGCCCTCCGGCTCTTCCCAAGCAAAAGCTTTGCCTCACCGCAAATATACAAGAAGAGGTGATTGGGGAATGGATCACCGATGATGAAGGTTCTTGGGGACTCCTCGATAATGAAAACACGAAGATATCCGAGTCGCCATCGACAACCCTCACCTCCCATGTGTCTTATGGCACTAGAGGAGAAGGTAACACATGAGCACCTCTTTAAAAGTGAGCTTAAGCTTTTGATTGATGATTTGAATAATGCTCTAGAGAAGGAAAAGTCTAAGAGAAAGAAGCTAGTAAAGGTGCATAAAGAGCTAGCAAATGAATTTGAGAACTTGTTAGAAAAGCATGAAACTCTAGAAGATGATTATGAAGCTCTAAATTTGCAAGTTGAAATTCTAGAAAATAAACTTGCTAGTTCTAATGTTGATGTTGAAACTCCGATTGATTGCTCAATTGAGAAATGCAATGTTGGTGTGACTTATGATTTGATTGACACTATAGACGGTTCACTTAGCTTATCTCATGACACATCCTTTACCTTGTCACCCACGATCACACCCAATGCTAGCTCATCTTCACCCACTAGTGCTACTTCTCCAAATGAAAATGCTTGTTCAATTGGCACTTGTGGTGTTGCTAAATGTGCTAATGAGCTAGTTAAGGAAAATTTGCTTCTTAAGGATAGAATTGAGCAACTAGACTCTAGCTTGGCTAAATTGCTTGTGGGAACAACTCTCTTGACAAGGTGCTTCGGAGCAAAGGTATACCTTGGTAAGCATGGTTTGGGATTTCATCCGGGATTTGCCAAGGGTGGTTGGGGTAAGCCAAGCTAACTTTCATTAAGGAGGACCGTTGCCACATATGTAAAATGAAAACATAAAGCCATTGCTTGTCCTTTTGCTAAAACATCTCAATTCATGTCTAAAACTCAAGTGCTTGATGCTAGCTACATGCTTATGAGGAAAAATGGCTCTACTTATGCTAAGTATGTTGGTGCACCAAATAATAAGAAGAATGTAAAAAGCCATTTGGGTGCCCAAATGTTTGATGACTAACTCCAAAGGACCCAAGATGAAGTTTTGGGTACCTAAAACCCAAGCTTAAAATTGTGTGTGTAGGTGAACTACAAGAGCGGCGGCCGGCATTGGATATTCGATAGCGGTTGCACTCAACACATGACCGGTAGCTCAAGTATGTTCACCTCACTAGAGGAGGAGAAGGACCCCGAACACAAGATCACATTTGGGGATAACTCCAAGCGAAAGGTAAAGGGTATAGGTAAAATTGCAATATCTAATGACCTATCCATCTCTAATGTGCTCTTGGTGGAAGCTTGCAACTTTAATCTCCTCTCCGTTGCTCAAGTGTGCGATTTGGGTTTTGATTGCTTCTTTTCGATCAACGGAGTTCGTGTTGTTTCCACTAAGGATCAAAGTGTTGCATTTGAAGGCACCCGGTTTCAAAACTTATATTTGGTTGATTTTTCAAACCGTGAAACTTCTCAAATCAAGACTTGTCTTATCGCTCAAACCACTCTTGGTTGGTTGTGGCATAGACGTCTTGGACATGTTGGAATGGGCACTTTGAAAAAGGTTTTTAAGGATAACTTGGTTGTTGGAGTGAAGGATGTCAAATTCGAGAAGAATCGTTTATGTAGCTCATGCCAAGCCCGGCGAGCAAGTGGCTAATTCTCATCCGACTAAGACTTTTATGTCTACATCCCGACCACTTGAACTTTTGCATATGGATTTATTTGGCCAACCACCTATGCGAGCATAGGCGGTAATTCTTATTGTCATGTGATTGTCGATGATTTCTCTCGCTTCGCTTGGGTGTTTTTCTTGCAAATAAATCTCTTGCGGTGATGTGTTTAAAAGATTTGCTTTGAAAGCTCAAAAGGAATTTGACTCTTTTATTAAAAAGGTGAGGAGTGATAATGGCACCGAGTTTGCTAATACAAATGTTGAAGAATTTTGTGATGAGTTAGGCGTGAAGCACGAATTCTCGTCGGCATACACTCCCCAACAAAATGGAGTGGTGGAGAGGAAGAACCGTACTTTGATAGAGATGGCAAGATCAATGCTTGACGAGTACAACACGCCGCATGCTTTTTGGGCCCGGAAGCCATCAACACGGCGTGCCATGCCATCAACCGCCTCTACCTCCACCGACTCCTTCACAAGACCTCATATGAATTACTAGTGGGACGAAGGCCCAACATCTCGTATTTTCGAGTCTTCGGTTGCAAGGTATACATCTATAAGAAAAGGACTCATTTGGGTAAGTTCCAAAAGAGGTGCGACATTGGTATCATGTTAGGTTACTCATCTCGCTCAAAAGCTTTTCGAGTTTTTAACAATTCTACCGGGCTAGTTGAGGAAGCCTATGATGTCAAATTTGATGAAACTAATGGCTCGCAAAATAAGCAAGATTTGACAAGAAATGTAGGTGATGAGCCACCACATGATGCTATGGAGTTGGGGGAAATTCGACCCTCACCGGAGGCACCAAAAGATGAAGTAATCACCCCCACCACCTCCATCGATGATCAAGTTCAAGACACCTCTCCAACAACTCAAGATCAAGCGGTGGACGGTGATGCGAACTTTGAAGTTGATCAAGCTCAAGGGGGAGATGTTGATCTACAAGTACCCGTCCAACAACACCGCACTCTCTCCAAGGATCATCCCCTAGATCAAGTCATTGGCAATCTCAATCAAGGCGTAAGAACCCGTTCTCATACCGCTAATTATTGTGAGCATCACGCCTTTGTGTCTATTGTTGAGCCTAGGACCATTGATGAGGCATTGGCGGATGCGGATTGGGTGAACGCCATGCATGAAGAATTGAACAACTTCACCCGCAATAAAGTTTGGGAGCTTGTGGAAAGACCGAAGGATCACAATGTCATTGGAACCAAATGGGTCTTCCGCAACAAACAAGATGAGAACGGTGAAGTGGTGCGAAACAAAGCAAGATTGGTGGCGCAAGGTTTCACACAAATCGAAGGACTTGACTATGGAGAAACCTACGCCCGCTGTTCGACTTGAAGCTATTCGGTTACTCTTGGCATTCGCTTCTTTATAACAAAACTCTCTTTCAAATGGATGTTAAGAGTGCTTTTCTAAATGGTTTTATTGATGAACTCGTTTATGTCGAGCAACCGCCTTGGTTTTGAAAACCTCAAACACCCAAACCATGTCTATAAGCTCACTAAGGCGCTATACGGTCTCAAGCAAGCTCCTAGAGCATGGTATGAGCGTCTTAGGGACTTCCTCTTAGAAAAGGGATTTAAAACCGGTGCGATTGATTCCACATTGTTTCTAAAGCCTATTGAAAATGACTTGTTTATTTATCAAATATATGTGGATGATATTATATTTGGATGCACTAACAAATCTAAATGCAAGGACTTTGGAGAAATGATGTCCAAGGAATTCGAAATGTCGATGATTGGAGAACTTACTTTCTTCCTTGGATTTCAAATCAAGCAACTTCGGGAAGGGACCTTTATTTGTCAAGAGAAATATACAAAAGACCTTCTCAAGCGTTTTTCAATGGACGATTGCAAATCGATCAAAACACCAATGGCCACTAATGGGCATCTTGATTTGAACGAAGATGGAAAGCCCGTGGACCAAAAGCTTTATCGCTCCATGATCGGTTCGCTTCTCTATCTTACGACTTCTCGACCGATATTATGTTTAGTGTGTGCATGTGTGCTCGCTTTCAAGCATCCCTAAGGAAGTGCATCTTGTTGCCGTAAAACGCATTTTGAGATATTTAAAAATCACTACTAGCCTAGGTCTTTGGTACCCCAAGGGAGCGCGTGTTGAGCTTCTTGGCTATTCCGACTTCGGATTATGCGGTTGCAAAATTGATCGCAAAAGCACCTCGGGGTTGTCACTTGCTAGGGCGCCACTCGTGTCATGGACTTGAGGAAGCAAAACTCCGTGGCGCTATCTACCGCGGAAGCGGAATATGTAGCGGCGGGGAGTTGCTGTGCTCAACTCTTGTACATGACTCGGATGCTTAGTGACTTTGGGTTAAAATTTGAAAAAGTGCCACTTCTATGTGATAATGAAAGTGCGGTGAAAATAGCCAACAATCCGGTCCAACATTCCCGTACAAAGCACATCGACATTCGACATCACTTTATTCGTGGCCATGTTGTAAAGGGTGACGTTGTGCTTGCCTACGTGCGAACGGAAGATCAATTGGCGGATATTTTCACCAAACCATTGGATGAGGCACGGTTTTGCAAGTTAAGAAATGAACTCAACATACTAGATAGATCAAATGCGTGTTGATTGGTTTTTGTGATCTTTTTTTTTTTTTGGTCTTATTTGAATCTTTCCATTTGCTTTTGACCCTTGTCACATTTAGGGGGAGTTTAATTTCAACTCATGATCTCAAAACTCCCTCTAATGGTGAAAAGATAAATTTAATTTTGGGTGAGCACATTCTTGTCCTATATTTCAAGCCAAAACAAATTTGAGCTCAATAGACTATCCTTATCTTCTTACCATTTCAAACTTCTAGTTTTGAAAATCTTACCTTTTTGAAAAATTTGATCCATATGCATATTCGTTCTCTTGAAAATCATATGGCATCAAAATTATTGAAAATATTTGAAAAGAAACAAAAATTCAAAAACATGTGCTTAAACTCTAAAGTGAACCCCTATACTCGGTTTTCATGCCAATATGAGAAATCAAGGCAAAATTTGGGTTCACACATTTTGTTGATCTCTAAGATCAAAATTTGGGTTTTTGAATTTTATTTGGTTTCATTTGTCAACTTAGTACCTTATCCCTTCAAAATTAAAATTCTTAGAAAATCACTTCAAATTGCTCACATTTGAATCTTTCTTTAAATTTTGAGCAAAATAGAGATATTCACTTCAAAACATTACTTTTATATAAATATTCTTGCATTGGTGGGGCCCATCGTCAAGAGCAAGCAATTGCGATTCTTGCCTTCATCGGACGCCGTCAAGACAAGTCTCGGACGCCATCCCAACAGAGGGTGTCGTCGGCCGAATTAGATTGTCGGACGTCGTCCGTAACTCACGGACGCCGTCCGACAAAGGTCGATTCGAGCCTCAATACCACTGTCGGACGCCGTCTGGCTTCCTCGCGACCCCGTCCGACAAAGTCGACTGTGCTCTGCACTGATTGTCTTGACGCCGTCCGACAGGCCAAACCGTCGGAATCTGCTATAACTTACCCTCCGCCTCCCTCTCTCCTCATTTGATCTCCTCTCCTCCCAAACCGGCCGCCGCTTCTTCTTTCTCCTCACCGGAAGTCCTCCGGCGACCTCCGGCGACCTCCACCACCACCGGCCTCCCTCGTCGTCCTCTTCGATTCCCTCCGCGTGGATTGGAGGTGGACGGCTCCGTTCGTGCGCCTCAACTCCGTCGAGTTCCCCTCCTTTCCCCTACCGGGAAGGGCCTTGGGGACGATCTCCTCGCACGCGGCAGGCTTCCTCCTTCCCATTTAGGGCTCGGTAACGGCTTCCCGCCTCTATTTCCGTCAAATTTGGTTGTTTACCGAGTTCTAGGTTTGAATAGGTTTTCCCGCGTTCGTGTTCAGGGTTGGACCGTGGTGGGTTGGCATCTTGTCAGTGGATCGTTGGACAGTGGCAGGTTGTTCTGATCTGTGGTCACTTAGTCAAAGGGAGCAATTCGAGATGTCGAAATCATTGAAGAAGTTTGGGAGGGCTTTGAGCAGGACCCTGAGTGGTCGCCGTGACAATGCAGATGAAGGGCGATCCAGATTACATAGATGAGACGGCTAGCAGTGCCGCTCCTCCTCGTCCAAGCAGAGTAACTAGAGCGGACATTCAGCAGCAGCCTGATCAGGGACTCCATTGGACTCGGATGGCGGGATCTTCCTTTGCCACCACCGAGGATCTTGATGATGAGACATTCGCGAGGACCCTATTGATGAGGATAAACATCGAGACCGTGGTCGCCGAGGACGACCCGTGGATGATATGGTTCTAAAGCTATCTATGGAAACTTTGAGGAAGAAGAGGTCTCATTACTTATGCGGATGGTACCCTCAACAAGAGAGGAGACCGTGGATTTCAGGTTCTACACCAAGTTTCGAAACAATTGTACATGTGCTTCTCTGCTCCCTCGACCGCCCTAGGGACCCTCACTGTAGATCGGACGGAGATATCCGCATGGCGAGACCGGATGTACACACTATATTCACTCCACTCTGGTTTGGTGAATTGATTTCAAACAAGAAGTTGACTGGAGCAAAGAGAGGAACCGTGAGTTCTTTGCTACTTTACCGATTGTCAAGACGAGACAGAGTCAAACTATTATCATTCAGCTTGATGGATGTGTTCAAAGGATCACAATGGGTCGAGATGAATCATGCCTTGGGTACTCCAGATTCGCACCGATTTGAATGAGGTGTGCTATGAAGATGGTTTCGGAGGGCAAATATCCTCCTTTGGTGAAGTCGATTTATGTACCGGATCTTGATGATGAAGAAATTAGTATTGATAAGGCAAATCGATTCTGACGAGTCTCCCTTATTAATCTTATACTCGTAAGCACATTGTTTGTTCGAGGTGGCAATCGCGATGTAATTCTTCCCATTTGCAAATGGTTCATGTTATTTCTTCCGACAGCAAGACCATCAATGTTGGAGCTACCTCTTGGGAGAATTTGATGACGCCATCTTGAGAGAAGTTAATAGGGCACTACCTCTAGCCCCTATATTGGTCTATTGCTCTTCGTGACGAGAGCGTGTAACAAATGATGAAGTAAGGAGTTGGAACAACAGATCAAAAAGCATCGATGAAGAACTTCTTGAATTCTCTTGGGAGCAAGCCCAAGTTAGCTAGACTCGTGATGATGCTCCTCCACCAGCCTCCTGTCTTTGCTCCTCGCTGCCCTAATGCGACCATTTGTGCCAAGACTGTGCAAGCTCCTCTTCAATGATCCCTCCTCCGTGGTATGATGCTTTGATAGGTGAGATGAAGGGTCAAGACAGATATGAGAAATTTTCACACCGAGGTGAAAGAAGAGTGGCGACCACCCGCAGAGAGATGATGACTTGGCGAGGCAGCAGAGCGTACTTGGCGATGAGTTCGCAGAATTTAAGTCACTATGCAAGATACATGGGGCGATGTTTATGCCAGTGCCAGAAGGGGCAAATCCATATGGTTGGTATTCACATGCCCACAACAGTTATCAGGATTACCAGCAGACTCAGAGTTTTCCTCGCCCACCTGCCTACCCTCCACCGGTTCATCCTTGGGTGTACCCTCCTTCTGGGCCTGCTCCTTCTTTTGTGCCTCCACCACAGTCATATCCTTCTCCGGGTAAGATTCATTTCACGGGTGGAGAAGTCGCTCGTCATCTCAACTTTTCTTTGCCAAATCCTCAACCAACCCAGATGTTTGATGATCCTTCCTCACCTCGGTCGGTCCCCTCTGCAGCTCATATGCCCTTGTTCAAGCGTCCCAGAGGTCAGGGCTCCTCTACCGGCAGCCAGGGAGATGACGGAGGCGACGACATGGATCAAGATCAGCAAGAATAGGACCTTTTCCCGTTTGTGTCACTTGGTGACAAAGGGGGAGAAGTTAGAGGGTTAGTAGTGGGTAGTGAGATCGAGGTTGTGTTTTCCTGTAATATTATTTATTGCCTCGATACTCGTTGAAATTTGTGGTTGTTACCTTGGTTGATTTTATGACATTTGAATCTTGTTGGCTTCTAAACTTTTTTTTTTTTGCATGAATTTAGGGGGAGCTTCCTTTACTTGCACATCCTTGTGGTCGAGTTGTGGTTGTCTTAAATTTAAAATTGCTCGCATATTTGTATTGCACTAACCCTTCTTGCAGCTCAAAAATTTTATTCTCTTTTGGGTTGTCATCAAGTGCCTCAAAGAGGAGATTGTGAGCATCGTTGAGCCCTAATTTTTATTAGTGGCATTGATGATAAAATTAATTAATAAAGGGCTAGGGGTTTTGGACTTCTCGGAACCCTAGCGAAGACTCGGTGATTTTATAAACCCTAATTTGAAGTGTCGACAATTTTACGAGTGCTCCAAGATTTCAAATGCGTGGCCAAGGCGAGAGAGAGGTCACGATAAATTAGGAGTAGTTAGGTTTATTTCTTGTTTTTCGTCGGTTCAAAAGGGTTCAATTTCTGACTATGCCGGATCTTTGCAATTCTCAAAACTCGGTTTCGTAGTCCACCACTTCTAAAAATACCCATATATATCCTTGTGAGATTTCTAGAGAGAGAAACCCACCTAAATTCCCCATAAATTTTAACTCGAAAAATTCCTCTCTGCTTGGACGGCGTCTGAAAAGCCCAGACGGCGTCCACCAACCAAACACCAAAACAAGACTCTCACGTCGGACGGCGTCCGTCGTTATCGACGGCGTCCGTCAAAGTTATAATTGAGCACTTTACGGTGGACGGCGTCTGGGTGGCGTCCGTCCCTTACATACTCATTGTCGGACGGCGTCCGTAATTCTGGGACGGCGTCCGATAAGGTTCAATTTCGGGCTTTCTCGCCGGACGGCGTCTGGGGCGTCCGGTGGTTTCGGCGCTGCGCGATCCTTCTTTGTCGGACGGCGTCCGTGAGACGGACGGCGTCCGTAAACTTATTTTTGCTGAAAGCGATGACGCTCTGTCGGACGGCGTCCGAGTCTGTCGGACGGCGTCCGTAGAGTGTAACGGCTAGTCTTTTGTCCTCTTCCGAGGGGCAACGGCTAGTTTTGCTCTAGGGCTATAAATACCTATCTAGTGGTGGCTACTTTGAGGTTTCTTGCTCCACTTCACCTACCACATTCATAACTCATCAATTAGGTGTTCTAGAGCCATTCCTCCACCCACAAGATCATCCAAAGCCACAATCCATCAAACCCCAATACCGAAGCTTCATGGAAGTCCTTCGATCCGGCATGATCGAGGCGTTTGAACTTGTTACTTTTGAAGATATCCTTCGTGGGGCGAGGCTTGGGAGTAGGCCTTGGCGTGTGGCTACTCTCTAGTCGGTGTCGGGTGATGGAGTCCACCTCACGGAGTGGCGAACGACTCACGGAGTGAGTGAGGCGGTAGGCTCGAGAGCGAGCCGGTCCTTGTCGCAAGGGGTAGCCTCAACGGAGAGTAGAAGTTGCGGCTCGAACTTCGGTCAAACAAACACCGTGTCACTCTCTCATTTAATTTTCGCATTTACTCTCTCGCATTGCTTGTGTTCTTTTGAATGCCATGTCATAGTTGCTTTGTGATTTATTTATAACTTCCGCTTACTTGACTTGCAATTAGGATTGGGTCATTCTTAACTTGTTGCCTAATTGAGAATAATTTAGAAAAAGAAATTAAAATTGCCTATTCACCCCCCCTCTAGGCCTTAGGATCCTCTTTCAAACACTACATGAAAACCACCTGTTTTCAACGGCCAAAATCGTGTACCCAAGTCACTGCTATCAGGTGGGGCCTGATAGCAGGGGCTTGATCTAACTTGGTGGATGATCACGTGGATGGCAGTTAATCATGCTTTGCAAAAAATGGCGCAGGAGGCGTGAGTACAGCTCGAACCGTGGGAAGCATGTGCTTGCGCCACACGATGCTAGCCAGAAGGGAAGGTAGTTGTTTGTTCAAACCAATAGGGCGCCAAATATTTTTATGCTTTGCATTTCCAAACACCTCAGTCGACGACCATGTAGCAGGCCGTCGACCAATGCTATGGGGCCCACCTTGTTAGGGTAGCTTCCCACATCTCTAGCTAGGCACACACAATGATGTCGATCCGGGCCCAGATTTCAAACCATAGTGTCCACCCGATGTGTTGGACCCATAAGCTGTGTGTACCTAGCTTTCAAACCACGGTGTCCACCCGCTGTGCTGGACCCATAAGTTGTGTGTGCCCAACTTTCAAACCACAGTGTCCACCCGCTGTGCTAGACCCATAAGTTGTGTGTGCCTAGCTTTCAAACCACAGTGTCCACCCGTTGTGCTGGACCCATAAGTTGTGTGTGCCCAGCTTTCAAACCATAGTGTCCATCCGCTGTGCTAGACCCACAAGCCAGTTGCGGTGCATCGCGGTCATATGGCCCCCCTAGTCGATGGCTGGACCCAGATGCCAGTGGCAGTGCACCACTGCTAGGTGGGGCTTGGTATCCAGTGGCTCGATCTAGCTTTGGTCGACGACAACGTGGTTGGGCATCAACCATTCTTTGCAATAAAATGGCGCAAGAGACGCGGGCGTGGCTAGAACCTGAGACCTCGCGGGGAGTATGTACCCGCGCGAACGCTGCTAGCCAGGAGGGAAGGTAGTTGTTTGTTGAAACCCATAGGACGGCAAGCGTTTTTATGCTTTACGTATCTTGAAATGCCACCGTCGACAACCACGTACCATGCCATCGACCAATGTTATGGGGCCCATCTTTTTAGGGAAACTTCCCATGTTTCTAGCTGGGCACACCCAATGACATGCGGGGCCCAGCTTTTGAACCATGGTGTCCACCTGTTGTGCTAGACCCACAAGCCAGTTGAGGTGCACCGCTGCCATATGGACCCCTAGTCAGTGGTTGGATCCACATGCCAGTGGCAGTGCGCCACCGTCAAGTGGGTCCCGATAGCCAGTGTCTCGATCTAGCTTGGTCAACGGCCACGTGGCTAGCCGTCAACCATGGTTGCAAAAATAATTGCATAGGGGGCACGGGCACGGCTCAAACCCAAGACCTCATGGGAAGCACCCACCCGCACCACACTTTTATGCTAGGAGGGAAGGTAGTTGTTTGTTAATTGAAACCCATAGGGTGCCAAACATTTTTATGCTTCACATTTTGAAAGGCAACGGTCGACAGTTTTATGGCATGCCGACGATCTTGTCTGATGGTTGGGCGCAGTATGTTATAGTGTCCCGCTACACCAGCTTACTGGGCCACCTCGCCACTGGCTTAAGTGCACAAGCAAGTAGGTCCTACATGGCAATGATACGGGCTCTAGACTTGTGTGTAATAGCGCCGTATGCTAGGCCGTCGTGCAAACTAAGGTAGATTATGTTGTATGTGTGTTGCATGTGTGCTGTCTTTCTTTTATGATTATGGTAGATGGTTGCACTCAGGCTGTATGTGCATTGTGTTGGTTGTCAAAAACACTCATTTCTTGCGGTGCAAGAGGTAAGAATATATCTTGATTATATATGTTTGTTTCGATGTTTAAATTACCTTTTATTTTATTCCTTGTGCACCTATATATATGATGCGTTATGGCACAAATACGATGACATGGATATAGATTCTTTTTAGATAATAGAAATAGGGACTGACTTATCATCGAGTCGAGAGTTATTTATCTCGTCGATTTTCTAGAGATTGATCAAACATCTTTATATGACATATAAAGATCTAACTAGAATTTAGCATGTGAAAATCGATCGAGACTTATTTAAAATCGATCGCTCCAAAAACCGATAGAAATAACGTTCAAGTCTCTACGTCATGAGAGATGTACGCGCAGTTGCAACGATCATAAACTCCCTCCGTTCCAAATTATAGGTCGTTTGACTTTTTTGACACGTACTTTGACCACTCGTCTTATTCAAAAAAATTTATAATTATAATTTATTTTTGTTATGATTTAGTCTATCATGAAAGGTACTTTAATAATGACTTGAGTTTTCTCATATTTTTACTAATTTTTTGAATAAGACGAGTGGTCAAAGTACGTGTCAAAAAGTCAAACGACCTATAATTTGAAACGGAGGGAGTACCATTTAGCGAGAAGCTGTCTTCGCAGCTCAGCACAAGGCTAAAATTGAATAAGAGACTATTGAATTATTATTGAATTCTTAATCCTTGACGATGAATACACACATATAATCGTGTGGAAGGAAAAGGCCGGATGATCTCGACGCTTAATTACTCTTGTGGGTACGCATGCATATGCAGGGCATGTCAACCCATCACATCACATGCATTCCAAACGTACGGCCACGCCCTCCGCCTCTCCATGCACCGTGTGCATGCATGTATGTTCTTGCGTTTTTGCATGTGTGGTGTGTGGGTGCACTACACGTCTGCACGTCCGTACACATGCATGCATAAATACACGCATACGCATGCACATGCATGCGTACGTACGTACACGCGCGGTCGGTCCCCTGGAGGTCTGGTCCACCAACTGTTCGTGCCTTCATGGGAGAGTAGCCCAAAATATATATATTAATCGACCAACGCTAGCTATATTTGTAGGGTCGACGCTCCATCAACCGATCGAACAAGCAAAGAAGGGTCAGGATTCAGGGCAGCGTGCATCCCATCTCTCCCCTTAGGGCCCTCAACCTTTAATTGTCCCTACGCCTGCCCTCGTCCTCGTCTTCGTCGGTGCCTCTTCCACCATCGGATCTGGTATCCGATGCCCCAGCGTTCTCTCATGTCATTCTCGCCGTGCATACGCGGGATCAATTTTGCTCGCAAGCTAAGTCGGAAGGGAAAAGGAAAGAGAGGAAGAAGAGGGAGGGGGAATGGGGGATCGACCAGGGGAGGGGGGAGGGAGAGGTCGGCAGGGAGAGGAGGTTGGTGCCAGAGAGGAGAGGGGCCGTGGGGTCCACCCGCAAGAGAGAAGATAAGGGAAAAAGGAGAAAAGATTTTAAATCAAATTTAAGTAAAGTCTAATAGATATCCCATGCAATTAATTAATTTAAAATAAAATTGCCTCAAATAAAAGTACATAATTATTACTTTATTTCCTTTTAAGATCAAATAATAATGCAAGTCTATTTATTTGTTTTGAAAACCTTTAGTTGTAGCAAATTAGTTTTAGAAATAGAAAGGTGTTAATGTAACTTAATCATTTTCAATGGTTTAAATATTTTTAAAATATTTTTCATGCATGATGACATGATGCACATGAGTTTTGATTTTTGAAAATGAGTATGTTACATGTAGGAAGTGGGGGTAAAGAAAGAGGAGGGAGAAATTTCGCACTTGCATGTGGGCCACACTACGCCATATCTCTGTTGACTGCCATGTCACAGCCACGTGGACAAAACGACCTTCTAAACCGTCTTGCGATGTTTATTTTCATTTGTTTTATGGTTTCGGTTGGGGGGGAGGGGGAGGTGGAATAGAATACTGATTTCATAGTACATGGGGTTATGTAGATGAAGCGTGATAGTTCAACGTGTAAAATAATTTTTTTCAATTTTCATTTTTAGGTAGCTTTCAGAAAATCGTTAATTAATTCATGCCACTACAAAGTTTCGCGTTAACAGAATGCAAGCTAGAGGGCAAGGACATCCAAAAATGCATATTTATGGGGAATCTCACTTTGTAATTGCTTCACTGTAAAATTTAACTCTATAGTAGCATTTATACAAGGCATTTTCCTCTTGGATTGGTCATGTCCAAAATTTGATCGGGCCACCAGGGTCACCAACCAAACAAGCCTTTAATCTTTGGATTGAAGCCAAATAAAACTATCAAAATTTTGGTAAGGCGAGTTTTTTTTGTTTGAAAGTCAATTTATCCAACCGTGGACTATCGCATTGAAACATTACCACAGTGCCTCGTAGCAATTAGATGTGTTAGGGTATGTACAATGCTCCAACTCAGCTGTCTATAAGCTATCTATTAGAAGTGGCACATCACATTTTTGTTGATGTGGACAATAACTATGAAGGGAGAAGTTGGAGCCGTTGCTTGAGCAAACGCCGGCGCTAGGCGCGGCATGCAGCGCAGCCGGGCAGTACACATGCAGCCATACAGAGCAGGTGCACAGTACATTTTTTATTTTAGTTTTTGCTATATCTTCTATTAGTGTCTCCGATTAACGAACCGATTTTAAAAATGGGTTTCTGATATTTTTTCGAACAAAACTAGACCACACTTGTCATATAAATTTTCTAAAATAAAAATAAAAATAAATTTTAATTTTTTTATAATCTATTGTATGTTTTAAAAATTTTAAATTTTTGTTTTAAATTTATAGCCACTCGATCAACACAATTTTTAAACTCTATGCAACTATTTTAAATGATAATAGATAGCTAGAGACAACCCACTGTACATACATTGTCTATAGAGTTGTCTATAGGTGACATGGCAATGTTTTAGAGACAGCAGCTGTCTCTAACATTGTATATGCCCTTAGATGTGGAATTAAGTATTTCTTTATATCCTACAAAGCAAAAATTTGGTTGTCAACTCACGGGCAAAGCTTTTCGCGTCCGGCTATCATTTCTATGTTGCTGTTTATTAGCGCGCCGATGAATTGACAAGGCCAGCAAAAATTTGGTGATGATCCAATCAAATGGAAGCCAAATCTTTATGACATGACAAAAAATTGGTAAGATTTTCTAGGACTATGGGCATGTTTGGTTCACGGCCGAAGCTCGTCGTGCCAAACAAATGCTCGCCCTCAGGCACGGCTTGCCCGCGCTAGCGTTGGCGAGCGATTTGCTCGCCCGCACCAACGCTCATGTGCGTGTGCAAACCCGTCGGCGCGCCGACAATTTGGCGAGGGCGAGCGGCCGCGAGCAGCGCACCAAACGGCGGCCAGATTCGACGGCGCGCCGGTGGTCGCGTTGGCGAGCGTGGGCGGCGAACCAAACACGCCCTATGACCAAACACATCTTTGATCTGTGTGAAGAGAGAAAGGAAAGAGAGATAAGGGTTGTATTTTTTCGAAGAGATGGATAAGAGCAATTAAAAGCAAAGTAATACGTTTTCATGGGTCATGTTATCATATACTCCCTCCATCCCAAAATAAGTGCAGTTTTGGCTATGCACCTAGACTTACTTATGTCCAGGTGCATAGCCAGAACTGTAGTTATTCTTGGACGGAGGTAGTATGTCTCTATAGAGCGAGCAAAAAAAGTAATTAACAATGATGTTTAATTCATAGATAATATGTATTGGGAAAAGTTGTATGATGTTTTTATGTTGTATGAGGTTTGCTTAATTAGGAACAAGGTAGGCTATAAACTAGAAGGTTTTGAAGGCCATAATTCGAAATGAGTTGATCAAAGTTGAGTGCATGCAAATGCAACCCCACCGGCCCGACTGACTAAGCATATTATGCTATATACCCTCAAGGCTCAATTCAAGACAATTATTAATTACTTCTGTCCTCAGTTGTCACCGCACATTATCACAACTCAGAAGAAGCTCACGAGGACCATCCCCTCCTACCTACCAAGTTGCCCAGTTGTTTTCACGAGGACCATCTCCTCCTTGCTGCTAACTCTTAACTAGGGTTGATTCGGCTCAAATCAACACCGAATTTAGGATTAACTTTAAGATCGAGCTTGATGAAAACTCGGTTAAGACTAAGGCCCTATTCTTTTGAGCTGATCTGAACGGCTGAACGGCTGAAATGACTGAACTTCGAGAGCTTCTTGAGATAGTCTCGAGATTCGGATGCATTTCGTTTGACTTGCTTTTTAAAGCGTTAGAACCCACCTTCAAAACAACAAAAAAACAGACTCAAAAAACTCAAAGCATATGTGTTTTTAAAACATAGATAAGTCGTTAAGCTGTTAAGCTGAAAAGAACTGGGCCTAAGTTCGACTTGGTTCAGCTTAACTGCTTAAGGGAGAAGAATACATATAAGACTATAAGCTCGGTTGGACTTCGAGTCGAAACTCATTTCGAATTGGTTGGACAATAGTTGATTTAGAGAGAGAGACATACATGGTTTAATGATGTTTATTCGGGCTCAGTTGGACTCGACGACGAGCTCAAGCTCATCTCGAATTGGTTGGACTAGTTGGTTTGAAAAGACATGAGAGAATTCCCAGTATGCCACTGAAAATATTTACAATTCTCTATCTGTCACTCGAAATTCTCTTTTCCTTTACATGCCACTGGTTCAAGTTTTCTTTTCCCTCAATGCCACTGCCGTTAAGTTCGTTAGTTTTAGTCGTTTAAAGAATTCATTAATATCTAAAATGTCCCTTCAGTTTAAAATTTTAAAAAAATCATATCTCCTTCATTTTAACTCCAAATTGAGTGATTCAAATTTTTAAATTTATGTAAAATCATTCTCTACTTGCTATTCAAATATTTGTAACATTTGGTATTTTCAGCTTTTGTTCTCCTTTTTCATAAGGCATGGTAGGTTTGATTAATTTTTAAATAAAATTACATCCAAAAAGTTTTAATGTCTACTTTCAAATGTGGCTATACATAATTTTATGAATCAGTAGAAATTTTTCTCATGTTTTTATGAATTCTATACTATTTTTTTGTTTTTTCTATTTTGTAACGTATTAAAAAGGCAGGGGCATAATGGTTATTTTGTAACTCCGTTATATTCTTTTCTTGAGTGGCATTGAGGGAAGAAAAAACTTAAACCGGTGGCATGTAAGAGAAGATCGAATTCCGAGTGACAGATAGGGAATTGTAAACTTTTTCAATTGCATACAGAGAATTCTCTCAAAAGACATAATATACATATTCTAATGATGTTTATTTGAGCTCGGTTGAACTCAGCGAGGTCCTTTGGTCCAGCCCTAGCTGTAGCAACACGTACTGTCCAGTATACTTCCATACTACATTCACATGAATCACATAGTGCACACTTATCCCTCCACGGGCGAGACATACAAGCTACCGAGTGAAGCCAAGCGAAGTGGCGAGCAAGAAAGCTCGGCGCCGGCCGGCATTGCAATGCCGACGCCGACGGCGATGGCAGTGCCGCCGCACACCTCCATCCGCTCCCTCATCTCCTTCCTCCACCTCCACCTCCGGGCGCTCCTCGCCGACCACGCCGCGGTCCTCGCCGTGCGCCGCCGGTGCCTCGCGCTGCTCGCGCCTCCACCGGGCAGGGACAGGGGGCGGGGCCGGGGCCCGTCCGGCGACGGCGACGGCGACGCCGCCGTCCTCGCCGCGCTGAAGGGTGCCGTCGACGCCTTTCCCGGCGGCGCCGATGGCCTCGCCGGCGTCGAGGCTGCGCTGCAGGGCCCGGCGCTGCTGCCGGAGGACGGCGAGACGGCGGGGCTGGACAACCGGCGCGTCGCCGCGTGCGCCTACTTCTACCTCGCGCTGGTGCGGGCGGCGCAGGGGGACGCGTGGCAGGCGGCCATGCACTTCCTGCAGGCCGTGGCCGTGTCCCCGCCCACGGTGGCCGCCGGCGAGCTCGCGCCCGCGCGCTCTGGGACGGCCTCTTCGATGAGGCCGTGCTAGCGCGCGCCGGCGGCGGCGGCGCCGGCGAGGACGACGCGGCGCGGCGCGCGGCCAGGCGCTACAAGGACTGGCTCATGTACTACAAGGTCGTCGCCGCCGTGCCGGACGGCGGCGCCCCGGCGAGCAGCGGCGGGTGAGTCGTTACAAAACGAGGGACCTTACCGTGCGAGACAGTTATAACGGTACCAGCTGCTATACACTGGCTAGCATACGTATACGGGAGTATACGGCCAGTGCACGTATATGCATACGTGATACGTATACATTCACCAGTATATACGTACACGTACTTGTGATTTCGTGAATGATGAACCGTAGGTTGCGGAGGACAGTGGAAAGTGAACATTCCACGATAGGGCTGTCATGTGGATGTGGCGAGGTAGGGATAGCCTTCTCTTTTATTTTCTTGAAAAAGATTTTGCCTTTTGTCTAAGCACTTTTCTCTTTTCCTTTTTTTCCCGATTTTCCCCTATTGCTTTTGAATTGATGCAATACAAAAGAAATAGATTTTACACTCCGTTTTGTAGTGGAAAATTTCATAGAGATGGAGTATGTTGGTCTGGTGACAATGGCTAAAAGATGGCCAGAGCATGAGCATAGTTCTGAATTTAGAAGAGATGAACAGCTTCTTGAGTGATCTTGTGATTTGTGAAAGAAATGCCTGGACTTTTGTCTCTCATTCCCTTTGCCCAAAGCTTTTCTTCCCCTGTAGAACCCCATTGGAGCACATTGTGCAGGTCTGGGCACAAACCTGCACTTTCTAGCGTGTCCCTGAGATGTGGCAAAAAAGATGGAAGATCAGCACTCTTTTCTTTTCCAAAAAGGATCCTAAAAGGAGCCGGAAGACACTCCTTTTTGCCGAATGCATCTTCAAATTCCTGACGAATTCTTGAAGCAAAGCTGGGAGCAAAGATTCTCCACTAGCGGCTTGAGACAAGCATGTACATTAAACCGTCCTGACCCACAGCTGCATGCCTGCAAAAAATTTACACCATCTAGAGAGATCATCTTGAGTGGTGCTACTGCTATACATAGCTTCAAAAACCAGCAGATGAATTGATGGTTCCAGTCTAGTATAATTGCTGCATGCCTGCATTGTTTATCCAGCTATAGTGTAGCAGTGATTGCTGCCTGCTAGTACTACATGTATAGGTATAAGAGTTGTCTCATTGTCTGAAGATATATACATCCATGAGCAGGTGCCTTCAGCTGGGAAGATCTGAATGCTCTGCCATTCCGAGATGGCCAAATTTCTCAGAGGCAAGTGTCAAATATTCTTCATGCATGTCTCGATGTACAATGCATATCTACCAAAGAGTTGATAAGTTACCGGAATTTGAGAGCTGAAGTGAATTTGACATTTGTGCAGGATAGGGCAGTCGAAACAGCTGATCATGAAGAAAAGAGCACGGCATCCATCTCCAACTTCGGTGCTCAGGATGGCTTCGCCGAGCTGAAAGATTTTCTCAACTGTGTGGATCAAGATTATCAAGAAGATACCAAGGGCAGCTCTGACAGTAGGTGCCTCCATGAGATGCTTGAGGAGTCCCAGACTGACTCGCCGGTTTCCTTCTACTCACATCTCGACTCTAGTGAAGCAAGCGACAGTGAGGTAAAATATGGTTAATGCTAGCACTGGTTGCAAACTATCGTAGACAAGGGAACTCAGTGTTCCTTTTTTTAGTTCCAGAATTTGATTCAGATTTTCACAATAGAATATTTATCTTTTTCTTTAATATTTTCAAGCAAAGCAATAGAACAGTTATCTTTTTCTTTAATCTTAACAGTTATCAGCACCCAT
The DNA here is from genome assembly GCA_036346415.1 of Raddia guianensis. Lineage (NCBI taxonomy): Eukaryota > Viridiplantae > Streptophyta > Magnoliopsida > Poales > Poaceae > Raddia > Raddia guianensis. Next base: position 18,108,982 of record CM070538.1, read on the forward strand.
GTGAATTGTCATATCATTAATCTGAATTTCAAAGGATTTTCTATAAAAGAGCGACAAGCCTGAGAAGACCAATATAAAATAGATGCTGGAGTAGAGGGAATTGGATTAATGATCCTGGCAAATCTTTCTGAAACCCTTGTCTGAATATCATAAGAGACTTTGTTTGAAAGAGGTTTCATTTCTTGTGTTACTGTTTCATCTACCAGACTTCTTGAACTCTGTAATTCCATTTATCATGAAATGGAATTGGGTTAAACCCCTTTTCCAAAAAAGAAAAAGAAAAAAGGAAACAGACTTTGTAATATTGATATATGGAGTACAGCAAACTTTAATTACAAAAGTGTAGAAATGCTGGAGCAGCCCTTAGAATTTTGTAGATTTTGATATTATCTAATTCATTTCAAGCAGGAAGTTTCACATGACAAAGGGAGGTCAGCAAAGATTATGCCAATTGATGCAGATTTCTCGGCAACTAAACTCCATGAAAGGTACTACATCTGACATAAATTTTCTAGTTACCTGTGTTGTCTTAATTCCTAACACATTTTTTGTCTTGGTAACACATTTGTTTAGATCAAGTCACAAGAAGAATCTGACATGGTGCACTTCTCCTGAAAATGCAATGATATACGCTCCTGACTCTCCACTTTACCATGTCGATGACCACGAAATGAAACCAAATTACTTACAATCAACCAGATCGCAGAGCTCACTAAATAATTTGTCAAATTCAGTTCTAGATTTAAAGAATGTGGACTCATACTCTTCATCCAACTATTTCAACAAGGATGACATGTTTCAACAGTGCACACCAAGGCATGATCTCAGATGCTTCAGCAACTTCTCAACCAAATTTATTAAGAGAAGTGCTCTATCCGACCTGGTCTCCCGAGGAAGCATGAGTAGGAAATTCAAATCTTCCTCTACCAGTGATGACTGGAGCGATATCAGCTCGCGTTGGGGGAAGGACAGTCATGTTGATTTTCTTGAAAGGTTAGAGAAGGCAGTATCAAAATTATTGGTTTCAGATGGGTTAGAAAGCTGCCTAGATGCTGGCTCAGAAGTCACAACTATATGGCAGTTGCTGAACAATACTTCTGAGGTGAGGTACAAACCATCAGTAAGGCAAGACATCCTTGACCAACTGGTTGACAGCATTTCCACATCTAAAAAGGATAAAGTGATCAGGGCTTCAGTTTATGTATTATTGCTTATGATATCTGAAGATAGGAATGTAATGAGAGGCATCAAGAGGAAGGATTTCCATTTATCTAATTTAGCAACTGCATTGAAGAGAAATGTGCATGAAGCAGCCATTCTGATATATTTGTTGGATCCTTCACCTCTAGAGATAAAAAACTTGGAGCTGTTACCTTCACTTTTACATGTTGCCTGCAACTCAGACACCCAAAAATGGCCTAAGTTGCTTCCACTGACGCCTACATCAGCATCAATAGCTCTCATTGAGATCTTAGTAACAGCATTCGACTATGTAACAAATAATGTCCACCTGGCCACCCTTAGCTCTCCTCATATTCTCTGTAAGCTTGTTGACGTTGCCAAGAACAACAACCTGGAAGAAGGTGTCGCCTTGGCAGCTATTCTCATCAGGTGTGTGCGACTTAATGGAAATTGCAAGAAGTTCTTATCACAAGCTACTCCAGTAGAACCTTTCCTTCACCTTCTCAGAAGAAAAGAGCAGCGTGCCAAGTGTGCTGCACTTGAATACTTCCATGAGATTCTTCAGATTCCTCGGTATGTTCCACACCCTATGAATGTTCAACTTGTCAAGTCTTTACCTTAATAACTTGGTTTTTTCAAGTTTCAGGTCCTCAGCAGTTCTTTTGCTGCAAGAAATACGGCAGTTGGGAGGAATTGCTATTATGCATACATTGATGGCCTGTCTTCATCAAACTGCACATGAACATCGAGTTTTAGCAGCTAATCTTCTCCTCCAATTGGATATGCTGGTATTCCTACTGTCCCAGATACTCCTAATCTGAACAATCATTTTGAGGTTCATAGAAACAACAAATGATATGATCTTTCACTAGTATCGCTTTAAAGAATTACAGCACAATGTTCATAAAACAACACCCAAAGATATCTTCTGTTTGAGTTCCAAAAAAAATCTTCAATCCATAATATCTATTAGAATAACCACAATATTGCAGTGTCCTTGCATTATCTGAGATGACAGGATTTTATCTATTTTTGCAGGAAAGGTCAGATGGCAGGAGTGTGTTTCAAGATGAAGCAATAGAGGTCCTATTGGAATCTCTATCATCTCAGGAAAATTATACTATGCAGGCGTTAGCAGCATCTTTTCTTTCCAATCTTGGAGGGACTTATTCCTGGTCGGGAGAATCTTACACTGGTGCATGGCTCGCAAAGAAAGCAGGTCTCACATCAACATCTCATAGAAATGTGATCAGAAATATTGAATGGCTTGATACCTGCCTTCAGGTTAAGTATAAAAGATATTTATCCCTTAAGCCAGCATGGCATATACCAGCTTAAAAATTAACACATAAGAGTAAAATGTGATGCAGGATGCAGAAATAAGCTCATGGAGCAGTAAATCCGCACGAGCAATTATCAGGATAGGAGCACCAGTTATCAATGCTTTGGCCAAAGGAATGCAAAGCAAAGTGAAGGGAACCTTATATGACTGCCTAGTTTGTGCTGCATGGCTTGGAAGTGAGCTGTCTGCCCTTGGTGAAAAAGACATAAGATATTCTGCTTGTGAGATTTTGTTGAATGACATAGAACGCCACCTGCACCCAGGATTCGAGCTTGATGAAAGGGTTCTAGCATGCATGTGTGTTTACAACTACACATCTGGAAAAGGTAAAGAATATTCATTATTACATAGTTATAGAGCATGTTCAGAATAACTTAATCTTAATTGTAAAGAAAAATAATTTGGTTTTTTAAGTCTAGTTTTATTATTACACTAAAGCCACCTCTAAAAACTCTTGAAAAGTAACATAGTCAAGAACCTCTCTAAGTTCAGCTTATCATTCAACTGACTACAGCTTAGCTAATTTATTCATTTAGCTCAGGCACTCTAAACATGCTCATAGACTTTTAGTTGAGTGGTTTGTGTTGACTAACCAGTAAGTTGCATATCATGATGATTTTGTAATGTAGTCTAATAGAAGAATGATCCAAGAAATGATTCTCTCCCCCTAATTTAGGAAAGCAAAAGTTGATGAGCTTGTCAGAGGGTTCACGTGAATCTCTTAGGAGGCTTTCATCATTCATATGGATGGCTGAGGAGTTACTTCAAGTTACAGATTATTATCTCCCCAGCAAGCTGGTGAGTACTGTTCATATTAAACTCCTGTTCTGAATTGATCATTTTTTTTCCTTAAGATAGAACAAACGTGCTTCTATGCTATGCTACAGTAAAAGGAGCTAAGATTATACAGTTACCAGTTGCAAGTGGTTCTTATTTTTCAATCTAATATGAAGTGCTTTATGATGCTTTGGAAGCATTATTGCTATTGTAATAAGAATGTACTCTAGCTTACCCTTTTGGAACTTTTGTTTTACGCAAGTTTTACGCAAAATCTAATTATCTGAAGTTGTCAGTGCAGCGTGTATCATGTGTACATACACAAATCCTTGAAATTGGTCAACCTGGAAACGGAGCAGCAACTGCTATAACATTCTTCAGAGGGCAGCTCTTTGTTGGTTATTCTAATGGGGTCATCAGGGTAATGATAAGTTCCATATATCAAACAGTTTTTTCTATTATTCGCAAATCCACTAAACGAGGACACATATTGTAACATGAGACACGGTTCCCTAACAAGGAGTCTGGGACCTGAGATATATAGTGCAGAGAAGTTTGCAACTTCAGATTCAAGTACTGCATAGTTTGTTCCAGTTTGTCTGGGGCCACATTCTTCCCATTTGAACATTTATGATAAAAAACAAGAAAGTGGTTTCGTAATTTGTGAGCAAGAATGTTCTTAGCCATCAAGTTCCATGAGTGAACCTGCTTTTAAACTTTTGGCCTGTTTGGTTTACAGTCTAACATTGCATTGCCACGCTTAATATTAGTCATGCCATAGTTTCTTCGGTGGGTGTTTGGTTCATGCCACAACTATGGTTTGCCATACTTTCTTAGCCATTGGGCCCATGCATCATAGGATGAAATTCTTGCCACACTTTATCATAAGTTTGGCGCTAGAATTCTTGACCATAAAATATGTGGCTTGCCCCCTTTTTCTTCTTAATTTAATAATACGCAGCTCGCCTGCGTGTTCGAGAAAAAAAAAATGTGGCTTGCCACACTTGTCTCAAATTAGGTGTGGTAATGTTAGTTGGGAACCAGACAGGCCAGTCTTCAAGTAAAAGAGTCTTTCACGTGCTCTGGTCAGTGGTCACCACTAGCGCCAAGAATCTGCTTTCTGATTACCATTTGCTATAATTTTCATAGCATCCTAGCAGGCATGTCCTGGTTTCTGGATGGTGCATTAAGTGCTATATGCCACGTAGATTTTTGACAGGATTCCAGCCACTGCCTACTGCTTTGAATGCTCTAAGAATAAGGTCAACTTCAAAAGGAAAGAGAAGTTATTTTCCAAATTCCATGATACAAATTAAGGTCCAAAAGAATTAGTTCTAATTAGGAAGTGATCTGCAAAAATGAGATCAACACTGTTATGAAACATATAAAAGTTTATTGGTTTCAGTTCATGCCGGATTACTAAAGGTCCTAATACTCAGGTGTTCCTTTACAGGCATGGGATATAAAAGGCCAAAGAGCAGTAATCGTCAGAGAGGTTAAAGAGCACAAGAAAGCAGTGACTTGTTTTGCACTATCGGAAACTGGAGAAAATCTCTTGAGTGGATCAGCTGACAAATCTATTCGGGTAAATAATACAATCAACTACAATAAGAAAAAAAATCATAAAAGGCTAACTATTAGGTCCCTTTGCAGATATGGAAAATGGCACAACGCAAGCTTGAGTGTGTTGAGCTGATTCAAATAAAAGAAGTTGTTCAGAAGTTTGATGTTTACAGCGACAAAATCATTGTACTTACACAGAACAATGTTCTGAAGGTAAGATGTGCTTCTATGATCCCAGAAATTGTCTCGACAAATGGAGTGTATAACAATAATTTTTTTTTCTACTTTTGAATTCTTTTTGCTTCCTCAGTTCTCTTGTTCATCAAGAAGCAGCCAAACATTTTACAAGAACAAGCATGTCAAATCTCTAGCTATAGCTCAGGGCAAAGCTTACCTTGGTTGCACAGACTTGAGTATACAGGTTAGTTTTGTCATCAAGATAGTGATAGCATCTAGGAGCATGGCGTCTGAAATAGTGACATGTAAAATTTGTCAACAGGAATTAGATGTATCAGTAGAATTGAAGATCGAGATAAGGTTACCTACAAGAAGCTGGAGAATTAAAAAACAACCCATTAGCTCCATTGTAGTATATAAAGATTGGATGTACTGTGCTGGTTCCCAAGTGGAAGGGTCTGCCATAAAGGTAATGATCAGTGTTGACCTCTGAAATCCATCAGGTGAAAATAAAAATGCTAAACGTTGTACTATTGTAAAATAGGATTGGAAGAAGCGATGCAAACCTAAAATAACGATGCCAATACCAAAAGGTGCAAAAATAGAGGCAATGGCTGTGGTGGAGGACTTCATCTACTTGAACTGCAGCAAAAGCCCTAGTATTATTCAGGTGATTTTGAATTAATCCTTTTTTTGCCGCATTGTCCACACTAATCTTATTATCTATATGCCACTGATGATATGAGAGGAACCTCCTTTGCTCCAAAGCCTTAGATTACAAAATTGCAGCACTCATATGACCAAATTATCTTCTACTTCTGGGTTCACAACACAGATATGGTTGAGAGTGAATCAGCAGAACGTAGGAAGGCTATCCGCAGGGAGCAAGATAACGAGCATCTTCACCGCAAACGACATCATTTTCTGTGGAACTGAAACTGGGTTGATCAAGGTCAGTAGCATACCATCAATTACTGTATGTGTCATCTATATTCATATTGCGTTTTACACCCTAATTAAAATGCCACCTACTGCAACTACAGGCATGGATCCCTTTGTGAAGGGCACAGAAGTGCGAGGAACAGCGCAGGGCAAAGAAAGGCTCGATTTTGTAAATGCAGATTGTGTACAGAAAGCATGAAAGAAAAAAGAGAGAAAAGCATACCATTGTATCGTGCAAGCATATATTCGTGCTTAAGCTCCATGGTCAGACAGCAATGGCTAGCAGCAGCTTCACAATGTAAGATAGTCATCATGCCTGTGTATGGAATTTCATTTTTGTGGAGAGGATAGTGCCCGTGGATGTTAATACCTGATACTGTCTCTCCCACATAGCATATATATACACTCCCATGAACTCGCGTGGCACATCGATTGATCGGATCCTACCTGAGCAAGAAAAAAGAAGCAATGCTTAACGCAGCAGATCCATGGAGAGAGAGCTGGTATCATCAGGGTAACGAAGCGGCGCGCACGGCATCCATCGCGGACCTGGCCTATAAATCCGAACCCGAAGGGAAAAAGCTTGAGGCAGGCTGCAGCGGGCCACCTGGACGAACACCTTGCGGGCGGTGGGCTTTGTTGGGTGGGGAATTGTTTCTTGCTCCCTCCCTCCCCATCTCCGTGGACCTTGGCCATGGCGCCTGGCTATTCCCGATTTGCGCAGCGCCCGGCCGTTCTCGGCGAGAGGGCAGGAGGACCAGCGTGCACGACGCCGGCAGATGGTCGCGGGTGGAAGCTTCGCTTGCCAGTTGCCGCAAGGATGCAGTGCTGTGAGGCATCCATGCGCCATGCTCATTGCCAATGCTGCCATAGTGCCCTCATTGCCCAGGCTGCCATAGCTCTGTGCTGGCCCGGCCCAATGGGCTGTTTTTTTAGAAAGGCCCAATGGGCTGTTAAGCTCGTGTCAGTGCACAAAGGGCGGAACGAATTAACGATTTACCACTCTCAACATGTGTAGTTCGCCAAGTATATCACTTGTGTGTATGACATATGGGATCATCTGTGTGTATGACAGTGTGTCAGAGTAGTATTTTAGCGAGAACCAATGTTGAGACTTGAGAGTGGCAAAGGGCATCCTATTTCACAAGAATGGGGGATATGAATTGAGACGTGAATCCCCTTCGTTTCAACCAATCAATCAAGAGAATTCCCTCCAACCAATCACATAGGAGGGGAAAAAATAGGATTGAAAAAGGTATATGAACTATGTACTATCAAATTGCTTTTGAGCCCAAATGTCATATTAGCTTGGTCTCTGTAGTAGCAAAACTAGATCAAAATGATCCCTTACACCGATCAAATAGTTCCTTTGTGTGGTTTCAATGACGTGACATTTACGTGCATATTTTTCTCTTCTTGCTCTCTCTATCTAGAGAGTTCAACAAGGATCTAAGAACCAACGGTGATAGTAACTTTCAGTACCAGTTTATGTCGGCATGCGCAAGCAGGCGAAAATAGACCTATTTACATCAGCCAAGCCAACATAAACAAATGCTTCTAGGACTTGGCACAAACTGTCCATGGTCCACATGTTTATGTTGGCCAGGCATGTCCATGGTATTTAATATGGTAGCTATGTCGTCGGTATTTATTTGCCGACGACATTAGTAGTTTTAATTAAATAGGCTCATACTGTAATTAGTAAGACGTCGATTAGTAATTCTACCTCGTTATTATGTTGTATCCTGAACGCAGCCATATTTAACCCGTTTGGAAACGCTCTATAATTTCATACGGAACTTGGACGGTGATTCGTTGTGTTCCATTATAAAATTTTTTGTGCTTCCGAGCTATCCATGTTTTGGACAGCCTACAGATGTGCGTTTGAGTACGGTGGTCATGGGCACGAGGTGTACGGGTTGGATTTTCGACAGAATAACCTTGTCGTTCTCCTGGTGCATAACATAAGCGGTACGTCGTACCCGTCGTTGCACTGGGAGGACTGCGCGGTTATTCTGCTGGAATTCCGACCCGTACACCTTCGTGTCGCAACTACCGTATTCAAACACACATCCGTAGGTGGATAAGCCCTCCTATTTAGTTAGGCTTAAACCGTTAACTGTTTAAAACTGAACTATTATACATGTATGAACGTTATATAGTAAACGATGGAAGATCGACGGTGGATGTATGATGGATGGAAGAAGTCTGGTCGGCACACGGATGAGTGGTTCGACAAAGTTGAGGCATTTGTGGAAGATTCTTTCGGAAGATTCTCCAACCCTAATGCAGCGCTCGTGCGTTGTCCTTGCGCTGTCTGCTCAAATACCGAAAAGAGGTCCAAGAGGGATATTAGCGAGCACCTCTGTAGGCATGGATTTAAACCAAACTATTTTGAATGGGTATATCATGGTGAGAGTAAACGTCCGACGCCGGTGTGTAGCCCTGTGGATTTTGGAGAGGGTTACGATGAAGTTGAGGTGGACAGATTGGACGAGCTCACGGATGATGTGAGTAGGGCTTATGATCTCTCCTCGAGGAAGAGTCCAAACCACTTACCCAACAATTCGAGAAGCTTCTTGATTCTGCCAAGAAGCCGCTGCATGAGCATACCGATGTGACCGTGCTCTCGGCGATGTTGCGTCTAATGGCCGTGAAAACCAAATACAACCTCTCCGGCAATTGCTTCAATGAACTTTGCAAATTAGTTGATAGCCTACTTCTGACTGGACATAGAATGACTTTAAATCTGTACGAGTCGAAGAAACTTCTTAGTGTGTTAGACATGCCGTGCGAGAGGATAGATTATTGCTCAAAATTCTGCATGCTTTGCTGAAAGACTGATTCTGGACTGACTCATTGTAAGTATTGCGGTGATAGTCGTTACGTGGAAGTTAAAGGAAGAGATGTTGTAATTAGACAGACGACGATGGCTCATAAAACTTTTCGTTTCTTTCCGATCTATCAACTCCTGCAACGGTTGTATATGTCGAAGTCCACGGCTAGACACATGAGGTGGCACAAAGAGGAAAAACGTAGAAAGGAGGGTGTAATGATTCATCCATCAGATGCACAAGCCTGAAGGCATTTTAACCATCCATCTACACCCTGAGTTTGCAGCTGAGCCAAGAAATGTTCGCATCAGACTTTCCACTGACGGGTTCACGCCATTCAATATGACATCACACCCGTACTCGTGTTGGCCGGTATTTGCTATCCCATACAATCTACCGCCACAACTATGTTTGAAAGAAGAGTATATGTTTCTTTGTGTTATCATACCTGGGTCTAAGTATCCTGAAAAAAATTTAGATTTGTTCATGCAACCACTGGTAGAAGAGTTCAGCGACCTATGGAGTAAAGGAGTCTTGACACATGATAGTTATAAGGGTCAGAACTTTAGAATGCGAGCCGCATACTTGTGGTCAATACACGATTTTTCGGCGTATGGTATGTTCTCGAGGTGGAACACATATGAACAGTTGTCGTGCCCAAAATGCTTGTGTAACACTGATGCATTCATACTTAAAAAAGATGGTAAGACTTGTTGGTTCGACTGTCACCGTCGTTTTCTTAAGCCGAACCATCCATTTAGAAAGCCAAGAAATGCATTTCGTAAAGACAAGACTATGACAAAACAGAGACCACCAAAACGGTTTGAGGTCAAGAATATCATTGTTTGGCATGAAGATTTGGTAAAAAAGGGCTACGAGGATGGGTATGGTGAGGTGCACCATTGGACCCATAAATATAGCATTTATAACATTTCGTACACAACAGACCTGATGCAGCCTCACAACCTCGACCTGATGCATCAAGAGAAGAATATGTGTGAGGCAATCGTCAACACAAACCGGGACATCCCACAAAAAACAAGAGATAACAAAAAAGCTCAACTAGATTGTGCTTTAATATGTGATCGTCCATAAATGAACCTCGACGAGAAGGGATGAAGACTAGGGCAAAGTACTGCCTCACATGTGGACAAATAAGGGAGATTCTAGTTTGGACTGGAGGACAGTATTTTCTAATGCCCGGTTGGATGAGAGCGATGAGGTTGGGGATGACGAGTGGGAGCCGGCGCCCTCGTCCTCTGGAGCCGAGTCCTCGAGCTCCAATAGACACCGGGGGTGAAATAAAATGTCAAAAGCCCCGGCAGATCCATCTCAGAGGATAGAGATATAGGTTGCCCCTGGGGAGAGGTATATGTGCTAACCAAAAGTTTTCAATTCGATGTCTTAAATTGTTAAACATAAACTTTCTAAACACGTGTTTTGAATTCAATTGATAACTATACGTGCAGTGGCTTGGTTTGCCTCAACAAAGGCCCGCAGGAGCCAGGAAAGCAGTTAGGGGTGCTCCTCAGGCAGTTCTACCTCGGGCGAGTGGGCGAGGGCCGTGGCAACAAACGCCCCGCGCTGAGTTGGAGCGACTACTACCTCGTGTGGGACGGGGAGGGAGATACAGTGGCCGATGCCGTCATCGAAGAGTTCTGGGTATAATGCTAAATTTCTTACAGGTGTATTTGTGTTTATAAATTTATGACTGCATGTATATGATCATTTATTTGTTTTGTTTCAGGCGAGGTATCAGCTATCCTCTGACGTGACCGCAGAGGACTATGAGTCATGTCGTCATGTCCTCAACAGAATGGCGACAAAGAAGGTCAAGGACGCCATAAGGCTGGCCCGCTTGGATGCGGTGATCAAGCACCACAAGAAGAGGGCCCGACGGATGTCGAGGGGAAGGGCAGCGCTGAAGTACCTCGACACCAAGCAGTATATTGATTACCATCCAGACTGGATGGACAAGTGCCCACGCGCCTAGAGGGACCTATGCTTGATGTGGGAATCATCGGACTGGATCCAGATGTCTAAACAAAACAGGGGCAATAGGGATGCCAACCCTAAAATCTGCTCCACCTACCTTGGAGGGCTCGGCATGGGTCACATCGCACGAGACATCGTAAGCACACTTATCTTTTCTAGTTACAATAATATAAACTTCAAGAACATCATTAGTGAATATATCACTATTTGATTTCACATAAAAGCACGAGACAGGACTTGAGCCCTCGGGAATCGCCGTGTGGAGGATTGCACACACGCCCCATGTCCGGTCAGACGGCACACAACCACCGATGCCGCCGGCTGCCCAGGAGAAGCTTGTAAGTGGCTATCTCTATTCGCTTCTACACCTACTTTGAGCATTTTCGAAATAATCCCCTATATATCTGATTTGTTCACAGGATATCTATAATGCGGCCATGAGGGAAAAACACGGTGCCGACTGTGACCCCGACAGCATGCCAGCCGACCCTGTGCTCATATATGACGAGTTTGGAGGGAGGGCTCACGGCAGGTACGGTGTCATGAACGCCGTCGTACTGCCTGACTCGTACAAGCCCGAGGCCAGGGCACGTCGACAGTCCGCCTCAGCTTCCGCTCGTGCCCAGCTGGACGCCCAGAACAAACTTATCGCGAGTTGAAACAACAGAGGGAGGCGGACAAGCAGCGGTGGAAGGCGGAGCAAGAGGAGAACAACCAGCGGATGCAGGCCATACAAAAACAAAACTTATATATGATGCAATACATGCAAAAGGTAATTAAGATCGTATAGCCTACTAGCTAGGTTGTCATTTCTGATTTAACAAGTTAAAATATTATATTCGCAAGAGTTCTTGGTGGCGGGGTCCTCCAGTCAGGCATAGATGTCTTCTACGCCGCCGCTTGTCTTCACGCCGACGTCGGGGACCCCGACAACACAGGCCGGCACACTTCCCCCGTTCGTGCCGCCGCATTGGTTCCCTATGGTATAGTTTCCACCTGCTTCCGCAGCTTCTCCAGGGGTAATGCATTTAAATCATTTTTTCACAATAAATTCATAACAATACACAAATCCATAAAGTTTTTGAAAATTCACTGTTTTCTCAACTCTTGAGGATGTCCGGTTCGGCTACGCCTGCGCTTGCGATGATTGCACCACAGGGAGGTGACGACAGTGCCACAAGGTCGTCTCCGATAGAGCAATTCGTGACGGATTTGCTTAACCCAGATCCCGACCTAGGTGGCGGTTCGCAAAACCCATAGAAATGCTTTTCTGACTTTGTATTATTCGACTTTACCGTTTGTGACTTGCGACATATTTCTGAAGGTTGAGATGAGCTTTGTCGTTATTTACCGATAATTTCATGTTTTGAAATGATGTGTGGATGTGCTTGTGGTGGAAAATGTGATATCGAGCACTTAATTATGTGTGTATGTCATCGGGTGAATTGGGGGAATGAATATATGGGGTAAATTGGGTTATTTTGAAGGCTGAAGATGAAATTTATTAACAATTATCAGAATTTTTTATTTCTGGAAAACTATCTATGTCGTCGGCCCAGGCCATAGCCGACCACACTGCTCTATCCAGGAGCGCTCTAGGCGTCCACCAGACAGAACCAATGCCGACGGTATAACTAAAACCGCCGACATAGATTTACATTTTTGTTGGCGGCTTAACCTAATACCGCCGACACAGATGGCGGCAAGGCCAACCAGCGAGCCCGCCTTGATGGTCTTGTGTCGGCGGCCTTTCTAAAAACCGACCACATTGATATGCCACGTGCCGGGCCATCGTTCGAATGTGGGGTCCACTAGCCAGAGCGCCGTCACCCAGGGCGTTCCGTCAAGGGGGATCTTGTGTGGTCGACTAGTAGGCCGCTGACATAGCATTAACCCATCGGCAAGCCTTGCATGGGTTTTCGGCGGCACGAGGCATGTCATCGGCGTCGGCGAGCGCGTGCGACAAATACTTATGTTGGCGGTATTGTTATCTATTTCAATTTCTGTAGTGAGTGCTACGTGGGAAATTTTCCTAAAAATAATGTCATGTATCCATTATGAATCAAGTAATGAATTAAAATATTGGTTTAGTACCAACCGCGCCACACATTGTTTATCCTTCATGCCACATGCCCACATACGACACCCTTATTGTCAGCGAGAATCACTGGTGCATAACCCAACCACCATGGCATGATGATAATTAAGGGCATCACTACTCTAGCATGGTGATAATTAAGGGCATCACTGCTATAGAAAGGGGCATTACTATCGATTCCAAAACCGGTAAACCAGCTACACCCATGGCATGATGATAATTAAGGGCATCACTACTCTAGCATGGTGATAATTAAGGGCATCACTGCTATAGAAAGGAGCATTACTATCGATTCCAAAACCGGTAAACCAGCTACACTACCGATTTAGTAATGAGCAGAGAGTGGTGCTTCATGGTATCACTACTGGGTTGTGTAGTGATGGTGATAGAAATGTTTAAAAATATCTTGCGAATATATTGGGATAACTAAGACTTGAATTTAGGACCTCATGAGTTTCGTCTCTCCCTTCTAGCCAACCTACCCGCTGTCGCATAGTGACATGCATTCCTTTTAACTTTTACTTTTCACGAGACTTCACTACGTACTGGTTCGTTACCCAAACCGATAGTGATAGTACCCCGAGACATCACCACCAATTCATGGCTCAAACCGGTAATGATACTACCGGTTCGACTCACCCCATGATCACTATCGGTTCGTGGCTCAAACTGGTAGTGATGTCTTGTCACTATTGGTTTGTGGATCATCACCGAATTATGAATGACCGATAGAGATATGTATCTGTGCTTTTTTTGTTTAGCAGTGCATTGGTATATTTGACCCGGCTTAAAGAAGAAGCCAACCCTCGGCTAGCTAGAGGCCAAACCGGGCTGACCGCTGGCTTGATTGATTCAAAAAAAAAATATTAGAGATTTTTTGTGAGTTAGATTCTACAGAGGTCGACATCAAGATTCAAGAGTATTAGTTCAATCCATTGCTTTCACCCAAGCTAGCTGTCTTTCACTTGCGGTGCACACATACGTGTCCGCTTGTGTCTTGAACGTTCGGCTATTTTTCTACCTCACCGCGCGTGCATTTTGGCATCAATGGATAGTGAGCCTTCACCAAAAATAATTATGAATTTATTCAAAGCTACGTCTTTCCTAACAATAGCATCCATGTATATTTCCCTTTGCTAGGACCATAATTTATAAATCACCACGCTCATATTTTTCGGGTTCTTTAAGCAAAACTGAATATCACTTATCATTTGAATATACAACACCTAAATTGTATGAATAGAATAGATCTCCTGATTGAATACAATTATATACTCCCTTTATATCATAAAAAAAATTATGTCACTGCAGCAGAAAACGCCATCTGTGCACAAACAAAACAGCAGATGGTTGCAAATATGTGTACCAGATGGATTGACACGAATGCGCTCGCCCTGTACAGAACCTTACGCGTCGGCATAGAAAAGCTAATCTTTGGCCTGGTTTGTTTCAGATTAAAGTTAAGTTGCATTTTACTGTAGCAAATTTGTAGCCCCTCAAAAAAAACATTTTAAAGAATTTAGAAAATTACGAAAAAATATTTTACGAACTCTTCGAAAAACTATTTAAAACCCCAACATTACTTCATTTGGCTTACACAAAAATAACAAATTTCATTTAGTTTAATTTAATCTAAAACAAACATGGCCTTTACCAGTTTGTAATGAACCGATCGGTACAGATAAGCCGCCGCATACAAAGCTTTTGTAGTGCAATGCTAGCTGGATGCATAATCGGTACCGAAACCGAGTCAAAGACCCAATGAAAATTCCAATGCTCAACAACAACCCCCCAGAGAGAGAGAGAGAGAGATCCAAAATATTTTCCATTAATTACGGGAACACGCACAAGAGCAAAATAAATAAAATGAAAGAGAATATAAAGCAGGAGACCCAAGATAAAAGACCCCAAACACTGGCATTGACCAATCAAACCGCGTACTTTTCTTCGTCCTCCGTAGCATGCACGTCGCGAATCGCGATCCTGGATTAGTTGCATCTTGTTGCATGGATGTTGATGTCTGAGCTCCAGCTTGAAATGGTCCAACTCCGATCCAAGTCTCCGACCAAGACACCCAAGCAAGGAAGAATTTAACCATGTATAAGTAGCACGTACGTACCTCTTCGATGGGATTCTTTCTCATTTGACAGCTTCAATACTCCTAAAAAAAAAAAGCAATCATATGACTTTTTACCATTGCATGTTCGTAGCTTCAGTGAAGGATGTATAAAGGAGCATGCAGAAGCATAAGGCAAAGAAGTTTTCTTAGATCGATGATAGCATGTTTGATGCTGATGGTGAGGTAGATAAGATCAAGATGCTCATGATTGTAGCCATGGAAGGAGCCATGTCAGGATAGCCAATGTCAAGATAGATGCACATGATGTATCTATGGGTGCACTGTGCAAAGATGTACCACGAAGATGATGGCGATGAAATCAAATAGTCATCAAGAGAGGCAATAATATTGAGAATGATGTAGTTGAATAGGTGCTCAGTTAGGATGTAAGAATATGTCGGTTGTGTCAAAACTAGGTGGGACAAATACAGGGTGTTCCGTAAGAGCATCCCCAGCAGGGGTATTATCAAGGCCTCAGATAGCACAAACACCGCCAAAGACAAAGACCAACAGATGATCCGCTTTTTTGAATTTTTTGGGCGTGATTACTGTAGCTACAGTAGAATACCGAGCCTGCTGGGGATGCTCTAATGTCTGGAAGGATGAAATAGCTACGACATACAGAGACTCAACATAGGTGGCATCTGAAGGGATGGAGTAAGCAAAGCAAAGAGAGACCTAACAATGATGGACGTGCACACAATATGGGAGTGCCATGCCGCATGATGTCGTCGTTTGGAGTAGATGAAAAGGAGGTAAAAAAAATGCTTGTGAACATACAAATAAAATAGATTATGACTTTGACAATATAGCTATGATGTGTTTCAACATTGATTTGATGTTCTCGTGACATTTTTAAAAATGAGAAATAATTTTAAGGTATTAAAAAATAGTTTATGAAGAGAGCGGGTGGCATCGACCGTCATTGAGAACCAAGTTTTTTTTAGTATGCTTAAAAAATTCTTACCTTTGAATATTGAAGGATCGTTGCATACCATGATATTTGTATTAAACGGACTAATTTAACATACGAGCCCTAGTTGAGGATGAAAAATGGCACTCATCATTGACATGGTGAAAAAAATGTCCAAAACTGCATATAATTGGTCAAATAGGATTTTATCTTGTTTTGACGCCGGAAGGGTGTAAAAAAAAAAATCTAGTTTTGAAGTTCACAAGTAATCTACACCTTTGCAATTATTTATTAGGGGGTAAACTATGCTTTGTTCTAAAAAAAATATCTCCTAATAATTTTAGGTGCAGCTAGTAATCACAAAGCAACGAAAGCGTGCTTTCGTGATTCACCTCGTTTGTTTTTGCATTAGGTGCGTTGCGTTGCGTTCCCGGCGTCCGCGTAGTTTGAATGCTCGGCTGGGCGGCAAAACGCAACGCAACGCAAATCCAAAACAAAAAACGCCAATATTTGACATTATGGTTTAGTACGAACAATCCTAGCCTATGTAGACGTGTATTACTCGTCAAACATTACCAAAAAAATTATCAACCATTAGGGTTTGGCTCTGTGTGTCGCTTTTTTCTAGGTTTTTCTAGAGTCGTGGGGGGTTTTTTTTCTAGGTTTGGCTATGTGATGCCTAATTGTTGTCCATTGTTTCTAGTATGTGTTAGGGCGCACACTTGTGTGTGCGTGTTAGTTTTGGGGTTAGGAGTTAGGCTGTCTTCAATAGGCTCCTCTAAAACGCCCTCTACCCCAAAATAGGGGATGGATTCTTCCCATATGTGTTTCAACAATGTTTTCTATTCCGTTTTCTAAAATAGAGATTTTCTTTCCATTCCATTATATGTAGGGTTTCTCTTTTTTCCCCTTTACAATTCTCCATATAGGAAATGCTATTGGAGATGGGAGAAATGTAGAAAGAGATTTTTTTAAATAAGCCTGTATATAAGGCTATAGGGGATCAAATTTAGAAATTCTTGTTGGAGGGAGCCTCAGGGAGTGAGTTGTGTGCGAATTCTTTGTACCCTCTCAAAAAAAATTATCGACCATTTCCTTTTTAAAAAAGCAGCAATAATCAACAGGGGACCGGAATAAGTCCACGTGGGCACGTGGCACGTGGCACGTCGGCTCGCTGCCCCCACATGCGTTGTGCGTGGAGTGGGGCCCAAGCGCATGGACCCCTGCAGAAATGCTAAACGGCCACACCACTTTGCAGCATTAGACATGGCATTGCTCGATCACTCTTGGGCATGATGTTGCACGAGTTTACAAACTCTATGATCACAAGTCGTATATTTCTCTGGTAATCATTACTATTAAATGCTATTTACAAAATTGTATATTTATAATATTGTAAAAATATACTTTGAAATGTATTAAAATATGGGAGCGGACTTGACATAGGCGCTGCGTTTAGGGAAAACGCAGCGCCGCCATCCTCCTCTGTCTCCACCGCCTCCGTTCTTGCGGCGCGCGCCTCCGCCTCCCCACCACCATCGCTCGGCCTCCACTCCGCGTCTCTGCCTGCCGCGTCCGCCTCGCCGCCGCTTCCTCCAAGGCGTCCACCTCCGCCTCCACCACCTCCCGCCTCCACCACCACCCGGCCGCCGGCGCCGCCGCCTCCTCCTCCCCGCCGCCGCCACACCCCCACCTTAACGGACGGGACGGCGTGGTCCCCACCGACGCCGCCCTACCCGCCGCCCTCCTCGGCTCGTGGCCGCCACCGCCCCTCCGCCGCCGCCGACGAACCCCACCCACCGCGAACCGCCGCCGCTCGACGAACCCCCACCACCATCGAACCGCCGCCTCGACCTTCCTCTAGACCCGGAGGAACCCAAATGTTCCCTAACCCAAACCCGAAACGGCGGCGGCGAGCTCGATGGCGGCGACGGCGTCGAGGTAGGCTCTCCTTCCTCCTCCTCATAACCAAGACGACGGCGGCCGGAGTTGGAGACGAGGCGGCGCGGGGCGACGGAAGCGGCGGCGCCTGCGTTTTTCCCCAAACGCAGGCGCCTACAAAGGAGCAAAACCGTTAAAATATATATGATTTTTTATGTGCATAGATTAAACATGTAAAAAAGTATTGATAGTTACATGTAAGGATCGTACCCTCTAGAGTGCACACCAACCTTACACTATACAGTTTTAGCTTCGAGATGGGATAGGCCGCAGGCGTGGCTAGGTCAAGCCTTCGCTCACCTCGTCCCGACCCTCTTTGCACAATGCCCCACGTGGTGAAAAACTTTATCGAGTGAAGATGAGGTGCTAGGTTTAAGCTGGATCCGGTTCTTGTGAGGAGTAATGACCTGTCTCAGAGGAGAGTAAGAGGAACCTCCGAACCTAGAGAAAAAAAATTCTTCTTACCCCATTTACTTTGTGCATTTTTTAATTCCGGCTTTTCCGTTTGTATTGTTTATTGTGCTCTCTTTAAAATGGGTTTCCTTAATTAGTATTGGACCATTAAATATCCCAACTTAACAAAAAAAAACTTGTCTATTCATCCCTTAGGTCAAATAGATTCTTTCGATGTGACCAATCTAATATATATAATTAATATCATCACGACCTTATGTATTCCAAATTATACTACTTGTCGATAAGCCAAAGAAACATGTATGGACCATCATCATTGTTTTGTCAATAGTTTGCTCGGTTTAGGACCAAATCAAACCATGATCAATCCAATATAAATAATTAATCTAATCACAACCTTATGTATCACAAATTATCTACGTATGTTAATAAGTTACGGTAAAATTAAAGATCATGTCTATTAGCATATGCCTATACATGCCACCCATCATGATTCCTATTAATTCTCCTAAAAATTATAAAATAAATAGGAATCAACATCTCTAAAATTTACTCCATGTATTATAAAAATTATTTCTGATGGGGACAAAAGGGGTGGAGATGTGAAGCAATCATGCATGATGACCATGGGTCAACCACGATTTCATGGCATAGTACGAATTAACACGATATTCGGTGGAGAATTGATCAATTGAATAGTCTAAACAGAAGGAGGAAGCAGTAAGCACTCACTTTTTCGTGCTAACGATCGTTTTGTGAATTCCTCATGTAAATATGTTTACTCAAAAAATAAACACAGAATAGGATTTTTTTTTTAAAGAGGACAAACACAACATGGCTATGCTACAACCCAACAACATCAATAAACAGTGCAATATCAAATCATTCCGGGATCATGTTCGGGTTCTTCCGGCTGTGATGAGATGGTTAGAACTTCGGTACCAAACACTCTAAAATACCATATTTTTTAATAGAATAGCTGATTAAGAGAAATTTTTTAAAATGTAATATAAATTGTAAAATAAATTTAAGTCATGTTCTTTTGAATTGATTTGAACGGTTAAACGGTTGAAATGACTGAATTTCGAGAGTTTCTCGAGGTAGTCTGGAGACTCGGATCCATTACATTTGACTTGCCTTTTGAAGCGTCAGTATCCACTTTTGAAACAATGAAAAAACGGACTAAAAAATCAAAACATATACTTTTTTAAAACATATACAAGTTGTTAAGCTGTTAAGCCGTTAAACTGAAAAGAACGGGGCCTATGGCTTCCAAGTTTTTTTTTTTTTAAACTTGGATTAAAGAAGCTGCATTTTTTTTTGAGAGCTAACGAAGCTGCATTTTCGTCGGGGCTTCCAAGTTTTCGAGGACGCGCCATCTCCGCCGTCCACCTCTGATCCGACGGCGCGGAGCGCGCCCCTCCCCGCCGCACCGCCACCGCGGCTTCCACCCGCTCGACCCATAAATACCGCGTCTCTCCTCCGCACCGCTCTCCGCTCTCTTACACGCGTCGCGAAGTTTGCATCCGCGTCCCTGGGAATCTTTCCCCGGGGGGCTCACTGTAGGTTTGATTTTGCGCCCGGCTCCTCCGCCGAAGATGGCGTCGGAGCTCACGTACCGCGGCGGCACGCCCGCGGCCTCCGGCGCCGGCGCCGGCGGGTACTCCCCGAAGCCGTCCAAGCCGCTCGCCTGGCTACCCCGCGCCGCGCGGTACGCCGCCGCGGAGCACCGCCCGCTCTTCGCGCTCGCCGGGATGCTCTTCGCCGCCGCCGTCTTCGCCATCGCCGCCCCCTCCGGCGCCGGATCCTCCGCCTCCTCCGCTTCGTCCTACGCCTCCGCCTCCGGCTCCAACCCCCTCGCCCGCTTCTCCGTGGAGCCCGCGGCGCGCCGCCAGCACGCGGCCGGCCGGCACTTCGTCGGCGGGAAGGTGCCCCTGGGGCTGAAGCGCAAGGGGCTCCGGGTGCTGGTCACCGGCGGCGCCGGGTTCGTCGGCAGCCACCTCGTGGACCGGCTGGTGGAGCGCGGCGACAGCGTGATCGTCGTCGACAATCTCTTCACGGGGCGAAAGGACAACATCGTGCACCACTTCGGCAACCCAAACTTTGAGATGATCCGCCACGACGTCGTCGAGCCCATCCTCCTCGAGGTCGACCAGATCTACCACCTCGCCTGCCCCGCCTCCCCCGTCCACTACAAGTACAACCCCGTCAAGACGATCATATCCTTTTCTTGTTCTTTTAACCTCCCGTTTTTAATCCCCCAATGCCTGATTCGTTTAAACTTTAATTACGGGTTCTTGCGCGCATTACTCGGTAAAAATTTCATCTTTTTTCCTTGCATGCTCGTGGCAGGACGGATTTTGTTATCTTGCGATGGGTGGTTAACGCCGTAGATTGCGTGTTGGTTTGTGAAATGGGAATCTCGGACGGGGAAGGGGAATTTTGGATGCATGGGTCTCGGGATTTGCGCCACGTCTCGGCGTGAATTTTGGAGCTTTCTGCGCCTGAGTGATCAGAGTCTCAGATGTATCCGTGCATGGCCGTGGTATGGGAGCAGAGACCCTCTGCTCCATGGTCGATCAAATTTAGTTCTTTTTTTTTTTGGGTCCTTCCAAATGTGCGTTCTACTGTTTGTCTTTTTGTCAGGGCTGCGTTAGTTCTGCATAAACATTGCGTGCATTCTGTGAATTTTGAATGCAATTTTAGCCTGCTTTTGTGATCAAGATTGACATAATTGTTTCGTACAATTTACTTTGCTTCGTGATCTCCCTAATGGGAGAAGAAAGCGAAAGCAAACGCCCGTTACGGTTGGATCTGGGTGTGTTGTGGAGCTTGCTTAGCTCTGACATAAAGTATGGATTTGAACAGCAAGAAAGTGAGGTCCAAGTGGCCTTTGCCCCTTATCTTGCTAAGCAACTTTGCTTACTGTTCACTTCACATGAATTTCTTAGCACTTTCTGTTGCAAATACTAGTGTAGGTTTTAGCCTAACAAGTAACAACCATGTGGTGATCATATCAAAACGTTAGAACGGTGCATTATCCTGCCTTTTGTTGACATTAGTTGTATGTTTTTGGAAATGGTCTGTGTAAAGCCTTAACCTCTGAGATGGCACAAGACCAATGTTGTTGGGACATTGAACATGCTTGGATTGGCAAAGAGGATCGGAGCCAGATTCCTTCTTACCAGCACCAGTGAGGTCTATGGCGACCCCCTCCAGCACCCTCAGGTGGAGACTTACTGGGGAAATGTCAATCCCATTGGTAATAACCCTTCTGACCTTCTTATACTCTGAGATGACAATTTTTTCCATAAAACTTGATTCTTTTTCGTTCTATGATCAATCTTGATGAGGTAGCTTAATTATTAGTTGAGATCAAAGAGACACCCAAGTTGGTTCATGCACATGGGAAAGACTGTCCAATCTTAGCATGTCATGAAACTGTTCATTACCAACCTAATGTTGTTTATCCCCACATATTTATTAAATGACATGCTTTTGTATGATGTTGAGATAGTACACTTATTGAACATAGTAATATAGATTTGGGTTTGTTCGAGGAATTTTTACTCAGCAGCGGTAGTTTTGGATATATAATTATGAGGGAACACGGAAATAAACAAACATGTGCCAGTTCGATCATTCAGTGTAGAAAAGAATAAAAGTCTGTGCTGTCTATTCTCAGCTTGCTCTTTATTATACCTCAAGCAGTAAAAAGCATGAAAGAGCTTCTCGAAAATAGTAATGTTCTTTCCTTGAAGCTTACTGTTTCATGAAAAAGACTTGTTTGCACCATTGGGAAAAGGGTTGTTGGGATCTTGCTCGCTGGAGATGCTGGCTGGGAATCTTGCCTCGTGCATGCTTTGATTCTTTTCGGTGGAAAGGGACAATTTTGGTTGGTGTGATGTGCTCCTAGTGGACCCCTTTTAAATAAAGGAAGAGGCGTCCCCAAAATTATGCTTGACCAATTGTGCTTAACCAAACATCCACCAACCACAACACTTAAAACAATCAAGAGAACAGAACAGAAAAGGAGGAAAGTTTGTTGAGCTAGATAACCGCAGCTAGTACTTGCTCAATGCCTCAAAAATGTTTGTCGCATACTCTTTACAGTTAACATAGAAAAGCTCTTGCTCCCAATAAGTTTCACTGATGATGTATATTTTTTGTTTGAACAACAGGTGTCAGGAGTTGCTACGATGAGGGTAAGCGCACAGCTGAAACATTAACCATGGATTACCACCGTGGTGCTAACCTTGAGGTATTGTGCCATTTATATGGTAGCAAACACTAGAATCTACTATCCTAAAAAACAGTAGAATTTACTGTACATAGTTGTCCAAGTATGACGATTGGTGATTTTTGTTTTGTTCAGGTGAGGATTGCTCGGATTTTTAACACATATGGCCCTCGCATGTGCATTGATGATGGTCGTGTTGTCAGTAACTTTGTTGCTCAGGTAAACAGACACTAGTTTCTATATTAGTTGGAAAAACCATAAAGATTCTACTATTGTTCTTGTAGCACTGAAATAGTTTGTGTAATTATTGTTTCAGGCTCTAAGGAAGGAGCCTTTGACGGTTTATGGTGATGGCAAACAGACCAGGAGCTTCCAATACGTTTCTGATCTGGTAGGTCTATCTCTACCTTTGTATGAAACAACAGTTTTCAAATGTTATCTGAACATCTGAGGAACACTTGATAATTAGTATTAGTTGGCCCTTTTCAATAAATTGCAAACAAGCTCTCTTGTAACAAGTAGGATGCCCGGTTTATTAGTATTGACTCTGGCACTCTTCCAGGTTGAGGGGTTGATGAGGCTGATGGAAGGGGAGCGTATAGGACCATTCAACTTGGGTAACCCTGGCGAGTTCACCATGCTGGAGCTGGCCAAGGTTGTCCAGGACACAATTGACCCGAATGCGCGAATTGAGTTCCGTCCCAACACTCAGGATGATCCACACAAGCGCAAGCCTGACATCAACCGTGCCAAGGAGCTCCTGGGGTGGGAGCCAAAGATTCCCCTTCGTGAGGGTCTTCCTCTCATGGTCACCGACTTCCGCAAGCGTATTTTTGGTGACCAAGACAGTGCCACTGCCACCACCGGAGGCCAACAGGGGTAGAAGGGAGTACAAGACATGGAAATTTTTGGCGGCCTGCTTATTGGTTACTCTTACTGACAAAGCCATGGCCGCGTAGTAGTTCTTTGAGTGTCACTATCATACCTTGGTGGTTGCTTCAATGTTATTCTTTTTCTTCTTTCCCAGTCTAAGCTATACGAATTTTCTAGTTGAATTGTCGGAGACAAATATGTTTCTTTTCTTTTCCTTCTAATTCTTTTGTCGAGATCATAGCATTACATGGTATAAATTACATTCCCCACAGAAGCCATAGAAATGTGTAAATCGCCATGCTGCTCTAGTTAGCTGATGCCTCTTCAGAACTGAAGACCATAAACTGAAACAGGCAAGCATTTGTTGTGATGAAACAAGATTCAGTAGAGTATTGAGCAAATTGTACACACTGTTTCATCATAAAACCTTGTGTTTGGCCCTCCTATGTATGATGTATGATTCTGGATGAACAACTATTAAATTGCGTGGTTCCATCCTTACATTCTACATTGCTGGTGATGTGCCCGACCGAGGCCACACAGGAAGCTGCCGCGCCGCTGAGGCCGGCCGTGGATCGTCGGCATTGGGCTCCCCATGCCGACGCCCCCGTTGCTGCTGTCGACGTGTGTGATCTTCCCGAATGCTTCCCGGTTGTCATTGCTGTGCTCCGCCGGAGTTCTTCCCCGGTCGTCGAGCTCGCAGTGGCGGCTGCGCTCGCCGAGCCATGCGACGATGTCGGAGAAAACCAGCTCCACGTTCTCGTCAGGCTCACCGGCGGTGAGGCCGTGCCACATCCCCGGGTAGAGCCTGATCGTCTTGTCGGCGCTGGCCGCGCGCTCGTACAGCGCGCGGCTCACCTCCGGGTCGGTCACCGTGTCAGCTTCGCCGTGCAGGATGAAGAACGGCATCTTCACCTGCGAAATGATCATATTCCCAAGTGCCCCAGAAACTTATCAGGCCATTCCTGGTTCCAGCCTAGATGACAAGGCATATTCAGAAAGTCTACAAGAACTTGGGGTCATTCCTGGTTTCAGCTCTAGTTGATGTTATCTCAAGATCATGGGAAAATTTATCTAGGACGGTGCAGCTTGAAGGCTGAAGTTACAGCACCTCTGACAAGCTATCTTCCACATCCATGCTGGTTCTGAGCAGCTCCAGCGCGGTCTTCAGCCGAGGTTTGTCCTGGTAGATGAGCTTGTTCTTCCTGATCTGCTCCGAGTACACGGCACAACAAAACAATAGCAAAAGAGTTCTTGTAACAGGTGGTTCATTCTGCACTGAACCTAACAATCTGCTAGGAGCTGAAGTACGAAGTTCTTTTTGTTGACATCATGAAGTATCAAGGTTGCACACAAATTAGGGTGGAACATACTGAATTAAACAAGCGAGGCCGCTGACCTTTTCGCGCTTGACGGGATCTTTGAACGCCGAGTCGATGACATCTTTGGTCGGCACAATCTTCCACTTTGGGATGAGCTCCTCCACCTGCGTCAGAAGGGTGATCACCACGGGATGCGGCTTGACCTTCTCTGATATCTGGACCATCCAAACCCAAAAAAAATAAAATAAAAAAATAAAAATTCACATTTCAGCAAGCAAGTAGAAAATTACGGCTACATGCATGATTTATGCGGAATTGCGGATGCAGATTCAGTCTAATTAAATCTACGCCTTGAGTTATCCGCAATCATATAGTACCTTGCACATTGGTGCCACCAGGACAGCACCGTCCCAGAAGGTTGGATCCTTCCTATGCA
Source organism: Raddia guianensis (assembly GCA_036346415.1). Classification (NCBI taxonomy): domain Eukaryota; kingdom Viridiplantae; phylum Streptophyta; class Magnoliopsida; order Poales; family Poaceae; genus Raddia; species Raddia guianensis. The sequence goes on from CM070538.1 coordinate 18,134,150, forward strand.
GCAAGAGAGCAACAGCGCCACCCATGGACTCGCCATACAGGAACCTGCTTTTGTTTCTGTACTCCTCCATTTCTGCAAAAGAAAAAAGGATGCGGTCAATTCATCCACCTGTTGTATAAACCATAATGAAGCAACGAATTTCACGCAAGTTCATTTCATATGAATCTCAGTGAACTTCTTAAGATACAGGTTACTGGAGGTGGAGGTTGCTCCGTGTCGGTGATTCGAGGTAGAGAAGAATACACAAGGTTCATGCATAGCACGATCTACACATTCTTTTGCATGAGCATTACATTGCTGCTACATAAACTTGTTCGTGTGAAAATTTGGTGCTACCTTACAAATTATAATAAAGATATTTTACCGCAGATTGACTTGAAGAAACGGTCGCAGTCAGCCACGAGGTGGTCGAACTTCTGGATGTAGCATCTGGCACCCATGGACTTGCCATGGCCTTCATAATCAATGCCAAACACACCAAACCCTGCTGTTGCCAACTTGATCCCACATGCTGCCAGGAAGCAATGTCCTCCAGCGTTAGACAAGGGTATCATGCCATCCAACATTTTCAATTGATGATAGCCACATGATCAGCAAGGTCAGTGCTGACTAACAAACAAATGCAAGCCAGTTTTACCGACACTGACATCAGCTATAAAACTTGCAATACAAACGAAATCACATGTTCCTAGGTAATCCCAATATATAAGGAGCTGGTACCTTTGTACCAAAATAATTTTGGCAGAACAATGAAAAAAAAAAGCATCTTGAGTACAACAATGGCATGATCTGTGGATAGATTAGGATTTTGCCACTAGTTTTTTTGACAGCAGGGGTTTGGGTCCCAGAATATATTTTGAGCAACATGAATCGTACAGATATATGATAATATACAATACGACGCCATTTATCGGGTTTAATTATGTTTGGGGTTTGTGTCACATGCTTACACGTGCATCACCTGCAACTGCAAGCTCTATTCAATCAGCCTCTTTACTTGAGCACTTCACACACAACTACTTAGCTGCCAAGTGAACCTTAATTACATGGGGTCCAATTAGTGTCAGCTCTAATCAGCTTGCGAAAGCGGCTGTATTATACATGCCCTTCTATTGCGGACCACTGATTGGAACAGCAAGGCTCACGGGACCCCCCAGGCGTCTGCTTTTATGGCCCATGAAACATCAAAAAGGGACTTAAAATAGGTGCAATGTTGAACTGTTGATGAACACGTACGCCGATCGTACTGGACCGCAAAATGCAGGCACTGTATGCAAGCAACGCACAGCCATCTTTTTCTGTGATCAGACGCAATGCAACGACAGCGTAGCAGCAGATACGTATTAATCGCTCTGGGTTTTGATATGTCTGAAGTTGACATAAGCAAAACAAAGAAAAGGACTACGTCTACAAAATAAAACGAAATGGCTACAATAATAAAAGTTGGAAGCTAGCTGAGTAGTCAAGACTAACCTTTCCTTTCTTTTTGCATATGAAAGTGACTTGTATTAAAAAAAAACTGTGGATAAAATAGGTCCCAGCCTCCCAGGTAAAAAAAAAGGACCGAGTATTTGCTACGTATGCAAACCTTATCCTGCAGTCACAGGAAGAGTTGCCCATACCAAAACGATCGGGCACCATCAACTGCACATGCACCAATATGAAAATCTTCCTTCTTTGCATATGTGAATGAGCTATAAGAGAAAAAAAAAAAACAGCTTGTGGTATATGTATTTCGGTTACACAACATATATGCTTCACAATTTATGCAAAAAAAACATGACAATTCCAAATGAAAACATTTACGGACTAATTACTACCAGTATGCTTTTGCCTTCAGGTTCTAGCTTATGTATCTGGGTTATACAAAACATAAATAAATTTCACAATTAAAAAAAAGAACTTCACAACGCCTCCAAATGGAAACATTTATGGACTATTCAGTACAGTACTGCTTTTGCCTTCAGGTTCAGGTTCTGGCTAATTAAACTCTCTGGGCCAAATGCTACCAAGAATATCACTGAACTTTTGCTACAACCAAAATCTTGAATCAAGACCAGAATTATCTCTTTTTACCGCATTATCGCCACTTTTTTGTTGCGTACATTAAATTGTTTAAAAGAAGCCGCATGTAAGAACTTCGAGTAGTGCGTAGCAATCATCTGCCTTCTTTATTAAAAGTATCTTTTGCTTGTCGCCAAACAAAAGGATCGATCCCCATCATTACAAGTGAGAAGAGTGCTGCTAACAACTACCTACATTATTTTCAACCACCTTCTGCAGAAGTGTTCATCTCAAGAGAGAGGCAGAGCAAAGAAATTGAGGAATAGGTCAAGCGCGACTATGAAATTCACATGCAGTTCTACGAAAAGACCAAATTGGAAAAAAAAAATCATTTTTCTGATTGGGGAAAATTGCTTTGAATCTGAAAATACCACAAGATGGGCCTCAAGACTTTATGTGCAAAGGTACAGTACCGAGAGTTCTTGTCTACTACGTATCCATTTATCGTCAAGGTTTCTACACGAAGTGCATGTATGACAAGTACTCAAGCTACGGATATATAGCATTGAATGGATCAGGGCAACTGCGCAATTCATAGAAACCTGATCATAGCAGCTACTGCTGTTGAAAATCATAGAACAGTCCAATTCATTAACGTACTGTATCAAACACAAGCAAGTATAAACTTTTATTATCAACTGGGGTACCATTCCGGTTCCCTATCAGCATCCATCATCTCCCTTTATTCAAAAATGCAGGGCAACCATTTCGCTGCAATTTGCATCCTTAACTCATTTCTGTAAAGCATTTAGTGTAACCGTAACCGTGGGTTTGTTTCTACGAATTATTACGCAATGGCAGTGCTCTTTCTCTGCTACTGGTAAGTTGTTAACTCGGGGATAAATCAGTTTTACTAATGTGGAGAGTGCTCTTTGCACCAGAAAGAAAGCGTCTGGTTGTCTCCCATGCTGTTCACATGCTCCCTTAATAGCCAATCTAATGCATGAATCTAGAAGCATTAATAGTGGTAACAACAAACGAAGAGCCCAAAGTCGCATTACATGCAAGTGAAGTCATGCATGATGTAAGAGAAGAGATATGAAAATAAATAAATCCCTATATAGAGTATATGCCACACATAATCACAAACCGATAATAATTAACGAGGCATGCAGCCTTCAGATTTCTTTGCTCTAGCACTCCAAAAGAAAAGGGGAATGGAAGAAGCCAAGAACATGAAGGTTAATTAAGGTGATACCTTTCATGAAGCCGCTGCACTCCATGCCGTAGCCTGAAGCAAATCAACACACACAACAAACAGCAATATCCATGATTAACAAACACATCAATATGGTTTAAATTGTTGATTTTTTGATTTTTTGCGTGGGTACTTCAATACAAACTTGAGTCACCAATCCATTATGAAAGCCTTTGGAACGAATGAAGCTAGCGTGGGCCATTGTTTAATACCATGCATGAAAAAAGAGGCTTCTTTTTTGGCAGTGTTAATTACCATGGCAAAGAAAGACGAGCGCTTTGGGCGAGGAGGAAGCAGGCAACCAGCCGCATGTGAAGAGCTGCACCCCTCTTGGATTCCTCACATACTCCTGAACATGGCCAAAAATCAACACCCAGATCGATCAGAGAAGTTGCCAGAGCAGGAGAAAAGCTCGGCACAGCTATAGCTAGCCAAGAGAAGATCGACCATAAGGCAATAAATCATGGGCGAAGAGAACACACTGATCAACAGGATGCGATACAGATCAAGAGCAGGTAAGCACACATGCAGGCGCAGCAAAATCGACTTGGCTCTCACCTCATGGTACTCGATATCCATCTCTCCCTGCTGACTGATTCCCCGAGTGTTCTTTCACCCAGAGGTCACAGGCGCCAGCTTCTTGAACCCAATGCTATACAGGCAAGGGAGCAACACATACGGAGATAGACGTAGCCGTGTTCTTGGGAGGAAGAAGAGAGAGGATTGATCAGGGAGAGGGGAGGAGAGGGAGACGAAGGCGAGGGCGAAGGGGGGAAGCGTGTGGAGGAGACAGAACACGTGCCATGCGCACGTCTGCATTGTATAACTATGGCGAATTGGAAAGTAGCAAGGGAGGGGGGAGAGGGAGCCCGGGAGAGAGATCGATGGACCCGGCCGGATCCTCTGTGCTCTGCTGCCGTTGGGGGACGCCCTGTGACGGCTGTACCAGATCGGCAGATGCTACTATATATTCACACGAGTGGGCAATGACAGCGGTTTCTCTGCGTGTTCTTCGTGGCATGCGGTAGGAATAGACATTGGATAAAGATAGGATTAAAATAAAGATTCTTTTTTATATGTATTTAGAATTAGCATGCTGAAAGGGATAATTATTCATTGAAATATCATATTCCTTTTACACATAGAGGCATATTCAACAAAAAAATTGCAAATACATCCTCCAAGGACCTAAGTGCTAAAATCCACATCCATCTTTTCTTTGGTCACCAGCAACACAGCCAACTCAGGCAGAGTACAACGCCACCCAGAACGTCACCTTCTCCAAGATATATTCATGGCATCTCCAAGATCCGAGATGAGGAAGAACAATGATATGGCACCACCATCAACGAAGAAGACTGAGCCGAGGAAGCAACACAAACTATTGATGTTGTCTTACTAGAGTCACCGACGTAAAGATCCCAACAGAACATCCTCGAACATATCACCCAAACAAAGGGGAACCAACCCCCATTATCACCTCAAAACACCTGCTTGAAACCGACGATCTGCCTTTATACATGAAGCTTGATTACCTTCACGCCAATTGGAGCTCTCACTGAAGCTCTTCATTCTCCTATGTCGCAACATCATGACAAGGTTACTATTAGCTAAAACCCAACAACTAATACTACTCATGTACATTCGTAAGTGCCGATCCTCTACCATCCTCCCCCCACCAGCAATCTGGAGGCTACTACTGGTGAAGGCCAAGGCCGGATTAACACATTCGAATATTCTTATGGCTAGGGATCCGATGGAATCAGATGCCATGAGCCCACAATAGGTTATGATGGACCTATCATTTTTAGGTTACTCCCTCTCACATGCTACTTATCTCGTACTCAAGTCTCATGCGCAAATATCTGCTCGCTTGTAGCAGCGTCCAGCACGCTAGCCGGAGCGTCCTCCTCCTCCATCCTCTCTTTCTCTCCCTCCCTCCTCTCTCTCTCTCTCTCTCTCTCTCTCTCTCTCTCTCTCTTTGTCTGGTGCATCCTTCCCGATGAGCTAGGTGGCTGGATCCAGCAATCACGATGTCGGGACTCATCGTATTTGGAGTAGAAGATCAAGACGAGGCGCACCAATATTTTTTTTTGCCTTGGAACATCACAATTCACACATGTACGCATGGAAAATTCATGTTTGCTTGTTGAAACATCACATTTGTTCTTATAGAGCATCTTATTTTTGTACGGTGGATTGATCACCATGGAACACAATGTTTTCATCGATTTTTTGACATGTTGTCAACTTTTTTTGGCATATTCCAATCTTCTTCTTGTTCCAATATTTTAATTTTTTAGCACGCTCTAACACTGTTCGATTGAATTTCATCATGTTCCATCAGTTCATTTTGTCATGTTCTATCAAATCTTTGGTATATCCCAACAGTTCTTGAATATTTCAACATTGGCCGGCCATGTTTCCTCGTATTTCATTAACATAACATTATGTTTTAATAGACATAATCTAATGTTCCAGCAGTATATTGTGTATATTGTCTCAGTACTGCATAATATGTTTAGAACAAATTTGCTTTTCAACGGTCCCTCCCAACGAGGTGTAAGCTTATTTGGCTGTTGATGGTTCTTCTCGTCCAATAAGTAGCACTCGCTTTTCGTTTGCACTCATATATACATCGGCGTTGAATTACTGAAAGAAAACAGTTAATCCATCTTTTTGGTCAAAGCCCTGTTCAACCATCTTTCGTTTAAGAGAGAAGAAAGACCTGTTCAATTTGCACACGACCACATGTATCAACAAAAAAAATAAAAAAGAGTTGCACACGACCACACTAGGCATCGCTGGTGGGCTGCCCGCATATGATCTGTACTTGTTCAGTCAAAGCAAAGCTCCCATCTCCATCCGGCTGCATGTACCAGCGAGATTGCTTCCCGCTTTTTGATGCGGGTGCTAAATTTTTAAATCAATCGTTCGCGCAGCCTGTAGCCGTGGACACTTTCGCCGTGAATACATTTAACTAGGTGAAACCCCGCGGGTTGCCGCGGCAACGCCGAAGTGCATATGCAAAAAAATTGGTGACGTAACCATATCTCATACATATGTATCAGTAGCATTTCATTGTTAGCGGACCTTTTGCAATATATGATGAAAGGTAAACTGCAGAGTTTGCTTCAATTAGTAGGCTATATAACAGTAAAAAAACCAACGTAATTAAGGTCTTCTTTGATGCAACATAAGGGACATTGTTACTTTAAATGTGGAAGCAGCAAAAAATCACTGCGTAATACTCACTGGATTAAAAGAAGACAGCAATGGAGTTTTTATAAAATAATGATTGACGACAAACCTATCTCTGGTTGTAATGCAGGCTTTAGATTCCATATTAGAAGAGTCAAATGCACATAAATTAGACATGCATAAATTCAGTAATATAGCAGACGATATTATTGTTGTTTATAGTAACAACAATGGAACCCATTGGTTCAAAGGGGAAAAAATTCCTATTTCAACAACGTAGTTACCTTTCTCTGAGCTCAACAGATCGGTAACTTCTCAAACGAAAAAGAGGGATGCCTTGCTATGTTCCGGGCATTTTTTTTATGTTCAAGAAATTAAAAAAATGGATGGAAAAACATTAGTCGAGTCATTTGTGTCCTTATAACAGTGGGATAGACCAATGATCAACTCAGAGTATATCAGCAAAAATGAGAACCCTACAGTTCTAAGTGCCTGAGGCACGCTATTGAATCAATATTACCTCAATTACAGCCATCCATGGCCACATTGAAAATTAGCATGTATAACAGTTACCAAATTCACGCATGCTAATCAGATAGCATTATACATGCTAATTTTCTTCCAACCCATAATCCAGTGAGGTTCGTCTTGACGAGTTTATCCCACTCATCTTCAGGCCAATCCAAGGCCGAGTGCACACCTCCTGAAAAATATATGATGAAATTTTTCCTACTTCTTAGACAGGTATACTAACTAACACATGCTACACGCATCATTCCAGTAATTGATATACCAAAGTCGTTTTTAAGCAAAAGGAATGGCACTGATCTTACACAATAGCTAAGTTACATGATTAATTAATGTTTAGCTTTGAAAAAAAAATCGAAGTGAATAAATAAGTTAAGTTCATTAAATAGATTATCTTCCCAACACAAATGAACTCCTTCCACTGTAAACTGTATTATTTGAAAAATATTGATTAAATCTGACATATATTGAATCTGTTCTGTTTAATTAGCTGAATCACCTTTATGAAGATGACAAAGTGTATACTTCACCAAAAAAATTGAGGAAACAGCTAATGTAAAAGAAAGGGGAAACTGTGAATTGCAAAGGTGGAGGGAGGCGCGCTGGAGGCGGAGGCCGGCGCGGTGGAGGGGGGCCCGGCGCGGGGAGGAGGAGGTGGCGCGGTGGAGGCGGAGGAGGCGGAGGATGCGCGTGGTGGAGGAGGCAGCCGAGGAGGCGGGCGGCGCTGTGGAGGAAGCGGGCGTGGGAGGCGGAGGCCCGTGGGGAGAAGGAGGTGGCGCGATGGAGGCGGAGGGAGGCGGAGGTGGCGCGGTGGAGGGGAGGTCGGCGCGGTGGAGGAGGAGGCGGCGCAGGGAGGCGGAGGCCGGTGCGGGGGAGGAGGGGAGGTGGCGTGTGGAGGCTGTGAGCATCGTTGAGCCCTAATTTTTATTAGTGGCATTGATGATAAAATTAATCAATATAAAGGGCTAGGGGGTTTTTGGACTTCTCGTAACCCTAGCGAAGACTCGGCGCTTTTGCAAACCCTAATTCGAAGCGACGTAAATTTTTTGAGCTGCTCCAAGATTTCAAAGTGCGTGACCGGGCGAGAGAAGAGGTCACGTATAGATTAGGAGTAGTTAGGTTTATTTCCTGTTTTTCGTCGGATTTCAAAAGGGGTTCGAATATCTCGGACTATGCCGGATCTTTGCGAATTCTTGAAAAACTCGATTTCCGTAGTCCACTGCATCTATAAATACCCAAATATCTCTTTGTGAGATTTCTAGAGAGAGAGAAACCCACCTAAATTTTCCCCCTAACATTTTAGCCGAAAATCCTCTCTGTCGGACGGCGTCTGGAAAAGCCAGACGGCGTCCGTCCAGCCAAATTTCCAATTTATATACATCGTTTGTCGGACGGCGTCCGTAGTCACCGGACGGCGTCCGATCAAGTACAATTTTGATTTATGCTGCCGGACGGCGTCTGGGCGTCCGTGCTTCAGCGTTCTGCGATCCTTCTTGTCGGACGGCGTCCGTGGGACCGGACGGCGTCCGATAACCCGTGTTCTCGTGGCGATTGCGGCTGCCGGACGGCGTCCGTGTTCCGCCGGACGGCGTCCGTGAGAGGCTAACGGCTAGTCTTTTTGTCCTCTTCCGAGGGGCAACGGCTAGTTTTGCTCTTGGGGCTATAAATACCTACCTAGTGGCTGGCTACTTCGAGTTTTGCTGCTCCACTTCACCTACCACATTCATAGCTCATCAATTAGGTGTTCTAGAGCCATTCCTCCACCCACAAGATCATCCAAAGCCACAATCCATCAAACCCCAATACCGAGCTTCATGGAAGTCCTTCGATCCGGCATGATCAGGCGTTTGAACTTGTTACTTTTGAAGATATCCTTCGTGGGCGTGGGCTTGAGAGTAGGCCTTGGCGTGTGGCTACTCTTGAGTCGGTGTCGGGTGACTGAGTCCACCTCGCGGAGTGGCGGAACGACTCACCGGGAGTAAGTGAGGCGTGAGGCTCGAGAGCGAGCCGTCCTTGTCGCAAGGGTAGCCTCAACGGAGAGTAGGAGTTGCGGCTCGAACTTCGTCAAACAAACACCGTGTCGCCTCTTATTTACTTTCCGCACTTACTACCATTGCATTGAATGTGTTGATTGTGATGCCATGACTTAGTTGCTTGTTAACTTGTTTATCGCTTCGCTTGCGTATCAATTGACACTAGGATTGGGTCACTATTAATTTGATGCTTAATCAACAATTAATCAAAGAAAAATTAAAATTGCCTATTCACCCCCTCTAGGCCTTAGGATCCTCTTTCAAGTGGTATCGAGGCGTCTAGGTTCTCCGTATTAGCTTAACCGCTAGGAGATGGCTCAAGAGGGCCTAGGATAGAAATTGGAAAAGCTCCTATTTTCGATGGAACAAACTACAACTATTGGAGAATTAGGATGCGATGTTACTTAGAGGCACTTAGCTATGATGTGTAGGTTGTTTGTGAGACCGGCTATCCGGACCCTCCGGCCGGAACAATTGCTCTTGATGAAGTTCATGCTAAGTACAAACGTTTTAATGCCATTGCTAGAAATGCTTTACTCTCTAGTGTGTCTTCCGAAGTCTTTGATAGCATTGGCAATCTCTCTAAAGCTTATGACATTTGGAAGCATCTTAGAGAAATTCATGTTGGTAGTGCCGAGATGCTTGAGGAGAAGCTATCTCGTGCTAGAAAAAGATTTGATCAATTCAAGATGCTTCCTAATGAAAGTGTTAACGGAATGTTTCTTAGGTTGAACCCCATCGTGAATGAAATTATCGGATGTTCGGAGAAGAAGGTCTTGGAAGACATTGACATTTGTCGGAAGATGCTTGACGTTGTGCCATTTAGTTTCAATCCACTTGTGACCTTAATTCGAGCATCTAAGTCAAAGCTCAAGAAGATGACACCGACAAAGCTCCTCGGGCAACTCAACTCATATGAGATGCGGCTTCTTGAAAGTGAAGAGTCTCCGCTCAACAAGAAGTCAATCGCTCTCCCGCCAAAGCCAAAAGTGGAAAGAAGAAAGTTGAAATTGAAGAAGATGATGAAGACTCGATGATGCAATTCGGAGATTGAAGAATTGACTCTCCTTGTCAAGCGGTCAAGAAAGTTGATCAAGAAGATGAGCTTCATGGCGGATCATCCTCTTCAAGGCGAAGACCTATCTCCGAGATGCGTTGCTATGAATGTGGAGAGAAGGGTCACTTGGCGGCGGATTGCCCAAGAAGTAAAAAGAACAAGCACAAGGCAAGGAATCAAGAGGAAGATGAGGAAGATGACAAGAAGAAATATTGTCACTACCGCAAGAGTGATCACAAATCAAAGGATAAGAAGAAAGCTCTTGCCGGTCAAAAGACTAAGAAGGAAGATAGCTCAAGCTCATCGTCCTCTCAATCCTCTCCGAAGAAGAAGATACTAGAGCTCATGGGCTAGCCGGACTTGCGATCAAGGAAAACGCTCCTCCGGCTCTTCCCAAGCAAAAACTTTGTCTCACCGCAAATATACAAGAAGAGGTGATTGGGGAATGGATCACCGATGATGAAGGTTCTTGGGCGGACTCCTCCGACAATGAAAACACGAAGATATCCGGAGTCGCCATCAACAACCCCTCACCTCCCATGTGTCTTATGGCACTAGAGGAGAAGGTAACACATGAGCTCCTCTCTAAAAGTGAGCTTAAGCTTTTGATTGATGATTTGAATAATGCTCTAGAGAAGAAAAAGTCTAAGAGAAAGAAGCTAGTGAAGGTGCATAAAGAGCTTGCAAATGAATTTGAAAATTTGCTTGAAAAACATGAAATTCTATAAGATGACTATGAAGCTCTAAATTTGCAAGTTGAAATTCTAGAAAACAAACTTGCTAACTCTAATGTTGAAGAAACTCCTCTTGATTGCTCAATTGAAAAATGTAATGTTGGTGTGACTTGTGATTTGATTGACACTATAGATGGTTCACTTAGCTTATCTCATGACACATCGTTTACCTTGTCACCCACGATCACACCCAATGCTAGCTCATCTTCACCCACTAGTGCTACTTCTCCAAATGAAAATGCTTGTTCAATTGGCACTTGTGGTGTTGCTAAATGTGCTAATGAGCTTGTTAAGGAAAATTTGCTTCTTAAGGATAGAATTGAGCAACTAGATTCTAGCTTGGCTAAATTGCTTGTGGGGAACAACTCTCTTGACAAGGTGCTTCGGGAGCAAAGGTATACTTTGGGTAAGCATAGTTTGGGATTTCATCCCGGGGATTTGCCCAAGGGTGGTTGGGGTAAGCCCAAGCTAACTTTCGTTAAGGGAGGGACCCGTTGCCATATTTGTAAAAATGAAAAACATAAAGCCATTGCTTGTCCTCTTGCTAAAACATCTCAATTCATGTCTAAAACTCAAGTGCTTAATGCTAGTTACATGCTTATGAGGAAGAATGGCTCTACCTATGCTAAATATGTTGGTGCACCTAATGAAAAGAAAGATGTGAAGGCTATTTAGGTGCCCAAATGCTTGATGACTAACTCAAAAGGTCCCAAGAAGAAGTCTTGGGTACCTAAAACCCAAGCTTGATTGTGTGTGTAGGTGAACTACAAGAGCGGTGGTCGGCATTAGATATTCGATAGCGGTTGCACCCAACACATGACCGGTAGCTCAAGTATGTTCACCTCACTAGAGGAGGAAAAGGACCCCGAACACAAGATCACATTTGGGGATAACTCCAAGCGAAAGGTAAAGGGTATAGGTAAAATTGCAATATCCAATGACCTATCCATCTCTAATGTGCTCTTGGTGGAAGCTTGCAACTTTAATCTCCTCTCCGTTGCTCAAGTGTGCGATTTGGGTTTTGATTGCTTCTTTTCAATCAACGGAGTTCGTGTTGTTTCCTCTAAGGATCAAAGTGTTGCATTTGAAGGCACCCGGTTTCAAAACTTATATTTGTTTGATTTTTCAAACCGTGAAACTTCTCAAATCAAGACTTGTCTTATCGCTCAAACCACTCTTGGTTGGTTGTGGCATAGACGTCTTGGAAATGTTGGAATGGGCAATTTGAAAAAGGTTTTTAAAGATAACTTGGTTGTTGGAGTGAAGGATGTCAAATTCGAGAAGAATCGTTTATGTAGCTCATGCCAAGTCGGCAAGCAAGTGGCTAATTCTCATCCGACTAAGACTTTTATGTCTACATCCCGACCACTTGAACTTTTGCATATGGATTTATTTGGCCCAACCACCTATGCGAGCATAGGCGGTAATTCTTATTGTCATGTGATTGTCGATGATTTCTCTCGCTTCACTTGGGTGTTTTTCCTTGCAAATAAATCTCTTGCCGGTGATGTGTTTAAAAGATTTGCTTTGAAAGCTTAAAAGGAATTTGACTCTTTTATTAAAAAGGTGAGGAGTGATAATGGCACCGAGTTTGCTAATACAAATGTTGAAGAATTTTATGATGAGTTAGGTGTGAAGCACGAATTCTCGGCGGCATACACTCCCTAACAAAATGGAGTGGTGGAGAGGAAGAACCGTACTTTGATAGAGATGGCAAGATCAATGCTTGACAAGTACAACACGCCGCATGCTTTTTGGGCGGAAGCCATCAACACGGCGTGCCATGCCATCAACCGCCTCTACCTCCACCGACTCCTTCACAAGACCTCATATGAATTACTAGTGGGACGAAGGCCCAACATCTCTTATTTTCGAGTCTTCGGTTGCAAGGTATACATCTATAAGAAAAGGACTCATTTGGGTAAGTTCCAAAAGAGGTGCGACATTGGTATCATGTTAGGTTACTCTTCTCGCTCAAAAGCTTTTCGAGTTTTTAACAATTCTGCCGGGCTAGTTGAGGAAGCCTATGATGTCAAGTTTGATGAAACTAATGGTTCGCAAAATGAGCAAGATTTGACAAGAAATGTAGGTGATGAGCCACCGCATGATGCTATGGAGTTGGGGGAAATTCGACCCTCACCGGAGGCACCAAAAGATGAAGTAATTACCCCCACCACCTCCATCGATGATCAAGTTTAAGACACCTCTCCAACAACTCAAGATCAAGCGGTGGACGGTGATGCGAACTTTGAAGTTGATCAAGCTCAAGGGGGAGATGTTGATCTACAAGTACCCGTCCAACAACACCGCACTCTCTCCAAGGATCATCCCCTAGATCAAGTCATTGGCAATCTCAATCAAGGCGTAAGAACCCGTTCTCATACCGCTAATTATTGTGAGCATCACGCCTTTGTGTCTATTGTTGAGCCTAGGACCATTGATGAGGCATTGGCGGATGCGGATTGGGTGAATGCCATGCATGAAGAATTGAACAACTTCACCCACAATAAAGTTTGGGAGCTTGTGGAAAGACCGAAGGATCACAATGTCATTGGAACCAAATGGGTCTTCCGCAACAAACAAGATGAGAACGGTGAAGTGGTGCGAAACAAAGCAAGATTGGTGGCGCAAGGTTTCACACAAATTGAAGGACTTGACTATGGAGAAACCTACGCCCGCTGTTCGACTTGAAGCTATTCGGTTACTCTTGGCTTTCGCTTCTCTTTATAACATAACTCTCTTTCAAATGGATGTTAAGAGTGCTTTTCTAAATGGTTTTATTGATGAACTTATCTATGTCGAGCAACCGCCCGGTTTTGAAAACCTCAAACACCCAAACCATGTCTATAAGCTCACTAAGGCGCTATACGGTCTCAAGCAAGCTCCAAGAGCATGGTATGAGCGTCTTAGAGACTTCCTCTTAGAAAAGGGATTTAAAACCGGTGCGATTGATTCCACATTGTTTCTAAAGCCAATTGAAAATGACTTATTTATTTGTCAAATATATGTGGATGATATTATTTTTGGATGCACTAACAAATCTAAATGTAAGGACTTTGGCGAGATGATGTCCAAGGAATTTGAAATGTCTATGATTGGAGAGCTCACCTTCTTCCTTGGATTTCAAATCAAGCAACTTCGAGAAGGGACTTTTATTTGTCAAGAGAAATACACAAAGGACCTTCTCAAGCGGTTTTCAATGGACAATTGCAAATCGATCAAAACACCAATGGCCACTAATGGGCATCTTGACTTAAATGAAGATGGAAAGCCCGTGGATCAAAAGCTTTATCGCTCCATGATCGGTTCGCTTCTCTATCTTACCGCTTCTCGACCCGATATTATGTTCAGTGTGTGCATGTGTGTTCGCTTTCAAGCATCCCCAAAAGAAGTGCATCTTATTGTCGTAAAACGCATTTTGAGATATCTAAAAATCACTACTAGTCTAGGTCTTTGGTACCCCAAGGGAGCGCGTGTTGAGCTTCTTGGCTATTCCGACTCGGATTACGCCGGTTGCAAAATTGATCGCAAAAGCACCTCGGTCATCTCCCTGGTCAAACCCTCAACCGACCCAGCTTTATGATGATCCATCCTCACCTCGGTCGGTACCCTCTGCAGCTCATATGCCCTTGTTCAAGCGTCCCAGAGGTCAGGGCTCCTCTACCGGCGGCCAGGGAGATGACGGAGGCGACGACATGGATCGAGGTTTGTGTCACTTGGTGACAAAGGGGGAGAAGTTAGAGAGCAGTAGAGGGGAGGGGGTAGTGAGATCGAGGTTGAAGTTAGAGAGTAGTAGAGGGGAGGGGGCAGTGAGATCGAGGTTGTGTTTACCTGTAATATTATTTGATGCCTCGATACTCGATGAAATTTGTGGTTGATACCTTGGTTGGTTTTATGACATTTGAACCTTGTTGGCTTCTGAATTTAATTTATGCATGAATTTAGGGGGAGCTTCCTTTATTTGCACACCTTTGTGGTCGAGTTGTGGTTTCTTAATTATTAAAATTGCTCGCATATTTGTATTGCACTAACCCTTTTTGCAGCTCAAAAATTTTATTCTCTTTTGGGTTGTCATCAAGTGCCACAAAGGGGGAGATTGTGAGCATCGTTGAGCCCTAATTTTTATTAGTGGCATTGATGATAAAATTAATCAATATAAAGGGTTAGGGGGTTTTTGGACTTCTAAACCCTAGCGAAGACTCGGCGCTTTTGCAAACCCTAATTCGAAGCGACGTAAATTTTCTGAGCTGCTCCAAGATTTCAAAGTGCGTGACCGGGCGAGAGAAGAGGTCACGTATAGATTAGGAGTAGTTAGTTTTATTTCCTGTTTTCGTCGGATTTCAAAAGGGGTTCGAATATCTCGGACTATGCCGGATCTTTGCGAATTCTTGAAAAACTCGATTTCCGTAGTCCACTGCATCTATAAATACCCAAATATCCCTTTGTGAGATTTCTAGAGAGAGAGAGAAACCCACCTAAATTTCCCCCTAACATTTTAGCCGAAAATCCTCTCTGTCGGACGGCGTCTGGAAAAGCCAGACGGCGTCCGACCAGCCCAAATTTCCAATTTTATACTCACTGTCGGACGGCGTCCGGTAGTCACCGGACGGCGTCCGATCAAGTACAATTTTCGCTGATTTGCGCTGCCGGACGGCGTCTGGAAGCGTCCGTAGCTTCTGGCGTTTATGCGATCCTTCTTTGTCGGACGGCGTCCGGTGGGACCGACGGCGTCGATAACCTGTTCTCGTGAGCGATTGCAGCTGCGGACGGCGTCCGGTGCCCCGGACGGCGTCCGTAGAGGCTAACGGCTAGTCTTTTGTCCTCTTCCGAGGGCAACGGCTAGTTTTGCTCTTGGGGCTATAAATACCTACCTAGTGGTCGGCTACTTGAGTTTTGCTGCTCCACTTCACCTACCACATTCATAGCTCATCAATTAGGTGTTCTAGAGCCATTCCTCCACCCACAAGATCATCCAAAGCCACAATCCATCAAACCCCAATACCGAGCTTCATGGAAGTCCTTCGATCCGCATGATCAGGCGTTTGAGCTTGTTACTTTTGAAGATATCCTTCGTGGGGCGTGGGCTTGAGAGTAGGCCTTGGCGTGTAGCTACTCTTGAGTCGGTGTCACGGGTGACGAGTCCACCTCGCGGAGTGGCGAACGACTACCGGGAGTAAGTGAGGCGTGAGGCTCGAGAGCGAGCCGGTCCTTGTCGCAAGGGGTAGCCTCAACGAGAGTAGGAGTTGCGGCTCGAACTTCGGTCAAACAAACACCGTGTCGCCTCTTATTTACTTTCCGCACTTACTACCATTGCATTGAATGTGTTGATTGTGATGCCATGACTTAGTTGCTTGTTAACTTGTTTATCGCTTCGCTTGCGTATCAATTGACACTAGGATTGGGTCACTATTAATTTGATGCTTAATCAACAATTAATCAAAGAAAAATTAAAATTGCCTATTCATCCCCCCTCTAGGCCTTAGGATCCTCTTTCAGAGGCGGAGGATGCGCGGGGTGGCGGAGGCGGTGGAGGGGAGGCCGGCACGGTGGAGGCGGAGGAGGCGCGGTGGAGGCGGAGGCGGTGGAGGAGGAGGCCATCACCGCCGGCGACGACACCGAGGCGGCGGCCCGGCGACGTTGTTCTGGCAAGCAGACGGGCGCGGATGGAGGGCGGGGCCGAGGAGAAGGAAGGGAGAGCGGGGGAGAAGAGACCGACGGGAGAGACGGAGAGAGAAGCCGGGGAGGAAGAAGGGGGAGGTGGCAGGGGAGGAGGGGACGCGCGGGATGGCTGAATGGATCGGAGGGGGAGGAAGAAGGCCAGCGGAGAATGGACGGCCAGGATGGATAAGGATGGATTTAACTACTGTTTGGACATGTCCTCTGTTTGTATTTTTATATATAAAGTTGATTTTTAAAGGTGATTTCAATCCGAGGTCTATTAAAAAGTTCCTTACGAATGCATTAAGTGTATGATATTTTAACCCTTTTTTTAATTTAATTTATGCTACATGTGAAAAGTTGTGATTAATTGGGGAAGCATAATTACCTAGGTTAGTCTTCCGGAGCTTCACGGAGAGCACTCGTCAGCTGCGCGACCGATGCTTCTAGCTCGTGGAGGATCGAGCTGGCTATTGCGAAGTGGGCACTGGTGAAGGCGGAGACCTGGACCGCTCGGCGCTCGCCGAAGAGGAAGAGCTCAAAGGGGCTTAGACGAAGGCGAAGAAATCCTTAATTCGTGCTGGCTCAAGCCCCGTTGTGATGAACATAAATATTCCCGTATGTTCCAGAGTCGAGACTCCTAGACGCTCTTGCTAAATAATTAATCTTTTACATTAAGACAAACGAGCGAGCTAGGATTTGTTTTGTTTGAGCGGCTAGATTTGTTTTGATATATAGTGTTCTAGATTTATTTTGGTGTATAGTGTTTATCTCTAACTCATAATCTATCTCTAACATATCAGATCAGATTTAGAGTTTATCTCTAATAAATTATATCAACTTTAGTATTTAATATGAATTTCTAATATTTTCTTTTAATCTTAGCCGCATAGATCTTTTTTTTTCTTTGATTAATATATCCCGTTATAATTTGGTCCCACAGTTGATTGAACGGATAAAATAATCATATTATATCATCATTAGTATTTAATCCGAATTTCTAATATTCTTCTTTTAATCTAAGCCGTTATAATCCGGCCCCATAAAATCAACGGCATAGATCTTTTCTTTTTTTCTTGATTTATGTGAGAATTTCTTTGATTGATCTTGGCCGTTATTATTTGGTCCCATCGTTGATTGAACGGCTGAAATAATTTGGATGATGTGGACGAACGTGATGGCTTCTTTTTAGTATTTAATCCAAATTCCTAATATTCTTCTTTTAATCTAAGCCGTTATAATCCGGCCCCACAAAATCAACGGCATAGATCTTTTTTTTTATTGATTTATGTGAGAATTTATTTGATTGATCTTGGCCGTTATAATTTAATTTGGTCCCACCATTGATCGAATGGCTGAAATAATTTGGATGATGTGGACGAACGTGATGGCTTCTTTTTCCCCTCCTTTATATATATAACGAGCGAGGTGGCCCGCGCGTTTGTGCGGCTAGATTTGTATCAGCATATAGTGTTTATCTCTAACTCATAATCTATCTCTAATATATCAGATCATATTTAAAGTTTATCTCTAATATATTATATCAGCTTTAGTATTTAATCTGAATTTCAAATATTTTATTTCAATCACTATTCTAACTTTTACCGAGTGTGCCGTTGGCCATTAGAAAATACCGTAGGGCATGTATATGGCCGAGCGTATACCGTTGGTAACCTCCTCTCGGCCACACGTGGTCGGTAATTCATGCAATTACCGACGGACCCTCGGGAATGAATTTAGCGACGGTTTTTTAAGCACTCGAAAAATGTATGAGTGAGTGACTTTAAGTTACCGTTGGAAATAGAGAACACTCGGGAAATGTATAAATGAGCGGGTTTGACTCACTGACGGAAATAATAAACACTCGGGAAATGTGGTGGAATAAATATGAGGAAATGTAATGGAAGAAATAGGAAAAAATATTTTCATATGGGATGAACCTCTCTCCACATACTTGATCTTTGAAGTCATTTTTTTTTTCATTTTACTCAAGTTAATTATAAATGTGTCTTGACTAGGATTCGAACTCATGACCTGTTGAATAAAACTCTCCCACCGAACCAATCCACCTCATGCACTTGTTGCTTAAAATTGTATATATGTTCCTTTTAACTCCTATCTTTTTGTATACAATGGTCGAGTGTTTTCTTTCAACCGTCGGTCATTCTCTTGGAATGGGTGAGGGTTTTATTTTAACCGTCGACCATTCCCATGAATAACCAAGGGTTTTATTTAACCGTCGGCCATCCCTTGAATGGCCGAGTGTTTTCTTTTAATCATCGATCATTCTTTTAGATGACTGAGAGTTTTTGTTCTACCGTTGGTCATTCATGAGAATGGCCGAGGGTTTCCTAGAAACCGTCGGTTATTGTTGCGCCCTCTCGGTAAAGCATTTAATTGTTGACCGTTTTTTCCTAACGCTAGGGAAAAGTATGCACCGTTGGCCACCTTAACTTTTTCCGAATGTTTGTAGGTAATTGTCATTCATACTCGGCAAAAGTTAGATTTCTGGTAGTGAATTTAAGCCGCATAGTTCTTTTATTTTTTTTATTTATGTGAGAATTTCTTTGATTAATAATTTTATCCCGCCGTTGATCGAACAGCTAAAATAATCATATTATATCATCTTTAGTATTAAATCTGAATTTCTAATATTTCTAAGAAGATGCAGCGAACTTGAACTTCCGCCGGAACCGAGGCTGATGCTTTGATTGAAGACGCGCAGCAAACTTTCACCGGAGCCGGTTGAACCCTCCTCGTTAATCTCCTCTTAATGAGGTCTTCTTGACCGGAACTTTTACTAATATATATACAACTCACAATCTATCTCTAATATATTAGAGTTTATCTCTTTATATTAGAGTTTATCTCTAATATATTAGATTAGCTTCAGTAGTTATCTTTTTAATATTTTCAATATTGACCATTAGATTTACATAATGGTATCCATATTGAACGATGTAGATTTTTCCTTTTTTCTACTATTAATGCGAGAATTTCTACTGTTTTTTTATTAACGTGGGTTTTTCTAGGATTTTAGGATTAATGTGGTGGCTCCGTTTAACTCTGCTTTATATATATAGTAGATAGATAGATAGATCCGAAACCCTTCGGGGCCTAAAATATGGTCGCATGCATGGCCAGCCCCTCTGATCACTTGCCTCCTTGTCCAAAGTGCATTCAGCGCCCCGAGGTATAGCAAATTTCAGCGAGGCCTTCTATATAGTATCATAGAGGAAGGAAAAACACACTCAACATGAGAGATATAAGTTTCCAGAATACCATAACTTAAAAAATAAGAGTAATATATAACTAGCAACGCGCGTACAACAAGTTAATAATTAATTTATGGTTGTACATATATGTCCCACGAATTTTGCAGGGCAACACCAAAGTGCTCTCCGGTGCTATAATTATTTAATCATGAGATTTGGCAGCTTCCAATGGCGGCTTCGAGAAGTGGAAACCTAGCTAATAATCGAAATTGCATTTGGTAATGTCATATCAGCGACCTCGAGGATATTTTAATAATCAACGACAAAATGAAATTATAAAAGCGCTAGAAAGTTTATCAAATAATTTAAGAAAATACTCTCTCTGTCCCTAAATATAAGAAATTCTAGGTTGTTTTGGAGTGATTAAGGAGATGGGAAAAAGACTATAATGCCCCTCAATTAATAATGGTATGTGGTGAGTGAGAAAGTGGTTGGAGGTAAGGTGGGAAGAAATTTGAATGAATGATGGTTGGAGTGAAATTTTGAATGCTATAATTTCTTATATTTGGGGACAAAATTTGAATGCTAGAGTTTCTTATATTTTAAGACGGAGAGAGTAATACATAAGAACGATTTACACAGCACCCAAATACTCCACGTACTGCTACATAAAATAAGTTTAGTACTCTTTCGCAGTACGTAGCTGATGATCGATCTGGTAATTAACAAAGGAAACAAATAAAAGAAATAAAATGGCGAGAAAGCATGCAGCGCCTGGTGCTCACGTCCCATCGATCCATCATCCATCGATCAGAGCGGGAGGGGCGTCACCGTCGTCAGATCAGGTCAGAATCGCCCCCGGGAATTGCTCGCGTCCGTCCCTGCCCTCCACTCCTGCGTGCGTCTGCGTCTGCGTCTGCATCTGCATGCATGCGTTGGAATGCAACAACAAGACAGCAGCTTGATTGATATACTTGATGCTAGTGTGGTGGCTACTGGCTACTGGGCATGAAGTAAACCCAGCAGCAAGTCTTTCCCGAATCCCGATGCAACTCAATGCAGGCATGGAAATTAAGATCGCAGGTACGTACATTTCTCTCAGAGAGAGAGAGAGAGAAGAGAAGAAGAGAAAAATGAAAAGAGGAGAGAAAATTGAAAGGAGAGAGATCGATGGGGGAGTCTTCAGGACATCAAATATAGCCCGATGCATTGCGTGGGCATCGATCCATATTATGCGTACCAATGTGCGTCCTTTCGCCTGATCAGTTTGGCTGGTTGCATCAAATTCGCTATCCAAGCATGAATGCATAAGATCGATATGCCCTACGTACCCCGGCCGCAACATCCGTGGCCTGATCTGGATGTCTCTTGCCGAATCCGCTTAGAAATTTTTGGAGCTACCGTAAAAGACTAAAGGCAAATTTCAGCACATATATATGACAAACTTTGGATCCATATACGGGCCATATATATGCATGCAACTCTGTGTGTGTGGTAAAAAAAAAAAAACTGTGTGTGTGAGAGAGAGAGTTGAACTAAGGATCTGATTAAAATTTAAATTACTCTTGAGCCCCACCCTTCAGTTCACATGCATATGAGCTTTGTTTGCCGGCATCACATTAATGGCACATATACATATCGTGAATATACATATACTTTGCATCATATCATCATGAATTAGGTTATTACTCTCATCGTTTACCCCTTCTTGAATATGCCAATTACCCCCAATGGCGGAATATAGCAAATGTACTGCTTATAAACCCAAATACTAGCTAAGTAGATACATGCAAAGAAGATCAAGAATTACTGGCTGGTACTAAATTAATCAATGTTAGACAGAGTACGCGTAATGTAAGCATACATAAACAGCGGAATAGCGGATAATCATATATGATATGTCTGCCGTATAATCTTGAGACGGAGCACGAACCAGGCCAAGGCCAAAGAGGAGGAGGAGGATTGCATGGTGAGAAGGCCGTGGTGGAGAAGGGGAGCGCGTGCAGAACGGTGAAATGTAGTGCATGCATGCACACTCACGTGCGTGCGTGCTCCCACGTTCCACCTTAATTTGCACGTGCCCTGCTTCTCCAACAAGGACCTACTCACCAATCTCTCTTCAATTTCATTGGCAAGAAGAAGAGGTGGAAGGGCATGAACGAGCTATAGAGGATGTGCAATGGGTGTAGCTTAGCTAGCTAGCTAAATTTTTGAAGAGTTGCAGGAGAGGAAGAAGCTCATGGTAGTTGAGAAGCCAAGCTGGTGTATATATTGCTAACTAGCTAGCAGCTGTGAAATGCGAATGCACGAGTGTCCAAGGAGTTTATATAGCCGCAGGAAAGGAGACCCCCCGGGGCCATACGATCGATGACATGTTGACATCACACACGCATAGCTAGGGGGAGAGAGAGAGAGATCACACACGCATAGGGGGGGCAGAGAGAGAGAGAGAGAGAGAGAGCTCCGGGGGTTGAGTCTTGGAGTGAGCTTGCCCTCCCGTAGGAAGCGTGTGGTGTGGTGCGTGTGTCCATCGATTGTAGCGAAGTGGAGGTGGGAGTAGCTAGAGGTTCCCGGTTCACTTCGAGGTGCCTTCTTTATGATCACGCATTCACCAGCAGCTAAATTGATCATAGCTATAGCTAGTACTATCGTATAAACACGGACAACGTATAAAACGGTATCCCAAAATTTGGGTCCCATTGTTAACAATCTGCCATGACTTTCACTATGAGAATCCGATGTAATTTCGTCGACTAGAAACCAGCAAAATTAATACTAATTTTGTTGGTAAACCAATAAAATTGTAGCAATTTTGTTAAGTGTCTAAAGGTGACAAAATCAATTTCTTGATGCCCGCGTGCTAGACTAGCGGTTGACATGGCAAGTAAAAAACCAACGAAATAGTTGCCATGTCAGCGCTACGTGGCTCGTGTGGTCGGGTAAACGTGGCACCAACACAATCACACACATAGCATTCCAAAATCTTATAAACATCGCAACCCAGAACATAGCTTATGTAAAAATAAATAACACATCCTTTCAATCATGCACAACATTCTTCGGGGCTTGCACATATCAATTGAAAATCATTCTTCAATTAAAAGAACATAATTTATCTAAAATTAAAGAGCATTCTCTACACATCACACATAGTAAATATATTCTCCAAGTCCTACACTTGGCCATACATTTCCAACAATTTGCACTTTGTAGTTAACCATACATAAACATTCATATTCGCAATTTGCAATTTACAATATCCAGCCACTAGTAATCATATTCACAAATTATAATTCACATTCAACCTCTAGATAGGGGGGAGGAAATACTTGTAATGAGGTTTGGATACACACGGCGTGAAGCTAGGCATTGAGGCATGGAGGTGGTGGTGTGACAGGACAGGGTGGTGGTGGAGTGGCACAGCAAGGCGTGGAGGACGGGCACCGACGCATGGATGCAATGGGGCCACAGGGCGTGCAAGTTGGAGCCAGTACGGCAATGTGGGGGGCAAGGTGGGGCAGGGTGGCAGGGCGACGTGATGATGGCCAGCGGGCCTACGTGGTGGCGCGGAGGGCTTGAGGTGGTGAGGTAGCTCTAGAGCAGCAAGGCAACAAATGCGATTTTAGGGTTTTCTATTCCTACTTGGGATTAAAGTTGTGGTGGCTTAATTTTATCCACCCAGGCTGACAAAATTATAATCATGTCAGTCGTCGAGTGGCTGACTCTGCTGACATTGCCACATGGCGTAATTTCGTTGACATACATAAAAACATTCAATCCCGAACCACCGGCGGACCACCAGTTATGCTAGGTGGACACAGTTTCATCGACCGAGGCAGACGAAATTACTTTAAAAAAAACTTTGAGTCCCACACCAAGCTAGTGGCTGCCCAAGTAATTTCGTCAGCCAAGCTCGTACCGACGAAACTGATGCAACAATTCCGTCGCCTTTTTCTAACCGACGAAATTATTACCAAAATTTATCGGCATTTTTTCAGCGTGCGAAAAAAAATGTGTGAAGAATGGCGATCCATATAAATCCGGCCAGCGTGCGCGCGCGGTGATGAGATGAATGATGAGCACCGGGCGCGCGGGCGGTACGCGATGGATGGAGGCGGCTTGGAGCTATCGATCGTGATGGCATTGCCAGGGAGGCGTGGCGTGCCCAAGCAACCAAAACCTAGCGCTGGATTCTATATACCACAGCACTCGATCGATATATACACATATAAATATTCGATTCGATCGATGGCTATGGCCTCACTCGCAGCCGGGCGCCGGTAGTGCAGCAGCAGCTCTCGATTGCCAGCTGCTGCAGAGGCTAGCTGAAGCAGCAGCCAGTACTGCAGAGGTAGGCATGACCTCTGCACTGTCGAGTTGCTGCTCTGAGCCATGAAGCAATGGATGACACGAATGATAAGATGTGCGTAGCTGCACCGGCACGCATATATCGTGCATGGATCATTCATTGTCCGGGGGCCTTTCTTGGAAACTTTCCCAGCCTACCGCAGCACTTGGAGAGCTCCTCCGTTATTTTATGCTCATCAGCATGCAGCAGCAGCAATCTGGCCCAGCATTTGTATATACGTGTGTATGGCGTGTCTATCGTCGGATCCGATAGCGTCGAGCGCGTTATGTGTGCGTGCGTACGTGTGCATCATCATAATGCGCTCACGCATAATTAATAGGATAGGTCCTCGACCATCAATGTGGAGTGCATGTGATCTTTCATAACTTTGGGGAGCTACTGAGGGACGGGATCCTGTCCCACTCGCCCCTCGACAGGATCGCTCCGCGTCCGCCACGTATCCCACTCGGCCTCCACTCCTCCGCCCGCCCGTGTCCGCCTTGCCCCCTCACCCCCTCACTTGCTCTCTCAGTCGCTCACTCCGCGCTCCTCCACCACCTCCTCCGCCGCCTCCACCACCACCTCGGCCGACGGCGCCCTCGCCGCCGGCCTCTCCGCCCTCTTGCCCCCACCGCTGTGCCACCCCGCCCACCCTAACGGACGGGGACGGCGTGGTCCCCCCACCGTCGCCGGCCCAGTCCCCTTCGCCCCCTCCCCGGGCTCCGACGCCGCCACCGCCGCCGTCCTCACCCAACCCCGACCAACCGCCGGTCCGCCACCTCCCCAACCTTCCTCTAAACCCCGAGGAACCCAAACCCCCGAACCCTAACCCAAACGGCGGCGGCGAGGTCGACGGCGGCGACGGCTCCTCCTTCCTCCTCCTTTCTTCCTCCTCTGCTGGGCGCGGTCTTCCTCCTCCCTTCTTCCTCCTCTGCTGGGCGCAGAGACGGATCCCATCCGGATCCCGCTCGGACAGGATCCCGTGTAAAGGAATTTCCCTAAATTTTTGCATCAATAGCCTTGTATAAAAATAAATTCGGGAAAAATAAAATCATAGTGGTGTGTCTTATTTTCTGGCTTCTCTTAAAAATAAATTCAGTATAAAAATAGTAGAAAACAACGAGTCCATTCCGAAAAGAAGCCATGTCAGCTATAGTAAAGAATTATCAAAAAACTAACCAATTTGCCTTCATCACCTGCATGATTCGTCCATAATCATACATAAACAAGTCTCAAACATGAATTTTAACGTGAGTTCGTTAAAACTATACAAAACCACTTGATTCGAGGACCCGGACCCGGTCAAACACCACTGCAAACCCTAGCACTAGCATAGATCGACACCCATCGGACCATGTCGGATGGGAGCCACAGGACCTGATCCAAACACCATCGGACTCGGTCGTACGATGGACCGAAGCACCGCAGACAGCCATGAGGAAACCCTGAGCGATCTCGTCGGACTCGGTTCGAGGCCATCGGACCCAATCTGATGGATTTTTTACAACACACCAGAATGTGCAATTTAAGCTCAGTTCAAATCCAAATTTAAAAATCCATTTCAAACAATATATAAAACCGTAGCCAATATATTGATGACAGCAGGGTGACCTTCGCATGGTCTAACAAAAAAAAAACTAAAGCAGTTTTAGAGCGCTAAAAACTTAAAGCGTAGAAAGATATATATGTTCCTATTTTGAAGTGCAAAGTACTCATATGACTGCTAAAGAAACAACCATGCATGACGCGTTCACGCTGGCCCGCGCGCGCTTGGCGCAATAAACCGTGATCGACTGGTGGTGGTGCACGCGGTACTATACGTACGTACGTACGTGTTGCGTGAGGAGCAAGAGACGATCGATCGATGATGGACAGATGGAATGATGGATGGAATGGAATGCAATGCAATGCAAAGCAGCAAACATCGTTCGATTAGCTTGTGCGCGTTGACCTGAACTCGCTCGCAGTTAATTGGGACAAGGCCACAGCAGATCAGATCGTCCTTACAGCTAAGCTAGCTATCCTTGCTTGCAGTGTGCCCCACGACGCAAAGCATTGAATGAACAGCACTGTGCACGAGCTAGCGTTGCTGCCACTGCAGGCAAACAGTAAATAGGTATAGATCGACGACGGATGGACGGACAGGTAGCCCGCCCAAAGCTTGCATGCATGCAGCTGCAGCTGGAGCTGGAGCTGGAGCTGGAGCTGGAGCCGGTAGAAATCACTGTACATGGTAGCAGTAGCCAGTAGCCATGGATCGATCGATGCATGCATGGATGGAAGCGTGCATCCCCATGATGATTGGGAGGCGCCCTAACTTCGCGGCGAGCTACGGACCAGTTGACTACCGTCCCATCGCGCGTCCACGTCGCATCACGCTTGTCGTGTCATTACCTGCTCGAGCTTGTACGTTTGGGTTTGGCGGTGTACGCTGCAAATTACTCCCTCCGTTATGAAATAGTTCGTTTTGGACGTTGACACGGTCTTCAAAATACAACTTTGACCACTAAAAACTATTATAATTTAATTTTAACATGCATTAAAAATATATTTTTATGAAAGTTCTATTCGAAACGAATTCATTTATATGAATTTTATGCTTCAAATCTAAATGGTTTAAAAGTGTTTTATAGATAAAATTTGAAAAACATTGACTTTGGACATGTCTAAAACGACAACTATTTCAGAATTGAGGGAGTAATAGCTAGAGGGAACATACATACAGTATATATACATGTGTAGTTTAGTTGTGCAAAATGAGCAAAACCCTTCGTGCGTGCATGCGGCCCTGCCAACTCCTGTGTCATCATGCACGCACTCATCAGCCACCAGGACACGTCCAGCATTTGTCGCAATTTCTATGTTTATTCCTATTCCTATACAGTGATGAGATCAAACATTGTTTCATTTCTATTTATATTTTCTCCCTCTACATTTATTGAGCACCGCCTCATAGCAAATTATCTTTTCAACGTGTTTTAAATTTTACCGTGGAATATAAGACATGTCTATTTAAAACGCGGCAAGAGATGTGGCTCCGTACTTTTCATTTTTATAACTTAACGGATTAACATCTTAATTTTTTATTTTTTTCAGAAGGGAGGATCAGGGGAGAAATCCCCCTGCATGTGGGCAGGTCGGTCTCGAACCCAGGCGGAGGGCTGCCCATCCCTCACCCCCCACCAACCGAGCTACGCTCAGTTCCAATGATTAACATCTTAATGGCTTATCAACGTTTTTTAAAAAAATATAATTTAGATTTTTTTAGTCCTTTTTCGCTGTCTTGAAGGTGAGCGCGCGCTAACGTTTTAAAAAGTAAGTCAAATAAAATGAATCTAAATCTCGAAACTACTTCGAAAAGTTTTTTGAAATTTCGATTATTTCAACCGTTCGGCTGTTCAGCCGCTTAGATCAGCTTCAAAAAATAAAACCACAGTAATTAATGTATGGTTAACACCGCTAGCCAGTGATGAGATGTTCCCAGGGATGTTAATTACTCCTACGTGGCAAGGCTACTAAAATATTTCACTCTCTAGTGTCTACCTAGAGGGGCTAATCGGTGCTAGCTAGCCGTGGGAGAAGCCATCAAAAGGCTCAGTGCCCAACACGCGTGCGCACGGCTCACACACACTGGCCGATCGATCAGCCACGCATTCCAAAGAAAAGAATCACATCGATCGATATCGATCGGCCACGCCACCGCTGGCTACTCAATTCCTCTACTGCATGAGCATGACCTTGCTTGGTCGTCGCCAACACTCAAGCATGCATGCATATGCAGCTCGCAGCTGGATGGATGGACGTACGTCGATGCTGAAACTGAACTGGACGGTTGCTTGCTCGGTTAATTTCTCGCAGTCCGTCCTGCTGCTGCACTGCATGCCACCTTCTCCCGGGCCTAGCTCTCTGAACACACTGGGAGCCCTGATCTGCTCTGAACTCTGATGCAGCGGCTAGCGTACGCAGTGGCCAGCAGCAGAGGCCGATGATGACGTGGGGGGAGAGGACACTCCCCCTATCTACGCTAGATCTCTGAATGATGGAAGCAAAGGTAAGGTAAGGGCAAGGAGTGCCCTGAAAGAGTGGCTTTCTATTTGCCCATTTTTGGGGCCAGACATATGTAAGTATGGCTGCTGCGTCAGCTTGAAACTCTTCATCGGAGACTCTCGGTGCATTTTTTTTTTAACAAACGGGGCAGACGCGCATTATACCATTTCATTAAAAAAAATTATACACTGTACAAGGACCTATCCACGGCTAGAAAAACAAAAAGTAATTGCATTGGGGCAGCAAGGAACCCATGCTCCATCCCCTCACCTCCTCCAAAATACATCTATTTCTTTTCTTCAAAAGATTACAAATGGTGTAAACTATGAAACCATTTAGGCCTCTTGCCCGCTTTGTCAGCTGTCTAGAAAGAGGCCGCAATCTACCAGTCGCAGAAGCTAATGTTGTCTGTCCATCTAGGCGTTTGAGGGTATTGATTAAGAACTTAATTCCAAACTCTTTCAAAGTACGAACAATAGAGAGTCAGGTGGTTGATGGTTTTCGAACTATTTTGGCGTATTGGACAGATGGGCTGGTATGGCCATCCTTTTCGAGGCAGGACGTCAGTCGTATGAATGCGTCCATGGGCGAGAGACCAGGCAAAAAATTTGCATTTGTTTTCTGTCTGTGCCTTCCAGATAGTGTCTCTAAGGGACCAACCCGTGCTGCCTAGAAATTGGAGATGATTGGCCGATTTAGTGGAGAACTGACTTTCCGGGGTTGGAATCCAAATGATCTCATCAGCTGCATCTGTGAGCGTTACACCACGAAGTTGACTCCAAAGGTGGAGATAGTCCTAAAGTTGCTCCACCGTGTTGAGTTGTCGCATCATGACTATCCACTTATCATTGGGAAGCAAATCTGCAACGGTATGATCATTTCCTCTTGCGATATTGAAGAAGTGGGGTGCGATGTTGCACGGTGCAGATTCCTGCAGCCAGTTGTCAAGCCAAAAGTTAGCCTTCTGGTCATTCTGGACGGTGAAGCGTGTGGCCGGGCGAAAGAGCGCTTCAGGATCATTGAAGGGAACTAGAGAGCCATTCCAAGATCTACTTGGGTCAGTCCAATCGAGTCATAACCACCGCAAACGAAGTGATGTACCAAATTTATATAGATCAAAGGTGCCAAGGCCACCCATCTTGTTTGATTGGCACACATTTAGCCAATTGACAAGTGAGTGTCCACCACTGGATGACTCCTCTCCTCGCCAGAGAAAGGTTCGACGTATTTTGTCGAACCTCTTTGAAACTAACTTAGGTATTGGAAAAGTCAACATGAAGTAAATAGGTAGAGCTGAGAGGATGGTGTTGATGAGCGTTAAGCCAACTGGCCTTGCTCAAGAGGCTCCCCTTCCATTCTTAAAGCCGTTTTTGCGCTTTCTTGAATAAGGGGAGAAAGTGCACCTTACTAAGCTTTCGTTGGTGAAGAGGAAGCCCGAAATACGTGCAGGAAAAGGAATCTCTCCTACCGAGGAAGTACATTAAGGCCTTGTTTGTTTCAGATTAATGTAGAGTTGTGTTTTTACTGTAGCAAATTTGTGACCCCCTCAAAATACGTTTTAACGAGTTCAAAAAATTATGAATTTTTTTTTACAAACTTTAAGAAGTACTATTTAAAACCCCTCAAGAATGACTACAAAACATTACATCATTTGGCTTGTACAAAAATAACAAATTTTAATTTAATTTAATTTAATCTGAAACAAACAAGGCCTAAGATGTCATCTACCTCTTCCGGCCTACAGTGGATCGGGTATGCAACACTCTTGGCAAGATTTGTGTGGAGTCCGAAGGCCTTTCCAAAGCCTTCGAGTATATTCATAACCATCTCAATTTCACTGCGCACGGGATTTATAAGGATGGCAACGTCATCAGCGTAGCTCCATGCATTTTATAGATACTTTTTGTTTCTTGATCTCCTACGAATTAAGATAATGAAGCATGTTGATACACTAATGGTACTGAGGCCCTGTTTGTTTGAGCTGTAACTTCTATAAAAGCTGCTTCTGGGAAAAGCCACCCAAACTAGCTTCTCATATCACAGTACAATTTGGGCTTTTGTGGGCTTTTAGCTTTTTGGAAGGGGTTTATAAAAGTTGGTCGTTTGTTTGAGCTTCTATCTAGGAGCTGGTTAGAAGCTCAAACAAACAGGGCCTGAATTACACTGATCGACCTCTTAGGTCTAAAGAAACTTCACAGCACACTGAAGTGAAGTGCATTCTCCTCGGGTCTTGAGTTTGATTTCAATTTTTTTTTTACTATGTGTAGTATTTGCACTATATAAATAGTATATATGTCAAAAGATAAAATCTTGCATGCCACAGTATTGGCCAACTCTAACCCTCACAATATCACTACACTCTCGTAAGTCATCACAACATAGTTTTTTTTTTGAACAAAAGGCAGGAGAACTGCCATCTATTGATCAAAGAGCAGAAGAGTGAGTACAGCTTTTGGGGGGGACAAACCCCTCCCCCCCTAGGGTTAGCCCAACTTAATTAATTACAAATGTTAGCGCCTGCGTCTTTCCAGAGGCGCAGGTCGTCGGACAGGATCTGGAGGAGGGCTGAACGGGGACGTTCCGCTTGACGAAAAATCCGGTTATTACGCTCAATCCAAATGCACCAGATTGTTCCAGAAACCACGGATAGGGTGCCTTTGGGAGGTCTGGCGTGTAAAATATCTTCCGTCCACCAACGAGGGAGGCAGGACGATTGGAGCCAGTTAATCGGTTGTAGGAGCGGTTTGTTCATCTGAAAGGCAATGCGGCTCCAGATGAAACGACTGAAGTCGCATTCCAATAAGAGGTGTTCCAGAGTCTCGAGGTTATGCCTGCAAAACGGGCAAAAATACTCGTTCGAGATCTGCCGACGCATTAAGGCATCCGTGGTGAGGACGCGTCCGTGCAAAAGCTGCCACAGAAAGAATTTACACTTGGAGGGTGCCCAGTGCCTCCAAGCTTGCTACAGAGGTGAGGTACAACAGCCAATGAATTGCAGCTTGTAAGCAGAATTCACGGAGAATTCACCATTTGAGCTAAACCGCCAAGTAAAGAGGTCGTCCCCGTGCGTAGGAAGCAACACGGGGACAATTGTCGTCAAGTGTCGTTAAATTTTACCGTTAGGATTCCTCGTGATGACTTAAAATAATCAAAATATCCTACCCTACTGTTTGACGATCCGCTCTCTCTCCCTCTAAGGCCTCGTTTGGAAGCCCGCAACCCCGTTGGGATCCCGGCCTATTCCCGGGGGTGGAGACCCACGTGAAAAAATTCCCTAGGCCAAAGTTGAGGTCCATTTGGAAGCCCACGAGGGAGGAAAATCCCTACTCAATCCCGACCACTTCCCCGGGGGAAAAATCATTGCCTTGCGCACGCGAAATTTTTTCCCCGTCACTCTCTCGAGTCCTCGTCTCCTCCTCGATTCCTCGCAGCTTCCGCCATAGCCGTCGCTCGGCGCGTCCACCACCACATACGGCCCCGCCGCCGCTCGCCGCGTCCACCCCCTCCCCACGACCCCTTTCTCCGGCCGCCGCCCTTCTCCCTCGCCACCCCCTCCGCCCCTGCCCCCGGTAGTGAGGATCCGGCGGGATGGTGCAGTGGTGGCGCCGGGATGGGGAAGAACCGGGCCACCTCGCCAAGAAGGAGGCCGGCGCGGGGAGTAAGCCGGAGCTGCGTGCCGCGTCGAAGGCTGTGGAGATGGTGGGCTAGCCGCCGTAGATGGAGAAGCCCGGCCCCTCCACCGCCCCATCCGCCTCCAGCCTTCTCCGTCTCGCTCTGCTCCTACGCTGATTGCTTCGGCTCTAGGCTCCCACAAGGTCGCCGGTGCCATGGCGAGGCCGCCGGCCCGACCCCCTGCTGCCATTTGGGCTCAGCTAGCCTCTGGAGCAACAAAGGCGCAGGGCGCCGGGACGGAGCTGAGCTAGGAGGGAGCGCACGGTGGAGTGTGGAGCTGAGCTAGATTGGGGAAGAGAAGCAGGGGAGACCTAGGGAAATGAAATGACCCAAAAAAAATCCCTTGGGTGGATTACTTCCCTGGGTTCTTTTCCCTTGGCAGCCAAATGAGGCCTGAATGTTACGTCTGACCCTTTGTCATATTTCAATTTTTGAATTTGGAAATTCTACCAAAAAATTTAACTTTAGCATTTCAAATTTTGAATTTCAATTTCTAAACGAACATATCAAATTTAAATTTTCAGATTTCAGATTTTGCATTTCATAATTTTATATTTAAAATTTGACTCGGTGTTTCAGATTTCAAATTTTGAATTTTCAATTCTAACGAATCCCCATGATTTCAAGTTCTGAATTGTCATAATTTTGGATTACAAATCTTACGCTCAAATTTTGAATTTTGACCGAATATTTAAAATTTTAATTTTTCAAAATATGATCGCACATCTTAGATTTTGACTTTGAATATTTTTATACTTCACACAAAAGTTTCAAATTTGTTGTCTGGATTTCAAATTTTGAATTTGAAATCTTGATGGATTGTGTTATTGATTTAAATTTCCCGTTAATTGTAACTATATTTGGTTTTCTTTTTCTTTTTTCCAAAATGTGCGCACTACCATTCTAGGGTTTGCAAACATTGGGACGACAAATGTCTCATGAAATTCATAAAACATTTCTACAAGTTTCATAAGTTTCAAGCAACTCTTATTGTAGGCAGCCAAGTTTGCAAATTTCAAACTATGAGCATGGATTTCTAGTAGCTCCCCTATAACACTATTCACTGCATTCGTAAAACGTTCCCTCCACCTCAAAGTTTCACCACACTTCACACTGCATCCTCAACATGTGAGCAGATCTTTTCAAACGAACAGTTTTGCAGAACTAGAGATCGATGCTCTTAGGCAAAAAGACGTACAGATGCATAAGTCCAGTACGTGCTCTTTGTCTAAAATAAAATTTATAAACTGCGAGCTTTTTGTAAGAATCACCTCCATTTTTTTAAAAAATAAAGCATACGTTTTTACAAGCATGTATCAAAATATAATGTACGCATAAATACAAATTTTGGCCTTGCTGCTCGTTAAGCAACAATAATATCATGATCAGCCCGCCTGTTTTTCTTTGCAACCCCTTTAATCCTAGTCCTAGCTAGCTCAAAACGCACCTTTTGAGGCATAGGCATAGTTCTTTTCAGTTTAACGGCTTAACAGCTTAACGACTTGTCTACGTTTTGAAAACACATATGTTTTGAGTTTTTTTTAGTCCATTTTTTTCGCTGTTTTGAAGGTGTGTTCTAACGCTTTAAAAAGAAAGTCAAACGAAATGTATTCGAATCTCGAGACTATATTGAGAAGCTCTCGAAGTTCAATCATATCAGTCGTTCAGTTCAGCTCAAAAGAACAGGGCCTTAATTTGTAAACACCAACCTCGATGGAGAAAGCCAATCCAGAGAAGCAATATCTCAGGTGCCAAATTTCCTAGGGCGGTCGACATGGCGCATGCCAAAAACATGGCCAATGGCGCGCGCATGGCGGATCGAGAGACTTGTCTCCGCTCTAACCTCCGACATGTTCTACCAACCTTCCATTCTTATTGCTCATTATCTGGCTCTTTCCTCTTCAATTCTCTCTCTCTCTATATATATATAGATGCCAACATCCATGCATGCATGGTCACCTCTCTCTTAACAAAAAAGAAGATTGTAACACCGAAGAAATAAAGGGACGCAAAGAGAGAAGGGAAGAATATCAGAGCTGGTTGTGACCGTCCAATCTTGATCGAATGGCGCGAGCTGCATCCAGCTGTGTAGCCCTCCTTGCACAAAGGTCTTGAATCTCTCGATCAACAATGCTGCGCATCACACAATACGCATAAATTTTCTCTGAATTTGATCTCTGAATTCCCTGGGATGTGCATGCGCAACACAGGAGGGGGTTTTCCGCGGCCATGACTGCCCCGGAAGGGTCCCTGAAGAAGGTGGAGGAGAAGGCGGTGAAGCTAGGCACGGTGGCGAAGGATGTCGCCACGGCAATGGCGACGACAACGGAGGAGAAGACGGCGTTCTGGGAGCCGGACCCCGAGACGGGGTACTACCGGCCGGTGACCGGCACCAAGGAGGTGGACGCCGCCGACCTGCGCGCCGAGATGCTCAAACAAAGGATGCTGCAGGAGCAGGATTGATTGATTGATGCACTGTGTGTGGGTGCCTGGCCTCCATGTTCTTGCTGATCTCGTCGATGCATCCCGTAGAGCCGATTTGGTGTAGCCATTGATTTCATTCGTGCAGATTCTGTATACAATGTGAAAGTGCAGAAGATGATATGTGGGAAGTATGATGGTTGTGGGAGTCAAAACTATTTCTTGGAGTGCTCGAAAACTCCTCTGCAAGTGCCAGGTTGTCGTGTTTTATGTTTAAGATGTGGTTTTTGGGAGCAAATGCTACACGGTGATCCGTTCACCAACAAATGAATGGGTATGTGATGATGTTAGGTAGTATGATAACGTCAGCATACAGCAGTATGAAACTTTATGAAATTTTCTAAAACTACATGAAACTTTCTAAAAATTGTATGAAGTTTTGCTGATACTACATAAAACTTTCTTTAAATCACATGATTTTTTTAAAAAAAAACTACATGGAGCTTTCTAAAAACTATGTTTTTTTAAAAAAACTATATAAAACTTTATGAAACTATCCCAAAGATGAGGCTAATTCACATTGGAATATAGCGATGACGCCAACATGCATCATGATGATGTTAGCATGATCTACATCAAATTAAATATATATGATATAAAACTTTTTGAAAATACATAAAACTACATAAAAGCTATATAAAAATTCTAAAAACTACATGTTGAAACTTTTCAAAATTTTCCTCAAACTACACAAAAAAAAATATATGAAAAATTATAAAACTACACGAAACTACTCAAAAAAACTACATAAAACTTTATGAAGCATCAGCAAACTGGCGCTGCACACCGCTGTGATGCTACACCTAGCGGTGACGTGGTCTGCGATTGAAATATGAATCCACAACAACATGATACTACATGAAATGCACATGAAAACCATGATTCGATAGCGGGACTACCTGACGAAAGCACATGATACCGCACGAAACTATACTTCGACAAAGGGGCCCACCCGATGAAACACATTGAACTACGTAAAAACACATGAAAATATACTCCGTGATGGAGCCCACCGCATGAAACCACATGAATATTATACTTCGACGGTAGGACCGTTTGAATGAAACCACATAAAACCGCATGAACATACGAGTATGTATCATTAGATTTCACCTGAGCTTCACATGGTTTTTCACCTAATTTGATCTTCACCTGGTCCTTAAACTAAAATTGGCATCTTTGGCACTCCATTTATTATTTTTTTTGATAATTTTAGATGCCAGATTCGAACTCTGCACTCCAGCACAACATAACAAGCAGTGATTTCCTGGCAGGTAACAGCTACTGAAGCAAATGTAGCCGCACGCACCAGCCACATATGTAAAATTTCTTTACCTTTCTAGTTTCTTCCTTACATTTTTTCATGACTCTTCCATGACAATTCTGCTAACTGATAGCACAATAGCAGCAACAGCCCGTGGATATATCATACACAGATAGATAGATACATGCGAAACTCGAAAAGATGGTGTGTTTTTTTTCCAGGATTGCACGATAAGGTTATTCACATTATTACATAGGAGTATCAAATTTTCCATGGTTAAAAGGAGACCGAAGAGAAGCTCAAACAAACACCATCCATTTCTACCAACGTAGTAGCAATACGCAAGCCACAACCCAGCACCAATTCTTCTCGTTGGTTGGTTCCCGGAGGCTAGAGGGCGGAGCAGCGTGTCGCATCACCAATTCAACCCGTCGGCCGTCGCCGGCGGCGAGGCCGGAAGTTTCAGATCGAACGGAAGCCGCGAGCATCGGGGCGTGGCGGCAATCTCGACGCCGGCCATCTCGTCGTCGGCCGTCGTCGGCGGAGGGGTCGGAAGGTTCAGGTCGAACGGAAGCCGCGAGCATCGGGGCGCGGCGGCATGCATCGTCGCCACCGACGCCGGCGTGTTCGTGGAGCATGGATGAGGACGAGCCGCAGTATCCTCGGAAGATCGCTTCGTGTTTTCGTCGTCTACTTGCTATCTCGGATGACGACGACAGAATGATCATCCCTTCTGTAGTTTTTGTGTTACTGTTTAGTATTGCATTCCGCCGAGGAAATTTTAGATATCGACGCGGTCACCAAAAAAATACATTGACCAATTATTCTTACGGTTTTGCTTGGCGGCAGTCGGCCAGTCGCCTGGGCCGCGCCGTGTGCTCGCCGACTGCTGGGCCCGAGCGACGCGGGCGCGCAGGCAGTCGACTGCCACCTAGTCGCTCCCTTATGTTATATTTATAAGTCTTAATAAAATCACAATTTTATGGATGTATTTTTGTGGATGAATCTAGACAGATCTAGGGATTCAATAATTTTGTTTTGAGAAAATTATAAAGCCTACTCTCAAAATTGAAAATTGTGACAAGTTCTCGCTTAGCTTCATGTTGAAAAATTAAGTTTTTGCCCCCCGTAACTTTATGTTGTTTGCACGGTTGATCAAAACTGTTAATATCACCATTAAATGTCAATATGGATGTCTAGATGGTTGCCAAATGCCGAGAAGTATAACACACTATCATAAATACTTACATATCAAACCGCGCGGGCATTCGATTTTGTTAAATTTTAGAAATTTTCCAAAAAATTACCTCCAAATTAAATTTTATGAAGATTTTTTTTAAAAATGCAAACTATTTCAGAATTTTTATGTTTTAGAAAAATTAAATTTCCAAAATTAAATTTTCGAAATTACAATTTCAGAATTTTTTTTTGGAAAACACAAATTTCGGAATCAAAATTTTGAAATAACAATTTATTATTAAAAGTATCCATGGCTGATAGGTGTGGGAAATGGATATGACTGTACTATCCTGCATTCGTATCGAATAAATCAAGGCATCTATATTCTCCTTGTTCGTATACAAATACACACGGGTACATACACATATTATCTGGTTTCTTACACGAATACATGATGATACTACCCAATACATGTATTTGTATACTCCTTGATCCAGATTCCAGAGTTCCGTGAGGAGCGTTAATGCATAAGGATGCAAGTAGGTTGTTTCGTGAGTATCCGCGAACCCGCTTGCTTCAATGCTTAGAGAATTGACAGCAGGATCTCTATTTTTCGTTCTCTATATCCTTTCCCTAAATCACTATTCGTTCTCTATATTTCCATCATCTCCAGCAGAGTCCCTATTTTCGAAAAGATATAGAGATTCTCTCTGGAGAGAGTCTATAAATTTAGAAACTGAAATAGAGACCCTGCTGGATGGGTATAGAGGCTAAGATTGTCCGCAATAGTGTTGTAGAGAACAGTTTAGAGAACCTGCTAGAGATGCTCTAAAAGCATTGCCAGCAGGATCTCTATTTTTCGTTCTCTATATCCCTTCTCTAAATCACTATTTATTTTCTATATTTTCATCATCTCCAGCAAAGTCTCTATTCCCGAAAAGATATAAAGATTCTCTTAGAGAGAGTCACTAAATTTAGAGACTGGGATAGAGACCCTGCTGGATGCGTATAGAGGCTGAGACTATCCGCAATAGTGTTTTAGGGAACGGTTTAGAAAACCTGCTAGAAATGTTCTTAATATATTTTATTGAAGCAAGCGGGTTCACGGGTACCCACGAAACAACCCACTAGCATCCCTATTGCAGACTAATGCGTCAACGGCAGGTAAAGCACAAATATCATGTTTTTTTTTTTAAAAAAAAAGGTACAACTACATGCATACACAAAACCACAGCACCACACCACAAGCTTGCGTCTCACCCACACAATAAAAATATAGTAGCTGTCTTTTGACGTGGTTCTAAAAATGTTGTCATCTGACAGGCACAAGCCATATATGCCACCAACAACATTTGTTTCATCCTGTCAAAAAAAAAAAAAAACAACAACATTTGTTTCATTGTATTTATCTATGGCCTTGAAAATACCCATTTCAAAATTGTTTGCTAATTATGATAATCAAGAATGCTCTATGATCTATTTTAATGGTAAAACTGATCAAACTATTGTTTTCAAAGAAGCTTAAATAAATAAAACCAATCAAATTCATGCATTCAGCTAACCAAATTTCTTAATTAAAGGTAGCATGGTCAGCTCAATGCACGTTTTGTGTTAAGTTTGTCTTAATTTTTGGTTTTTACTGTAGTTATTTTCTCAATCATAAAACTACCTCTTTAAAAAAATAAACGGAGCAGACCAGCTACTCCTAAAGTCTTAACACTCAACTCTCACAGTCTCGCTCAATAAATATTTATTCAGATCAGACACTCTAAACGTACCGTAACATTTTTAATAGCGGCTGCAATACTACGTTCATGCAAAAGTGGGGCGCCGAAACCTATCCTCCAAAACATACGCAGCGAACTTCACTTTCTTTTTATTGCATACAGTAAACGATTTCAGCAGCTCAATTGCATGAGCCATCTTGTCTTGTCAGATTATGTAGCGTGGGCCTAGGTCAATTTTGTCAAGAGTCAGACAATCCGACTAGTGCGTCGCTGAACTAGAGAACATGAAAACGTTGACCTACAAGGCTACAATTTGCAAGGGAAAAAAGGAACTGTGCACTCTTCCGTGGCTGATATTATTGTCATCTGGTGGGCGAATGTCACCAGCAACAATGAGGCCATCACAAATCAAATAAGACAAGGCAACATTCGATTGTCCTGTTTGTTTAAAAGGAGGGCAAATGACCTTTCCATCAAGTGCTTAGAAGTCGATTCAAGCTTCTCTATAAAACAATTTGAGTACTCCGTTTACACAACATATGTAGTGGAAAATCCATTGTAAATTAATCATCCCAACTCCCAAGTCTGAATTCGTCCTAATTCTATCAAATATCACTATATAGCCAAAGTATGATACATCTCACTATATATATCTAGTCCAGATTTGTTAGAAATTAGTGTTTCTTGAACATCAAACGAAATCAGTTTTTTCAGCACAGACACATACATTGAATGTTTGCTGTCATATTGTGGCAGCCAGATGAAAACATGATCTAATGGAAAGATAGTCGAATTGCGCAGGTAGAAATTCTGAAAGGGATGTGGAGCTTAATCTTTTTCAAGATGATATTTATTTGTGACTTGCGTTTTGTATTTCAATCTTTGGGACTTCTACTGATCAATTGATATGCTCTAGGTTCTAGTCCATGATTCCTAGACTTCTCTAATGCTAAGTTGCATCCTGAACTTTTCCAAAAAAAAAAATTTCCGAGACAATTCTGGTCAATTTTACCATCACAGTACTCAAATAAAAATTACTAATAATACATTTTTTATTAAACTATCTTGAGTTCTTCATAACATTGTTCTTTAATAACACACAACTTGTTTCGAGATATTAAACGAACACCTTGTGTCACTTATGATCAGATTAACAAACAGATGTCATGAGAAGATGTTGTAAAAGACATGATGAAATTCTCAATGATGAGCTTTTTAAATAACAATTTAACCATCTCAGTACACAAATTAAAATTATCTTTTTTTAATAAACTATCAACTCTTCAATGACTATCTTCAACTCTTCAATGCCATTGTTCTTTAATAACACACAACTTGTTTCGAGATATTAAAAGAACATCTTGTGTCACTTATGATCAGATTAAGAAAAGGATGCCATGAGAAGATGTTGTAGAAACATGATGAACTCAAAGATGAGCTTTTAAATAACATTTTAGAATTCGTATTCAGATCTACTTTATGCCTTGTCTATAAAGCAGAATCTGCAGGTAAACTAGGAGAGGAGGTTAGATGTTATATTTATATCTGATTATCTTTAGGTTAATGACTTGATAATGGTAATGTAAAAAAAGAGGAACGGCTTCATAGTTCCTCTAGAATATTACGCTTAAAACGAATGCTTGGGGTAGAAAAAAAAATACAATAATTTAGTTATTTGGAAGTGAAGATCTGCTAGGACTTAGATTGAACTGGATCCTAAGGATTTTGTCATGAATGCGTCCTGTCCAAAAAGGGCCTAAGAGGCTGTCTGGTTGGAGTTAAGGATAGAGAAAGGGAATTGACATGCAGGGGAAATTAACTCCCTTGTTTGTTTTAGGGGAAATGGAGAGGGGAAAGGGAGTTTATAACTAAATTAAAAGAGAGAGAGTTCAATTCCCTGGGTACCCCCATTGAATTGAACCCCCATCCTCTTACCTATTCCTTTCCCCAACCCTGTAGTTGCCAAATAAGCTATAAGAGTTGGGTACTCTAAAAAAACTGATAATATTAACACTACCAACAGTTTTAGCAAAAAAAAATAGCTTTACTAAAAACTTCCTAGAAAGTCACCTTTACTGTTGCTCTTAGCTATTAGACAAAACTCATTTCAACTTTATTAACTCCTAATAACTCTCCCATCCCAAGCAGTTAAACCAACCTAGTATTTGCAAGACTCTTGAGCAGAAGACCAAGCTGTGAACACACTACCCACACATAGGATTCAATAAACATTCACAACCAATCAAAGGGGTTTAGAAATTAATAGCTTTTTATTGATGATTCTAGTTGATTCTCTCTAAACTGTCTGAATTAACACTACATTCACCCGCTCATATGAAGTCGACTTCTGATCTTGTCGCCCCATGTAAAAGCTGGGACCTTTGCATTTATTGAGACATCTAACACAGCACTACTACGTGCTAACCCCCTCGAGTTCTTACGGCAGGAAGAACAAGATTATCCATCCGAAAACCACTCGAGTTCTCGAATACAGCCTCTCCATGGAGTGGGGCCTCTAGAACGCACCTCGCAGGCGCAGGCTCGACTCCGCCGGTTCCCGCTGCGGCAGGAGCAGGGAGCTGTTGCAGTCGAAGCCGCATCCGCAGGTGGGGCACTCGAGGAAGTTGCTGATGTCGAAGTCGGCGGAGGCGATGCCAACGGAGAAGCCGAGCTGGTCGCCGTGGCGGGTGACCTCGATGATGTTGATCCAGAAGAAGAGGATCTTGACGGAGACGCCGTTGAGGTTGGAGAGGCGGTCCACCTCGATGCGGCCGGTGATGGTGGGCTGATAGCGGAGCGAGTAGGAGCCGCGGATGGAAAAATCGCAGGTGGAGGAGGTGTTGAGCTTGGCCGTGAAGTCGCCGGTGGCGTTGTCGAGGGTGTAGGAGACGACCCCCTTGGGGAGGATGCCCGGGGGGAAGTCGAACTCCGCGAGCGCCTCGTACGCCGTCGGCTTCGCGGAGGCGGCGCCGGCGCCGGCGGCGAGGACGAGGAGGAGGGGGACGAGGGGAAGCATAGCGAATTTGGGGGTCAGTGGGATATGCTCCTTGCTCGGGCGTGTTGTTGCAGATTTGCACCGTTTGGCAGCTGCAGGAGATGCAAATGCAACGGGTTTAAAAAACCGGGGCCTACCCACATTTATCTCTCTCCGGCGTCACGGATAGGATTACTTTTATATTCTTTTAACTAATTTTGCAGAAATACATCCTCTCAGTAGAGGTGTGACAAAAAAAATAGCCGGCTACCACGGTTTAAAACGGCGATCGACATGAATGGACGACCAATAATGTTTGTGGTACCTATGGCCCTAGCATAGCAAAGAGATCGCTCCATATCGCTCTAGCAAAGGGTGATCGTTTGATATCGAGGTGATAGGTGTCTCTTGAGCTGACTACTGTAGACATTATGGACGATCGTTAGTGAGGTCTATCTATCATCCGACTAGTGCGTGACCGTCCTTCTCCTAGGCAATAGTTGGCTACACATACGTCCATGCCGCACCACTCCGTTTATTTCAATCCAAGGCAGGGGGTGTTGGAGAGAGAGCGAGAACGAGGAGATGAGACAAGAAAAAAGGAGAGAGGAGAAAAAAAGAAAATTTTAGTTATGTTTTGAGATAAGTTTCAACATCTTTTTATTTGAACACGTACTATGTTATGCTATTAGTGATGTAGTGAGATGTAATTGATATTAGTTGTATGAAAACATGGTAGGATAACCCTTTGTTATAGTTAAATAGCTATATTAGTGGTGTATAATAGTCGTTGTTGTAGTTAAATATATGTGTATAGTTATTGTTATTTTAAACATTAATGAGTTTAGGAATATACGTAATGTAGTTATTCCGAAATGCATAAATTAGTGTGTCGACGGTTGAGATATCGATCTCAAGTCGCTAAGGTTCTTTAAGATTGAGATAGGAGACACGCCGAACAACCACTTAACAAAGAACGAACAGAGATGGGGTTTTATCCTGGTTCAGGCCTCTCGGGAGATATAATAGTCCTACGTCCAGCCTTTCTTATATATCAGGGATGAATACAAGAGACGGCTCGGCAAGACGAACAAGTCTCGGCGAGATTATGGTGTAGCAAAGCGCTATGATCAAGTGTCTAACAGATGCTAAAGCTAGATGCAGTCTAAGTCGTCCCCTCTACACGCCAGGAACTCGGTTTATATAGTGCGAGCAAACCGACCTACCGAGGGAATATCGGGCCGCTAACTACGAGATCGTGAACGAACTCATACATGCTAAATATGACCTACGGTAGATAAGGTAAGCTCCTAATCTTGGGGATCACGACTCCTAGTCCAATCCGGGAAACCACGTCCGGGTCTTCACGTAGCCGTGCAGAACTCTGTTCGAGTCGGACTCAAACAGAATCTTAGGCCATTACGCACCGTGCCGCCCATGAAGTTGTTCGGCAGATGCACATGGGCTCGATAGAACCTTCCAAGGAGCCGGGCCCCGTAGGTCGTTCGATTGGGCCGTCGGGAGTGGGCCATGGCAATGGGCCGTGATCTAATCCCGACAGCCTAGCCCCGAGACTCAAGTGGAAGGACTCACTAGAGTGGGTCGCCCTCTTGAGACTCAAAGTCACGAAGAGGGTATTTTTCCTGCTACAAAGGCATGTAACAAAGCGATCAACAAGGTTATGGTTCAACCGAACAAGACTTGTTCGGACCGAATAAACCCGACAAGGCCGAGCAACTCCGCTCGTCGAACAGGAACGACATCTGTCCGAAAGCAGAGCACTCACCTTCAAAGCGCATACATCGGAAAAATAGCCGCTAGCGCACTCCAACAGTAACTCCTCGTCATTGCTGCGGTGAAAACAAAGCACCGCTTTACCTAGCCGCTGTGGTAAAAACTAGCCGCTCGGGACAAAACCGCTGCGAATCGCTTATACGGGACTATAAAGCACCTAAGCCGCCTGCTGCCACCACTCGCTCTCACGCCTTCCTCTCTAAGCCATAGCTCCAACCACGCCAAAGATCAAGCACCCAAACTCCATCACCGACCACCTTTCGTCCATACAGGAATCGCTATGGTCAAATTCACGTGCACTAGCTTGACCGAGGAGGATCTTAGGATCCGGGAGGAGGAGGGCCACATCGACACCGTGAATGGAGGTCGCCGGAGAGAGGATACTCCGAGCCGCCGAGGAGAGTTCGTCGACTTGAGCAGCTTTGCACCGCTCGGGTTGAGGTCTCCCGAGAGCGACTTCGCCGAGGCCTTCTTGAACATCGGTGGATTGGAGGTGGCAAACCTCAATCCGAAACTCCATCCTCCAGATGGCGCTTTCGCACACCGTGCGAGGGCTATCTGAGCATCGATCCACCGGTGGGCCGTTCCTCCACTACTACACAGTGATTTAGGAGCAGCTCGCCGCTTCGGCGCCGTGTGCTACTACCTCAAGCTCCGGCCACCGCCGATGACGCGCCAGTACCCTCGCCCACCACCGCCGACTCGATGGGCGCGGGTGGGCGAGGTGGTTCTACACAAAGCGGAGCGGCGACAAGAACTCGTCTTCACCGGAAAGGCGCCAAGAAGGAACTCCAATGCCTCGGCGGAGATGTCCGCCGAGGATTGGTACCGACAAGAAAAATCGCCTCTCGTGAGCCTCGGGCTCACGGGCGAAGATTATTCGACTTCACACAATGTGGTCCGGTCATGCGGAGGAGGTCCTATCCCTTCTACAAGATAGAGGGATGGGAAGACATTACAAGGGAGAGCACGGGTAAGTGCCTTTAAGACTCAACCTCTTCATTGATTATTTCCTCCGAACAGGAATTAACGATTCCATCTGTCCGGGCAGAGAAACCAACCGACGCATGGGTGACCGAGCGGGTCGACGCCATGCTGAAGGCGGCGAAGAAGGACGGGGAGGTCACCGGCGAGGTGGCGTACACCTGTCCGCGCAACGTGCTCGTCCGCACAGACGAGGTGATTACTTACTCCCAGTCTGTGTTGCTAGACTCGCAACGTTGTTTAGTGCTAATGCTCACTTCTGAAAACGCGCAGGAGGACCAACTGATCCTTGGAGGGATCGTAGAGGAACTCTCCGGGTCTGAGAAGGAGAAGGTGAAGAAGGGCAAAGCCAAGGCGGCCGCAAAGCCCAAGGTGGCGGCCGAGCCGACGCGGAGCTCGCCGCGACACGGGGGCCGCCAGCCGTCGAAGAGACCAGCTGCGGCGACGGAGCTGCATCGAAAGCGCACTAAGCGGTAGCTGGTCACCCAATGGAAGAGACTAAGTTCTTCCTCCTCGCCGAGCAAAGCGACGAAGAGGTAAAGAACATGACCCTCGGCTTAGGCGTTACTCGCAGACTCACCCGCCATTTGGCGCGGCTCAACAGTCGCCGAAAGCGAGGAGGCTCAAGAGGAAGTCGCACGAAGGAAAAACTTCTTGCGCTTGCGCGAGGCCTTCGCCACCACTGGGAGCCGAGCTCGTCGCCACGAACACCCAAGGGCCGAGGCGAGAAGCCGCCAAGGAGCTCCCGAGGAAGAGGCGGAAAGTT
Organism: Raddia guianensis; assembly: GCA_036346415.1. NCBI lineage: Eukaryota > Viridiplantae > Streptophyta > Magnoliopsida > Poales > Poaceae > Raddia > Raddia guianensis. Next base: position 18,179,074 of record CM070538.1, read on the forward strand.
CCAGCGAAGAAGATCGAGATCAAGCCTCTCACGGCGGTATGTAGAAACCCAACTTCGGATCTCCCACCCACCGACCGCATTAGACTTAACGATGATCTCTTTTTCATCACCGTCCAAGGAGAGATCGCCACGGATGATGTCGAGGCGCCGAGCGCGGTCGCGCCGAGCATCCGCACGGCGCTTCACGGGCGATGAGGCTAGCGTGCCTCAAAGACAAGTCGGCGGCATGGAGCTCGTCACCGCCGGCTCCAGCCGAAAGCAGATCGACGCTACCAAAGGCGCGGTGGGACTACTGGAGGCAAAAATAGCGACAAGCGGCGCCACGGACTTGGTGCTAAGGCGATGGCTCGGAAGCTGCCGAGGCGAGACCGAGCGGCCGGTCTGCCAGCACTTCGTCGCAGGGCAGCTCACCCCTAAGGCGACGGATTCTCCGGCGAGGTGGTGAAACCCCACCGCCAGGAACATGAAGAAGCCCCGGCGGTCGCGCAAGTCGCCCCGCCTGGAAACAACGGCGCCACCCGGCGGAGTAGCTCGCCTCGCCGAAAGACGTCGGGCGGAAGAGGAAAAGGAAGAGGAGAAGGAGCGCGAGACGAAAGCGCCGCCTGCCGCTCCCGCACCCGGCGAATGCGCCCCGCAAGAAGAAGGAGCGAACAAGGCGGCGACGACAAGAACGCGCCCGCCTCATCCCACACGAAGGGGCTTCGTGGCGCATGGTCTCGAGGACCGCTGCGTCATGGATCAAGCAACGACTTGGGAAGGTAGGCACCAAGACCAAATCTTGTTCAATTTTAGCTACGCCATCGCAAAGTAGTTAACTTGTTCTTCCCTCTCGTGTCTTGGGGACACCATGGAGGAGCTCGAGGACGGCGTTACCATCGAGCGGAGCGCCAGATCAAGGCGCCGCTCGGAGCACCTCAGACGAGGAGTCCGGCGGGGCCCTCTGCACCACCCCAAAGTCGGCCGGTGAAGGCGAAGGTAAAGAGGCTCAAAGTCCAATTGACCGAAGAGAGGCGTTCCTGCGAGTCTCTCCTAGGAGAGGCCGAGGAGCTTCGCGCGCAAGCCATTAAGGCGAGCACCGCGGAGGAGAAGCCGGGCCGCTCGAAGTGGCTCGAAGAGCAGCTCGCTGACGTTTCCCAAAGGCGGGATCAGCTCGCGGCGGAAGCCAAGAGACTCAAGGCCCAGCTCGCCAAGGAAGAGCGGACTTCATGGTCTCTCAAGTAAAATCTCGACCACAATGGGCTTCACAGAAGAGATCGAGGAGATGCGTGGGATGACGCGAGGGCGATCACCGCAGAAGAAGGTCAAGGAGCTAGACGAGCAGCTCAAGACGGCCGAAAGCGGCCGAGTCGGCCAGAGCGAGGCTCGACCGATCAACAAGCGCCAAGACCGAGGAGGTCGAGGCCATCCGGCAGAGGTGGCGCAAGCCAAGCGAAGCAAGGAGGAGATCGAACGCCCGAGCCAAGCCCGGAAGGAATCAAGGCTTAGGGCGAGTCGTGCGCCTCAAGTTAAGTTGAGGAGTGAAGGAGCAGCTTGCTCCTAAGTAGCACTGAGAGGCTGCGCGCAAGCTGCCGAACAAGGAGGAGATCGAACGCCCGAGCCAAGCCCGGAAGGAATCAAGGCTTAGGCGCGAGTCGTGCGCCTCAAGTTAGAAGTTGAGGAGCTGAAGGAGCAGCTTGCTCTAAGTAGCACTGCTGTCAGAATCTTAAAGGGCCTTGTACCAAACTTTTGAGTAATGTAATAAAGTACTTACCTTTATTCCTGCAAAAAGAGCAAAAAAAGACAAGAACGAATGAAACTAAGAGAAAAGCGAGCAGTAGCTAGGAAGTTTGAGAAAACCGGTAGAGCGCTCTGCCTAACTCCCAGCCCCCGTTGTGCATCTGCTCGGAAACCTGAGTTTGCGAACCCGAACAGGTGCACAAGAGAAAGAGCGACACCCTAGCCCCCGGTACGGACGATGCTCGAGAACCTAAGCTTGCGAACTCGAGCACGTGCGTAGGGAGAAAGAGCGACACCCGTACCTTGCTCGATTCGTTCCGTAGTCTGCTCGTTGACGTAAGTTAGGCAGTTCCGAGAGTAACCGAACAAGGAAAGTGCCTCTGCCGCGGGGGGCTTACGAGAGCAGGCTTTACCAAGTGGTCGCGCCAAGCAGTAAGTGCCTCTGCCGCGGAGGGCTTACGAGAGCAGACTTAGCCGCAAGGTGGAAAGGCCGTGTTACGCAACCCTGAGTTTAGGAACTTATTGAAACCAGATACGGATAGGGAACAATCCTTAAGATTGCGGAGCCAAGAGTTCGCAAGGCCGGGCAGCCATCAAGTGTTACCAGAGAGAAAGAGGTAGTCTTCAAAAGACAAGAAGTGAAAAAGGCGCAGAGGCCGCGAGAATTCACTTAATTATTGGATTGAACTTTACATGGTGCCCGAGAGACTTGGACGAACTAAGACGCGAAGTTTACAAAAAGCGCAGGCTAAGAAAATGAAAAAGACCTACACAAAGAACTTACGGCCGGGTCGATGTTCCAGTGTTTGGTCGCTCTCTCCCGTCCTCCATAGCCAGGCGAACAGCCCCCGGGCGAGCAGAAGAAACGACCGTGAACGGGCCCTCCCAACGAGGAGTTAACTTGTTGGCATTGGACAAGTTCTGGACACGGCGCAGAACGAGGTCGCCCGCCTTCAAAGCCCTTGGTCGAACTGACTTGGCGGCGTCTGCGTGAAGATCTTGCCGGTAGCGCGCCATTCGACTTGTGCCCGGTCGCGTGTGCCTTCGAGGAGATCGAGATCGAGGAGCGCTTGCTCGCCGTCAATTGTTGACCGAGCTCGCGCGAGGCGAACCGAGTACGATTTCGACGGCGTGATGGCTTCGCACCATAGACCAATTGGAAAGGAGTTTCTCGGTCGCCTACCGTGGAAAAGCGAATCGCCCAGAGGACGGAAGGAACTTCGCCAACCCAGCCTTCTTGTGCTCATTTGGGAGCAGCAAATACCCGCCGCTTAATACCTGGACTATCTCGCCCGTTAGCTCGCCGATCGCTCCATTGCTCGTGGATGTGCCACGAGGCGAACAGACCTTGGTACCCAAATTGCTCGCAGATTCCCGAATAGCTCGCTTCGTAATCGGTACCGTTATCCGTGATCGCCTTATGGGGAATCCCAAAGCGTGACCACGTTGCTTTTGAAAAAGCGAACAATCGTTTTGGCGTGAAGAGATTTACACGTGCTCGCCTCAATCCACTTTGTAAAAGTGTCTATGGCGACGAGCGGTGTGTATAGCCTTTGTACCCCTTCGAATGGGCCGAGTAGATCCGCACCCCATGTGGAAAAAGGCCAGGATGGGGGGATTGTTTGGAGCTCTTGGGCGGGTTTGTGTGCCTTCCGGGCATGAAATTGGCAAGCCTTGCACTTAGTCACGATGTCCCGGGCATCTTGTAACGCAGTGGGCCAATAATAGCCCATGCGAAACGCTTTGCCGACCAGAGTTCTGAAGGAGGCGTGGTTGCCACAGGCACCCTCGTGTATGTCCCTAGGAAGGAACACACCCTCCTATTGCGAGATGCACTTGGAGAGAACTCCCAGAGCACCTTGACGGTAAAGGGTGCCATCCGTAAGCTTGTATGGAGCGGCACGCCTTGTAAGCCGGGAACGCTCGGCTTCGTCGTCGGGCAGGGTCCCATCTGCAAGGTACCGGACAAATGGCGTTGTCCATCCGCGGCACCGCCGATAACGGAGACAAGACCACTGCCTCTCGCTGCCTCGTCCGGAGACGTGATTGAGGGCTTGTAAAGGTGCTCGACGAGCACCCCTGCCGGAGCAGGTTCGCGTGAGGATCCAAACTTGGATAGTTGGTCGGCTAGGAAGTTGTCCTTCCTGGGCACGAAGAGCACTTCGAAAAATCGAAAATACCGCTCCAACTTCCTCACTTCAATCAGGTATCGCGCCATTGAGTCATCGCAGCACTGATACTCCTTGTTAACCTGATTGATGACCACCGTGAATCTCTCTTCACAGCTAGCCGTTGGACACCAAGCGACTTGCACGCTTAGTCCCGCGAGAGGGTTTCGTACTCCATGGCGTTGTTAGTCGCCGCCAAGTGTAGTTGGATAGAATATCGGAGTTGCTCTCCTTGAGGAGATGAGAACAAAACCAGCCCCGAGTTTCGGTCTGCGAGCCATCAAAAACATGGTCCAGGGGTTCATCGGGTTGCTCGGGAGCTCCTCGATTTGGGCGAAAGTCCATTCAGCGACAAAGTCGGCTAGGACACGTGACTTAATAGCGTTCGGGCAAAGAATAATGAGATCAAACTCGCTAGTTCCATTGCCCACTTAGCTATACGTCCGCTAGATTCCTTGTTCGTAGGATTTCTCCCGAGGAACGTGGTCGGGACCAGATTTGATGCGCTTTGGAAGTAGTGGCGAAGCTTCCCGAGGACATGAGCAAGGCATAGAGGAGCTTCGACCTCGTGGTAACGCCTTTGATCCGTGAAGTACCTCGCCACGTAATAGATTGGTCGCAGATGCCTTCCTTTCGACCGCCAAGACCGCGCCACCGCTTGTGGCGGTAACCTAGGTACAAGCAGAGCCGCCGCCATGCCGCTGGGTAGTCAAGACGGAGGATTGGACAGTATCGCTCAGATCCCGGAAGGATCTATCGACTTCTTCCGCCCACTCGAAACCATTGTGCTTGCGCAGGCCTTAAAGAAGGGCAGCCCGCATTCGCCTTGACGGAAATAAACACGCTTAGAGCAAATATCCGCCCAGTGAGGCTCAGATTTCCTTTATGGTAGTTGGAGCCTGCATATTTTCAATGGCCTCGATTTTTTCGTGGTTGGCGTAAATACCTTGCGAGCCAATAACATAACCGAGCAACATTCCGATCGAACACCAAAGGTACACTTCTCTGGATTTAATTTTATTCGATGCCCGTGAGATTATGAAAAGTCTCTGCTGTGTCTTTTACATGATCCGGAGCATACTTGTTCTTTACAACTATGTCGTCGACATAGACCTCCGTGTTTTTCATGCATTGTTTTGGGAAGGTCTTCTCCATTAAGCTACCAAACGTGGCCCCAAAGATTCAGACCGAAAGACATGGTCGATAGCGAAAAGTGCCGAAAGGGGTGATGAAGGCGCCTTCTCTTCATCCTCGGGAGATGCTTATTTGGTGGTAATCGAGTAAGCATCTAAAAACTCAGAGTTGGCGTCTGCATGATCGCATCGACCGGTCAATACGAGGCGCGGAAATTGTCCTTAGGACAAGCGGCGCTCAGATCTGTGTGATCGACACATCCTCCACTTGCCGCCTTTCTTCTTTACAATGACAGGTTGGCTAACCACTCGGTGTGATCAACCTCGCGGATGAACCCAAAGAATGAAAGGTTTGCTGTCGATCTTTGATGATCCCTGCTTGAATTCAAAAGCGACGAAGCTTCCGGCGAATCGAGCTTTTGTCCCACCGGACACCGGTTTGTGCTCGATTACCTCCTTGGGACTCGGGCATATCGATGGCTCCTGGCGAATACATCCGCATTAGCTCGGAGGAAGGCAATGAGCTCGCTTCCTATTTGGGATCCAGATTGACCCCAAGTGAACTGTCTTGGAAGTATCATCAGCGGCAATGAACTTCCTTGGTTTCTCCCCGGGTGAAGGAGACCCTAGGGCGTCTGATTTGGTCTGCGAAACCTCGTGACCGTCGGCGAAGCCGGTCGACCAGGGGCAAGGGATCGCTTCGTCGCAGCCCGTAGCGAGCTTTGTAGTTGCCCTTGACCGTGATCACACCGTTAGGACCCGTATCTTCGTGCAATGGTAGCGTGGTGGGACACGGCCATAAACTTACCGAGATGGCTCGCCCAAAATTGCGTTAGACGCCGATGGGAAGTCGATCACGTCGAAAGTGATCAACTCTGTCCGGAAGTTGCTTGGGTTGCGAAGGTGACAGGCGGACAACCGCCTAACGGCTTGATGCCTTCTCCGGAACAATTCCGTAGAAGGGCATTGCGATTTCCTTCGCTTTGGAACGAGGAATTTGCATCTCGTCCAAAACTTTAGCGTAAAGCAAGTCCAAAGCGCCCCGCCGTCCACTAAGACACGGCCAACTCGCGCTGTTCGATGGTCGGGCGACCACCGATGGGAGCCGCCGAGGCTTGGTCATCCCAAGGGGCAATCCTCCCGAGAGAAGGAGATGGGGACCTCACCACTTCATCGATTCAGCCGAGGTTTTGCCTTTTCGACGCTAATGGACTTCCGGCGGCTTCCTTGAGGTCTGCGCCGATGATATATAGCCGAGGAGCCGCCGAAATGACGATTTATATGGTTCACGGGCTCTTGATATTCATCATCATCTTCCGATCACCATCGTCGGTTTGGCGCTTAGTCTTACCGGCATCACCTTGTTCGGCGGGGTGGGCATTGGGCCCTTGCCGTTGTAGAAATCTTCGAGCTTTGCAGCCCAAGTTCTACATGGCGTATATCGTGTCTGTAGTCTTGGTGGAACTTGCAAAATCGGTCGCTTCGGACCTTTCTTGCCTTGTCCGCCTCCTGAAGCGTGCTTTTGCCCTTGTAATTATTGTTGGGCTTCTTCGCCCATCCTTGGAAGGGGTGCGCGATCCATACCGCGACGGTATTGTTCGCATCACCTTTGTTCTTCTTCTTCGGGACTTCTTGTCACCAGAACATTGATGTTGCTCTTCTTCTTCTCATCCACACCAGTCAAGGGCGGCTCGCCTTTGTCGAACGCCTTTTGTATCGAACGCGTTACGCGGCGTTAGCATAGCGGTCACCGCCTTGAACAAAGTCGTTGGCGGTCCAGTCTCGTTGATCTCGAGATCCGGGTGAGCGCTTCGTCGCGGACTCCGTTTTTGAAAGCGCGGACAATGATTCATCCGAGATGTTCGGGATCGTGTTGCGGATCTTAATGAAACGCTTCACGAAGTTGCGGAGGGTCTCCCGCTCATCCGGATCATCCGTGCAGATCATTCTCCTTACCTGACGCACGTAATGCTCCGAAATTAGCGATCGAGCGTCACAAAGCTGGTTCCATGAGTGATGGAACCCTCCTCGCGATTGAACGACCACGTCCGAGCAAAGACCCTCAAGGACGGTCGGAGGTAATTAGCCATAACGAAGCTCGTCACCCCGCCGCCATGATGGCCGTGGCGTAGATGGAAAGGAATTCCTCTGGATTCGAGTCCCATTGTACCTCTCCATGTGACTGGCTTGAACTTTGAGGGCCACCGGACAGCTCAAGCTCGTCGAGAAAGCCCCGCACCCAAAGCATATGACCGCCACCTTCCCGGCAGAACCTAGTCTTGAGAAGACGTTGGTCCCGCGGCGGGAGGAACTCCCGCCGAACAGGATGACTCGGCCGGAGAAACTCTCTCGGGACAATCCACCACGCCCTTCCTCGTGGTTGCGACGACGCTCCTCACGAGGGGACCGCCCGTGATCATCGCGCTGCTTGCCCCCCCGTGGTCGCGATGACTACGAGGACTTGGCGAGCGACGGCGACCACGGTAGCTTGCTCATGGACGATGATCCTTCGACGGTGATGAAGGTCACGCGATCGATCGAGTCGTCCGAACCATTCCGGCGGTTTGGTGCTGCCGCTGAAGGAATTGTTGACTTCTCCTAGAGACTTTAGGCCTTCACCACCGTTCTAGGTTAGAAGCAATAGCATCGCCCATCGCGGCGAGGTCGGCTGGTTGGTAGATCTAATCACGAAGTTATGGCCGCGAGTCGTTCCCGACTACGCTCTAGGGTTCTGGGACCCCGAGGCATCCGCGTTTTGCCCGACCGAGTCCGGTTTCGCGGGAACCAATCCGACAGAGAAGCTTCGCCGGAGACTTGGCGAGGGCACGCGAGGTGGGTCGCGACGCGTCGCTTGCACCGATCGCGAACCGTGCTACGATCGGTTGATGGAATCGCCGAGGTTGCGGCGAATGACGCCTTGCTCGCGAAAGCGATCGGCGAACCTCATCCCGATGCCGAGCGAGTTAATCTGCCTCGACCGCCAGCCGCCATAGCCCGTCACGGGATCCTCGGAGGTTCCTACATCGCCATGTAAATGCTTTGGGGGGCCATGCGAAGGTATGCTAGACGGTGTCATCGCTGTGTCTTCACAGTGGAATCTACCGACATAGCCTTGGAATCGACAAATCTAAACCGTCAGAAAGATCATCGGTTCAGTAGTCGCTGCCGATGACGGAGTGCGATCTGAGGCTATCTACGCCATGTAAGCGGAGACATCCGCCGGATGCGGAAAGTGTTCGAGACCGAACAGATCGATCTGAATCGACAGGGATGAGACATCCCGTCGCCGAGTCGTAGCCCTCGTGAAGTATCTCTCAGATCGCCGACGGAGTTCGACATGCTCGACTGCGTGTCCCCACGGACGACGCCAAATTGCCGACGGTTGAGATATCGATCTCAAGTCGCTAAGGTTCTTTAAGATTGAGATAGGAGACACGCCGAACAACCACGAACAGCAACGAACAAGAGACAGGGGTTTTTATCCTGGTTCAGGCCTCTCGGGAGAGATAATAGCCCTACGTCCAGCCTTTCTTATATATCAGGGATGAATACAAGAGACGGCTCGGCGAGACAAACAAGTCTCGACGAGATTATGGTGTAGTAAAGCGCTATGATCAAGTGTCTAACAGATGCTAAAGCTAGATGCAGTCTAAGTCGTCCCCTCTACACGCCAGGGGAACTCGGTTTATATAGTGCAGAGCAAACCGACCTACCGAGGGAATATCGGACCGGGCTAACTACGAGATCGTAACGAACTCATACATGCTAAATATGACCTACGGTAGATAAGGTAAGCTCCTAATCTTGGGGATCACGACTCCTAGTCCAATCCGGGAAACCACGTCCGGGTCTTCACGTAGCCGTGCAGAACTCTGTTCGAGTCGGACTCAAACAGGAATCCTAGGCCATTACGCACCGTGCCAGCCATGAAGCTGTTCGGCAGGATGCACATGGGCCTGATAGAACCTTTCAAGGAGCTGGGCCCTTGTAGGCTGTTCGATTGGGCTGTCAGGGAGTGGGCCATGGCAATGGGCCGTGATCTAATCCCCGATATAGTGTGAATGTTTTAATTAGGTATTTTACAATGTATCGATGTAAGGAAATATTAAATTTATAGTGGACAACAGGATGTTATCATAGTTAGTTGGGCATCACCCAAATCCGCAACACTTTAACACCACGTCATAGAAAACCGTCATGCCAGCCAAAAGACTATCATTTTAACCGGTCAAGGGACTAAATCAGCATGGCTTGAAAAGTTGAGAGACCAATCTCAATCAATTTTGTAGCATAAGGACCAATCTGGTTCAAACATTAAAGTTAAGGGGTCAAGTGGTCATTTTTTCCTTTCTTTCATTACAAACCTATTAGTCCGAGTAGAAGTTTACTGCATAGAAATAAAACTCAGTAGGCATCATTACTGTATACATGAAATGTTATAGTAGCTATGTCAAGGAGACATGTTTCTTTGTAGTAAGATAGGGTAGTAATTTTTGTTGCAAAAAATTATGATAAATATAGGATTGCAAACAATCAGAACGGTACTGTTTTGGCCCATTGACTAGTCAAACCACCTTTGCCGGCGCTTTTTTGTTGACATAGATGCCATCTTATTTGGTTGTGCCATGTGGTGCCAAGCAACGCCACAGTAGCGCTGACATTGGCCGACCGATGTAAATTAATATTAATATTAATAAGAAATAGTATTTAATATTTTAAAAAAATTATTTTCGAATCCACTTGGACCCACGTGTCATACTAATTAAATAATATTATTTAAATATTTGGAAAATTTTAAACTATACTAATTAAAACTTAAAATACATTTAAATAATATGTGTTAAATTTTTAATTATTAATTCTAAATATTTTAATATTAATTATAAGACTTATAAGCACAATTAAATACTAATATTAATTTACATTAGTAATGACGTGGCATTGACGACCCTATATGCGTAATACTGAACTAGGTGACGTCCACATTAGCAAAAGCCACCTAAAAAGATGATTTTGATCGGTTAAAGTAACAAAACGATACTATTTAAAAAGCACGAAGGCCAATCTCACCCGATCAGATTGGTGTTCGGACGAAAGTTCAGGGCCAAACCGACGACTTTTTCTTTGTTTTACTCGTTACCAGGGATGTGTGCACAAAGCGTACAAACGAGAGGGCTACAAACAGCAAAACACATGGACTTGTATGTTAAATCGGGGAACTACCGGGACCAAAACACCAAATGCTTAGGAAAGATGCATTTACGGCGATCAGGGAGGCAGAGAGGAGCACATAACATTGCACCTAGCTTTGCACTAAAGTCTTCGTATTTGGGTTGTTGAGACGGATGGACGGCGTGGAGACGCGAAGAGGGTCAAAACGGCTCGCAAACTGCACCTAACATTCTCTTGGAGCAGGATGGTTTAGACGTCCAGCGGCTCTTCTTCATTTCTTTATAGCATCTCCAACGGATGCTCTCAGCCATTTATCTAAGAATTCTTATTTCTTAAGATGTTTCAATAGAATTTTTTCGTGGTTCTTTTTAAAAGAAATTTGTCCGTACATTCCCATTAAATGAAATTCTCTCTCCGTTTTTTCATAAATTTCTTTAAAGGAATACTATTGAAGAGGATAGAAATCAAAAAGAAAGAATGTAAGACCATCTCCAAGGAAGTCCCTTCAGAGGCCAAATTTCCTTCTAGAAGAAATTCTGATGCTCTAACAGAATCTCGTCGTGATTCTCGTCAGAAGAAATTTCTTCCTGCATTTCCTATGGAACGAGATTATCTCTCCGTTTTCTTCGTAAATTTTTTCGAAGGGATGCTGTTGGAAATGGTAGGAAATAAAGGGAATGAATGTGGGGAAAGAATAGGGAAGGGAATAAAATGAAAGGAATATGGTTGGAGATGGTCTAAGAAGCGAATGAAGAAGAAAATGAAATGAAGAGAAAATGGTTGGAGATGGACCTAAGATCAGATTGCAGCCAAGATTATTACCCCCCCTGACGTGAGAAATAAGCTAGCAACGTCCATTCAACGAAGAAACGTCCAGTAAAATCGTGCAGGTGTTTCTGGACGAGCTACCACGAGACCCCCTGCGCTGCGTCCCGGGTGTTGCTTGTTCAACAGTCGGGAGTCTTCGACTGCTCCCTCTCTCAACACGTGTCGATCTGGACGCACAGGTGGCGTGCCACGTGGATTTCTGCGATGAGGTGGAAGACTTCAGGTTGCAATGAGGTTTTGCTGGACTTCGCGTGGCACTGTACAGTATGTATATGCGGGGGATGCCTTGTGTATGTTGTAACCTTCTCTTGATGGAAAACAGTTGTTCAATCATTCATAATTTGCAGCACTTCTATTTCTTTAGGTATATTCATTGTTAAGAAAGGATTTTTTAACACTTCTATGGTTTTCGTACGAGTATCAAACTAAAGGCCGGAAAGGTCCCAACAAAAAAGAAGACAGATTCAGACTGATTTTTGGTTGGTTTGTGGTGGCTTTAGTAAAACCTGCCAAATTTTGGCTATTTTATGCATCAGTTTACTGGAGGTGGACTCACACACAGTCACAGCCTGAGCCCTCAAATGAAGAAAAAGCAACTGATGGGGTGTCTATTATTTCTTTTTCTTTCTTGAGGGGTGTCTATTATTTCCAGCACCGGCAAGGATCACATATACCACCCTTGTGAGTTGTGAAACGTTATCAACAGTTGCTTCTATATTTCTATACTCTTGCAACAATTTGCCTGGTATATTCTATATTTCTATTAGATTGCACCAACGTCTATAATTTAAAAATCTAACCCTCCAATTGTTCATCTGGCACTCATGGGAACTCATGTACCCCCCAATTGTTTCCTGTCCAGTTTTACACAATCATGACTGTTAACAATCAAACTCGTCACAGCTCTTTCATATCAAATTGGAGAATCAGAAGTTTTTTTTAAAAAAAGGCACGTCTGAATAAAATGGCGTAGAAATGAAGACCTAATTTTCATGTCTGCGTAAAATGGTGTACAAATGAAGACCCAAATTTAGAGCCGAGATTTAGCACCATCAACAACCATGGAAGCCTGCAGGGGTTTGAGGGATGCATAATCAAGCGATGCCATCGTTAGTAGCTAGCACAAGAAAGCGTTCTATTTAATCACAGATTTGTATCAACGAAGTGAAATAAATCATGCTCTAGATCTTACCAGAGGTGTGCCCTGACGAGCCCTGGCAGCTAAATATTCACAGGGTCTAAAGAACTCTCCATAATCCTTCGACCAAGCGTCCAGTCTATCATACACATATTTTGTGCCAAGCGAGTCAGCCCAAAACATCACTCCACCTCTGGTACAAAATAGTGGTCGCATGAAAGATTGAACAGTTAAGACATTGGAAAGAGAAAAGGTATGAAATACAAAACAAGAGTAAGCAATTAGACTTATAAAGGTACAAAACAAAATTAAGCAATTAGACCTATAAGAAGGGAAGCCCATTCCCATAATGGATGCAACATCGAGATCTGATGCTTTCAGAGCAATTCCCTCATCAAGCACTCGGCAGGCCTCATTCACCACAGGAAAGAAGACCATCTCCACAATGTCATTGTCAGTTAATTTCAGTAGCTGATGGAAAATAAATCATCTTGTCAGATTTCATTCAGCAGAAGCAGTCCAAAATTGAAGCTAAAAACTATCATGTATAATGTAAAGGAAAAAGTCTACTCGACCTCTTGACCTATAGTGGTGCGAATACTCCAACCCCCCACGTGCAAAACCGTATAAGTGGACCCCTGTAGTACGTTGAGTGGTGCAAATACGGCAGGAGGCAGTTTTTTGGACGGTTTTGCCAACGTGGCAGCCCACGTGGACGGTTTCGCCACGTATGCTTACACGAATGATATTTTCTTCAATAAAATTATTTCTTTACTATAGGTCCCACATGTTCTTCCTCCCTCTTTCTTCCTTCTCATCTCTCTCCCCCCCTCTTCTTCCCTTCCACGAGTCCCCGACCACCTCCCCCCTGGTCGGTCGCCCTCCTTCCGACGCCGCCATGGAGGACGCCGTCGCTAGTGTCGCCGCACCGCGCCGCGCCACAATGGAGCACTACGATGTCGTGATGGGACACAACGCGGGCGTGGCAGTAGGCGAGCGCTGCCACCAGTTGCACGAACCACCTAGCACGCCACCGTATCCGGGAGGCGCCGCCGCGGAAGCACAGCGAGCTTGGAGAGGAGGTCGCCGCCGGGGGTGACCTCCATGACGAGGTAGATCCTGGCACGCGTGGCGAGCACCTCGTGGAGGCGGAGCACGTTGGGGTGGCGTAGCTGGCGCATGGCGGCCACGTCCTGGAGCACCCGCGGCGCCATGCCCATCATCTCCACCTTGTCGAGCACCTTCACGGCCACAACGTTCATGGCGCGACCAGCGCAAGGAGGAGGTGAGGCAGCGGCAACCGGTGCAGGGAGGAGCTGAGGGTCGGCGGCAACTGGCGTGGAGAGGAGCTGAGGCAGCGACAGTGACCGACGCGGGGAGCTCAGGTGGCGGCGGAGCTCGCTGGCCATGGAGAGACGCGCGACGGCTGCAACCGGCGTCGACCGGCGGGAAAGGGGAGCAAAGGGGAGGCAGCGGGATAGGAGCAAATGGGAGGGGGGGGAGAGGGTTGGGGAGGGGAGGAAGGCACGGGGAAGGAGACGTGAGGGACTGACATGTGGGACCCATGCCTTGAAATTATTTTTTGTAAAAAAAATGCCATGTGTGTATCCTATGTAGTGATACCTCTCCACATGTGCTGCTACGTTGGCAAAACCGTCCAAAAAACCGCCTCCAGGGGGTATTTGTACCACTCAACGTAACTTAAACGGTTTTGCACATGGGGGGCTAGAGTCTCCGCACCACTATAGGTCAGGGGGTCAAGTAGACTTTTTCATAATGTAAATGACCAATGATTACATATAAAAGGACAAACAAAAGAATTGTGATATGCAACAATGTCCATAGGTTGTAACTCACTCGCAAGTTACAAAATATATATTTAAATACAATGTGCCGGGTTAATTCTGCTATGCAAATTGAGTTTTCAAGTTGGTTTTATTTCATATAGTTTTATGCACCTTCCCATTAGCCCATTACTGCATTTTTTTCAGACCATCCAGGGGTGTGCATGTAGAGAAGAAGATACGATATATGCCAGACGATAAGTACTCTCTTAAGTAATCCAAATGCACCTATGAGATCTGACCGTGCATGGGTCATGAAATGAATGTTAAAAACGAACTTAATTTGGTTCCAAATTATTCTCAGAAGCAGACATAGTGAATTAATAGGGATATAACATGACCTTAGGATCTTGTGCAACACCTGCCATGTTTCTTGATTTCTCAACATACTTTTTCATATCAGGATCTGGAGAAGCCTTTCGCTTATCATCATAGAGATAAAAGCCCTTACGAGAAGATTCGCCTGTCCAGCATGTATACCATAAAGTACAAACAAATATATGCAGCCTTATGAAACTAAACTAAAAAATTAGATTCATATAGCATGTCGAAAGCTGAAGTGAACATATTTTCAACATGAAATAACCTGTCCTGTTTTCCTCAAGCATAATTTGAGTGAGCATCGACTTGTAACATCGCTTAGGATAGCTTTCGTAGTATTGCTTTCTGCTGGCAACAGCAACACCAAAACCAACAAGATCAGCTAACCTGTATGGACAAGACAACAAAGAAATTACTGTCGAACAAATGAATAGGTATCTAACAAAAATTTTTCATGAATAAACATGAAGGTGCTACATGTGTTGTACTGAATCTGAACAAATAGCATGTGAAAAATGCTACTGCACTAATAAAAAATCAGAAGAAATAATTCCATCACTACCAAAGCAAACAATGACCAAATCATATAAAATAGATATCTTCCTCCACGATCACCATGACGGCCTCCACAATCATTTCTTCCTCCACGATCACCATGACGGCCTCCACAATCATTTCTTCCTCCACGGTCACCACCTCGACCACCACCAACGCGTGGAAATGGGCACACATGACTCAGGTGCCCTTTTTCTCCACAATTGTAGCACTCCCGGCTATCAGATACAACATATGCTGACTTGACTTGGGTGTAACCCCTCATCACCTTCAGACGATCCTCCTCATGCACCATAGCTGACATAGCCTCCTCTATGGTGGGTAATATTTGCAAGTGGCATATGGCAGCCCTTCTACTCTCGAACTCTTGAGTTCAGGCCCTTCGGAAAAGTTGTGACCCGTCTGCGCTTTTGCCATAGCTTAAATGCCTCAACATCCTCAGCAGATATCAATCGCAATGGATCATAATAATTTAAGTCTGCCCATAGTTGTTGCAGCTCACTAGCATACTCCTGGACAGTCTTCTCCCCCTGATTTAGGACCTCTATCTTGCCCTGAACTTCCACCATCTTCATCACATCACCCGCTCCTGAGTACATGTTACTCAAAGTTTTCCATATTTGTGTCGCACTCTACAACGCCTCTACCATCCGAGCAAGGTGGGGATATCAACGTCAGCAACCACACTACTGCCAATAAATTGGTGGTGTTCCACGTCCTCCACTCCACACTTGTCTACAGGCTCAACACGCTAACTCTCCTGTAGATCGTGCTCCACACCTTTTGTCCTTAGAATTAGCTGAGCTCTCCTAGACCAGCTCAGATAATTCGTGCTCCCTTCCAATTTCACATCATTTGGCATCACCTCCAGCTTCAACTCACATGACCATACACCAGTCCTTGGACCAATCATACCCATTGCAAAGAGCTCTTGCAACACACTTCGCATGTCACGTTGCGTGACCAACAAAGAATCACCATCCGTTGTTGCTGTTTCAACCACTGTCTCCATCACAGCTTCTCCCTGTCTTCTTTTCAAGGTCAACTTCCTCAGGATTCTTTTGTTACAAAGAATTGGAGCCATGACAATCGACAGTTCTTGTTGGGTGCTATCACGCAAACACGGCATTTTGTATTACAACAATTCATGTAGGCACTGTCACCCTTAACAGGTGACTGTCCATCACAGAGCTGTGCCTTGTCTTCCTTCCCTTCTTCCTTCCCTCACATCACAGGTCATTACAGCAGGCACCAGGCAGCAAACACCTTGAGCAGCAAACAGAAAACAGCAAGCAGCAGAGCACCACCCAAGCAGCAATAGCCGGGACCTGTGAGGTGGTGGCCACGCCCCCAACCCTGCGCAGCGATGGGGCTGCAAGCCTGCGCGGCGGTTGATGCGGCGACTACAACGGTAACGGAGGTGTGTGGCTGCAGCGGTGGTTGACGGCGACGATGGTGGCGGTGGTGGCAGTTGGCGACAGCAGCGGCAGTAGCAGGTGAGCTAGGGTTTTGGAAGGGATGGCTCTGATACCATATTGGCCTCATAGTTGGGAAGCTCGTGTATGTGTGTATGTCCCTGGAGGACACATGATATGCATAACATATTGAGGTTTGGCCCATGAAGGGCACATTAAGGGCCCAATTACAAGCAACTCACAGTCGACAACAAAAACCAACAGTTGGTTGCACTTTGTTTGACTTGTGTTTTAGAGCTGTTAGACAAGTCTTCCAGATAGAAGAAAAAATGGGTTCAACATATCAAATTATTTTAATTTAAACGAAGATAAGTAGATAAGCAAATAAGTCAAGTAAGCTGACGAGAGCAGTCGAGTAAACTGGCTTGTTCAGTGAATCTGACAATATCAGTTACATACTTACCGAAAAGGTCCCACTGGCATTCCAAATTTTGTTATCAAATGATCTATGTGGTACACATCCAAACCATAATCAACAAGCAAACCAGCCACCTGGCCATAAGGAAAGAACATTCGATTCACAGCAAAACCAGTGCAGTTCCCAACAACAATTGGTGTTTTTCTTATCTTCTTTGCCACATCAAGCAAGTCCACAATCACTTGCAAGGAATTATGATGGGTTCGAACAATTTCCAATAGTGGCATGACATGAGCTGGACTGAAAGTACATGAGTTAGATACTTGAGTTCAGATAAAGGGAAGTGGAAGTTGAGTGCATGATACTTACCTGAAGAAATGTGCACCAATAATTCGATCTTGACAGGCTGTTTTTTGGCCAATCAACTGCAGATCTATTGTTGAAGTATTTGTGGCAAATATACAATTAGGGTGGCAGTACCTTTCAAGGTCCTTAAATATACGTTGCTTCAGCAATATATCCTCAAGAACAGCCTGAAACATCATTATGTTTTCTCCTTCAATTAAGCATATGATTAGTACTTTACTTCAAATTAAACAGACTCAATACAGAACATTAATAAGTGACCATATTTCTACATAAGCAACATTAATAAATATGGTAGTACTTTAAACTACAAAAATGTTTGTTGCTTTGAGAATATAAAATCGAAAGTTTTATCAAGTTGCCAGTCAAATTATTGTGTCTTTGGCCCTAATGTATAAAAAAGGTTTGTTTCTTAGAAAAAATAGCTAATTTTAAAGAGGAAATTTTGATGTGGTGCACTACAATTGTATGGCAAACACCCTTGGTGCTTATATTTTTCTAGCTATGGCGAATAACACCGCAACACAAGTTAATTATGTCCTAGGACAATAAATATCAACTTCAGGCTATTCAAAGACTGATTATTTTAAAATGCCACTGAGCTAGCAATGCAAAGAGGGAGAAGAGAAAATTACAGAACCAGTACTGTTCGGCATGTCACAATCGCCTTATGGCATAGCACAATGCGGGGCCAACTGTGGACACTCTTGTTATGGCTATTGCATAGGATGTTCACATCTTGCCCTTGGTGACAACTTCATAATTTTCTCCTTCCTCTACATTGCTAGCTCGGGGGTGCCAGCGAAAATTTTAAAATAATTTCCATTTGAATAGCCTAAAGTTCATATTTGGTATCCTATGACAAAATTAATTCAAGTTGTGGTGTTATACAACATATTTATAAAAAGATGGTGCCCAGGAGCATTGGTCAAACACTTGTAGTGTCCTCCAACCAGTTTTTTTTTTTGAACGAACGGGGCAGACGCTCTGCCATTTCATTAAGGAGAAGAGAACTGTACACTGTACAAGGACCTAGCCACGGCTAGGAAAACAGAAAGAGATTACATTGGAACGGCAAGGAGCCCCATGCTCCACCCCCTCACATCCTCCAAGATTCTATCAACTAGCGTCCTAGAAGGAAGATTCTTATGCTGAAAAATGCGTCTATTCCTTTCCTTCCAAAGATTCCAAATAGTGTAGACTATGAGACCATTTAGGGCCCTCTTGGTAGCTTTGTCGGCTGTTTGGAAAGAGGTCGCGATCCACCAGTCGTAGAAACTCATGTTGTTTGTCCATCTAGGCGTTTGAGGGTATTGATTGAGAACCTCATTCCAAACTCTTACAGAGTACGAACAATGTAGAGCCAAGTGGTTGATGGTTTCCGGACAATTTTGGCATAAAGAACAGATGGGCTGGTGAGGCCATCCTTTTCGAGTCAGGACGTCAGCCATATGTATGCGCCCATGGACGAGAGACCAGGCAAAAAATTTGCATTTGTTTTCTGTCTGTGCTTTCCAGATGGTGTCTCCAAGGGACCAACCTGTATTGCCCAGAAATTAAAGTCGATAAGCCGACCTAGTGGAGAACCGACCATCCGAGCTTGGAGTTCAAATGATCTCATCAGCTGCATGTGTGAGCGTCACACCACGAAGTTGGCTCCAAAGGTGGAGGTAATCCTGAAGCTGCTCCACCATATTGAGGTGTCGCACCATGACTATCCATCTATCATTAGGAAGCAAATCTGCGACGGTATGATCCTTTCCTCTTGCAATTTTGAAGAGGTGGGGCGCAATGTTGCATGGTGCCGACCCTAGCCAAAAGTTAGCCTTCTGGCCATTCTGGACGGTGACGCGAGTGGCCGCGCGAAAGAGCGCTTTGTCAGAATCATTGCAGGGTAACGGAGAGTCCTTCCAAGGTCTGCATGGGTCGGTCCAGTCGATCCATAACCACCTCAAACGAAGTGCTGTACCAAATTTCTGAAGATCCAGGGTGCCAAGGCCACCCAACTTCTTTGGTCGGCACACAGTTGACTAGTTGACAAGTGAGTGCCCACCACTGGATGACTCCTCTCCCCGCCAGAGAAAGGCTCGACGGATTTTGTCCAACCTCTTTAAAACCCACTTGGGTATTGGGAAAGTTGACATGAAGTACGTAGGCGGAGCTGAGAGGACAGTGTTGACGAGCGTAAGCCGACCGGTCTTGGTCAAGAGGCTTTCCTTCCATCCTTGAAGTCGTTTATGCACTTTCTCGATTAGTGGGAGAAAGTGCACCTTCTTGAGCTTACGTTGGTGAAGGGGAAGCCCAAGATACGTGCAGGGGAAGGAATCTCTCCTACCGGGGAAGGACATTAAGATGTCATCTAGCTCTTCTGGTCTACAATGAATCGGGTAGGCAGCACTCTTGGCAGGATTAGTGTGGAGTTCGAAGGCCTTTCCAAAGCCTTCGAGTATATTCATAGCCGCCTCAATTTCACTGCATACGGGATTTATGAGGATGGCCGCGTCATCAGCGTAGAGGGATGTCCGCATGGAGACCGTCCGCGAGTTGATAGCAAAAAGAACATTATTTTTCTGTGCCCGAAGAAAGAGCCACTAGATAGGATCAATGGTCAAAATAAACAACATGGGTGAGATAGGATCTCCTTGTCTAACTCCTCTTGCGTGATAAAAGAAGGGACCCGGAGTGCCATTGAGAAAGATGGAGGAGGAGGCCGACCCTAGAAGGGAGGAGATCCAATTACGCCAGCGTTGGCCAAAACCCATGTGCTGCAGAACCTCTAGTAGATAGCCCCAATGAACTGAGTCGAAAGCCTTGGAGAAGTCAATTTTGAGGAATATAGTTGAGGTCTTCGTGCGTTGGTGGTCTTGAATGGCGTTCTGGATGTGAAGGAAGTTGTCTTGAATTGCACGACATTTGATGAAGGCACTTTGACTTCGTGAGACTAGGCTATCTAAATGAGGGGCCCATCTGTTGGCCAAGAGTTTGGATAGAAGTTTGCTGAAGCTGTGGATTAGACTGATCGGGCGAAAGTTTGTCAGTTGCAAACAGTGTTCCTTCTTTTGCAGGAGGACGATGTTAGCTATATTTAGGAGATTTAACGAGGCCGAGTAAGGCATTGATGATGTCCTCTTTAATCGTGTCCCAACAAACACGAAAGAATAAGCCCGTAAAGCCATCCGGGCCAGGTGCCTTATCTAATGGGCTGGAAAGTACAACTTGCTTTATCTCTTCTTCCTCAAAAGGCAGCTCCAGGTCATCCAAGTCATGGAGTAAGTAGCCCAGGTGTTCCCAAGCCAAGGAGAGCTCACGGTTGAAGGGCGTACCTAGGTGCTCTAGAAAGTAGCGATGGCATTCCAATTCCTTATCAGAGTAGGAGCTGACTGGCCCATTGAGCGTGGCCAAGGAATGAATGAAGTTTTTCCTTCTTCGAGAATTGGCACGAATGTGAAAAAATCTCGTGTTTGCATCTCCCAACTTGATCCATTGGGCCCGTGCCCGCTGACGGATCCGTGCTTTCTCGATCACGGCGAGACCCAAGCTACGGTCTTTAAGTCGCCTGTGAAGGTCCCTTTCAAAAGGCGAAAGCAAACGTGCCTCGCTAACTTGATTGAAGAGGAGGATCAACTCGTGAACTATGGCGAGGAGAACCTTGGAATTTCCCACTTTGATCTTTGCCCATTTGGAGAGAGCCTTAGCAGTACGAGAGAGTTTGGTGTGAAGTTTGCGGTGTTAAGAGTATTGTGGTCATGTGCATTATAGGGGTAGCTTTGTCTTTTCCTATTTCAGGGTTTCACTCTTGTACTATATATATTGCCCTTTGGGCTGTTCAATACATATCCAACTATTGCACACACTCTCCCCTCTCTAAATCTAACATGGTATCAGAGCATTAGGTTCTAACCCTAGCTCACCACCGTTTCTTCTGCTGCTCGCCCCTGGGAGGAGCTCGGCTCCTCTCCCGGGAGCAGGGCCCTTGGTTTGCTCTTGGCCTTTCTCCCCGGAGCCCTCTTCTCTTCCTCAAGTGAGCAGCAGCAGCAACGCCCCCTTCCTCGAGCAAGCACAGCAGTAGCAGCATCTCTCTCTGGTCCACGGAGTGCGAGGGGAAGGGGCAACCGGCGGGCCGTCCTGGTCTCCTTCACAGCGGCGGCCAGAGCGCCGTCCTGTTCGTCTTCTCCGAGCTCAGTCGCCACCTCCTGGTCGCGCGCGCCGCCACCTCCGGATCCAGCCAGATCCGCACGTCCCGGCCCCGATCTGTGCCGTCCCGGCCCTGATCTGCGCTGTCCACGGCCGGCGCTGCCCTGTCCGGTCTCCTCCGTGCCCGGCGCCGCCTTGCGCCGCCTTGCTCGCCTCCACAACGCCCGGTGCTTCCTCGGCTTCGATCTTCGCCGCCCACGCCCGGCGCCACCTCTCCACCAAGGCGCGGCGCCTACCGCCCCATCTCCTCCAAGCATGGCCGCCCCTCTGCCGTCTCCTACAGGCTGAACCCAAGCCCGTGCTTGAGCACAACCAGATCCAGCCTCCTCTTATGCCGCTGATGCCCTTGGGAGCCTCCACCATGACGTATGTCACGAGCTCCTCCTTTCGAAGCGTCCTCGAGCCCTGCTCCAGCAGCTTCGCTTCGTCCGAGCCTCTTTTGCCACATCCGCTGCTGGCCTCCTCGCCGAAGCTCCACTTCCAGCAGCTTCGCTCCAACCACGCTATCGTCGGCCCTGCTTACATTGGCCCACCTCCTCTGCTCTAGGGCATCCTTCACAGCGCCCAATGTGCTGCTCTTTTGGTCACTGCTACCTCATCAGAGCCAGCTCCGATCAATTCCACAAACAGCCTCATCATTTTCACAAGAAACACCCATTCATTGACCCATCCATCTCGACCTCGTGTCCTCGAAGAGCAAGCCTTTGCAGCCACCACATTAGATTTGGCATCTCTTTTGCCATTTTAGTCATCCAGCTTCTTCCATACCTTGACATCTCTCGCGATCGGCCAAGATCGCCATTGTCGTCCTATGTTTGCACAACCGCTCTTCGCCACCCTTGGGTCCTCTCTTTCCATTGGTGCTAGTGCTATTGATGTCACCATTATCTAGTGCTTGAGCTTGTTGCCGGAGGCATCTATCCTCGTCTTGCCATTTTGCCATCACTGCTGCCCGCTATCTTTTGCTGCTTGTATCTCACTGCTCGCTGCTTGTATCCTTGAGTCTTTTCCTTTTATAGCTTCCATTGTGTCCATCCAAGTCCTCTACTACTTCGTCTCAGTTTGTCGTTGTCGTGCGAGTCCACCATTCCATTTCAAATCAGCTGATCCTTTGCTAGCTTCTCTCTTTTTCCATGGCAGCTACTACCGCACCTTGATCTTCTTGGACGTCATGAGCTCTTCATGGCGCATCACGTCCTTCTCTTCGTGATGATGCCTTCCAAGGTTGCGATCAGTCACTGCTATGCTTCTAGCTCCTTCCTCTGCTTGATTTGACCACTCTCTATTTTGCCACTTTCATCTCCACTCATGCTCGATCCTCTCGGTTGTCCTTTCCTGACATGGCTAGCACCATCGGAGTTCATTACAGATTGTAGAAGTCTTTATCTCCACAGAGACTTGCTTCGGCTTCCCATCTGCTGCTCCTTGGTCCTCCTTGGCCGTCGCGTCTCTTCCTCCATCGTGACGCATCACGCTCTTCTTTCGTGATGATGCCTTCAAGGCTGCGATCTACGCTACTTTCTTCGTTAGTTACGCCAGATGGATGAGATCATGAGATCATTATGGAGGTTGGCATATTTTCCCAGAGATGTGCACTTCAACGACATAACAAGACAAGACTTTGGATCTTCCTTCATTAGAGTGTGTGTTTTCCTCCAAATGCAAAGCTATTGCATATGCCTTGCATTTGAGGGGGGGTGTTAAGAGTATTGTAGTCATGTGCATTATAGGGGCAGCTTTGTCTTTTCCCATTTCAGGGTTTCACTCTTGTACTCTATATATTGCCCTTTGGGCTGTTCAATACATATCCAACTATTGCACACACTCTCCCCTCTCTAAATCTAACACTCTCCCCTCTCTAAATCTAACATGCGGAAGGGGTTCATGTTAACCACTGGACGGCTCCAAGCCTCCTGGACTACCTGGTGGAAACTCTCGATTTGTGGCCAGAAGTTTTCAAAGCGAAAACATTTAGTGGGTCTATGCTCCATTGTCGTCGAAAGGAGGAGAGGGGTGTGGTCTGACACCAACGACGGTAAAGCTCTCAAGTAAGTCTCGGCGAAGAGGAGCTCCCAAGCTGCAGTGCAAAAGGCACGATCTATTCTCGTGTGGGTAGGATTGACCCGCTCGTTGCTCGAGGTGAAGCGACGACCCGAGAGGTGAAATTCTTTCAGTTCAAGGTTGCTGATCATTGAGCGGAAGACAAACATAAGAGACGGGTTGAGGTTGCAATTGCTTTTGTCCGTAGCTTGGTAGATAAGGTCCAATTTAAAGTGAACATTTTGATGCTATAAAGAATATTTGAAGTGATTACACTGAAGCTAACTCTGTAACAATGTATTAGGTTAGCGCATACTAGTAATGGGGAAGAACATGAACAAGAACTTGAACAGTATTAAGTTCTATTGAATTAATCAGAGAAAAAAAGTACTAAAATATGGTCTACCTCGATGACCAGATCTGCATCTCTAAATTGTTCGTAGTCAAGAACACCGGATAGTAGGGAAAGTTTCTTGTCATAATCCTCTTTGGTCAATTTCCCCTTCCTCACAAAACTAAGTAAATTGGCTGAAGAGAAAATTTTTTTGATAAGCTTTAAAGAAAAGCTCAAAAGTTTTGAAGAAAAAAAATCCTACCTTTAACTCTGTTGATACCAGCATCTAAGAACTTCTCATCTACTTCTTTCAAGATTACTAAGAAGTTGTTTAATATTAACGCAGTTGCAATTCCAGATCCCATTAGACCTCCCCCAACAATAGCTGCCTTTTGTATTTTCCGCGGTGTCAAACCCAAGTTGGATACATTTGGAATCTGCTAGAGCTTGAGATGGTCAGATAAATAAAATGCTTACAGCATGGTAAAACAACACATTCAAAGCTTTAAACACAAAGTTGTAGTGACCTTTGAAGCCGCACGTTGAGCGAAAAAGACGTGTCTTAAGCTTTTGCTTGTCTGGGACTGTTCAAGCACTTTCCCAGAAAGCACTTCCTATCAATTGTCAAAAATGTGTATTGAACAGCACAAAGAACAACTTAGGCATATGAGCAATGATCCGGAAGGTAGCACTAGCTAGTGATTTACCTTCATGAGGCCAGTACGAGGACCAGAAATTATTCCCTCTTCAATAACATCAATGCAAACTAATGGATGCTGAAGATTAGCAGCCTGCTTTTGGGATTGAACTCTTGCCAATTTAAGAATTCCCTTCATTTCCTGAAGAGCTGGAAGTCTATCAGTTCTATAAAGACTTTTGAGCCATGGTCGTTTGTGTTCAACAATTTCCAGAGCCCAAGAACAGGCGGCGCTGACCAACTCATTAGCTGAAACTATTGCATCGATTAAACCGAGTTTATGTGCCTCCACTCCTTTAATAGGCTTCGACATCTATAAAGAGAAGGCACCAGTACCAAGCTGTGGTAAAAACTAGTTTTCTTGTGACCAATGCAAAACAAGAGGAAAAAAACTGTGCATATATTGCAACTTGTAATACACAAGTCGGCCGTACCAACATCATCTCAAGAGCTTTTGGCAGGCCAACAAGACGGGGCAGCCTTTGTGTCCCTGCAGCAAGTGAAGATCTTCTGATCAACGTAACATACAACAAGAAAAGAAAATCAAGCAACCTTTGCTGGTAGACTTTTTTTTTTTGAACGAGCTGGACTGTGTTTATTAACTAGAACACCTCAGGCATAGCTGAAGCAGCTAGTTAGAAAAGGTTACAGTGCCACTATGTCCAGCAGTAGCTCTGTTGACAATGTGATCAATATTGCGTACTATAGCTTCAAACAGAATTTAGTCATAGATTTTTTTTTTCAAAGATGGTTAATCATGGGAATCAGAATAAGAACACAATAGCCTCTTCTCGAAGGGGGGTGTGTGCTGGGCAAAATGCAAAAAAAAGTAAAGGAGAGTATGAAAATATAAGATCACATGAAAGACCATGTTAGGAATTAAGAATACCTCCCATTCCAGGAATAATTCCAAGTTTAAGTTCTGGTAATCCTAATTGAGCTGCTGGTGTAGAAATGCGAGCATGACAAACCTGCAAAGAAAAACGTTATAACGTCGAACAAACAACCATATATTAGCAAGAGAATAGCCTAAAAGATTGAAGCACAATACAACTATATGACCTAGGCATACCATTGCAACCTCTAAGCCTCCACCTAGAGCAATGCCGTCTATTGCAGCCACTGATGGTTTCTGAGCATCTAATAGCAACAATTATTTAATGATAAATATTTTCTGCATTTTGACAAACTACATTTAGGACGAGCACCATGAATTACCTTCCACAATGTCAGTCAAAAAATCAATCGACAAAGATCCAGGCTTCTCGTTTTCTAGTGGCATAGAAAAATTTAAGGGTCGAAGCAAAAAAGAAAAGAAAATATTCAACGTGTTGTCTCTTGTTCTTACTTGGTTTATTTTCAAATGCATTTATATCAAAGCCCCCTGAAAACCTCCCTTTCGCACCTAAAAATGATGTAAAACATTAGAAATACATCAGTAGCAAATGATGCACGACAAGAATTGTTGCAAAATACCAGTTAGAACGATCGCCTTGACATCGCTCCTTCTTAGGGCTTCCCGATAGTTTGTTTGCAAGCTAGCTATGACTGCAAAACAGGAAAGAGGAGGCTTGTTATACCTGCACATGCATGATGGACAGAGCCTGCCAAGTACCAACACCAAGATACGATCAAACAATGCTTGAAGAATGAGGCATCAGTTTGACAATTAACAAGTATTCAGAACATGAACCAAAAAAAGAAGCAAATGCAAACTCATACCCTCCTGTTTCTAGAAACGTAGCGTTTTGGGCATTGGCACGGTCTTCAAAATGCACCTTTGATTACTAATTACCATAGCAATTTATCTATAAAAACCGTAAGAAATATGATATTATGGAAGTTTTTTCAAGACTAATCGAAACATATGATTTTCATGTGCCCAATCCAAATAATTATAAATATTTTTATGGATAAAGTTTTATAACATTCACTTAGGACATGTGTAAAAAATGTCGTGTTTTCAGGAACAGGAGGGTGTGTAATACATGGGCATGTAAGACAAAGAGAAAGCTGAGAAGGTAAAAAAGATTAAAGCACGCCATAAAGATTCTATTTTCAGCCTCTCCCAAATATGTGTGATCTAGGATTTACCATTTATTTGTCACTAGCATCTGGGCCTTGGCCTTGGCCTTGTACTCGCATGCCACGACACAGCTAGTGACAAGTCCTACAATACACTTTAGTGGCAAATCCTAGATTAGGACAGTATATATACGGAGTAGCATATAATTCTGGATGAGGGCAATGTGGTGGACCATCATCACTCATATTTGTCAGGCAGTGCCACTGCTGGGCTCAAGCTGAATCTAGGCCAAACCAGTGCGTGTCTCTAACAGAAAGATCCACCATGGCTACATTACAAAAAGGAATGCACATCAATTCAAATACATCAGGAAATCCCAGAAGCTTGCGCAAGCAAGCAAGCGCGCAAGCGCGCGCGAGAGAGAGAGAGAGAGAGAGCACAGCAGCAGCAGCAGCAGCAGCACAGCACATCAAATCAAGATGCTAAGCATCAAATCCAGGCCAAATCCGGCCCGGGTGGGGGGAAGGAGGACGGAGAGGAGGGGGGCTTGGGCGCCGGAGGATGGTCGGGGGTGATACCGTCGAGGGAGAGGGCGTTGACGGGCGGGTTGGAGATGGTGACGACGGCGACGCCGTCGCCGCGGACCTCCATGGTGGTGGCCATCTCCGACTCCGACAAGGCAGACTGCGGTAGATAGAATGAAGCAGTAAAGCAGTGAAGCGCGGAGACAACCACAGAAACGTCGATAAAATTAAGGACGTTTTTAAAATATTAGAATTAGAATTGGGGGCCAGTCGAGTTGCGGCCGCCCGCCACGCCACCCGCATGCGAGAGGTTGCGGGTCCCATCTGCCCACGTGGTTGAACTCGCCCGTTAGTTTGCAGATTAGCGGCAAGCCACACACCAACCCGCATGAAGGAACCAGCAAACTGCACACCTGAAAGGTGATAGCCCGCATGGAGCAAGTGGGAGCTGGCCACCCCAGCGTAGCAGATAAAGAGGGGCTGCTCAAGTGAAGGAATCTTTTAAATGGTAGTGTAAATTATGAAAAAAAATTAGAGGAATGGATAGAAGGAACGCTAATAGTGTTTTTAAGGGAAAATATAGAGGGGGAGTTGGAGTTGCCCTAGGCGCTAACCCGTAAATTTTGCCCATACAAAATACTACCTCCGATCACAAAAAGAAGTCGCCGTTGAATTTTGGACACGCCTTTGACCATTCGTGGGTCCAAAAGTCAACGGTGATTTCTTTTTGTGACTGGAGGTAGTATCTAAACAGGGCTCCGGTGTATTAGACCAGAGTGAAAATACTGGGAGGTGATGTTGAAGCTGATCCCTAGACTCAATGCTATGGTGCTTCGAGAAACAGAGGCTCGCCACTAGAAGGATATCCACCAATCTGTGCTCTTGTAATGCTTGGAGTGATTGGGTATCTTGTAAGCCATACGAATGCAAGCGGTGCAGGTTGCAGCCGATGCAAGAGCCGCTCCCTTAAATGTGGGTGCCAACTACCCATGTTTTTTCCCTCAAGATTGGACCCACAACCAGAGCCATCAGGTGAGTGAAATAGGCCATCATGAGAAGTTTGTGCCCTGGAGTGGGCTCTCGCTTGAAGTGATTGGGTATCTTGTAAACCATAGGAATGCAAGCGGTGCAGATTGTAGATGGACCGTGCCCACCTACAAGAGTGCCGACCAAGCCATTAGATGCAGCCGATGCAAGACTCGGTCCCTTGAAGGCGGGTGTCAACTACCCATGTTTTTCCCCTAAGACTGGACACAGCTTAGTGGTTACCTGCAACCAAAGCCATCAGATGAGTGAAATAGGCCATCATGTGGAGTGGTAATGGTGGAACAATATACGGGGAGAGTGGAGGTCGACCAACCTAGTTGGACGGTGTGGGCATGAACGTCCGATTGGAGCATTCGAGTTAGAACATTTGAAAAAAAATGATAAGAAAATTCATTAATTTTTTGTGGATGAAAATTTATTAATTTGGTTGTTTGGAATAGGAGGCGCATACACAAATCATATATACTATGTTCTTTTTAGCACATATTATTTAACTTATTTACTTGTTTGACTTATCTCTTAAGCTAGCCTCAAGAGTCCAATCCACTTAGTTTAGCTTGTGTTTTAGAGCTTTTCAGCTAGTCATTTAAATTAAAAAACCAAATTAAAAAATAATCTTTTTAACTTAAACAAAGATAAATAAATAGACAGGTAGTCAAAATAAGTCTAGCTCAGATAAGTTGACAAAAAGAACAACAAAAAAAAAAAAATTTCGTCAATTTATCGCGACTTGTTAGCTAGCACATGTCACGTCACGTGATCCACACATACACAAGAAAATCAATCCACGCTTTTAGCGTGCGTGCATTTATTGTTTATTTATCTATACTGTTTATTCATCTACTCTCCGTGCAATTTTATTAGTCAATTACAAAATAAAATTGCTTTTCATAACAGAATAAACCGATCTTGCCATCTGTCCCAAATCTTAAGCATTTCTGCGCATCCTGGAAGCATAACTTTCATGAAAACGAGGAGACGAGCTTGCTCAGTTGTTGGATCAAGTTGCAGATCCAACTGACAGGGGAGTCGAACCCCGTCCCTCATCTAGGTACAACGCGAAAAAAACTGAGCATGATGAGGACACAACCCCGTGTACAGGGGGCAGCCGAAAGATTTGCAAGGAGGATGCCGTGAGCCAACGCACCGAGGACACGAGTTGCCGGTGGAGAAGGATGTCGTGCGAGAACAATGAGAAAGACATAGAGACGGAGACGACGCGCAAGGAGAAGACGTCGTGCGCAAGAAATCTAACTTTAGGAGAAGGTGAAGAAGAGCGTCACGTGAGAGGACGTCCTGTGGAGGACCCGAAGTAAGAGAATATGAAAAGGAGCACCACGTGCGAGGACGCTATGCGGAGGACCTAAAGTAAGAAAAGATAAAAAGGAGCACCACGTGCGAGGACGCCGTGAGGACCCGAAGTAGGAGAAGATGAAAAGGACGCTGTCGGGGATAAAATCACGACCCATTGCCATGGCCCACTCCCTGACGGCCCAATTGGACAACCTACTAGGGCCCAGCTTCCTGGAAGGTTCTATCAGGCCCATGTGCATCCTGCCGAACAGCTTTTTAGCTGGCACGGTGCATAACGGCTTAGGATTCGTGTTTGAGTCCGATTCGAATAGAGTTCTGCACGGCTACGTGAAGACCCGGACGTGGTTTCCCGGATTGGAATGGATGCCGTGATCCCTAAGAATTGGAGTTTACCTTACCCACCTCGGGATATATTTGGCACGTCGAGTTCGTTATGATCTCGTAGTTAGCCCGGTCCGATTATCCCTCGATAGGTCGGTTCATCAACACTATATAAACCAAGGCCCCTACGGCGTGTAGGGGGCATCGGACATTGCATTGTCGCACAACACATCTTGTACATCCATAATCTCGTCGAGACCTGTTCGTCTCGTTGAGTTCCACCTTGTAATCCTGTTTGATATAAAGGAAGGCTGGACGTAGGGCTATTATCTCGCCTGAGAGGCCTGAACCAGGATAAAAACCCATGTCTCCCTGTTCGCCGTTGATTGCTGTTCGTTCTGTTCGGCGTGTCTTCTATCTCCCCTTTTTCAAGAACCTTAGTTGACTTGAGGTCAATATCCCAATCGTCGACAGACGCCATGCGGAGGACCCGAAGTAGGAGAAGATAAAAAGGAGCACCACGTGCGAGGACACCGTGAGAACCCGAAGCAGGAGAAGATGAAGTGGAGAGGAGCTGCGCTGTGTGGAGGACCCGAAGTAGAAGATAAAGAGGAGAGAAGCACCATGTGCGAGGACACCATGTAGCAAGAGGTTATAAAAAGGGAGTATAGATGTAGCAAAGTTGGCGCCGTGCGGAGAAAGGTTGTAAAAGAGAGAATGGATATAGCAAAGTTGACGAGATCACCGACGAAAACTGTAAGATGTAATTGTTACTTTCGTTTATAATGAATGAAAGTTGGGTAGCAACATCCTGTTGCCAAAAAAAAAAAAAGTGAAAACGAACCTGATTTCATTGTTCTACATTATAGAATTAAGCTCAGCAAGAAAGAATTTCCCAATCGTCAGCATGCGTCATAGATCAAGAATTGTTATTGGGCTACGTGTTAACTCCACAGTTCACCTCTTTCGGACCATATAGTTAGAACCCTTTCGGCCCTGCCCCTTCGCATACTCGCATGGTCTCCCTCTTTCCTGTCGATGCTTTTGCAAATTATGTCAGCGCAGCTCCAAGTGAAACACATTTACATAGCCATCATAGTTAAAATAATAGAAGAAACATTCTTCAAATCCTGTTAATAATATATTATTAACTGCTCTTGTATAATAATATAATAATATGTTAGTATTTATTATAAAATACTATATTAAACGCTATTATATGATAATAACGTGTTAATTGCTATGCAAATGTATGGAAAAGGTAATATGTTGGTTCGCTAATATATAATTGAGAAATTGAAATTTTTTAAGATGCATTCCTTTGTAGTGACAACTTACCGTTCCAAGTTTTCGGAGTAACAAATCCCGGTATGCAACTCTTTGGGGTTGCAGATAATCAATTCTCTCTTACAATACTACTAGTATTTATATATTTATAACTAGCCCTCTGATTGCAAAGTGGTGATCATAGGTTGCGCAAGTCAAGGCTTAAAAAAAAAGCTGATGCTCTGTGGACAAGCCTGAGCGCGACTCAACACCGACCCGAGCAAAAGAGGCCCGAAGCCTGAATCCGAACCTGAAGCACAGCAAAAATGGCTCGGCCACGAGGCCTACTACGTGCTCGGCCCGTCGGCCGCTGGGGCTCGGCAGAACGCGCTAATTAGGCCGCTGAAAATTTGCGTCGGCCATGCTAGGCCGCTCATTATTGCTTAGGCCTTGTTCAGAGTTATCTAACTTATTTTGTCTATTTATTTTTTTACTTAGATTTTAGATAATTTGGTTTTTAATTATTTTTTCTATCTCAAAGTCTTGTCTGATAGCTTTATAACAAAAGTAAAAAAAAGCGGATTCGACTCTCGAGGCCACCTCGAAAAACACTCAAAGTTTGAAGATAAACTAAGGCCCTGTTTATTTGAAGATGCAGCTTCTCTAAAAGAAGCTTATGGGAAAAGCCACCCAAAACTTGTTTTCAGATCACAGAACAATTTGGTTTGGCTTTTTAGAAAGGGGTTCTAAAAACTGGCTGTGTGTTTGAGATTCTGGCTTTGAGGTTAAAAACTGGTTAGAAGTTTAAACAAACGAAGCCTAAACAAGTAGATGAGTCATATGAGACAAGTTAGTTACTTTCCTCATGGTCAATATATAGTTGTCCATGGGTTGGGGTGGAATGGGTTGGGTTTTAGAATGGGTTGCTTTGGATGGGTGGAAATGGTGTTGATATTACTAATGGGTTGGGGTGGGGTGGGTTTTAAGTTGAAATGAGTTGGGGTGGGGTGAGGTGGGTTTGAAAAGGTTTGGGTTCAACCCACGGGTTTGTATTGAATGAATTCATATGTGTTCTATAATATATCATAAATTTTTACGTGTGGGCCCACCTATTCAGTTTGACCTACCAATTTACACAAAGTTGCTTTTGAATATATATAGGGTTATAGTAAAAAAACAGACAATTTGGATGGTTTTTTATGGTGTGAACGCGAGGTTTTTAAAAAAACTGAGCTGTTTTATACTAGAAATAGCCGTGGACAGCCTAAGCTGAGGCAATCTAAGGAGTCCACCAGGCCGACTTGGCCGCTTGGGCTTCGATCTATAGCCCGCTGATCAGGCCGGGACCGGGTCTGAAGAAAACACGAAATAGCACTGGGCCGGGCTGGGCTTCAGGTTGGGCTTCAGGCTGGGCTCGAGCTCGAGACTGGGAAAAGATGTCAGACTGGATCGGGCTCGGCCTAGTCCCGCGGAACCGGCTTTTTCAAGCCTGGCCCGAAACCCAGCAAGCCTTTGGACAGATTAACTTTATCGAAAATCATCAAATTTTACATGTGGGCCCCATCTATTCTGTTTGCCATATAAATCTACACAAAGTTGCGTCCAGATGTATAGAGTCATGACAAAAAAATTCAAACAATTTCAATGATTTTTTGATAGTGTGAAGCGAGGTTTAAGAAAAAAACTAAGGTGTTTTTCTTTATAAAATCTAATCTTCATATAAAATTGGGTTGAGAAATGGGTTCAAATGGGTTGAGAAATGAGGTTGAACCCATATGAGAGGTGTGGGTTGGATTGGTTTGGGTTTATATAAGAAATGGGGTGGGTGGGGTGGGGTGGGTTCAAATAAAAATGGGGTGGGGTGGAGTGGGTTGAAAAAAATAGTTTTATTAAATGGAGTGGGGTAGATATGGGTTGGGTTTAAACCCATTAGCAGCCCTTGCTGCATGTCCAATACTAACCCCAAACCTTGCCTAGAACAGTAGAGTTAAGGTTGTGGATGGTGGATTCAAGTATATGAATAGTGAAATTTGGGGTTATAAATAGTACTTGGGCCAGATTTAAGGTTAGTGTTGGGCATGCCCTCAGATGCCTCATTGTTTGGCCCTGTTTCCCCTCCACTGATTCGCTAACATCACTCCTTGTCTCTCTAAGGTCAGTCAAATTATAAAATTTACTTTAGAAAATAATAATAATAATTATCAACTCTAGTTAAAAACACTATTTTTAGTAAGAGAGGATAGTTTAAAATAGTATCGTAGGATGAAAGATCAAAACATTCTCATCGAATAGTTGTTGTACCATAAATATATCGGAAGACTATCTTTGTACTTTTGATGTATCAGGCGCACGGACCCCGTCAAACTATACTCTCACATCTTTTTCAAGTATTTTTGTGAGGGATCTGGAGAAGATGGTTAGACCTATAGAAGAGAATAGAGGTTGAAGAAGAAGGAAGATCATTTTTGCTTGAAACATTATTTTGTATGATTGAAACATTGTGTTTTGTATATTGAAACATGATACTTGCTTCAATGAAACACCCTGTATGCACAACACTATCTCCTCATGAGGTCATCTGGTGAGCTCAATGGTGGGTTTTTGTGAGGGGTCCGGAGAAGATGGTTAAATAGAAGAGACTAGAGGTTGAAGAAGAAGGAAGATCATTTTTGCTTGAAACATTATTTCGTATGATTGAAACATTGTGTTTGTATATTGAAACGTGGTACTTGCTTCGGTGAAACACCCTATATGCACAACGCTTTTTTGTTGGTGAAATATTGATTTTGCTCTTGCAAAACACAGTGTATACTTGAAACATCTACTTGTATATATAAGGTGAAACAACTTTGGAAACATCAACTTTCTTTTCATGTTTCATCAGTTTTTCACTTTTTTCTATTAGTGCATCAAACATGTTTCAGTAGTACATCCTCCATCCTCTATGTTTCATTAGTGTTCAGACCATGTTGTTTTATGTATGCTTCAACCATGGTTCATCGGTATCTATCTATTATACAACGCGCTAGCGTCCAGTGACCTCCGTGCGACGCGTGGCTTCGTTGCTCCAGCTTGCCCACGTCGTCCCCCCAGAGCCGTCCAATTGCTCGTCAAATCAAATCCAGCCATCCATATTAAACTTACGTTAAAAGGCATTTTTCTGCCTACTTGAGCAACACGGTGCGTGCCTCGGCAAGTTGGCTAGACAAGCTAGCGTCCTCTCAGGAGACTGGGGATCGAATCATCACTCCGCCGTTTTCCAGCGCCCAGCCCACCATTTTTCCCTTCTCGCCTGCCCGTGCTTTGTTGGCTACTAGCAACAAGTGCATGCCAATTTTTTTTTTCTGTACGTGCTTTCTTTGTTGCTAGCAATAAGTGCCAATTTTTTTATTGCTTATAGCGATTTATTTATTTACGTGCCTTTATTTATTTAATTTTCCTTTTCCTCTTCCACCCTTTCCCCCTCTTTTCTCCATACTATATGGCAGCAATGTCACGCACCTCAGCTAGTAGCGCAAGCGAGGCCATAGTGGCAGGAGTTTGGTTCAAATCCCAGCGTCGGCCAATCCGTTCTTTCCAATTTTTTCTCCAGATTTCTTTGCAATGCGCGAAGACAAAAGAAAACTAAAAACAGGCCAAGATTTTACCATCAGATTTTTTTACAATACGAAAAAAACATAGACGGATGTTGAGCCTCTTTTAGATTTCGATTTCACTGTTGCCCTCGGAACTTGCAGTGATTCTCACGTAACCCCCTGAACTTGAGTTTTACTTTCTCACCCCCCTGAACTTGTCTCTGTTTACACGGTTGCCCCAAAACCGTTATTACAACCGTTAAGTGCTAACGTGGCAATGACGTGGGCATTAAGCGCTGATGTTGCCGCTACTTGGCAGCCCACATGACTAGGTTTTGATGAAAAAATCATAAAAATTAGAAAACATCAGGAAAAAATTAAAAATCATACAAATTCAGAAAAACGGAAACAATTATTTTTTAAAAAAATTGAACATTCAAAAATATTAAAAATCGAATAACCAAGAACATTCATAAAGCGCATAAGAATATGAGTACATATATGTATAACCAAGAACTCGAATAACTTTCCGAGTATACCATATCAATGATAACACATCCACACAGGAACAAAATTAGCAAAAAAAAAAAGAACCATCAAAATTTAGGTGCAATATCCTCTTTTATTAACTGTGAATCTCTGCTGGCCAGAGTCGCCATACAAACCCTCATGGGGAGAGAAA
Source organism: Raddia guianensis (assembly GCA_036346415.1). Classification (NCBI taxonomy): domain Eukaryota; kingdom Viridiplantae; phylum Streptophyta; class Magnoliopsida; order Poales; family Poaceae; genus Raddia; species Raddia guianensis. The sequence goes on from CM070538.1 coordinate 18,214,168, forward strand.
ATCATCAACAATGACCATGCATGAGGCAGTGAGCACTAACTGACTAGCCCATCACAGTAGGATAACCACACTAATCATAAGGAGGGAGGAGGAGCAGTGTTGTGTATCGGGCTTTCGCCGCTTGGAACATCATGCTGGGGGTGTGCCTCGGAGGAGGAAGGAGGGGCCCCGTTGTGTATCGGGTTCTCGCCGTTCGGAACGTCATGGAGAGGGTAGAAGGCCTTGTCAGAAGGGTGAGAGTGACCGATCACGTTCCCACCTGATCTAGGGACGGCCATGGCCATCTTGGAGCTCATGATCGACGCCGCGCTCGCCGCGGCGCCACCACCGGCGGGAGCCACCTGATCTCCCGCCGCGATCGTGGCGGCGGCGGCGAGGCTTGCCATGAAGATCAGCAGAAGAAGGAAGCAGTGGCGCCGTGCCCGTGATCCCGTTTTCACCATCGTGGCTGGCTATGCCTATGAAGAACACAGGAGTTTAATTTCTTTCTTTCTTTTTCTACGGATGGAGAAGTTTCTTGTATGGTGTTTTGCCATGGGTACAGGGCTGTACGTTTATATAGGGAGATCAACGAGGCGTGCTTCGTTCGATATGGCAATTTTTTTGGGTGCGTAGAGCCATTCATGAATTGATGGCGCGTTATACGCTGCGTATCATGCAGGCGTATCAAATGTTGAATGCCCAGGATCCGAATGTTCATACGGAAGAATATTATGTTATGCAACGAAATGGAAACCAGAGTATATCCTCTTCCCAAAATCTTGGACCCAGGGCGGTCGCCCCGGCCCAGGAACGGCCCAGCAGCGAGTGGTGGTGAACGAACTAGATGCAACGCGAGGCGTCCGATGAATGTGTGGGATTGGACGTCTCGAAGGAAGCAACTCTGAAGTAAAATAAATACAATCTATCTATCTATTATTACATATACAACGCGCGAGCAAATCAACGCCATGCTAACATGTGTCCGTCTTCTACAGTACCGACCATCACAGCCAACGGATCGCCAGCGATGGCGAGATCCGGCCGTCTGTTTTTCCTTTACATATAAAATGATTTTCTCCTCAACGAAAAATCGAAAATGAACAAGGCGGGGCGGTTGTTCACTTGGTCACCGGCGGAAGTTCTCACGTCGCAAACCACGGTTCGAATCCCAGCCGCTGCGCCCTTTTTCCCGATTTTTCACTTTGCTCTCCTGCCTCCTATTCTTTATTGCTTCCCACCAATCAAACCCAGATTTTTGAATCCCAGCCCCTCCTCTCCCTATTTTTGCGTTTTTACCCCATCTCCACATTGCTTTAATTCCTCATATTTCCTCACAATGCGAAAAAATGAAAAAAAAAAAGGAAAAGAAAATGGATCAGCATTTATTCCTCAGATTTTTTTAGAATGCAAAAAAAAAAGAAATGGTTCAACATTTTAATATTTGACAAAACAAGGAAAATAGAAAATGGATAAAAAAAATAATGGTAGAAAGGTTAGCTAATCACTTCTTTCTTTTCATTTTTAGTTTTTTAGGACAGAGCAAATCCGTCATAATATTTCATATGGATCCATAAGAGAATAAAAAAAAATCGAGTCTTGCGAATATTTCTAGGTTTAGTTGAGAAATGGATTAAGAAATAACTCGTTCTTCTCTTTCGTTCTACATTTTAATGGCAAACTAAAAAACTTATTTCCAAACTAAACCTTAACGGATGAATTAAAAAAATGTATAGAAATTTATTGTACCAGAATTAGCTAATCACTTCATTCTTTTCTTTTTTAGATTCTTACGACGGAGCAAATGCGTCGTAGTATTTCGTAGGGACCCATAAAAGAATATGTCCAACTAAATTTTTTTTAAAACCAAACCTTCACAGATGAATTTAAAAATGAAAATAGATAAAAAAAATTATGGTAGAGGAGTTAGCCAATCGCTTCATTCTTTTCGATTTTAGATTTTTATGACATAGCAAACGCGTCATAATATTTCGTAAGGATCAATAAAAGAATAAAAAAATTTATTCCTATGAAATTTAAGTTTAGTTTAGAAACGAAATACAAACAACTCATTCTTTTCTTTCGTTCTGCCTTTTTAAGAATGCATAAAAAATAGAAATGGCTCACCATTCATTTCTCACTTTTTTAGAATGCAACAAAAAAAAAATTGGATCAACATTTTAAGATTGGAAAAAACAAGGAAAATACAAAATGGATAAAAAATTATGGTAGGGAGGTTAGCTAATCATTTTTCTTTTTATTTTTAGATTTTTAATCACCAAAAACTCGAAAAAAATGGCCGGCTCATCGAAAAGCATACCCCGCCTAGCTATTTCGAAGCACATACCACCAAACCTGATTTATCCGGCTGTTTATGCTATCACATAGTCCTCAACCTTAGTCATAATATGCACGATTGTAAAAAGTTAATCTAAAATTCATTGCCTACGGCGCGCCACGGGTGAGCATACCATCCTAGTACTATTACAGTAGTACTCCCTCAATTCCAAATTATAGGTCGTTTGACTTTTTTGACACGTACTTTGACCATTCGTCTTATTTAAAAAAATTTATATTTATAATTTATTTTTGTTATGATTTAGTCTATCATGAAAGATATTTTAATAATGACTTGAGTTTTTTCATATTTTCACTAATTATTTGAATAAGACGAGTGGTCAAAGTACGTGTCAAAAAAGTCAAACGACCTATAATTTG